>CM060863.1:25725101-26325101 GCA_030737845.1 Acorus calamus | reverse complement strand
CACACCCTACCTTGATACACCCTATCCTGCCGCGCCCCCTACCTTGTAGCGCCATGTTTTTCTGCACCCTACCGAGCGCCCTTCCACTGCCTGCCTTGCCACTCGCTCGTCGACCCCCTGCCACTGCGCTAATTCTACCCGGATTTTCCAGGATCTGCTGCATCCAAAAAATTCTGCCTAGATATTTCAAGATCTGTTGCGTCTAAAAAATCCTTGCACGGATTTCCCAGGATCTGTTGGGACAGTTCATGCCTAGCTTGTTCGCATGACTCGCATGTCCCGGATCCGTTAATGCACCTGTCCGCGCCTTGCCCAGCACTCGTACGCGCATGATCCACTCGGACTAGCACCCTTCCGTGACCTGGCCCAGCGACTGACCAGACCCAGTGTCCGACCAGATCCGTGATCCGACCCAGCTCCTAACCTGGATCAGTGACCCGGCCCAGCACCTGAGCTGGATCTGCGACTTGGACCAGCACTCAACCTGGATCTACCCTCCGGCACCTTCGACAGCCCTCTGCCACCACCGGCCGCTCTCTGGCACCTCCTCGAGACTTCGAATCACTAAATCGGTCCTAACTTCTTCTCCGGAAGTTCGATTAAGGTGTTCCAGGAGTCCATTTTACTCAATTTTTTGTGCTCCATGTCCTTGTTTGGTTCTGATTCTCATCCGATTGGTTCTACACAATGTCAGAAACCAACGACAACCATATTCTTCCACAACCGATTTCAAAGGTGGTAGATCTCTCTTCAGTCTGCTACTCTCTCTCAGATGACATGTTTTGAGAATTTTTGGGACAATCTTCCGAACTCAAAGGATTTTTCTCTCAGTTCTGCAAATGATTGGTCATCCTGGCACATTACGGTGCAGAGCGTTCTCTATCGTTGTGACCTTGTTGGTTATATTGATGGTTCTACTATGCAACCTTCTGATCGAGACCCGACATATACCACATTGCTACTATCGTTGTGCTATTATCTGATCAACTCTGTTCCTACTCTCCTTGCCAGTGATGCTGTTCGTCGCTGGCCTCTCTTTTAGATGGATGTGAAGAATGTTTTTCTTCAGTGACCTATCTGAGGTTGTCTATATGCAGCCACCTCCTGGCCTCCGCATTCCTCCTCAGCATATCTATCATCTTCGACAAACTATATATGGACTGAAACAAGCTCCTCGTGCCTGGTTTGAGTATTTTCGCAGTGTTATTCTGACAGCTGATTTTGTTGAGAGCCACGAGGACCATTCTATGTTTGTGCGATCCTTATCGCAGGGACGGAATCCTTCTTCTGTATGTTAATGACATGATTATAACTGGCGATGACTCTACCAATATTACTCTGGTCAAGAATCACCTCAGTCGATAATTTCAGATGAAAGATCTCGGTAATCTTCGCTACTTTCTTCGTCTCGAGATTGCACAGAGTGATCATGGGATTATGTTTTCTTAACAGAAGTATACAGCTGACATTTTAGAGCATGCTGCCCTCTCCGATACCCGCAGTATAGATACTCTTCTCGAGCTTCAAGTGAAGCTTCGCCCTACAGAAAGTGAGCTTCTCCCAAATCCTACTCAAACATAAAGATTGTGGGTCAGCTTGTATATCTCTGCATCACCAGATCTGACATTGATCATGCTATTTGCATTGCTAGTCAGTCTGTCTCGACCTCTCGATTAGTGCATTATGGTGCTATTATGCGTATTCTCAAATATTTACGTGGTACTATCACTAGATCATTGTATCTGTCATCCTCTTTGACTCTAGTTCTCAGAGCTTACACTAATGCTGATTAGGCTGGAGATTCTACCTCTAGACTCTCTACCACTGGGTTCTGCACATTTCTTGGAGATTCTATCATCTCTTGGCATAGCAAGAAACAAGAAGTTGCTTCCTTATCCAGCACTGAGGCTGAGTATCGCACCATGGCTATTACCGCTAAGGAGATTGTCCATCTTAGACGTCTCTTGGTGGACTTAGGAGTCACTATGACTGGTCCCACTCCTCTTCATTGTGATGATCGGTCTACTATTCCGATGGCCATCATTTTAGTATTTCACGAAAGGACCAAACACATTGAGATCGACTGTCATTTCATTCGTCAACACTTCCTTGCAATGACAGTATCTCTTTTGCATATTTCATCTGCAGGGCGGCTTGCTAATTTCTTTACGAAGTCACATCCAGTTTCTCGATTTCAGTTTCTCATTCGACAACTCATCTTGTATGATCGATCATGAGTTTGATGGGGGGGGGGGCTGTTAGATTATATGTGTTATGTCATAGTGTATTACTCGTGTAATCATATGTATACTTGTATATAAAGAGATTAAACCCTAAGTGCAATACAAGGATTCCCCATTATTTTATTATCTGATTCTTACAATAACAAAGAATTCCATACCCTTATGGGAAAATTTGGTCCCTAGTATATTACAAAAAATACCAACAAATAATGTTCTCATCATGGGTCTTAAAGTTTGCTCTCCATAATTGAATTGCCCAATTACCCTTGTAGCCAACCCTCCATTATTTCTATGCCCCCACCTTTTCAAAAAGATTTTATGTACTCCTGCAGCAAACACTCAATTTTATTTTTTTACCCTCCTCCCTTTAATTCTCCCAACCCTACAAAATCACAGTTTTCCCTTTCTAAGTGTATATATGTTTTCTGTAACTTACAAACACAAAATATAATTTCTGTAAATATTATCTATAAGTGCAGTATTACGTCATGTAAAAATGGTAATTTATAAAACAAAGAGAAACATATATTAATACATAACATTAATGTATGTGTGATTCTTATAATCTCCTGAAGTACACACTTGTTGGTTTTGATTTATTTGGGTGTTTGACTGATTGTTGCATCTCTAATATAATTTGAACTGCGTTTTCTTCCTTATGAAGTATGCTCGCTGACTCGAAAGTGTAACAGTAATTTCAGCCAAAAGGACATGAAGACAATCAGGGGGAAGACAACATCTTAGTTCACTAGGTAGGAAAAGAACACCGAAATGCAAATATTTAATGAATTCAAGTCTTTGATGTATTTATTGTGATAAAATACTTTAGATGCTATCAAGCTACAGAAAACATATATGCACTTATATGGGGGGAAACTGTGATTTTGTGGGGTTGGGGGGAATTAAAGGGAGGAGGGTAAATAAAAAATGGGTGTTTGTTGTAGGGGTACAAATTTTTTTTTTTGAAAAGGTGAGGGCACATGAATAATGGGGTTGGCTACAAGGGTATTTGGACAATTAGCTCTTTAATAATTTAAAAATAGTAAATCTCGTTTTAATTATATATGCATAATTTGTTAAAAATATATATGTGACTCTATTTTGAATTGAATGAACTCTTTTTAATAAATGTAAAACACTTAATGGACTCATTGAGGAGATATATATGTTGCTAGATGGCTAGCGAAATATATGTGACTATTTAGGATGGTAAAAATGATATTACGTGTAACAACGGCCATGTATAATATAGGTACATATAAGTCATGTTCATAGTCAATTAACTTGCATCCCGGATTTCACTTGATAAGACAAAACATCTCCATCGTTGAATAAACTTTTCCAAGTCATAAGCATATATTATATGCAATTTATTGTCAGTTAAATAATCAATACGTCAACTTATGGTGACATCAGAAAAGATAATACAGCAGAGACTTTCATGCCCTCATTTGGGAAAATCTAGTCCTTTGTATGTGTTATCATATTATATTATTATATATAAAAAAACCCAACAAAATAATATTCTCATCAGGGATACAGGTCTTAGTCCGGTGTCATTAATTAATTGACATTTGTGTGAAAAAAAAAAATTTAAACAAGAAATACTAGAGACTAGTCCCATGTGAGGACATGGCCGGCCCTCGGCGCCAGCAAGGCAACTAACTGCTTGAGCCCCCTCCTAAAAATGCCCCAAAATCTGGGATATGTTTATTTGTATATTAAACATTTTTATATAAACTTAATTTTTTTAAATTTAAACATATACATTCATCTACTTTTTTTTTTAATTTTTTAAAATCTTATCTACATTTTGTATTTCTATTTTATAGGATTTATTTATCTGTTTATAAAAAAATAATTTTTTAATAACTAATCCCTTGATTTAAGAATTTTTTTATTCTTTTTCTAAGAGAAAAAAAAAAAAGTTTTCCTCTTTAACTACGGTTTAGATTTTCAATTTTTGCTTTTTTTGTAGTTTTGTTTTTGTTTTTTTATTTATTTTTTATTTTTTTGAAACATGAGTTTTTTAAGTTTGTAATTTTCATTTTTTATAGACATTTTTATTTTAATATTGTAGAAAACTTTTTTTACATTCAAATTTTTTTAATGTAAATATATTTGGGGTCCCATTTTATAAGTTGGCATAACCCATCTAAATTCACTACTCTCATGGTCCGCCCTGTGTGAGGATCCACTGTTTTAGTGACAAGAATTTTTTTCCGCGCTACTTACTACGTAGAAGGTACAAATATTTGTTAAGCAGTGCACTCGGGATGTTTTTTTTATAAATATAGCTAAACATTTTTTTTTGAAGATTTATGTCCGAAGATTTGATCATTTGTTATCCCTTACGGAGAGGGGGAGCTAGCCGATTTCCAAAGCTTGATTAGTAGTATAGCAAAATATGGGGTAATTACTTTTCTTTTTTTTGTCACTGATATGAGGGTGCCTCATTGTTTTCCACAGGGAACATCTGTGCCCAGACCACAAAGTATCTGGTATCCATGTGCCTACCTTACATATATTCATAATGAGACAATTGAGTTCATGATCTAACAATTAAACTAATCCTTCTAGGTGTTCGTCCTCTTAATTATCAAATACAAAATGCAGTTGCTAGACATGTTTCTATTCAAGTAATATAGCTACTGAAATATGATCCAAACAATATTGAATTCCATTTGTTTTTGTCAATCATTAAATAAAGTATTGACATGTATATCATCTCACATAAGCTTTTGTATTAATTTTAAACACGTGTTAGCCCCTTATTAGAGAGAAAAATAATGAATCTAACACTAACTAGACTATTCATATTTTATCTTATTACATTCAGGGAGACCGTGCTCCGAATCACGAAGTAGCAGAGTAGACATAATTGAGGGGGTAGAACCAGTTTTTATCCGTCCCGTAGTGGTTAATTTCTTTTTTGTTTCCGGCAATTGCGCCTAGCACATGGGGTGCTTGTTTTGTTTCTTTGATGTTTATCCTCTATTACTCTCATATCATTCAATCATTTCTATTTCTGACTCTTCTTTTGGAATATAAAATAACTAAATTTAACTTTAAAATTGTTGTGATCCCTCAAGACAATAAACAACACAAAATATAATTTTTGACATATCATAAAATTTAATCAATCAGAGTAAAAGTCAAGATACAACACACCAAAAACGACAGTCAAACTTCATGTAATAATGTCAACTAAGTGACAAAAAGAAAAAAAAATCCATAGACAAGCGTCAACATATATACTGAATTGACTCACCCAAAACCCTATTTTCTATAAACTATTTTGTTTTGTTTTGGATTAACTGTTGGTTTCTGCATCCATATATACAAGCGTGATCATGCCCACGTGAGATCTCGTGCAGAGACCATGCATATATGTAAACACAGGTTTTGTTTGACTTTTTTAGAAATGGTAAAGGTGATCATCTAATGACATATATCTTATACGAATTGAATGAATTAATTTATAAAAAAACATAAAATAATTTAAGCGAGTTATGTGCTTCTAACAAAGATATATATATAGTTGAATAGCTATTAAGGTATATAGACTACATATGTAGAGCTTTCTAGTAGAATGTGTGTAGCAACACTATATCTTTAATATAATTAAAAGGTCTTAAACGTATCATGTAGAAAATTAAACCTCTTCTTTTGAAAATGTACATAATAAATAAATGTGGTATGAGTAGTAGGGACTCCATATCTCTTGGACTGAACTAGCGGCTTACATTACAACAAAGACATGACGACGAGTGTAAAGTGGTAAGGATATATAGCTCACTCGATCATGCCTTGCGGGCACATGGGCAATTTGGAGAACTCGGAACAAGATAAAGTCTAAAGGCGCTAAAATCTATCAGAATATCACGTGGGAATTCTTTTGGTCCCGCCTCCAAGATTGGGGCTGCAATATTGCGAGGGCGATAAGGGTGAGTCTTTGTGAGGAGGCTTATTCATCGAGAATTAAAATAGCTAGCTACAGAGGCCTTTCTAGTTGGATGTCTCTTCTAACCTGGGGGCATTCCGGTCATTTATTTTTAATTTTGTTTTCTCTATTTTCTCATCATCTAATTCAAATTAAAGTATATTTTGAATTCAATTAATGAAATCACCGTATAGCATATCTACATTTTCCTACAATTTTTTCTTATCTAACTACATGAATGAAATATGTGTATATATATTAAACATGTTCATCTAACAGGAAAGTCGTCTAATAAGATAAAAATGACTCCTACAATGTTAATCAAACGTACAACGCTTTGAATAATTGAACAAGACCAGTAAGAGATCCAAAAGGATAATGTTCGGTATTGTTAATTATAATCACTACTATATATTCTCCATCAAAAACATAATAATAACTCAATCTTTGCATAAATACATATTTAAATTAACTACACCAATAGTTGGTGAGAAAATGCCATTTGAATCGAATTGGTCAGTCAATGATTCGACAAAAAAATGTATAAGTTTATGATCCTATTCTCTGTTGACATTTTGGTTCTATTGGAGTGAAAAGGCAAACTGCATGTGTAATAGCGGTCATTATTGGGCACTTCGTTTTGATTAAACTGGAATCACTAAACCTCACCTCACCCGGATTCTCACACAAATTAAAGTAGGAAAATGTTAGACTTAGTTATTTTATTTTATTTTTACTAACAAAAACTCATACCATAAATGTTTTTATTTTAAAAATAATAATAAACATCATCTAATGAAGTATATGATTTGATAAAAAAATGTATTATCACTTCATTTCAATTTGAATAAATCTATTTTTAATAAGTGCAATAAAATATCTAATGAGGTATATATATCGTTTAACGAGGTATATACTTCACTAGATTTCTAACAAGGTATATATGTCTGTATTTTATAGTATAAAAAAAACTGTGTGTAACATCCAGATCAAAATCCACCCTCGGGTCTCTCCTCTCATAGGCTAACACGTCCCTACCTCATCAAGTCATGGGTGTGAGGGTTTCATTTAGTCAAAGGTCCGCCTTACAACCTGCACAGTCTGACTCAAGAGAACTTGGTTGAATGAAGAGGTTGTCCACAATCTCATAGGGTACTACAGATAATTACATAACATATCATGCATTAGATATGAAGATGACCAAGTGGAACCACCAAAGAGAGAGACATATATCACACCTTTGGTTGCAGACCACACCGGTGTCTCAAATCAGAAACCGCCATAACATTATACTCGAACTCCTCCCATGCAAAGCATGCATGCATGCATATAAGCACTATATATATTGGCCTCTCCTTCACCCAAAACCTAATTCACCCATCTCTCTCTCTCAACAAACAAAAATAACCAAGCAAAAAAAAAAAGGAGATTGAGATCCTCTCAAGAGAGACAATCAGACCCACCGCACCAACCCCACCCCACCTCAGGTGGCACAGGCTCTCCGCGCTGGACCAGCTGGCACCTCAGATGACCGTCCATCTCGTTCTGTTCTACCCAATGAACGGTGGAGATCAATCTCCTCCTGCTCATAGAGAGGCCGTGCTCAAGACCTCCCTCTCCAGACTCCTCACCTCCTTCTATCCATTGGCTGGCAGGCTGAGGAGGGAGGGGCCGCCACCCAACGGCACAGCCTCGGTCGAGTGCACCGACGAGGGCGTCCCTTTCACTGTTGCCCGAGCTGACATAGAACTCGAATCGGTCTTACAAGATGATGAACGGTACAAACCATTTTTTTACTGAGTACTATTACAATTTTTTTTTTTTTAACATTTTCAAAGTTTTGACAGGTACATCAAACACTATGACCAGCTCGTCCCGCGCGACCACAGCCAAACAGACTTCGGAGACAGGCCCGGCCCTGAGTGTAGGCTCAATAGGCATATTGGCCTACACCCAGGGAAGGCCCCCAAGCTCAAATGCAACAATTAATAGGTATGTTTTGTGAGCCTTATTCTGTTCTAGTCCACTAGTTATTTGAACCCATTATGAAAAGAAAAAAAAACTGAAATCAATCTCACCTATTCAGTGGCTATTAATATTTATATATAATTAAAATTTTAAAATCTCCTTTAGAAAGGTGAATAGTCACCTTCTTTAATTAGCCTAAGTCAAACATTTACTTTTTTTTCTCTCCCTTAATCGATCTCTCTCTCTCTCTCTCTCATAATCTAAGTCAAATAAGCAAAATAACAAGATTTTACAACAAATTGATCTTTATTATAAGGTATGTAGCCCCTTTTTGAATCTTAGTTTTATTTATTTATTTATTTTTCATGGATATATGTTTTTTTTAATTATATTTACATATTCTTGCTAATAGAGATGATATTAAAAAGTTATGCATGAAAATCTCATTTTTTGAGATGATTGAAAATCTCTAATTAGAAAAAAACAAATTACTCACTCATGTTCTTTTATAAAAAATATGACGTACAAAATAAACATGGTTCTTGAGATGTAACCCAATTTTTAATATTTTTTTATGACTTTAATGAAAATAACGTTCTTGGTGTAAATGTGATTTATATGTATGTACTTGTAATTTTTCTAATATAATTGTTACAAGATAGATTTTTAAATAATCATATGTTAGTTGAGTTATTAAATGAAACTGATGAGAGCATGTATTTATCTTTTACACTCTTCTAGTTAATCAATGAAAAATGACAATTAATTGAATTATTTTTAAACAAGATGATTTTTTATAGGGCTTCATTTTGAAAAATAGCCTAGGGCCCCACTTAAAATTTCAATTATCAGGGCCGGCCCTGTTCGGAAATCCCCTCTTCCACCTTCAACTCACGCATTTCTCCTGCGCCTCCTCCTCCCTTGGCATCTGCCTCTCCTACCAAGTCGTTGATGGAAGTTCCTGGGCCCTCCTCCTCAAAGCCTGGTCTGCCTCTGCTCGCTTCGGCTCCATCAGCCCACAACTCACACCCCACTTCACCGCCACCTCCATATTCCCCCCTGTGAACCCTCCACCCCCGGTCATCGTCCTCCCCTCGCACCGCAAGCTCCACCCGCGCAGGTTTTTTTTTTTTTTTGGTGGGTAAAGACGGGATCAACCCTGCGACCTCCCCATTAGGGGGGTCTGCTGCTATATTTTTATGGGTTCTGAGCTATATTATATGGATACTGTTTAAGTGTTCTGTTAAGATTTTAGAATCCATTTAGAGATATCTCATATTCTCAAAACATATGAATGTATAGAATTGACAATTTTTTGGGGGGGTTTTCCCTTTATTTTTTTTATTCGTTTTGGACCTTCTTCATCTTCTTCCACGAGCACTGGCATCTTCATTTTCTCAGTATTATTTACTTTTGTTTATATAATCATTATTATTCTCATTATCTAAGGATCCTTCAAAACTAAAGATCTGATGAAAACACATCCAACAGGTTCCTCACGGCGCGCGCGCGCTCGAGAGCCTGAGGAGTGAGAGAACCGTCCGCGGCGCGCGCAGGCCCACGCGGTTAGAGGCGGCGGCGGGCGCGGTGTGGCGGTGCGCGCGGCGCGCGCGCGAGGTGCTGACGAACCTCTGCCTCATCGTCAGCCTCCGCCCGAAACTCTTCTCTCATGTGGGCGCCGACGTCGTCGGCAACATGTGGGTCACGACGGCGACGACAATGGAGGAGGGCATCCGGGAGGCGGTGTCAGTGATTGACGCGGAGTACGCGCGGCGCGTGATAGCGGGGGAGGTGCGCGTGGAGGGGCACGAGGAGGGGGGGTCGTCGCTGGTGTTTAGTGGGGTTGCGAGGTACGGGTTTTACGAAGCGGACTTCGGGTGGGGGAGGCCGAGGAGGCTCGGGTTCGCAAACCATGACGCGGGGGAGCTGGCGTTGTTCGTGGGGACGGCGAGCGGGGAGGGGGTAGAGGTTTGGGTTTGGTTGGAGGAGGAGGTGATGGTGAGGTTTGAGAGGGATCCTGAGATGGTTGGGTTGGTGTCTCATGTTGGACACTCCTCTTGCTTGTGAGAGGATTTTATTCGGATTCGGATCTGGATCTCTTCGAATTCCGATATAATTTTTAGATAATTGAGGTGTTTAAACACGAATAATAATTGGACGATCAAGTAATATATATATTAAAATTGGAGTTCATCATCTCTTTCTTCTCAGAGGGTTTTTATATATTTAGTTGTTTGTTTTTATCCATGTAGTTTTATGAGAATGAATTACAAAAATGGATTTAAAGATTAATAACATATATGTTCTAATGTCTTGATGAACGGTTTTGGTGATCCAAAATGCATTTGAATTGCATGTGAGACCTCCATGTTTTCAGCAAATTAAACATCAATGACCAAACAGTACTTTTGACTTGGATTTATTCCTGAGAGATGGAGAAATTCATTACCACATAATCATTCGTTGGACCAAGATCAATTATTAGTGTGTCTAATATAAGATAAGTTACTTGATATAAGATAAGTTACTTGATATATAGTCTATGATTAGACCCACGTGGGGATGAAGTATTTGATTAATACAAAGTACAAACCAAAAACAAAAAGAACAACATTAGACCGACCACTGCCACTGATGAATGGGCATTCCCTTTCTTTAACTTTAATAATAAAATTAAGGTCGAATGACTACCGTGCTCTTAAAAAAAAACACACTCACTGATGAGACAAATTTGATGTAACACATCTGAGCGCAAATCAATTTGATGTGTAATGCTTGATCCCAAAAATAAATGATGGTGGATTAATTTTATGTTAGAATATGCTCCTTGTATTTAAATACTTTGTTTATTGGCTAACCGCTCGCATCTCTATTGATGAGATTAGGGTATCAAATCCTGGAGAGCACATGATTTATTTTATATTATTTATTGTTGGAGAGTGGGATGCAAAAGTGGAAAATGTCCATTACCACCACTTTTACTTAAAAAAAATTAGGTGCTTACATGTCGTTGTTACACTCAGTTTTTTTACAATATAAAATACAGTTCTATATACCTCGTTAAAAATCCAGTAAAACATATACCTCGTTAAACGATATATATGTCTTATAAAATATTTTCTCACACATACTAAAAATGGAGCGATATACACTTTTTATTAAATCATATACATCATTAGATTATTACTATTTAAAAAAAAACAGACAAATACACAAAGTGATAGGCAAGACAAGTAGAGAGAGATTCCTATTCTTCAATTGTTGGTATCGAATACATGGGAAAAACCGCTCTATTAGTAGGGTATATGGAAGAATCCAAAAGGTTATGAGTTATAAGGGTTACAAATCGTGAGAGGTGAGGATAGTAATGGTAGGAATGCAACTCAGAACAGTTGGGTTTGGGTCAAGCCTAATCCGAACTCAACTCGTAACTAAATGAACCAACCGCACCCAATTCGAAGAACCCAATTATTTAGAACCCATTCAATGATGATAATATATAAAATTAAATCAATCATTCAAATTAATCTGAAAATAAATATAAAAAAAATTCAAAATCCAACCTAATTTATAATAAAAACAAAAAAAAGAGTACATGAAGCTCTCTCAGCCACCCAAAGGTTCCTCAAAGTACTTCAACTCAATAACAATTTCATAGTCTTCCACAAATGGGCAGCACATAGATCTTCTTATTAGTCATAAAGAACACAATGTTGGATCCCTGAAAAGTGAACATCACGGGGAGAGAGGGAAGGGCAATGACACAAACTCACAATGAAGTTTAAGTGTCGGCTAGTTTTGTTTATAAGTGTAAGGGTTTCTTAAAATTTGGACGGTCCAGATTGGACATTACAAGCTGAACGGCTATGATGGTTTTTCTTTTTTTTAAAAAAGTTTATGAGTTCGGATAAGGTCGGGTTATAAGTGATGTCAATCGGAACCCAACTTGATTTCTGACTCAACCCGAATTTGTCAAACCAAATCCGAATCATAACTCAATTTTTATAGCCCAACTCATGCAAAAATCGAGTTCAACCAATTAGGTTCATGTTGAACCTATTCTGAGTTGCAACCCTAAATAATGAGGTGTTGAAGAGTATGAGAGGTTATAAAGTTAAAAAAATAAAGGAGGTTATGGAGTTGAGTGGTGGTGTACACAAACAAACAACAAAGAAACCCAAGAAACAAATGATACCCATCTTGAAAAAAATCGATCACAGAAAACAAATATGCACAAACAAGAGATATTAAAATCAAAATTCAAGAACCAAGCGAATATGAGAGATGTTCGGTTTAAAAGAATCAGAAAGTGGGCGCGCATATGATTTAGGATTTAAGTTTAAATATGTATGTGGGGCTTCTAAATTAGATAATCAATATGTGAGGGGCAAGCATACAAATTTGAAGGGAACATAGAGCCACCCAAACCAACCCAACCACATGGTTGGCTATGTGGCTACCATAACCACTTCACCTTCTTAATCTACAAGGCTGGTTTAATAAGGGGTACGTTAAGGTTTTAAAAATAAGTTATCATAATTTTATATGATAAAAAATTCATAAATTTTGTCATTATTTACATTTCTCAAAACTGGGACAAAAAATGAAAATAATTGTTATTCAAGTTTTTAGGTGGAATAAAAAAAATTGTCATTTTTATTTCAAAATTGGGACAATTGTCTACACTTTGCCCCTATTATTTTTTAGGGAAATATGCATGTATATTCCCAGAAAAATATCTATTTGTCGTTATAACCCGCTTAAAAAAGTAATTGCATGTATTCTTCTAAAATATTTATTCATTATGCATGCATGCCCTTCCACCTGACACCGTTAATCTATTTGACATAATCACGATTACCTATCTAACCATTCCCTGTGAAAAAATCCCTCATACCCCTAAGACATCTGTCTCCAAATAACATGCTAATTCCATCTTTCAAAATCATTCCAAAAAATAAAAATAAAAAAGTATGAAATGTATGAATCTTATTTGAAGTTTCTATAAGATAAAATAGAGAAATTTTGATAAAACAAATACAAAAATGAAAATTTAATTAAACTGATAAAGGGATATAAATAAATATAAAATAAAATTTATTTAATCATTCTTTATCTTAAATACTATTTTATAACCAATTTACTGGTTATCCACGAATCAAGAAAGAACTTAAAAAAAACTAAAAATAAAATAATAATGTAATACTCTAATATATATAATTATAATAAACAATTTAATGAACACTTGAAAACTATCCATTACATCTCATAACTAATTAAAATTTTGCTGATAGTCCACCACACAAGAACACATATAGTCCCCTATAGGTCAGGTCGCATATCCATCGTTAGAAATCCAATTAAGCATATGCATCATTAGAAGAGGTATAAATTTGTTTAAATTTTTTTTACATTTACTAAAAATGGGTCTATTAAATTTGAAATGGAACAATATACATTTTTTATCAAAACATATACATCGTTAAATGATATTTACTATTTTAATAAAATAAAAACTTATGTGGTCCACATTTTGGATTATAAAAATGACTAAGTCTAACATTTTTCCTGTCATTTTTATTAGCATTATTATCATTAATATTGTGTGTCTTTTAGGTATGGTTTAAATACTTGTAACTTCTAGGAACCAGACAGTGGCGTAGCAGGGATTTTATACTAGTGGCAGTCAAGTATTGCACTTCATGAATAATGTTTGAGAAAGAAAATGAAAATAAAAGTCTAAAACCTAAAAACATATAAGCTCCAATGTTACGATATTAAATAGAAGCTTAAAAGGTATTAAAATTATGACCTGATAATTATGCAAAGATTTACTAAATTATTTCATACTTTTGTACATTTATTTGTTTAATAATAATTATTATCATATTTATTATATCATTGTTGTAACAACCCGAGCATTTTTATGTTGAATTATGCTATTTACATTTTTCGATTGCATGATAGCATATTATTATGCTGATTATTTATATATTATGCTTATGGTATAAGTTTATGCCGAATTAGGCTTTTGGTCTTTAATGTCCCTTAAATTGTTCATTCGGTTTAATTTTGAGTAAGCATCTTCAAGACATATTTTGGATATCAAGTAAACATATGAATCCTTTATTTTTTTTTAGTTATCTTTCATATAAAAACTTATTATTTATTTGGAGTTATATTGAAAAATTTATAGTTGTTTTATCATTATTGCCCCTCAAAGAAGAAAGCACGATTGTTTATAGCACACACTACAAGAAAAAGCAGTTTTTGCGACGGATCACAAAAACCGTCGCAAATACTCAAAAAGTTTTACGTTGATTTTTTACGGTCGTAAATAATTCCATGCTTTTGCAGCAACCGAGTAGAGCCGCCGTTAAAAGATGCATTTACTGCAGGTATCTTGTGCCGTCGCAAGTAACATATAAGTTACGACTGTGTTTACTTCCGTCGCAAATACTTAATTATAAATCACATCCATCCCACCATTCATTTGTTTTTGTGGTCACATAGAAATCCAAAATCAATCGCTCCAATCCGATCCAATCGCTTCATCATCTCCGTCGCTTCATCGTCTGCGATTCTCCACCGATCTGATGGCATCGTTGTCTCTGATTGCTTCAACATCTCCGATCACTTCATCGTCTGCTATCTCTCCCTCTCTCGCCCCATCAATCTCATCGAAGCACTTCTCTTCGCGGAGGATCCTGACCGTCCGATCCATCACCGCTGATCCAAGATCCAACGGAGATGACTCCATCTCTTCCTCCTCGTCTTCCTCCGCCATCGATTCCCTCACTCTCTGTCACTGTCTCAAGGTACATTCACCATCCGATCTTTCATCTACGAATGCGATTTTTAGCTTTTTATGTTTTGGATTTCTTGATTCATGTTGGTTGATCGTGTGTTTGGGACGACGAAGAGGAGGGGGTGGTTGAACCATGGAATAAAGGGGGCCGAGTCCATCGCGGATCTCATGTATCGCTTTGATTGCCAGTGATTTGCCCAACGTCAACAGAGAGAGGTAGTTCATGATTTTTTTTTATTGATTGATTTTCGTTTCCCCGTTGGTGTCGCAACTGTTCTTATTGGCATGTGTCATTTGAAAAATGCATGACAGATCAATTTATATACATTGCATGACCAGCTCGGTCTACATTGATATTACTTGATAATATGTGGATGGTTTGGCCATCCATTACCTTTAGGAAAGACATTGCCTTGAAAAGTTAGCTGATAGAGTAGCCCTGTTTTGTGTGCGAGAAGAGTTGCAGTAAAAGCTGGTTGAGGAGGAGGAACCAGGACTTCCACATATTATCAGGTGAACCTTATGCTTGGTCTGATTATACATCCCTACAGTTCACTTAGAATGTAAGTACTCTTTGTGAACGAATAAAAAATCAATAACTAATATATAATATAATACATCTTTGACTAATGCATTGTTCTTCAGGTAATTAGTGAGACTCTTAGGATGGGAAACATCATTAACGCGGTGTGACGGAAAGCTCTCAAGGATGTCGATATCAAAGGTGATAAGCTACTCAACAGTCTTGCTTTGTACAACCATAACTTTCTTTAATATCTCAATGTGCTCTATTGAATAAACCAATGAACCTGAAGTATTGTGAGGCCATGGATTTTAAGATCTGTAGGTTAATCTGATAGCTTTGAATTTCGTGTTATGATTTTGTTACAAGCAATACAATTTGATTTTTTTCCTTCCTTATTCTTGTTTAAATTTTTTTTCACTTCTTTCTGTTATTGATATCTACTTATGTGATCCCTAAAGGCTAGGGTATCTTGACTAGCTTCAGTTCTATTCATTTGGATGAAGAAAATTATGAAAATCCATATAAGTTTGATCCATGGAGATGGAAAGTAAGTGATTAAAGGATTCATTAAATATGATAAATAAATTCAATAGAACCATTCATCCAGTTCATGTTCTACATGCAATCAGTATATTAGTGAAATTCAGCAAGAAATTCTTATTGACATGAAATGATGCTTTGTTTTGCTTTTGATATATCTTTTGAGGAAATATTAACTTAAACATTTTTCTTGCCTATGATTACTTTTTGACAGAGAAAAGAAGGTAACCCAATAAATTTCACTCCTTTTGGTGAGGGACAGAGGCTTTGTCCCACAGGAGATTTCTCAAGGCTTGAAGTTGCCATTTTTTTGCATCATTTGGTCACTCGTTACAGGTACGTGATCCACTATTCAATGATGCCTTTCTCTCAGCAAAACCATCATAAACCTGACATCAATAGCCTACCACATCGTTGTTAAACCTTTGATTAATACTCACACATGGTCGCAACCATGAAATAGGAAACACAAACTTTGTTGTATGGGAAACCGAACCTACATGATCTTCGCCTTCAATTGTGATAGGGAGGCACTGCCTCATCTTTGCCTTCAATCGTGATGTAATGTGGCATTTAGGGTTTGTGTTTAGATAATTGGTTCTGTTGTTGATTTGGTCATATAAATTTGATTTGATTTTTTGGTAATGCAGAGAGATTGTTGAAGAAGTGATTGATTAACAAGCTGGAATTGAATAACAAATCAGAGGTAATCATATTATTTGAATATATAATATTTAATTGATTTTGTTTTATTCTTATTAAGTGATTCATGCCAATATTTGTGTTTTCTGAGGATGACTGTCTTGACTTTTGAGTATTTCAAATCCCAAGTCTCTAAAGAATTCCTTGATCAAATCACTTTTATGGTCCTTCTCTTATTTTGGAGCTGATTTAGCCTTCTTGCCACTAGGTGTTTGCTTATTCTTTGTTCCTCCCTTTTCACTGGGCTCATACTGAGTGAAGACTTTCCCGCTGCTAGGACTGGGGGAGCTTGGATAATGGAAGTTAGTTATTGTGAACTGGGGCTTTCTTAGATAATTGTATATTTTGTAGCACAATTTAGCTTTTCTGGTCAGATGTGAACCACAAGATCCTATACAAAATTATGTTTCGGGTCCTTAAGGATGTCATCAATTAAGTATAAGGATGAACTTATATTACCCTATGTGAAACAACAATAAAATACCCTGTTGGTGGGGGATTGGGGGAATTTTATTTTTTCTTCCACTGTCAACCCAAGTTGAAAGACTCACAGATCTCCTTCAAAAGAGAGATCATAAAAAAAAATACAAAAGGGAAATAGAAAAAAGAAACAGTGGAAGAGGAGAGGAAACAAAGGAGAATTTTTTTTGTGGGTGTGAGGTCCATATGATGGTCTCTATCTTGAATTTATATAACTAGTAGTCTAGTATCCCTTTCAATTTGGTTTATGTTATTTATATATAGTCAAAGATGGGCATTTGATTGTTAATATATGATTCAAACCCCCCCCCCCCCCCCCCATACAAGGATGAATTTGGAGACTACCACTATCATATTTGATCAAGCAACTCATGCAACTTGTTGAATTTCTTTCATTTCTTTCAAGTTGTCTTTTGTTGTGTTTGTTATATAACATACAGCCTGATGTATGTTAAGTGTATTATAGAACTGAATATTACTAAGATTTGTTGTGTGGGTGAATAAAAAAAAGCTTTGTTACCCAAACAATGTTATCATATAGAATATTTATAAATAAAAAAGGTTATATATATTTCTTAGAATCCTACTTTGGTGTTCTTGTTTTATTCCAGGTCATTGGTGTTCTCTATATAGTGTTCTTTGCTGCTCTAAAATACACATTCATGTATTTTTTAAAAGTCCTCATTATCAAGACCCTAACATTTCCATATCCCTTTTTTTTAGGAATGCAACATGTACATGCTACAATGTTTCCTCATTTGATCCAGTTAGTGATTCCCAGCCTTGTATGGAGAAGAAGCATCCCATTTTATTTTATTTTATTTTATTTTATTTTACTTGTCATGAATTAGATGGTTCTTGTCATGAATGAGGTGGATGGAATTGACATATATGGGATCATATTTTACTCTTTAAGTAATTTTTACTATCATTTCTCTAAGTTATATAAGAAATTTTTCCAAAATATAAATGATGCAGCAAAAGATTACATGGAGCTCTTCCTTTCTTGGTTTATTTTAGTCGAAAAAAAAACCTTATTCGCGATAGTTTAGGACTACCGCAGAACCCAAAAAACTAATCACCAACCAAACCTTTTGCGACGGTTAACCAATTTGTCGCAAATGCCATTTATTTTACGTGTTCTAGTAAAAAGTGATCTTTTGCGGAAGGTTATTTGCGATGGTGAGAAAACACGGCAAATGATATTTGCGACGGGTAAAAAGTGACCCCATGAAAACCGTCGCAAAAAGTATTTGCGACGGTATTGGAGACTATTTGCAACGGTTTTGGGCCTTCGCAAATATCTTTTTTTCTTGTAGTGACAGGTGGAGGCATCATCTAATCTTAATATAAAAAAGCAGTTGTAGATATTTTCATCAGCTTTCCAACAGAATTATATCATTTGAATCTGAGTTTTCTATAAAAAAGATATGACAAATCTAGTCGATGCCGCCTAGAATTTCTATTGGAGGGCAGTTTGGTAATTTGGTTGGAATACAGAGCTCCATTTAATGAATTTGGGGGAGGGTTTATCAAATGGAGGGTTTCGCCTGGTGTTCATTAGAAGTCGTGAATGAAGAAGAAGGAACGTGAGAGCTTTGATTGGGAAAGAAAAGAGGAAAAAATTGGGAAAAACTTTGCGAAGCAATTTTCGCACAGCATTGGGTAAGGATTCTCATTCCTTACATCATTTTACATCATTCTATTTCAGTTCTAAATCAAAATTGTGATTTGTGGTTGAAATATGAATATGTTTGTGAGGTAAATGAAAGGGTTGTTTGAATTGTACCATTTTAGGGTTTGAAGTGGGGATTTCATGTCTGTCTTGGGGGATGTGAGGATTAATTGAAATAGGGGTATGTTTCGGTATCTAATTGATATAATATTTTGCTCAGTGGGTTCCCCTCTGCGTGGTTTAGGAGCTGGTTTAGGATGAGTCCAGCTTGAGGTTTTGAATTGCCTAGTAAGTAACCCTACAGATACTTGCTCCGTTCCATTCCACATTTTATTGTTGTAGTCACTATTCGATCTATTTGGGAATTCAAATTATTATTGTTGTTGTTCTTTGTTGGGATATACCTCTTATTGAGATGTGCTTCCTTATTTTTGTTTTTGATTCTGAATATTCATAGTATTGGTCTATTTATTTCTTGAAATGTTTACCATTAAGATTTGTTTCCTTATGATCCTGTTGTGGCGATCAATCTGGTATGTGGTGCAGTCTCCATACGAAAGACTCGTACGGAGTTCTGGGCTTAAGTTCTGCAGCATCATGTCAATTTCTTGACACTCAGTTAGCTGCAAACCAGTCCTATGTACTAAGGCGTGCCACCTAAATACATATGGCTCAAACTCTTCTCTAGACCTCATTTTTTCGATGGTGAGGTCAGAGATCAAGGGGGTTCTAGCTCTCTGATAGGCGTAGCGACCTAAATTTTTCTCGCTAACAGCTGAAAAGTTTGACAAATGAATAGGGAGTGTTAAGAACCATTGTAGTGCCTCTCCTTCTAGTGAGATCTGGAACATGAAAATAAGGAAAGGGTGGTTGTCTAGGAAGGGCCGGGAGTCTAAGTAAAAGGCAATTAAATGGACGTCCGGGTCTCCTAGGCCATTTTACCGACGGTATTTTGGAATTTTAAATCCCACCAGAAGACAAACAGACAGGATCTGTTGTAGGTTATGCAGGGATATGTGCTTAGGAGCAGAGGGGTTTGTTTTAGAGATGATTGTCCGAATCATTTCGTCTAACATTTCCATCTTGGATGGGATATTTAATGGTCTTGGACTGAATGAGGCCTAGTAGGGACTTGGGACAGAAATTGTTGAGAAAATTGGATTTATAGGGGCAGTTGGATTAGTTAGGAGAGGCGGGGTGAATGAGAATGAATGAGTAGAAAAAGGGGTCGGATTACCAGAGAAATTGGGGGTGTATGGGAAAATGGGAGTGAGGTAAGCTCTAGGTGTGGTGGCTGATAAGGCACCTTGTGGGGTAGCAGGAGTTTCCTGGTTTGAGGGTCTGTTTTGGTGGAGACTGGTTAGAGAGTTCAGCATGTTTTTTTATAGATAGGTACCCTAATGTGGTCATTCTCTCCTCTGAAAGGCCAAGAACCAGCCTATCTTGGTTTTCTTAGCGTATTTACACTTCAAAGGTGTTATTAGCGTTGAACTCAGCCATAGGGGACATATATGAGAATAATTAAGCAACTTGGGTAGGAGTTTTTGGAGTGGTAAATAAAGCAATAAAGAAAGAAGTAAAGAGGGGCAACCCAGTGCAACCGGTGGGAGTTTTAAAGCAGTAAAGAGAAAACAGTAAAGAGGTGCAACTTAATGCAGCCGGTGGGAGCTTTAAAGCGGTCAAGAGAAAGCAATAAATAGGTGCAACTTAGTGCAGCAGGTGGGAGTTTCAAAGCAAAAAAGAAAAAGTAGTAAAGAGGTACAACTTAGTGTAATCGGTGGGAGTTTTAAAGTAGTAAAGAGAAAGCAGTAAAGAGGTGCAACTCAATGCAACTGGTGGGCGTTTTAAAGCAGTAAAGAGTATGAATCATGGGGCCATTTGGGGCAAACTCTGGTTGAAATTGTGATTTTTCAAAAAAAAAGTAGCTTTTGTCAAATTCCTGGCATATAGAAAAGGATTGTCTTTCGTCGTTTTTCACGAGGGAGGTCCCATCGTGACCGCTAGTTGTTGGTATGTAAATTAGAGGGTCTTGATGCGCTTCGCAACTTGTAACGCCCCCGTACGATCCGTTCCCTTAAACTCACAATAAAACACGGGACATTTTAAAAAAATATATAAAAGATTTATTTAATGATGCCAATGAAAAACATAACCATGATCTAAACATAATTCATTCTAAACATGGATGATTACATACGAAAAAGTTTTTCTAACACAAACATCTAACTGTTTTTGCTGAAAGGGACTAAGGAAAACTACATGTTAAAGGAAGGCTTATTCGACCACCTAAATGCAATGAAAGATAAACGCGCAAGCTACGATCTCTATCACCGAGATCAACGATCACCAACGGCTACTCTGAAAAGTTGGGGAAAAGAGAGGTGAGATACCACGTGCTCAGTGAATGAACATTTAGGTCCCAATAATAATTGATATCACAAATAATATTTGATAATATATCATAAAAACAATCTGCAACATACAATAATACGATTACTACAATATAATAATTTTTCAATAATTCATAATTTAACAAAATGCTTTTCAAAAATGCATGATCTCAAATAACAGCCAATCTCATGATGCGTATGAATGCAACAGACATGTATGCCCGTATCCCATGGCACCTAGCTATCTGCGGCACCTAGCCGCAAAGATTTCACACAAGAAATCGTGTCACTTAGACACATGTCACCTAGACTTGGGTTCATTCTGAATCGGAGTCACCTAGACTTAGCCACCTAGGCTACGTCACCTAGACAAATGCGATGCATGCATGATCAATACATATTTTCAATTCAATAATATGAATGCAACAGTTTTCAACATAATAACATTTTCAACACAATACATAATAAGGCATCAGCCTATATAATATGACATGCTCGAGTTGTACATAAAATAATGTTTAAAAGTCATTGATAAAAATCCTTCAAAACTACGTAGGAGACAAGACCCACTCACCTTAAGACAAATAATTCGAAACAACTCCAGTAAACCTAAGGTAACCTGACTTGACCTGAAAATGATACGAACCGATCACAATACGTACATACAGTATGGAACCCGATGGTATTCGAAAACACAAAACCCGACGGCTCCTAGAGGGACCGTCTCTGACCAACCCGATGGCTCCCACAGGGACCGTTAATAGAAATCCCTATGGCTCCTATTTGGGCCGTCCCTTAACAAATCGACAGCCCCTTTAGGAGCCGTCCCGAACATGCCCGATGGCTCCTACAGATGCCGTCCCGGGGCAGAAGCACGAAATCCTAATTTCTTTTTTGTAAAAATACTTTAAAACATTCTACCATTGAAAACAAAACACTAATCGTTTAAAACGGTGTAAACAGAAAAGAACTCATATTGAAAATCAAATCATGTGTATGAGAAATCCAATTAAACCCAATCTAAACCCTCTATTTACTTTTGTTAAAACAACCAAATACCTTTTGACATTTACATATACATATATGAGTCATGTAAAATAATGTAAATCAGTAAAGAATATCAAAGCTCATACGCGTGTAAGAAATCCAATTAAAAACCCTAGTTTATAAGGATTCACAAAACACATATATATATAAACCAATTAAACTTTATTCAAAACTTCTCAAAACTTAGATCTTTTCATATTATAAAAAATAAATATATAATATGTAACCAATACAAAAAATTTAGGAGATAGATAAAAAATAGAAAAATCCATTCGAAACCCTAGCTTATGGAAAAACAATAAAAATATTGATAAGACATGAAAACACTTGGTACACCCAAGGGTCTGAATATAGTTTATAAGAATCTTTGAATCCACAAGAGATAACGTACCATTATACCTAGCATTATATCTAACCCTAGACCTTCAAGGATTTATAAAACGTACATAAGAAACCATATTCCAAAAAAATTCTTGAAAACCATAGATCTATTATACACATAAATAACTAACATGGATCTATAATAAAATCCCAAAAATCATAAAAGCATGTATGGTTCGGATCTATGCATATAAGAGTCAAAACAGTGCTTTAAACGATTGTAAACATGTTTTCTACCCTTAATAAGTAACCCTAGACATTATATATACATATCCCCTACCTTTTTATATGAAATATTTGTAAAAGACTTTGAAAACTTCATGATTTCATAGCTACAATATAAGGATCCGAAAATCATATGCAATCCATCAAAACTATAAAAAAACTCGAGAAAAAAACTTATGAAATCAATGAAATCCAAAGTACATACGTGATCCAATACATCATCAAAATCTCATAAAAACATCATGAAATTATCAACATATCATTTGTATAATATAAGACAGAAATCATATAAAGACTTTCAAAAATTAAACCAAGAAGAAAACCAATTCTTTTTGTTTGAAAAGCTTAAAAATAAAATCATATGTAAAGAACTTCTAAGGGAATCTTTATTAATCAAAACTCTTTATAATCATAGGATAATACTTACAAGAACCCTTTGTTCAAACACCTTCCCTAGCTCCTCAACAACGGCGCCGAAAACAAGAGGTGAAGAAGAAATTAGGGTTTGTTTAGGGTTTCAATGCAGAGAGAGAGGAAATAGGGGTATATATAGGCTCACACACGTGGGGGAAAAAAATACGAAACTTTAATCTGAATTAAGTCCAATCAATGTACTTGCTCTTTCCAAAAATGGATCATATTTCAAAAATATGATTTTTCAGATCGACGGCTCATATTGCAGCTGTCTCCCAGAAAAACTGATGGCTCTAATCGTGTCCGTCACCCAGAAATCCGACGGCACCTGTTGGATCTGTCACAATACCGACGGCTCCTCCTTGAGCCGTTGCTATTTCCTCTGCCCGACCTCTCAGCACAATTTGGCTCATAACTTGATCGATACTCATCTGATTCACGAATCATAAAAGGCGTTGGAAAGCAAACAGGATAACAATTCCAACCATATCTTAACTTCTAAAATTGGAAGTATATAAGTCCTCCAAAACCTTATAGGAATATACCCCATGCACAAAATCAAGAAATGACTAGGAAAAACCATAGTTGTTACACAACTGGTTAGATCACCGCTTGAAAGGTCTTTGCTGAGTCACCCGATAGCTCAAGAAGACAGAGTTTAGGTGTGATCGCCAACTGCTTTATCAAAAAAGCAGGAAAACTTGATATTTTATTGGTCACCTCCTTGGGGTAGATTGTATGGTTCAGTTCTCGGAGCTATGGTCGGCCGCATATAGAGGTGAAAATGAGGAACACTTTCTGTTTGATAAAAATTTAACAAAGAAGGCTGCTAAAAAAATGGGAGGAAGGGGGCCTGCTACTTGAATTGAGCCTTCTTGATCCGACGGCTGGTTTAGACTAGCCACCTGGTGCCTGAGCTTTGAAATTTTTAAATTTGGATAACATCTAGGTATGAAGTTGGGTTTGTCTGGTTAGGGTACTCTGTGCTCTAAAACAGTGGGGAGAGGGTTTTTGGAGAGTGGATTTTGATGAGAAATTGGTTTCCTCCTCTCTCTCTCTTTCCAAATTCAAGTAATGGAGTGAGTGTATTGAAGGGTGCTTGATTATGGTGGATATTTTGATTCTTGGTGATGAATGAAAAAGCTTTTGATCTACCCCTATTTTATAGTAAAAAAATGATGCAAGGGTGTTACCTCTGAACAATAGATTGAATTGGATAATAGGGTGGTTGATTAGACTCTCCATTAGATCTTTGTTTATGAAATTTTATCCAGGAGGAGGAGGCTACTTCAATTGAGCTGTCGGGGCTCAGGTGGCTGGATTCAACTACCTGCTTTGCATCATGACCTGCCATATGTCCCATCTTCAACAAGCGGTGAAATGGGGTGGTTACTTAGGTTGAACCATCAAAGATGACTAACAAGAACAAACTGCCGCAATGATAAGCATTAAAATACCACTTTTATGTCCCATCTCAGGAAAGCGTTTGGGAGGTAGGGGCCTTGTTCAAGTGAGCCGTCGGGGAGGGGCTGCTGGTTTGGGGTAGCTGCCTGGTTTCTGGCCTCTTAATTTTTCTAAGTGTTGGGCCAGGTCTTTTTATTCTTTTCTCCTTCTAATTTCCTTCTGTAGTTTCTTTATGGTTCAAAAGTGGTTTATTTTAAATATTGCTTGAGATAATTTTATTTTCTTTGGACGATCAAAATTAGGGTATCTACATTATGTACTTGTCAGATTTGAAACTGTGCTTCCAGAATTCACGAGAGGCCATGTGACGTCGTTAAAAACGTCTTTTCGACCATTTAATGAAGTTCCAAACCGTTTAATGTGGTGTTTGAGGTCCTTTTCAAAGTGATTAGAATTTTAAAATTTGAAACATGATCATGCCCACTCAATTTAAAAAATCAAAAAAGCCGTCATCTCAATTGTCCACATAAAAAATCAAAAAAGCCGTCAGGTAGATTGTATGGTTCAGTCCTCGGAGCTACGGTCGGCCGCATATAGAGGTGAAAATGAGAAACACTTTTTGTTTGATAAAAATTTAACAAAGAAGGCTGCTAAAAAAAGGGAGGAAGGGGGCCTGCTACTTGAATTGAGCCTTCTTGATCCGACGGCTGGTTTAGACTAGCCACCTGGTGCCTGAGCTTTGAAATTTTTAAATTTGGATAACATCTAGGTATGAAGTTGGGTTTGTCTGGTTAGGGTACTCTGGGCTCTAAAACAGTGGGGAGAGGGTTTTTGGAGAGTGGATTTTGATGAGAAATTGGTTTCCTCCTCTCTCTCTCTTTCCAAATTCAAGTAATGGAGTGAGTGTATTGAAGGGTGCTTGATTATGGTGGATATTTTGATTCTTGGTGATGAATGAAAAAGCTTTTGATCTACCCCTATTTTATAGTAAAAAAATGATGCAAGGGTGTTACCTCTGAACAATAGATTGAATTGGATAATAGGGTGGTTGATTAGACTCTCCATTAGATCTTTGTTTATGAAATTTTATCCAGGAGGAGGAGGCTACTTCAATTGAGCTGTCGGGGCTCAGGTGGCTGGATTCAACTACCTGCTTTGCATCATGACCTGCCATATGTCCCATCTTCAACAAGCGGTGAAATGGGGTGGTTACTTAGGTTGAACCATCAAAGATGACTAACAAGAACAAACTGCCGCAATGATAAGCATTAAAATACCACTTTTATGTCCCATCTCAGGAAAGCGTTTGGGAGGTAGGGGCCTTGTTCAAGTGAGCCGTCGGGGAGGGGCTGCTGGTTTGGGGTAGCTGCCTGGTTTCTGGCCTCTTAATTTTTCTAAGTGTTGGGCCAGGTCTTTTTATTCTTTTCTCCTTCTAATTTCCTTCTGTAGTTTTCTTTATGGTTCAAAAGTGGTTTATTTTAAATATTGCTTGAGATAATTTTATTTTCTTTGGACGATCAAAATTAGGGTATCTACATTATGTACTTGTCAGATTTGAAACTGTGCTTCCAGAATTCACGAGAGGCCATGTGACGTCGTTAAAAACGTCTTTTCGACCATTTAATGAAGTTCCAAACCGTTTAATGCGGTGTTTGAGGTCCTTTTCAAAGTGATTTGAATTTTAAAATTTGAAACATGATCATGCCCACTCAATTTAAAAAATCAAAAAAGCCGTCATCTCAATTGTCCACATAGGATTTGACGTCGAGACTGAGTTTTTGATTGAGAATAAGCCTGAGTGTAACATTTTCCAAAAAAAAAAAAATGCAAGGGGCCCAGTGGGCTGAGGAGGGGACGACGTGTTGGCAAGGTCCGTGAGACCGAAAGGGTTTTCCTTTTGGAAAATGATACACTCAGGCAGTTTCTCCGTCAAAAGTTCAGACCCCACGTCGGATCCGATGTGTCGTGCCCAGATGACGTGGCATTTTTTTTTATTTGGCTGACGTATACCGTTTTTAAATTCAAATCCCGTCTATAATATTTTTTAATAAAATATTATGTGTTTTTGAATTTTGAATCCGTCTGAAAAGTTGGTCTGACACCACATTAAATGGTCAAAAAGACCTTTTGACAAAGACACATGGGCTACTGGCACGGTCTGACACCACATTAAATGGTCAAAATTACAAAAAATAGTACATGCTCATTTTGAACAAACATATACTTCAAAAAATGAGGTATGTACCTCGTAACACCAATTTTTGAATTCATGCTTGTGTGAGGGTGGATATCGAGGAGAGATCCATCTGTTGTCGAGTTCCAATGTAATTTTTTTCTCTCATTTCGTCTTCCACAAAACAAACACACCCTCTCTCTTTGACCAAACCTTTCAGATTTCACAAAGCAAACTCTCTCTCTTTCTCTCTCTCTCTCTCTCTCTCTCTCTCTCCCCCTCACCATCTCTTATCTCTTCCAAATGGTTTACTGTCGGCATCTTCACCGTCTTCCAAGTGTGGTTCCTCTGCATCTTCACCATCTTCATTACCCCACCCTCTCTTATCTTTTTAATATTTTTTTTTAGTAAATGGTTTCATAAATCAATTTTTTTTAAATCTTGTTTCAATTCTTTTATTCTTAAAATACTTTTTTTTAATCTTAAATCAATTTTTATCCTTTTATGTTATGATGTTTTAATTTTTTAATCTTATTGTGTATTTTAGTTGGATATGGTGGCATGCTATGTTCGTCGTTCATAAACATTTATTTTCTGTTTACGTTATACATCATCTACTATATTCTTTGTAAATAAAGAATATTCCTTCGTGCAGAACGAAGAAATGTCTGTCGGAGATGATATCCCTTCGTTCAAAACAGAGAAATGTTTGTTGGAGACGATTTTGTCTTTTTAGAACCCCAATATGGAGAGATTCATCGCGAAGGGAATCAAATGCCTTGTGGGAGAAGAGGTAGGTGACATATTTTAATTTTTTGTATGTTTCATGTTTTTTTCTTCTTCAGAGTTATGTGCTCCCGCTTAAGAGAAATATGCATTTATTATATGGTATACGTTTTTTTTTATGAGGTGTATGCATTCCATGTCTTAGGTGATTGTTGCTTCTCGAGATTTACGGCTAAAGCTGTGGAGAATAGGAGAGTTTTGCACATCTCGACAATTTTAAATGTAATATATCATTTCAGTTATGTTGGATTAGCATATTTGTAACTGAGCCTATCTAACTATTTTACTTATTACAGCAATACGTTGATGCGGGGATGGATGGATGTCGATGCTTTTTTGATACATACAAATTGTGGAAGGCGGATGGTGTCACATGATGAACCAACAGTTCCTGCAATAAGATTCCCTTCACAACAAGGATCATAATGTGTGGGTAGAGAGTGCTGTCAAGTTATTACAGAAGACGATGCTGAAGGAAGAAGAGGGGTGCCCCCCTTATTCTTGATGTCCCTTATTCGTTTCCATTTTAACACCAAGGATGATATGGCCTATATGCGTACTATGAGTGTAACTGCATTTTGGGTGATGAATTTTATAAAATTTGAACAAGTATTTGTCATCCAATGAGTTATATACCTCATTGTACACATGTTATGTTATTGTGTTACATTATTGTGTGATGTGATTTTTGGTTATATGATTCGTATGGTAAAGTATATGCTTTGTTAGATAAGTCATATGCATTGATAGGTGGCTATGGTTACCACTGCATTCATGGGTGATAAATTTTGCAAAATCTAACAAGTAAATAATCAAATTGTTCAATTCTACATTTGTGATATCCTCTATATGTTAAATTCCTCATCTAGCTAGTGTGGTTGTGATCCCAATCACTTTAAATGTTTATAAACCTATCGAGGTATATACTCAATTAAACATTGTATGTGCCATTAAAAACTTGTTAAATACTTATTCACATTCAATACAAATAGTCAAGTTCAAAACGTAAAAATCACCTTACAGAATTTGAAGAAATGTGCACGCCAGATTGAAAATAACAAGTCAACTTCTTATAAATAATCATATTGTTCACTTCCACATTTGTGATGTCATCCATATGTTAGATTCCTCGTTTATTTGGTATGGTTGTAATCCCAATCACTTCAAATGTTTATGAACCTATAGAATGTCTCAAGTACTTTATTTGTCATCAAATGAGTTATATACCTCATTATACAAGTGATTTTTAGTTATATGATTGGATGGTAAGGTATATGCTTTGTTAGATAAGTCATATGCATTGATAGGTGGTGCCACCGATGACGATCCTCGAACAATGAGTTTAATTATGCATTGTCCTCCATATGATGTCCCTCAATCATATATGAGGCTGTAAAGAGAATCTTTCAAGTTTTTGTACCGTCCAACTTGAATACAGCTTTAAGTAATGCACGTACCATCAGCAATAGAGTACATGTCTTCATAAGTTCAACCTTTGAGAATAAATGAACTACTTGAAAACAAGAACCTATCGAGGTACATGCTCAATTAAACATTGCCATGTGCCATTAAAAACTTGTTAAATACTTCCTCACGTTGAATACAAATTGTCAAGTTCAGAACGTAAAATATTAATAGCCAACTGTTTTATGGTGTGTGCCTTCAAATCACCATTGGGAGTGAATTTTCTTCTGCTTCCTCGATACTAATTAACCCCATCCCAATAATCAACTCTTCATTCGCTTTGTAATATCTAATTCCTCAGCTTCTTTATCGTGATTTACTTCAGCTTGGGGTTCAGCGTCAATGCTCTCTCTAATTTGATCCAAATCATTCGCCTTCATTTGGTCCATGATAATCATATGCGATTTAGTAAGTATATACGTTATAAAGATTTGTATATACGATATCAAAATGTAAAGAAAAAGTAGTTCATGGATGTGTAGTGGTAAATAGAAGAATTTATTATCATCAACTTTACAATTATCTTCAACGAAAAGGTTGTCACAAATGACAAAAAAAATATGAAAAAGGAAGATGAAGACAAAAAAAGGGGAATCTTATGAAAACTATGAACATATCAACTTTTTGTCCCCTGACTGCAAACGAGGAATATTTACTATCTTCTCATGGAGCTGTTATGGTTGGTCTGTGGTGGTTGTCACTGATGAGAGAGAGAGAGAGAGAGAGAGAGAGAGAGAGAGAGAGAGGAGAAACAGAAATAGTAAATGAAAAAAAAAACAAAGCAGTGAAATGTTATCAAAACAGGGTAAAACAAAAAAAGGGCGGCAACTTTGGGGGGAATTTTTTGGTGAGTGTTTTCATAGGCTGACGTGGCTTAAAAAAAATAAAAATCCAGCTGGGCAATCCGACGTGGGGACTGAAAAATTGTTGGTAAAGGAAATTGAGTGTAGCAAAACTCTTTCCTTTTTTAAAGAGCTATATGTTATGGTGGGTTGGGCCTTAAATAGTGGAGTAGAGTAGCCCATTAGCCAAAGTTGGATAATTTTTTTATTAGCATAAAATATTATTAAATAATTTTTAAATTTAATTTCTAATTCTTTTACACAACTAAAGTCTAACAACTAAACCTATTTTACATCAAAATCCACTCCCCAGTGATCATAGCACAACGATACAGGGCTTACCTGTGTTAAAGGTAGGTCTTGAGTTCGAGTCTTGGCGCTGTATTATGCCTCCTGTTTGTTAGACGAAATTAGAAAGAATTTTCTGTGGACCAGGGACAAACAGGCGAAGGTAGTTTACCAACTTGACCATAAGGTCAGTTACGGAAAGCCCTTCCGTCATAAAAAAAAAATCTAATAAAAATGAATCTCAATAAAATAGAAAAAATAAAATTATAAAATAAAATATGTTAAAAAAATAAAAAAAATGATACAAATGAATGAAAAAAAAGAGATCACACAAATGATTCAACAATGACACTTTGGGTCCCTTCAATCCAATTGGTCGCCAACGATTCAACATTGACATTTTGGGCCCTTCGGGTGGAAAAGGCAGACAACTGTAATAGCGGTCATTGTGAGGTGTACTTCGTTGTCATTGAACTGGCATCACATCTTTACTTATCCGGATTCTCACATAAAACAAAATCAGCAAGAGCAAACGTCGTATTCAAACCGAATGTTAAAAAAAAATAGAAATATTAAATAAGAAAAAGAGAAAAACCAGAATAACTATTCACGTAATAAATTTTTTTAACGCATCTTATGTAGTTTGATTAATAGAATGTGTACATCGATGCAAATGTAATTGACCAAAATCGTAGTTTGCTAATGTAGGCATGCATATAAACACCATGTATATTGGCCTCTCCTTCACCCACAACCTAATTCACCCATCCCTCCATCCCTCTCTCATTCTCTCTCTCAACACAACCAAAAAAATATAGATGGTAGAGATCGTGTTCCCCCCGTGCCGATATTGAGGTGGCTAGGATGCATATCACTGGTGCGCAACCCATCATTTCATTCTTTTCTCATCCTCTTTACTTGCTTTGAGATAAGATTCGAATTTGTAACCTCTTTCATAAGTTATAAAGTCTAAGTTTTCTAAAAAAAAAAAAAAAAAAACACAACGAAAAAAATGGAGGTTGAGATCCTCTCAAGAGAGACAATAAGACCCACCACACCAACCCAACCCCACCTCAAGTGGCACCAGCTCTCCACGCTGGACCAACTGTCGCCTTAGATGACCGTCCATCAAGTTCTGTTCTACCCAATCAAAGGTAGGAGACCGTGCTCAAGACCTCCCTCGCTCCCCAGAATCCTCACCACCTTCTATCCACTGGCTGGCAGGCTGAGGAGGGAGGGGCCGCCACCGCATGGCACGGCCTCCATTGAGTGCACCGACGAGGGCGTCCCTTTCACGGTGGCCCGAGCTGACATAGAACACGATTTGGTCTTACAAGATGATCGGTATAAACCATTTTTTTACATACTTTTGTGATACTACTCGATTAAGAGCACTGTACATTCAATACTCATTTTTACAATCATAAATGCAATTCTTCGTGTTCCTTATAAAGTATATATATTTTATTATTTATAAAAGTATATATATTTGAAGTCTCAATTAACGTGTGTTTAATTATTGCAATCAACTTATTTGTTATGAAAGTGATCGATATATGATGGGTTTTGATTTAGTCAGGTTACAACTTTTTAAAGAAGAGATTTAATAATTACTATAAATGGTTCAGTTCTATTTATGAATTATTAAGTTCAGCTTAAGGATTAATTGAATCAAGTTCAATTGATCGTAAATATTGTATGTAGTAACTCATTTTTAAGGCTGACAGAAAACAGTTCACATCAGTGTCCACATCTTGTTCGAGCACGCAATCAAGTTGGGTTCAAAGCCTCCAACAACGAAGTCAAGTACGAAGCTTTCATCATAGGCTTGGAGTTTGCTGTAGATCTCGGCATTACCCAATTGTCAATCTACAGCGATTTCTAGCTCGTGGTATGCCAAAGCACAGGTGAATATCAGACGAAGGACGATCACATGACGATTTATCAAAGCTACGCGCGTACTCTACTTGCGCAGATTGACCACTGGGAGATCAACGCGATTGACTACGAGCAGAATACTCAAGCAGACGCCTTGGCGAACTTGGCAAGTGCTCTCTTAGAAGAACCATCTCGTGAAATCCAGGTCGAATTCTTGGGGGAACCGAGTATCGCTCACCTCAAGCAGGTCATGGCGGTATCCGAGAGGCGACCTGGATGGAGTCCATTCTGTCCTACATAAAGGACGGACACCTCCCAGCAGATTAGAAAGAGGTCAGAAAGGTCAAGACCCGGTCAGCTCGGTTTCTGATCTCTGAACAAGGTGTGTTGTACAAGCAAAGCTTCAAAGGCCCACTTCTCCGATGCGTTACCATTGAAGAAGCCCGAGAAGTACTAGAAGAGATGCATTCTAGTATATGCGGTTGTCACACGGCCTCAAGGTCATTGGCAAAACGTATACTGACCACACGGTACTTTTGGCCTACCCTGGTAAAAGACACCTTGACCTAGTCAGGAAGTGCGATAAATGCCAGCGGCTTGGCCCGTTGATTCACCGACCAGCAGGAGACTTGAATACACTGTCAAGTCCTTAGTCATTCGCTCAATGGGGGTTCGATGTCGTCGGACCTATGCCTGTAGCTCTATCTCAGAAGAGGTTTCTCCTGGTCGCCACTGACTACTTCACCAAATGGGTGGAAGCTGTGGCCCTGGCCAGAATCCACGACATCGAAGTATGTAGTTTCCTGTAGAAAGAGATCGTATACCGTTTCGGGGTGCCGAACACTATAATCTCAGATAATGGGACGCAGTTCGACAATGCCACCATCAGGGGGTTTTGCGAAGAGTTGGGAATAAAACATCTGTTTTCTTCTCCTCGCTACCCCCAGGGGAATGGTCAGGAGGAGATTACCAACAGAACCATCTTGGATGGAATCAAGAAGCGACTCGATGCAGCCAAAGGCAACTGAGTGATGAACTCTCATTGGTACTATGGACATATCGCACCACAGCAAGACGGGCTACGGGGGGACCCCGTTCTCTCTGGCTTTTGGCATCGACGCAGTGATCCCTATCGAACTCGGGATCCTAACCTTTCGAACCGAAAGTTTCAAACCGCAGGCTAATGAAGAAGTCTTGGCTTCTGAACTCGATCTGAGGGACGAACGGAGAGAAGCAGCCTCCATTAGGATGGCCAATTACCGGAACCAGATTGCTCGAATCTACAACAAGAGGGTTTCACGACGGAGCTTTCGGATTGGAGACTTGGTCCTTCAAGAGGTATTCCCCGAATCTCAAAAACATTTAGATGGCAAGCTCGGACTGGGCCCCAAAGGGCTTACTATCTAAAATGAATGAATGGGGAGGCACTCCTAAGACCTCACAATATAATGCATTTGAAAAAGTACTATTTTTGAAATAAAAGATATTTTGGTTCTTTTCAATTAATTATATACCATGAGAATACACGCCCGTTCGAGGTCGCGCTGTGGAACTGGTTTTCAGACATGACATTCTTAAGAGAGGTCGCGAGCTAAGCACTCTCAACAAGGATGTTGCACTCCTAAGAGGTTGTGAAGTATAGCACTCTATAGAGGTCGTGTGATGGACCAGTTCAGGTCGATGGATGAGCACTTTATGAAAGAGGTCGCGCGGGGGACGTCCCATCCATCGATTAGCACTCGAATAAAAGGCTAACAACAGTGAGACACATAGGTTATACTCACAAAGGTGAGGTCGTTCGAAATAAAGCTTCCCTTATGCGCACACGGTCTAAATGGGCTTAGGCCATACGACCAACTTACGGAGGTTGCACGGTACGGACGAGCGGAATTAGCCTCATGGCTTAAATTCTGAAAGGTCCAGACCCTCTTGTCCTGAGCACTCCATCATAGCACAACAAGGAGCGCGCAGGACATCTTGTACAATAAGGGTGAAAGGAGTAAAGATCCACTGGCGATCAAGGGCTCATGCTCACACGGTCTAAAAGGGCTCAGGCCATACGACCAACAAACGGAGGTCGCGCAGAAAGGCGAATAGAACTAGCCCCAGGGCTTAAATTCTAAAAGGGGGTTGACCCTCTCAACCCAAGCACTCCAGAATTCATTTTTCAGGGTTTAAACAGGCTCAGGCCACACAACATCAAACGGAGGTTGCGCATAAAGGGCGACCAGAATTAGCCCTAGGGTTTAAATTCGGAAAGGGTGTTGACCCTCTCAACCCAAGCACTCTGAAATTCATTTTTCTTGGTCTCGAAAGGCTCTGACCTAGCAGAGGTTGCGCTGACGAGATACAAAAGAGCCAATCTACCCTGTGGATTTCAGACTCTGGCAGGATATGGCACTGTCATCTCGATGATAAGCACTTCGAACATTCAAACCAATCAGAAAACAATCAAGCAGTACAAAGACAAGTCGTTTATGAAAACATTGTTCTTTTATAAGCAAAAAGAGACTTAGCTTGAAACGGAGCCTCAGAGCCAACAAGGGCAGCAAAGGAGATTCAGCAATAACGTGAGGAGATACATTGTTGGATCTATCTTCGTATCCTTGAAGATATCCACAGTCATAGCTCTTCTTGACGTCAGACTTCAAGGAATTGGTGTTCTCCTTCACCTCATCCTTTAGCATCACCAGGGCCTCACTTCGGCCCTTCGCCAAATCTTGATCAAAAGTGGAGGCGCGATCAGTTCCAAGCTCGCAGAGTTTGACCTGCAGCTCCTGCAGTTCCCTGGTCAAGGCTTCGACTCGCTCATCAGCAGTCTGCGCCTGCAAAGAAAGGGAGGTATGGTCAAAGGAGTGGGAAAATTTCTGCTCGAGTAGGTCTCTGACTCGTTCCTCAGCAACTTTAGCCCGAACCAGAGTGATGGAGGCTTCTCTACGAGCAGCAGATTCAGCGAGCTCCAAGGAATGGTGAGCTTGATTCGCGACCGCCAACTGCTCGTCGACCGTCCTCAGCTACGCTTCCCTTCGAAGAGCCAGTCCTTGAGTCGACTTCAGCAGGGCTTCGAGTTTCACGCTCTCTGAACTACGCTCATCCAGCACCTGCCAGATGACAGAGTTCTGAAGAACAATTGGTCAGTACATGGAGTAAATGAGGTCTTTGAAGAAAGGTTTGAGCCACTTACATTATAGAGGCTCAAACCGAGCTGAGCAAAGAGTGCGTCCGTTGTAGCCCAAAGTGCACAAACCAGATCATTCTCAAGAAGAGAGCCCTTGAGCCGAGCACTAATATATTCCTTGCTGGTGCGATTAGCGGAAGGGTCTCTGATCGAAGTACCAGCTCATATCGCAGGAACGAAAGCCAAGGCCAAAGAAGCATCAGACACGTTCGGGACATCCGCACGGTGAGACTCTGCACCCACCACAACGACTAGGGGCATCCCCGCCATGGTCGAAATGACTGAGGACATTCCAACCACTCCTGCGGCGACCGGTGGCATCTCAGCCACGTCAGGAGCAACCGTGGATCCTATCCCTGCAGAAAGAATGACTAGGTGTATGCCTCCTATACCGGAATCAATCGGGGACGCCTCCTCAACAGTCAGAATGACTGGAGGTAACCCCGCATCGGCCAGGTCGACGGAAGGCGTCCTCTCAGTAGTCTTCTCGACTGGGGGCACCCATGATGATGTCGCAGCAGGGGGACCAAAACAAAAGCGTTGACTACAACCACCTCCGGTGAAGAAAGAGCTTCCACCACTTCAAGCGCCCGTCGAACCAGGGTGCTGGATGGATGCCCCCTACCCGAGTGCATGCTGGACGGTTGGTGGCAACTGCCTCATCAACGATTGAAGGCATTTCAGAGGTTGGCGCTGTAGCAGGAGGACCATGAACCCGGTCTATCACGTCCGTCTCCTCAAACGGCAGATTCAGGACTTTGGCCCTTGTTTTTTAAACAAGCGGCAGTCTCGGTCGCTTCTGGAAATTGACTTGCCCTTGGAGGCAGCAGAGCACTCGGTCACCCCTTCGATTGCCACAGAGGACAAGGCGGCAGGAGTGTCGACTCATCTCTCAAAAACCACGGGAGTGGTCAGAATAGCCCAAGTGATAGCCGCTGGAGAAGTCCAGAAGACGTTCCATTTCGTCACTTTCGCAAGCTTCACGGAGAAAACGCAGCTGATGATCTATGGAGAGGGCAACAACGTGGGTTGGCTTGCAAGTTCTTGATGAGGCGTCAGGAGGGAAGAAGACCCCGTGCAGGCGTTCCCCAGTCGTAGGAGCGGCATCTGCCCCAACACCTAAGTTCGCAAGCGACATTGTTGGGGGCGGATCAACCTCCATACGGCAAGGGCTATGGGCAATACCCTTACCATCAATAGGCGCCGAAGAAATAGAAGGAGAAGAAATGGAGGGGGAGGACGATCGAACGGCGATGGGTGGAATTGATGAATTAGGAGAAGGCAGCGTCGACGTCAGATCCACCGGTTGGGCAGTGGAACATGATTCAGAACCCAACCGGAGGAGCCTTTGAGAGCGTCACCTCGTCCCTAGACACAGTCCGGGAGGAGGTAAACCAACCCTGACCATTGGCCAGCTCAACCACACCGGCAGGAGAGGTTGCAACCGGAGGAGCACGTCTCGGTTCCTCCAACCCGAGCAGCACACACCACGATCGGTTTGGATACTCCATCACTCGGGAGATGGCGTCCATCTTGACCTCCTCGATCTCCGGCCTGGGGGCATCCACCAGATCTTGGCTCTCGAAGAAGGAGGAATACGACTAGATTTTTCATATCTCCTGCTCTCTCGACAAGTCAAAGAACAGGAGAGGGGGCATCTGTGGAGGTAAAAATCTACACTAAGACACGTGTCATGTAAAGGGGATATGTGGACCATATGGCTTAAGGCCCATCAGGCCCAGCCCACCAAGAGAGACGTCGTCTGGGATGCTGACACGACTGGACTCAAGGATCTAGTCGGACAGTCAGATATCTTGACAGAAAAGACAGCACCTCGGGTAATCTAAGGCACGACCAGACATCAGGTCTGGTCGGTCGACCTTATTACTCCGATATGGGTAATCTAAGGCACGAGCAGACGACAAGTCTAGTCAGTCAACCTTATTACTCCGATACGGGTAATCTAAGGCACGACCAGACATCAGGTCTAGTCGGTCGACTTTATTACTCTGATACGGGTAATCTAAGGCACGACCAGACATCAGGTCTCGTCGATCGACCTTATTACTCCAATACAGGTAATCTAAGGCACAACCAGACATCAGGTCTAGTCGGTCGACCTTATTATTTCAATACGAGCAGTCTAAGGCACGGCCAGACATGAGGTCTGGTCGGTCGACCTTACTCCTCGATAAAGCACATGGAAGCATGACACACGAACGGGAATATCGGGAGATACCGAACAGACGCGGAAACGGTCAGAAGAGCCCAAATGTCTGTAACTGCCACGTTGTTACTTAATGCCCATTATCACTAAAACGTGGGTAATTAAGGACGACGTGGACAGTAATTGTGGGAAACGTTTTCCTAAATAATAGCCCACTAACTCTTAGTGGCAAAATGGTTACAGAGTAACCAACTGACCTACGTGAGACTTGATCCCCCTGGGGTACGTAGGCAGCCTATAAAGATGTTGCGCGCCAGCACTCTTATGGCTATCAGATACTGATCAGCTATGATCACTATCATCGAAGGACAGGATCAGCAATCGAGAACTATCATCGGATTGTCTGAGTCATTTGATATAGCCAGACACAGTCTCTCCCTTTCCACCAAAAAAATCCTTGTTTACGTAAGCCTACCACTTAAAATCCATTATCCAAACCTCTTTTTTGAAGTTCCGAATCCCTGAAATCACAAATTCAACTGTGAGAGGAAAATATCCTCAACAACGATATTCAAATATAAAATTTTATCGAAGACAATTATAAAAGTTTATATATTATAAATCGTTAATGGTTTATTTTTTTATTAATATAAGTTGTTACATTTTTAGAAGAAAAGCATATGTTTTTTATAACTATATGATAAGAGTTGATCTTTTAAAAATTTTGTGAAATTTATTATTTTGAATGACCCCATTTATAAAAATTTCTGGAGCCGCCACAAATTGCAGTCCTACGGACCGTTTCACTTGTTTAATTGTTAAAAATGGTGAACTTTGTTTCATGATATATATGCTTCGTTGAAAAATGTATATCACTCTATTTCAAATTTGATCATATAAAAAAAATTTTTAAAAATTAGGGCACCGATAGACCCACTACCCGACTTAATTTCCCCACTACCCTAAATTGAATGCCATTTTTTTTTTTTACCCTTTCCCACTACCCATTCGACAGCGTTGAGTGTTCTTCATGACCAGAGGTCCATTTATAAGGCCCAAAGTGTGTTTCTAGGACGACAGGAGCCGCTGAGCACAAATTGAACCCTTCAAAACAACAACTTTCTTCAGAATCAATCCTACATTTAAGTTCTTATGAAAAATAAAACATTTAAGTTATTTAAGTCTTTTTGAAAATTTCACATATATATTTATTTGTTAAAAAATAATTCAAACAAAGAGTTATTTGAACCAAAAAAATGGCATTTCATATGAAAAAAACAATTTTCTTTTTAAACAAATGGAGTCTATTTAGAAAAGACTCACTTGTTTAGAAAAGAAAATAATGTTTTTTGTCTATAAGAAATGTTTACTGTTTATGCTAAATCTATTTGTTTGATATTTTTGTTTCTTATACTTATATATATATATATATATAAAAATTTTCAAAAAGACTTAAATAACTTATAACATTTTTTGTTTTTCATAAGGACTTAAATGATTGTATAAGTGATTGATTCTAGAAGAAAGGTGTTGTTTTGAAGGGTTCAAATCCGTTGAACTTGCTCAGACAGACCCATCTCTGTTTTAACACATACTGGGCCTCTGTCGACACTTATTCAAAGTTCGAAACCTCTGTCGTCCCGGTGAAGAACAATTCGATGACGCTGTCGACTGGGTAGTGGGAAAGGGTACAAAAAAAATAAAAAAATTCATTTTCGTAATTTAGGGTAGTGGGAAATGATAAGTTAGGTAGTGGAAAAGCTTTGCCCTATAAGATATATACAAGATGGGTTAGCTATATATGAGAGATTCCATTTGAAACTGTAAAAAGAACACCGTATAATAGCGGCTATGTATAATATAGGTTCATATAAATTAAACATCTCCATCATTGAAATTAAACTTTTCCAAGTCATATGCAATTTATTCAGTCAAATAATCAATATTTCAACTTATGGTGATATTAGAAAAGACTATAACAAAGAATGCCCTCATACACGTTGGGAAAATTTGGCCCTTTGTGTGTGTGTGTGTGTGTGTGTGTATATATATATATATATATATATATATATATATATATATGGGGATGGAAACGATTAGGTGCGGTCGGGTGCGGTTACGATGTGTGGAGTTTAATTGACATTTGTGTGGAGTTTATATATATATATATATATAAACCAGCAAAATAATATTCTCATAATGGATAACGCACTTAGTCCGTTGTCTTTAATTGACATTTGTGTGGAGTTTTTTTTTTTTTTTTAAAAGAAATACTAGAGACTAGTCCCATGTGCATTAAATAGGATCCCCTGTGTTAGTGACACACTGAATTTTTTTATATGCTATGTATAAAATACTTTTTAAGCAGAATTGTTTTCGTAAATATAGCTAAATATTTTTTTGAAGATCGGTGCCAGCAGGATTTTATTAATTTTTTTCACTTATATGAGATTGGTTTCCACTGGGAACATATGTGGCCAGACCACAAAGTATTTGATATCCATGTGATAATTGAGTTCATGATCTAACAACTAAACTAATCCTTCTAGATGTTTGTCCTCTTAACTATCAAATACAAAATGAAGTTGCTAGACATGTTTCTATCCAAGTAATATAGCTATTGAGATGGGATCCAGACAATACCGAATTCTATTTATTTTTGTCAATCATTAAATAAAATATTAACATATATTATCTCACATATTTTGTGTTAATTTTAAACACTCGACTTGATCGTTTAGTTTTGCTTTTATTAGGATGAATAAAACCTTTCTTTTTTGCAAGTAGTAGACTTTCCTTAGCTCTATCAGCAAAACCATAGGGAGTTATTTAAGTTTAATTATTATGTGTGTAGTCATCTAAACTTGAGATGAATTATTGTTAGATCATAGTGATGTCTTAAGTAATAATTTATCAATGTAGTTTAGTTGATTATTTAATAATGCTTGGATGAATGATGATTAAATTAACTTATATTTCTTCAAGATTCGAAGTTTATGACACGTAGCGCACCGTCTCTCTTGTCTTATATGGATGGCGGATTCGGTGGCGTTACAGAAGTGGTGTGAAGCCCCATTGAAGAGAAAAAAATAGAACATTGACCGGACATCATCCATGGCTATTCATATTTTATCTTATTATCTTAAGTGAGAACACGTTCCGAATCAAGAGGTAGAGGAATAGACTTCAGACGTTTTGGTTAGAAGCTTTTTCTATCTATCCCATCGATGTGTTTTTTTTTTTGTTTCGAGCGCGCAACTGCGCCTGGCTCATGGAGTGCTTAATTGTTTTGTTTTTTAATTTGTTGTTTTTCTTCTATTCCCTCTTACCCCCTATGCAGCCATTTCTATTTTGACTCTTCTTTTGGAATACATTTAACTCAAAAAAAAAATGTTGTCATCCCTCAAAGATAATGTAAACAGCACAAAATATAATTGGGAAAATTGTCCAAATGCCTTTGGACCAAGCCCTCTATATTTTCCATGCCCCTTGATCAGGGGGAATTTTTTTTACCCCTGCTTTTTGATCCCCTTGTTTTTTTACCCCTCCCACTGCCACCTCACATTTTCCTTCCACATATGCCCTTTCCCTCCCACTGCTCTCTTTCCCACCCATCTCTCTCCCAAATAACTTGAAAAAAAACCCCAAATAAAAAACCCCCAAATCGAAAACTCCTTCAAATCAAAAACTCCCTCAAATCGATAACGTCGTTCCCTTCTTGTCTTCCCATCGAATTTGCTCGCTCGTCGTTTCCACTGATCTCCCACCGGCCTGATCCCCCTCCTTCTCTCCCATCATCGCCATGCATAAACCTCCCACCATCGCCAGTCACTGTTCTCCAACCATCACCGTTCACCGATTGGGAAGTCAGACCGACCCTGATCTGTCACCACCCGATCTTACCATCCGATCAGTAAAATATACACTGAGTGAATAAGTAGTTACAGATTTATAATAATCAATTACTGAAATAGAATAACGACTTGCAGAAACCTACAAACCAATTACAGAATGAACAACTACATAAATAAAACTAGAACTTCTTATACATAATTTATATTCACTTGAAAAGTTTCATAGATTTCCTCTCTCAAAGAAATTTTAAACCATCATTTACTGACACACATTCAAAAAAAATATAAACATTGAACTGAAAGTAAAAAGTGATTGGACAAATTATTTAAATATGGATCAAATGGAATTTGAAAACTATTTACATAGATGGTTCAAGTGACATTGAAATAATATTTAAATAATCATCTCTACATCCTCTATGTAAGATATATACAAGAAATTAGTGCACAGACATCTAATGACCATATACACTGAGTGAATACATAATTTTAGATTTATAATAACCAATTACATAAATAGAATGACCACTTACAATATATTTAAAACTAATTACAGAATAATGCTCTAAATGAATATGTAGAGAAAGGAAACTAAGACTTCTTATATACAATTTATATTCACTTAAAAAGTTTTATAGATGTCATATCTCAAAGAACTTCTAAACTAATTGACATACACTCATAAAAAGAGTATAAACACTGAACAAGAAAAGTAAAGAGTGATTGGTAAATTATTTAAAGATGGTTTAAGTGGTATTGAAAAACTATTTAAATAACCATCTCCACCTCCTCTATGTAAGATATATACATGAAATTAGTACACATAAATCTAATGACCACTTACAGAATATTACAAATCAAATACAGAACGTTACTATAAATGAACAACTATTGAAAGAAAACTGGAACTTCTTATACACAATTTATATTCACTTGAAAATTTTTGTAGATGTCATCTCTCAAAGAACTTCTAAACCATCATTTACTTGATAAACTGATTCAAGTGGGACTGAAAAGTATGTTAGTTACTTGATAAACTTGATAAACACAAAAACCATTAGCATAACAATACTTAGAAATTACAAAAATTTGCAGTTTGGTAATTTGAAGGTGGCCGGAGAGGTGGGACAGAGAAGGTGATCACTAATGCAATAGTTGGAAAGGCAGAGATGGAGGTCGGTGATGTGGGTGTTGGATTTCACTAAGAGGGTTTGTAGAATGGGAGGGTGAGAGGGTTTTATAGTGTGAGAGGGTTTGTAAAGGGGATAGACGCCTCCGTTTCAAAAACCACCGGAGAACATGGGTATGCCGATGGAGGGTTTTTGATTTAGAGTTTTTTACAGGTGATTTAGGAGAGAAATGGGAGAGAAAGAGAGCAGTGGGAGGGAAAGGGCAAATGTGGAAGGAAAATGTGAGGTGGCTATGAAAACATAGACAAACGACAACACGTATATTTAATTGACTCACCCAAAACCCTATTTTCTATTAACTAATTTGTTTTGTTTTGGATATTAACTTTTGGTTTCTGCATCCATGCATACGTGACCATGACCATGCCCATCTGAGATCTCGTGCAGAGACCATACCGCATGTTTTACATATATATATATATATATATATATATATATATATATATATATATATATATATATATATGTAAACGCATTAACACATGGTTTGTTAGAGTCCAATATCAGTTAACACGTGCTTTGATTTTTAAAAAAAATAGTAAATTAATATATATATATATATATATATATATATATATATATATATATATATATATATATATATATATATATATGCCATGAATGAGAACTAGACACACACACATATCCATGAAATCTCAATATTGTTTAATGATTTTTTTGCATGTATACTCCTAATACAATCACATTTTGATAAAATATCCCTGATTATTTCTAACAATACTAGATTTAAATATCCATGATAATTTTAAAGTTTTAAATGAGAGATTTTAACAATATAGGATTGATTGAGGGGATATATATGTAAAAAAGAATCATTTTCAAGTGTAACATGTCTTTTATTTATAACTTCATAATAATTATTAAAATGTTCAATATATTATTTATGTACATAAATGAGTTAATTAAAAAAATTGAGGGTGTTGATTTAGTATAATTTTTTAAAATATTTTTTTACTTACACGCACATTATTATTCATGGATGAAAACAAGTTGATGTGAAAATGCCATTTAAATCGAATGGATAAGTCAATTATTCATCTAATTAAAAATATATAAACATCTATGATTATATTCATTCTGTGTTGACATTTTGGTTCTCTTGAAATGAAGAAACAGACAACTGTGTAATAGCGGTCATTATTGGGTACTTGGTTTTGATTGACTTGGAATCACCAACTTCGCGGCTTCACGTCATCCGCACAGAATAAGATCAAACATCCAACCTCGGGTCTCTCCCCTCATTTTGGTTCTCTTGAAATGAAGAAACAGACAACTGTGTAATAGCGGTCATTATTGGGTACTTGGTTTTGATTGACTTGGAATCACCAACTTCGCGGCTTCACGTCATCCGCACAGAATAAGATCAAACATCCAACCTCGGGTCTCTCCCCTCATTTTGGTTCTCTTGAAATGAAGAAACAGACAACTGTGTAATAGCGGTCATTATTGGGTACTTGGTTTTGATTGACTTGGAATCACCAACTTCGCGGCTTCACGTCATCCGCACAGAATAAGATCAAACATCCAACCTCGGGTCTCTCCCCTCATTTTGGTTCTCTTGAAATGAAGAAACAGACAACTGTGTAATAGCGGTCATTATTGGGTACTTGGTTTTGATTGACTTGGAATCACCAACTTCGCGGCTTCACGTCATCCGCACAGAATAAGATCAAACATCCAACCTCGGGTCTCTCCCCTCATAGGCTGACACGTGTCATGCACACGCTGTAAAATTTGGCTCAAGAGACCTTGGTTGAATGAAGAATTGAATAGTCTGAAGTGTAGTGCTACATGCTTCTCTTTGTTATTGTGTAAACTCTTATAGGTATCATTGAGTCTTTTATTAGTAAGAGTTACATATCGCCAAAATGCATTGGTTGTTATAGAGAGGAGTATGTAGCACAATACAGCCGATCTAATCCTGTTGAATCAAGAGGTTGTGCACAATCAAAAGTGTGGGTCATAGACGGTTATAAAAAAAAGCCACTGGTTGTTTTTCATTGGTCCTTAAATCCTATGAATATAATTTGTAGCAATTCAAGTTATTGAAAGGACTACAATTTGCATTAAAAAAAATCCCATGAAAAATGTACATGATATTCTTACTCATATTTTGAGCCGTTATATATATATATATATATAACATTTTAGAAAGATTTCTAACTGACGCTTCAGAGACTTTTTGAGATGCACCAGTATTACATTTCAGGCTTTAAGACTTTTTATCTTCTTCATACATGGAACCACCAGGGGGAAAGACATTCACATTTCATACTTGTTTTGGAAATTAAACCGCCATAACATTATACTAGTACTCCTCCCACGCAAAGCATGCATGCATGCATATAAGCACTATAAATATTGGCCTCTCCATCACCCACAACCTAATTCACCCATCTCTCTCTCTCTCTCTCTCTCTCTCTCTCTCAACACACAAAAACAAAATGGAGATTGAGATACTCTCAAGAGAGACAATCAGACCCAACACACCAACCCCACCCCACCTCAGGTGGCACAGGCTCTCCGCGCTGGACCAGCTGGCACCTCAGATGACCATCCATCTCGTTCTGTTCTACCCAATGAACGGTGGAGATCAATCTCCTCCTGCTCATAGAGAGGCCGTGCTCAAGACCTCCCTCTCCAGACTCCTCACCTCCTTCTATCCATTGGCTGGCAGACTGAGGAGGGAGGGGCCGCCACCCAACGGCACGGCCTCTGTCGAGTGCACCGACGAAGGCGTCCCTTTCACTGTGGCCCGAGCTGACATTGAACTCGAATCGGTCTTACAAGATGATAAACGGTACACACCATTTGTTACATATAATAACTCAATTAAGAGCATTGTTATATTCAATCATTTTTAATTACTGTCTCATATACCCCCATTAACCCCCTCCACTTGAGATATTAACTCTTGAAAAAATTTTTTACATTTTACATAATGGTATAATTCAATTCTTTGGAGTTTATATATTTCATTCTCTTTTATGAAATTAAAATACATATTTTATTAGGTGGAGTATATGATTTAATTTAACATTTTTCCTCAATTAATGAGTCTCTCTTATACCAGTGGAATAGATTAGGTTGAATAAAATAATTTCATAGAGATATAGAATTCGAATACCATCTTATGTTTATTTATCTGACATAGCTAATTAAACCCCTCTTATTTTCAAACAAACAAAAAAACTTAAGCCTATTGATCACCCCTATTCCACTCTATTTCACATATATATTCTCTTCTACCAAAACACAACGCATAACATATATTTTTTTTAAATGTATTACACTCAATTCATTTTACAGTTCAAAATGCAGTTCTCTTTTTTTCTCCTTTCTAAAATCATATATCTATATTGGTATATATTTTTATAAAATGTATTAATTTAATGATATCATTTATAAAAAAATATATATATGCCATTAAAATTATGGAGAGGGATCATTAAAATTATGGACGGTCGGTGCGGTGCGCGATCACGGGCCGTCGATACGGGTCCACGATCGGACGGTCGGGTCGATTCACGTCGACCGTTGGATGTATGGACCCGCGATCGAACGGCCCACGTCGTAAACCGCACCGACCGCACACCGCATATCGCGACCATATATATATATATGTCCCAAAATTTGCAACGGTAAAAAGATTTAGAGTTTGGAAATATATTTGAGCATGATTTAGCCTTTTTAAAATGTGAAAAGCTAGCGCAAACGTGTTTTCAAGTGCTTCTGGAAAAGCAAGCCTAATTTAAAAAGCTTGTTAGAGATTTTAATATAAAAAATATGGTTTTTAAGATATGTAGAAACTGAGCTTTTCAACAATCAAGTTTTTTAAGTTACTTTATTCAAAATCATATTTTTCTAACATATTTCCAAACAGCAACTTTAGTGTAGTAGGACTCTTTTGTTGACAGGTACATCAAGCATTACGACCAGTTCGTGCCGCGTGACCGCAGCCAAACAGACTTCGGCGATCCCCTCCTCCACCTCCAACTCACGCACTTCTCTTGTGCCTCCTCCGCCCTTGGCATATGCCTCTCCCACCAGGTCGCCGACGGCAGCTCTTGGGCCCTCCTCCTCAAAGCCTGGTCCAACTCCGCCCGCTTTGGTGTCGTTGGCCCACAACTCACCCCCCGCTTCACCGCCACCTCCATATTCCCTCCCATTAACCTCCTCCGCCCCCAGTCATCGCCCCCTCCTCTCACCGCAAGCTCTACCCGCGCAGGTTATTGTTGAAAATTTTATATAATATTTTTTCTATTTTTATGCATTTTAAGCTATACTACATGGATATCCGTTTAAGTGATCTGTTTAGATTTTAGATTTCTTACATTCTCAAAAGGTATAAAGTTGGAGATTTCATTGCATTTTATGTAGTGTACTCTAAATTCACAAATGCATATAATTCTTATAAAGGCGCGTCTATCCCCACCAAGATTTTTTCTTACCCCACCAATAAAAAAACCGTTGTTTGGTTGTTCCCATCAATCCCGGTCGACCGAACTTGGTCGCCATTTCAGATTTTGGGCGACCGTAATTGGTTGTTATTTCAGACTTTGGGCGACCGTAATTGATCGTTATTTCAGGCTTTTGGCGACCGTAATTGGTCGAACAGGATTCAGAATTATATCTAACTATTCTTTGTAAACAAATAAATTTTTGAGTTTATCCATCTTATTCTATATTTATTCTTTTATCCAAACAACAACTAAGGAGCTGAAAAAAATGCAAGTAGGTAACTTTCAATTAATTCAAATTTTATTGAAAAAAATGTAAGTAGGTAAATTTTGGGTTTATCCATCATATTATACATTTATTCTTTTTGGGTTTGAATTCGTAGTTAAGAGGATTGTTTGTTTGAAAACAAAAAAAACATAGCAGTTGATCCAAATACATTTTATATTTGGCTTTTGAAATTTGTCTGTAACTTATGTAAAAAAAAATTGTTCTTATATTCTACATTTAAGAATAATGATTTATTCTTCCTACATTACAACTCAGACTTGGAGTAGTATGAAGAATTCAAGGAGGATACACATCTTGAAATTATGTTTCTAAGAAAAAAAATTATAAACTTGATTACAAATCCTCTTCGACCAGGTTCGGTCGCCCAAAACCTAAAATGATGATCAAATCCAGTCGCCCAAAACCTAAAATGACGACCAAGTTCAGTCGTCGAAAACTTAAAGTGACGATCAAGTTTAGTCTCCCTGGCTGGATCGGTGGGGATAGAAAAAACCATGTTTTTTTTTTTTGGCTGATTGGTAGGGTAAGAAATATGGTGGGTGAGACTAGACGGGCCTTCTTATAATTGCATGTCATTATCTATCTATTTCTTTTGGTATGAAAGGAAATAAAACAAAGTCATATTCTTGTCACTAATAGATATTCTTTTTATTTATTCCTTTTCCCCCATTTTGGGTGAAACATAAAACAAGAACAAGGGGGGGGGGGGGGGTTTACACGAGAATAATGAATAGAAAAAATCTCTTTGTTTTCTTTGAAGTAAACTTGATAGTTATTCTTGGATAACTAGGATAAGATCCAATAACTATTTTAAAGGGGTGTTGGAATTGTTTATCAGGGCTTATCAATGCCAATTGATAAATATATCATTATGTGTAATTTTAAAAAATTATCTCACCTAACACTCACACATATTCCAAAAATTATCACATCTATATATTACACTTATTCCCTAACACAAACAATTTATATAGAGGTATAATTGTCATTTAAAAAATTATAAATATTTATCCATTGTTTATCAATCACTTATCATCACTTAATCCAACGTGAACTGAACAACAAAAATGTCACTTTTATATATGTTTCTCAATATGAATAACATAAAAAGTAACCAAACAAAAATCTATTTTTCTGCAAGAATTATTGTTTTTCCTCGTATAACTATCATGGTCGAATAACATAATCTCACACCCCAAAAGGGGGCTTTCATTTTCTACTTCTTTTTCCATGAGCACTTGCATTTGTATCAGGTTCGAGGGCCTATCTTGACGCACATCAGAAGAAGCATGCATTTTAAGGATAATATCTCTTATATATCTCTCGATTAGGAGAATCCAATTCTTAAATCTTTATATTATTTCCTTTTATTTATATTATTATTCTCATTCCGAGGTACAACAATTTTTCATAAAAATCTGATGAAAACACATACCAGCAGGTTCCTCATCAGCGCGCGCGCGCTCGAACGACTGAGGAGTGAGAGAACAGTCACCGCCGCACTCGGCGCGCGCTCCCGCAGACCCTCACGTTTCGAGGCGGCGGCGGGCGCGGTGTGGAGGTGCGCGCGGCGAGCGCGCGAGGGGCTGACGAACCTCTGCCTCGTCGTCAGCCTCCGCCCGAGGCTGACCCCACCGGTCGGCCCTGAAGTGGTCGGCAACATGTGGGTCATGACGGCGGCGACGACGGAGGAGGGCATCAGGGAGGCAGTGTCGGGGATCGACGGGGAGTACGCGCGGCGCGTGATAGCGGGGGAGGTGAGCGTGGAGGGGCACGAGGAGGAGGGATCGTCGCTGATGTTTAGTGGGGTGGAGGGGTATGGGTACTACGAGGCGGACTTTGGGTGGGGGAGGCCGAGGAGGCTCGGACACGCAAACCATGACACGGGGGAGGTGGCGTTGTTCATGGGGACGGCGAGCGGGGAGGGGGTGGAGGTTTGGGTTTCGTTGGAGGAGGAGGTGATGGTGAGGTTTGAGAGGGATCCAGAGATTCTTAAGTTGGTGTCTGATGTTGGACACTCCTCTTGCTTGTGAGAGGATTTTATTAGAATCCGGATCTTTTCGAATTCGGATATATGTTTTTGATAATTGATGTGTTTAAACATGAATAAATAATTGGATGATCAAGTAATAGATATATTAAAAAAATACGATAATTAAGAAAAAAAATTGGAGTTCATCCTCCCTTGCTTCTGAGAGGGTTTTATATCCAGTTGTTTTTGTTTTATCTGTGTAGATTTATGAAAATGAATTATAAAAATGCATTAAGGATTAATAAAATATATGTTCTAATGCCTTGTTGAACTGTTTGGGCAATTTAAAAAATGCTTTTTAGCTTTTATTGAAAGAACAGATAACAACCCAAAATGCATTTAAATTGCATGGGAGACAATGCTTTCAGCAAATTAAACATCAATGACCAAAGAGTAATTTTGACTTGGACTTATTCTTGAGGGATGGAGAAATTCATTACCACATAATTAGATCACCACTGCCACTACTTGTCCACCAAACAATTACTAATGAGTGGGCATCCCTCCACTAAACGTTCGTCCATACACCATTAGTTTGTGAAATGTGATTTTATTTTTAAGTCATTGTAAACTATGTTATTTAGTGATCAATCTTTCCCTTTGTCATTTTTTTTATAAGTTCCCAACTTCAAACACTTTTTCTTAATATTCCTTGGACAAAATGTTTATATGATTTTATAAGTATTTTGATATTTAAAACTTCTAGATCATTTATTAATGAGATTTTAAATATAAATAAATAAATAAAAATTAAAATAATAGTAGCTTAAATGTTAAATAAATAAATATATAGTATAAATGTAGGGCCCAAAAATAAGGCCCACCCGCCGAGCTCCACATAGAGGCAGCCCCTGATGCATTTAAGAGTGGCCCACGACCCGGACTGTCCACCTCAGTGGATCCGGCCCGTTAGTCAGCCAGAACCCCTAATCCAGTCGTAAGTTATAAAACCTGTTGACTTTCCAAGATAGGTAAATCTAGCAAATCTAAGTCCATCACAATCCTAATTCACTAAGGTACTGCATAGATTTGCCCTGAGGATGAGATCAACGAATATGTCAACTCCTAAAATCTAGGTTATGGTAAGATAAATCTCATTCGGGTGATATTTATCAAGATCTGAGATTCCATCTGATCCTTAAAGATGTGATCTCCAGGAAATCTTAGGGACACTATAAAAGGGAACTATGTATGACTGATCCTCACAGGAAAATTGAAGAGCTAGAAATCAGTGGGGTATATTGGCAGCCTTCTCAAGGTTTAGTAAAAAAATATCTACCCCTTCCAGCTTAGCGCACCAGGTAGGGGACGCGCGTGATCAAAATCATGCCTCCCAAGAGGAACCTTCCGTTTCTTCCACCACTGGTCACCCGATCAACATAACGTAGCACCTCATCTGACCCAAGAGGCCTGCCAAGGGACAGCCTACGCCCCAACGGAATCGACCCACAACACCGTGTGGACGAAGCCAGTCACGAAGGCGAGGGAAAGACCGACCCGACAAAGCACCTGTTCCTATTCCAACAATGCATGTCCCTTGAAGCCGGCGACGATGCCCTACTCTGTAAGGTCTTTCCCCAGAGCCTCAGGGGGCAAGCTCTCGCTTGGTTCCGAAAGCTCACTCCGGGCTACGTTTCCAACTTTTGGAACCTATGCGAGCTCTTCATCGGTCACTACATTTGTCATTGCAAGCCGAAAAAAGACGTCACCAACCTCTGCAAGATGAGACAAGTGGAAGGTGAACAGCTAAGGGACTACCTCATGCGTTTTAGCACTGAGATGACTTAGGTTGGCGATTGTGATCCAAGGACTGCCGCAATGGCCTTCCAATTAGGACTCGTGGCTACCGGGAACTTTTATGAGTCCCTAATCTGGAAGTCCCCCATCGACATGGCCAATATACTGTCACGGGCTGACGGCTACATCCATTTGGAGGAAGATGTTGTGCTCACCAGTCAAAAGGTCACAACCGCCATCACCGTCACCCTGCTGCCCAAGGGGGGAACAACTTCGAAGAAGCCACCTCCAGGTCCGGCGAAGAAAGGTGATACCATGGTGCCAACGGGACATGTTCCGATGGGAAATAATGTTGAAACAACCCCTCTCACCGTCCCAATCGGGCAGGTCTAGAAGGAGAACCACGGCAAGGGGGGAACAATCAGATTGCCCGTGGATAATCGCAATCAGGGCAGGAGATGCGAGTTCCATAATGAAGTGGGACACACCACCGATGAATGTCGTAGTCTCCGTTCGCAAGTCGAAGCTCTAATACGTGACGGACACCTTGCACACTACGTGGCTCGACAAGTCACCCCAACCACAGGGGGCATGAAGGGCCGCGCCTCTAATGTAAAGTCAATGAACCCACCAACTTGGATCATATTGCCATACACGGATGGCCCAACCCGTTGGTAGCAGAACCAGGGGATGAAACACCCAGGAGACCGAGCAAGAGACTGAGCCCGAACTCGGGAATCGCCTTCGGAATCCACTCCATCCGATTTGACCCTCATAATCTGGAAGAGGTACTCCTTCCCCATTCTGACCCATTGTTCCTTACCCTTTTTATCTGCAATTATTGGGTTTAGAGGATCATGATTGATGGTGGAAGCAGCGCTGATATCCTCTTCCTTAGCGTATTTGATCGGATGGGTTTAGATCCCGAGATCATTCAATGCTTGAGTCCACCCCTAGTCAGGTTTGACGGTAAGAGAATTACCCCAGTTGGAGTAGTGACCCTACCAGTCACCGCTGTCGACCGCACACTGGACATCGACATTATCGTGTGGATTCTCCCTCGGCTTATAGCGCCATCATGGGACGGGATTGGATTCACCGCATGGAGGGCGTACCATCAATCTTGCATCAAGTCATGTGCAATTGCCTCTAGCGCAGCCATCCCACAGCCTTGGGACGATCCACCCCCACCATGATACCAATTAGACAACCGGCCACCGAACTGGGCGCGGGCTTTCGCTGTGGAAGAACCCGAGCCTTCCACTCTTGAGCCGGTCGAATCCATTCTTTTGGACGCGCTCACCACATATAGGACCATCCAAATACGGAGTCTCCTTCCATCGGAAGACAGAGACATCTTGTTGGCCCTATTGCGGGCCAACCAAGACGTCTTTGCCTGGACGCATAGTGATATGCCTGGGATTGACCCCAAGCGTCGTCCATGAACTCAACGTCCTCCCGGGCTCAACCCCTGTCAGACAGAAGTTGTGGCGCTTCACCCCTGAACGTAATAAGATCATATCGGACGAAATCGATCGTATCCTTGAGGTCAGGTTCGTCCAAGAAGTTCAGTACCCCGATTGGATCTCGAACGTCGTCCTCATGGAAAAGAAGAACGGTAAATGGAAAATTTGCATCAACTTTGTCAACTTGAACAAGGCTTGCCCGAAGGATGGTTATCCCCTTCCCAAGATCGACCAGCTAGTCGATGCGACAGTCGGGTACCAGCGCCTGTCCTTCTTTGATGCCTACTCATAATACAACCAGATCCCCCTTCACCTAAGAGATCAGGAGAAGATGACATTCATCACCAAGCATGGGCTCTACTGTTATATGGTCATGCCATTCAGGGTGAAGAATGCCGGAATTACGTTTCAGCGATTGGTGAACAAAGTTTTCTGCAACCTCATCGGTCGAACAGTCGAAGTTTACATCGATGATACGGTAGTGAAGAGCCACTCTCACCATGATCATCTGCTCCATTGGCGGAAGTTTCGAAACCCTTAGAGCGCATCGTATGAAGTTGAACCCTGCAAAGTGCTCCTTCGGGATCTCCTCCGGTCATTTTTTTTGTCACGTTGTCCATCGACAAGGGATAGAAGCCATCCTAATAAAAATCCAAGAACCTCGCGAATCACCCTCGCCAAAGTCGGTACGGGATGTACAGGTGATTACGGGATGGGTTGTGGCACTTGCACGGTTCATCTCCCGACTCTTGGACCACTGCCGCCCGTTCTTCCAGGGTGTCAAGGCGGGCAAAGAAATGAAATGGGAGGAGGTGCAACAACCTGCATTCTGCAAGCTCAAGGAGCACCTCGTTCGACCGCCAATCCTTTCGGTCCTGGTCGATGGGGAGGAGCTCTCTTTGTACCTCGTGGTTTCCACCACCTCCCTGAGCGTAGCACTCTTCCGCGAAGATCAGTGTTAGCAATGTCCCGTGTTTTATTCTAGTATGTCCATGTCAGACGCCGAGAGCCTATACTCCCTGATCGAGAAGCTCATTCTCGCGCTTATAGTAACCAAACGAAGGTTGCGGCACTACTTCGAAGCGCATCATATCGTCGTCCTCACCTCGCACCCTATCCACATGTTCCTTCATAAGTCAGACTTGTACAGACACACAGCAAAATGGGCGATCGAGTTATCTCCATTTGATGTGCAATGAAAGACCAAGTTGTGGTGGACTTCCTCCTCGAATTTGATCCCATGGACAAGTTGAAGTAATCGATGGCTGAACTCAATGACCCTCTGCACATCTAAGACTAGTGGACCTTGCATGTTGATGGGGCATCCAATCACCAGGGGGCACGGAGCCGGAATTGTTATCCACACCCCCGACAGGACTAATCTTGAACAGCCACTCAGACTCAGTTTCACCATATCCAACAATGTTGCGAGTACGAGGCGCTGTTGGCCGAACTCCAACTCACTAGGTACTCGATGTCAGATACTTGCGCGTGTATTGTGACTCTCAGTTGGTGGTTTTACAGGTCAATGGCACTTATGCTGCCAAGGAGCCAAGATGGAGCAGTAACAATGCATGGCGACTGAGTTGCCCAAGGAGTTCTTTGGATTTGAGATCCATTACCTCCTGAGAAGTGACAACACCGAGGCTGATTCTCTTGCCACATCAGCCACCGACCAAGGCGGGTGTTGGGTTCATTCGGAAGTGCTCGAACACCCCTCCATTGATCCTACCACCTTTGTCGGGGTGATCCAAAGAGAGTCACCTTGCTGGATGGACGTGATCGAGGCCTACATTCAGGACGGAGCCTTACCTGAGGACCTCGCCGAAGCCCTTAAAGTCAGGCGTCGCTCCGCAAGTTACTCGATCATTGATGGAGTGCTACATCGACACAACAAGGACGGACCATTCTTGAGGTGCCTCGCTAAGAATGAAGCCGGGCCCCTAACAGAGGAAATTCATGAAGGATCTTGCGGTGATCATTCTTCTGGTTGGTCATTGGCCCATCGCATTTTGACTCAAGGGTACTACTAGCCAACGCTCTGAAAAGATGCCCTCGATTTCGCACGCCGGTGTAAGCGGTGCCAGTTACATGCCCCTCTCATACATCAATCGGTCGAGGATCTACACGCCTTCACCGTCCCATGGCCCTTCGTGCAATGGGGGATGAACATAGCTGGATAGTTCTGGGTAGCTGCGGGGGGAAAGAGGTACGTGCTCCTAGCAACCAACTATTTCACTAAGTGGGTCGAGGCGGAGGCATACAAGACTGTAAAACACTCCGACGTCAAATATTTCTTGTGGAAGCACATTATTTGCAGGTTCGAAGTACCCAAGACTTTGGTCCCGGACAATGGGACATAGTTCACAAATGCTCCCGTTCATGAATTTTGCGAGAAGTATGGCATCTGGCAGCGGTTATCCTCCCGTGCCTATCCACAAGGGAACGGGTAGGCCGAGGTTACCAACTACACGATCTTCAACAGCTTGAAAAAGAGGCTTGGAGACAGGAAGCGGCGGTGGCTCGAGGAATTCCCGGGGGTCCTTTGGGCATATCTTTCTGCCCGAAGGAAGCCAACAGGGGAGACCCTATACGCCCTCACCTACCTTATGGAGGTTGTCATTCCAACCGAGGTCGGCCTACTAACTTTGCGATCCTCGCTTGTCAACTCCAAATAGAACGACGCAGCCCTCACCCAAAACCTCATCTTGCTCGAGGAACGAAGGGAAGCCGCCCACATCCGCTTGGCTGCCTACCAACGCCGACAAGCTCTCCACTTCAACCAAAACAGTGAGTGCTTAGATGTGTCACCGATAACACTCGTAACTTAACGCTGAAAAACTCAGGGCCACCTGGGAAGGCCTGTACGAAGTGGTGGAGGCTTACGACAATGGAGCATACAAGATTTGCACGGTCGGGGATCGAAAGGTGCCCATCCCAATGCCATGGAATGCCATGAACTTCATAAAGTATTATGTGTAGGCCATGTGGCTATTTTAAATAATGTTTAGACTATTTATGATTAATTTGTGTCTTTAGTTTATTCATACGTGTTCTAAATATGGAAGAATGTTTGTAAATCTCTACTTAACGTAAGGTCATCCCCCCGAGCACGTACAATTGCGGGTAGGTCCGGCAGATGCTTGCCACCTACCCCAGTATTGTCGGCCGAGGAGAACCCATGTCAGACCGGGTCTAACCGCGCACATGTTGCGGGTCAGGATAGGAATGGGATACCAATTCACCCTCATGCGCGTGGTCGAATACAGACCACAAAATCCCTCCAAGGGTGACATCGTCAGTCAATTCAAGCTGGAGGGAGGGGAGGGTCCCATAGGGTGACGTCATCAATCGGTTCAAGCTAGGGACCTGAACCACAGTCCATAGGGTGATGCCGTCAGTCGGTTCAAGCCAGGGACCCGATCCATAGGATCCAATAGGGTGACGCCACTAGTCGGTTCTGGCCAGGGATCTGACTCACAGCTTCCCACATGGCGACGCCATCAGTCGGTTCTAGCCAGGGACTAGCAAAACTCCCCCCCCCCAAAGGGTGACACGGCTAAGCCGGTTCAAGCTGGGGGAGAAAGGAAAGGCCCCATAGGGCCATGTCGTTCTCATGGTTCAAGCTAGGGGGACGGCTCAGGCCCTTCATTAGCTGAGGTTAGAAACATGGCTCGAGAAACTCCACCGCGAGAAGGACCAAGCCTAGAGGACAGGTCTGACTCAGAGACTGTGTCACAGATAGGCCCATACCAACGGAAAATACGAGACTTCAATCATTCTCGTAGTTCGGTTGGGCTGACCAGCACACGAGCCCCAAAATCTCCCTTGGGATCTTCGCAACGAGGCAAGGGCATGTCATACATGATTCAAGCGACTCATTCTAAACTACTAAACAAAGGTACGAGTTCTGATAATAAAATTCCTTTTTATTGATATTTTTTATATCTATTACAAAAAGGGATTATAAACTACCACCATCGCCGAGCACCACTCGGGCGATAGCGGCACCGAGAGAGGAGCTCGGGGTACTCCGTCGGGCTAAAACCCTCTGCCGCATCGACAGAGTCCGGATGGCGTCGCCGCAGATGACCCTCCGACAAATTGGCATAGTCCTAGCCCTCGCGGAAGCTCCTTGCGCGAATCACACTCACACCGGCGTTGACCTAGCCCTCAAGATCACCCTCGGATGCCTCTCACTCCAATGCGCGTGACTACCAGTATGTGGCTGAGCACCGGTACTTGTCACACTCGGCCTCTATACGTGATACCTGAGCCACGACGCGCATCACCAACTCTTCGGCACGGGCAACGGCGCTGGGCGAAGGCACCCTACGGATGGGGACGGGGATGGGACTGGCTGGAGCTGGATCTTTGACGTCATCAAACTCCCAGTCAGTCTTGTCATCATCCTCTCCCTCCTCTCCAGGAGAGGATTCAGGGTCCAAGCCAGGATGACGATCTGCGGCGCGCGACGGACCTTCGTCCCTTGGCAATCCCCACGCACGACACAATGCCAACAACCCTTCAGCATCGGCCATCGGGGTGTGCACGTTGATCGACAGAAGGAATGAAGTGGCCAAAACGAAAGATGCAACCGCAGGGTTGACCGTCAGCTCCATAAGACAGGTCCGGGAAGCCAATAATTCCCTCCCCAGGTCAACACGCCCTGTGTCGCACAGCAGGAAGCACGTAAGGCCTCCAAAAAGAGAAAAGGAGAGAAAAGTTGTGAATAATATGCGACTACTCATGAAGGGTCACCAACCTTGTGGGCAAGGGCGTTGCCCGCGATCAGGCATTGCCTCGCCCCGCTTAGGGCAACCACCTCCTCCTTCTGTTGATGTGGATTTTTTACGAAATTCGTCGTTATCCGGTTCTTTCGAACTTGGTTCCGATCCGCACGTGACGTACCGAATCGCCGTTCGAAAGATCGTCCAAGTTTGCTCGACCGCTCCCAAGGACGCTGTTGTGATCGCCACTTGCTTTTCCTCAAAAGCAAGAAAAGAGGGTTTCTTCTATTACTCGCCTTTGCCAGGAGATGGTGGATTCTCTTCACGTTGACGCAGCCGGCCACGCAACGCGGTGAAGCTCAGGTACCTCACACAAAATGATTCAGATCCAGTCAGAAAATGAGTGTAGTAAATTATTCTAAAATGAAAAATAAAAATAAATTAAAATGTGAATCTTGGTACGCACCGCGTTGGTTTGTTTGGGGAGAGGACTAGTAATGATTTTACTAACCCCTCCCCAAAAGATTTACCCCTTTAAAATGCAATAAAAATGGGTTGAGAGTGATGCATTAAACTAAATGATGTAGATGAGATTAACTAGTAAATAACAAAATGAAAATAAATAAATAACAAAGAGAAAGTCCTGTTTTGAGCTTGGCCAAAACAGTTCGGACCCCCTTCTCTTCTTGTTCTTCCTTTCTCTCTCTCACTATCTCTCTCTCTCTTTTCTCTCTCTCTCACCCTCTCACTGTCTCTCTCTCTCTCTCTATCTCACACAAACACACACACACACACACCTTTTTTATTTTAAAACAGCCCCGGACCCTCTTGAATGAAAACCAAAACACACCCCTAAATCACCAAACCAAGACCTCCCACCTCTGTTTTTCTTTTTTTTCTCTTTTCTCCCTTCCTCCTCTCTTTCTTCTCTCTCTCTGTCTCACACAAACACACACACACCTTTTTTTTATTTTAAAACAGCCCCGGACCCTCTTGAATGAAAACCAAAACACACCCCTAAATCACCGAAACCAAGACCTCCCACCTCTGTTTTTCTTTTCTTTTTCTCTTTTCTCCCCCCTTTTTCTGTTTTGATTTTCTTGCTCCCCTAAATAACCAAAACAAAGACCTCTCTCTCTATTTTTATTTTTCTCTCTTTTCTTCCTTCTGTCTTCCTTTTTTTTTTCTTGCCTCCTCCTTGTTTTCTTTTCTTTTCTTGCCTCTTTTTTTCTTAACAGCCGACCACTCCTTGAATAAAAAAAAAACTATCTCCTCCTGCCCCTCCCTCTGATGATCCAATGAAGCCCCCATTTTATACTCCCTTGAAAGCACTGTTTACCCACTGTTTCAACCCCTCCCCTTTATTGAAAACTAAGCCATCCCATCCCATGATCATCCCATCACTTCTCTTTTTCCTTGTACTTCAAATAAATCACAACCACCCATCCTTTCCTTAGCCCCTAAGAAAATATTTTGAAATGAACACATCATCCCCTCTCAAATCAAACCCATGCTTTGTTTGATTTTTCACCTTATCATGGTCATTTTTGTGTACGTGGGGAAGTGATGCATGGGGAGAGACATGAGAAGTGATGTTAGATGTCATATGTATGGTGAGGCATGTATGTATTATGTGAGTGGGTTGTAAAGGTTGGGTATATGATGATGTGCATGGTTGATGACTTGTGAGTGTGCATGAGAGGCATGAAAGAGTGTGTGTGTGTGATGCATATATTTATATGGATGCATGGCATTGGATTATACACTTGTGAAATCATAGCAAGTAGAAAAATAATGTATTTGGAACCAGCATTGAACTGATTTAGATATCACCTGGAATATGTAAATTGGATCTCAAACTGGTTAAAATGGGGTATCTACACCTTCCACCTACGATTGACGTCCGGGAGAGAAAAAGGAGGGGACATCACCCGTTGGCAATGAAGTAGAAGCGGCGCCTCTCGTGCGGACAAACTATGAAACGATAACAGTACATGATCTCGGCATTAACCCCCTCCAAAATCGCCACTTCAGTTGACGAGCAGACAGCTGACACGACCGGATGTATTAACTCCCTTGAGAATCCTCATCTCGAGACACGAATGACCAAGTTGACATCAACCCTTCAAAACAATCTAATTTTGACCGTCATAGAAAAGAAATTTACTTCAAGTAATATTGGAAAACAACCACTTTTGGACACCAAATAGAAAACCATCTTAGAATAAACCAAAACCGAGAAACCCTGGCCCAAACACTTGGAAGCTTATAAACCCTGGATAGGAGCGGCAACTTAGGAGTAGCCGCCCCTGTAGATACCCCAATTTTGACCGTCCAGAAAGATGAAAATCTTCAAGTCACTTAGGAATAACCCACCTTTGGACATCAAATAGAAAAAAAATCTCAGAAAACCAAAACCGAATACCCTGACCTAACAGTTAGAAATACCTAAGCCTGGCCAGGGGCGGCTAACCCTAACTAGCCGCCCCATCCCAAGCAGCTAGTTTTAACTAACCGCTCCCCTGACAGATCCTCGCTTCCCTGGATTGGATATAAAGCAGCATTAAATGCTGATCATGGAGGCGGGTTGTGATCTTTAGCCGCCCCATCTTGGCCAGTTCAACCCAAGTAACCGATCCAAGCCACCGCTTGTCAGAGATGGGATGTTTGAAAGGTCATGATGGGGGCGGCTACCAGGAAGTAGTCGCCCCATTCTGGCGGTTAATTTCAACTAGCCGCCTCTCACTTGGTCTCTGACAGAAGAACATAAAATTAATGAGGGGTCTAATCAAACACACTATTATCCAAGTCATTTTATTATCCACTAGACACTCCGCTGCCTCTTTTTTTACTATAAATAGAGGGGATCCCAAGTCTTTCTAACATCATCCATCATCATAATCCACAATTCACACCTCCATCCCTCAATCCACAAACACCTACTACTTGAAATCCCTAGAGAGAGATAAAGAGAGAGAGTCCATTTATGAGAGAAAAACCCATTCCCTAAACAAAATCTCCCTCTCAAACACCCTCCAAAACCAAGGTTAAACAAGGTTTAACCTCTGCCAAAACCAAACCGATTTCCTACCCAGGTTCTATCCAAATTGACCCAGGCCCCGGACGGCTAAACTTAACTATTCGCCCCATACAACCCCACTTGACCCAAGACTCCTCTAGCGAAGCCAGAAGCATAATAGGATTACCAGTTTTTCACCTCTGCGTATGGTATATCCATGTCCCTGAGCGGAGACCCCACAAACTCTCTCATGTAGGCGATCAAATCCAACCCAACTTTTTACTGCTTTTCAAAAAAGCAGGTGGTGATCACGCACACACCGGAATCCCCTTGAGCCTCTGTCGGGCGTCTAAACCGGGAACGAGACCACACCTCCGAGAGATAATCCAATCGAGTCTGCCAAGGCTCGCACCAGATCCGAATCCAGGAAGAACCCCCACACACGCGGATTTTTTAACACTGACAAAAATGGCGATCACAGTGGGACGTCCCTTGTGAAAAATAGCAAAAGGTAATTCTCTTCTACCTCCCCTTTACAGCTTGACTAGAATGCTATCAACCCTCTAGGAAGGTTAGAGTTTCTCACCCCTCAAATCAGGTCCTCCTCTATTCTGCATTACAACATCTTTACTACTTTCGTAAGCCGCACCCCGCTGTGCAATCTTTTACTGCTTTCGTAAGCCACACGCAGCTACACAATCCTTTACTGCTTTATTTACTGCTTTCAATCTGCATTCATCCCCGCGCTTAAATCGTTCCGCACCCGCATCATGGAATCCCATATAGGGGAGGAGATACTAGAGGAAAGGATCCACCAAGAGGGTCAGTCCACATAGTTTCTGGTCCATCTAGAGAAAAAGATGGCTAGTTTAGGGTACCAAACGGTAGATGACATGTTTCATGACCTCGCTGACAGCCATCATACCAAGACCTCGAGACAGGAAATTCTTGTTGAAACCCCCATGGCTGCTCCCAAAACCCCATCCACACCCAGCTGCTCGGTCAATCCGAGCATCTTTTCATTCGCCCCCCTTTTCCCGTGAATCCAATATTTCTGATCATTTCTACCCTAGGCCCTTACTAGGCCACCCAAACCCAAGACGCTAAGCAGCCCTCCCAGGGGAGAAACGCTAGGTCAAACCATCTGGAGAATCCTCTCTGAGATTGGTCCCTCTGCCCCCAAACACATGTCTCTACGCAACCTAAGACAAATCCCATCAGTCCACTTACCGGAGCGATTCAAAATCCCCAAATTCCACCAGTATAATGGTCGTGGAGATCTAGACATTCATCTAACTGCTTTTTATCTAGACGCCTGGCCATTTCTAAATAATCAATCTCTTTTAGTGTTTCCCTTCCAAAAATCACTGGATAGAGAAGCACCACAATGGTTCTCCACCCTCCCTGTAGATCACTTGTCAAACTTTTCGGCTGTAATCGAGAAGTTCTTAGGCCGCTACGGTTATTAGAGGATCAGAACCCCCTCTATTTTGGATTTAACCGTAGAGAGAATGAGTCCTAGGGAGGAATTTGAACAATACGTGTCTAGGTGGCGCACACTTGTCCACCGGACCGGCCTGCAACTCACGGAATGTCAAGAAATTGACATGATGTTACAGAGCCTGAGTCCAGAGCTTCGTACAAGCCTTTCGTATGGAGACTGTACTACGTATCAGCTTCTGATTGATCGCGACAACAGGATTTCCCGTTGTGCTACCCCAGTAGTCCAAACCCAGTCCCCACCTATTAGCCATAGGGTTGGACAATCAGCACGTAAGGCGCAAACCCCCACAGTTGAGGGGATTGCACCAGTTTCGGCACTCTACCTGAACAGAGCACGAGTTCCTAATTAAGGGACGGCTCCGAGATAGTACATGTCCGGTTCATCCGGATATGCACCGTCTCGGCAAGTTAATCAAAATTTTATGCCTCGATCAGTACCTGTCCCCGTGCCAACACAACAAAACCTAGTAATCCATTGTTCCCCAGTTCAAAGCCCCATAATTTCAAGACAAGGCCTGCCTAGGACCCCTTTCTATTCCACTCTCTCGAGGACCCAAATCCTAAGTTTTAGGCAGCTACACAAAGTGCTTTTAATGAGGTTTTCCCTCCAACATCCTATAACCAGAGACGAATGGGAAAAAGGGATTCTTACCCTCCCCTCCCAGAAACATTAACTAGGATTTTTAGGGTGCTAATGGACACTAACAATATCTCCCTCCCAGCTGCTAAGCCTCCACTCCCCGGGGCCAGCAAGATGCGTTACTATCAATATCACTAACAGCATGGACATACTGTAGAATAATGTGTTATTTTTCATTAATTTAGTTATGATTTGAACGATGAAAGGCGCCTTGATTGGGCCATGATAAAAAGCCACTTAAGCCAAAGCAGTTCCCAAGCATCCAAGCCACTTGACATATTTACTGACCCACTGCCAGGTCACGATCAAGCCTCCACTTCTGTAGCCTGCACTGTTAACATGATCAGGAGGCGGAGACAACCACCGCCAGAGCCAAACAGCTCGGGAGTCATCACTGACGGCAATCGCTTCGAATAGACAGAGGAGGAAGGTGAAGAAGAACCTTTCAGCTGAACCTCGATGATCATGACCTCGCCATACTCTATGGCGAAGAAGAACAACCAGTCCTCGCCCTACCCGTAGTCAACAATGCGGAGTCTGACGAAAGCGGACTGAGCAACACGGGGGAAGACGAAGAAGAGGAACCCTTTGAGGAGGTTCCCAAAGGAGCAAGCGAAGGACCCACACAAGGGGAATGTACTTCGGATGATCTGCATCGGGATGACAACGGGTCCTCCAACAGTATCGACATTGTCGATGGCCCTGTCGCCCGATGACCATATCTTGTACTGATGAAGACCTCCCGGACTCAAGACTGCAGGTATATCCCCTTACACATCCGCGGACGGCTTCAGATGTTGCGGCTAAACAACATCTTCGTTGACCCAGGGTCAGGGATGAATATAATGACATGCTCCACCTACCAGAAGATACCCGAACTAGGCCGCTCTCCCGTCCAACCAGTCTACTCTACTATTCAGGCTTTCAATCATACCAGGAAGTCTCTCCGCGGCCCCGGAGTATTCGAGCTAACTGTCGCCCCCCTGATCTGTGAGGTGGCACGCTTTGTGGCCGACATCGACACCAGGTACCCCCTGATGCTAGGGTGACCATGGCTGGACAACATCCAAGTCATATGTCCCCCCTGACTCCAATGCCTTCGGCTGCCATTCATGGACCATATACTAACAATTTGGGGAGAGGCACGCCTCCAGTACGAGAACAAAAAACAATTGGACATTGCACAACATGTTCACACTAACCCTACGCCCAAGAGCCGAAGAAAGAGTTGATAGCCCACCTGGATCCCCTTATAACAGCAACTACCCCTCGGAGGAGACGGCTGGGACCATGAACTCAGTGAACAATCAAATGGAGCCCAATCTGATTGCCTTCCTCCCACTTAAAGTCGCCAAAGCTGGAGCACGCTCCGCACCTCTCGCAATCATTGCCACACTTGGAGGAAGAGAATTCAAGCATATTCTCATCAATACGGGAGCGGAAACTAATGTCCTCAGATATTTTACCTATCAGAAGCTAGAAGGCAAGGTCTCTAGGCTAGAACAATCGAACGAATTCATCTACGCCTTCGACAGTAGACGCAAGTGTCAGTATGTAGGATTCCATTGGGTGTTGGGGAATCTGCATTTTCGGGGCGTGTGTCGGGGTTCTTCGAGGATTTGGATCCGGTGTGCGCCTTGGCGGGCTCGATCGGATCTGTCTCTCGAAAGGGTGGTGGGGTCTCATTCCCGGTTGAGACGCTCGACAGCAGCTCAAGGGGATTCCGATGTGTGTGTGTGATCGCCACCTGCTTTTCCGAAAAGCAGGAGAAGTTGGGTTGGATTTTGTCACCTACGTGGCGGAATTTGTGGGGTCTCCGCTTTGGGATACGGATATATCGAACTTTTAAAAAAAATCAAACATATGACCAATTCAAACTTCACAATTAACCTTATCTTATCAAATCTGATCAATTTTTTACCCGTCAATTTCACCCTGGCCTTTTTTGTTAAAACCATTTTGATTTAGAGTATATAAATTTAATTGTTTGGAATAAATTCAAATATCTTTCTTTTAAGTTATCTTATCAAATATTTATTATTTGAAATAACCTTATCATTTTATTGTTTAGGATAAATACATTATTAGATTATTTAGCTAATTATTAGATTCATTAAAATCCCTATGACCCTTAAAAATTATATTTTAGTAAATTTTAAATCATATAATATATGTATTTTTTTCAATAAGATGTCATGTCTAATATTGCATTAATGGGATATTCAAATCAAATGTTCAAAGCATTTTGGATTAAAAACTATTATATGCATCCAACATTTTTAAAATGAGATTTTTTTTTCAGAATTCTTTTTTTTTAAATTAAGACATGAATTCATAAACATAAACTTGAATCCACACTACATATGAAAAAATAGATAGAAAGAGAGGAATGTACCTTTTCTTTTTTGATACACTAACACAAATGAAAAGGCAGATAAAAAAATGTTGATAGAGAGAGCTTTTAAGGATTTCTAGATGCAAGGAAAACGGTGTACGCACCCTTCCCTCTGTAGTTAGGGATTTTCTTTTCTGTTGACTTTATTTTCAAATGCACCCAAACAGAAATCTGTAACAGATTTTCCCGAAAACTTGGTACATGCAGAAGTTTTACATGAAAACAGACGGACCCATAGTACCTTAAGTATTCTTCATGGAGGATATGTCCTTTTCTAATTTTCCATGGTACTAAACTTCATTTCTGCTAATTTTCTTTGTTCTGTTTTTTTTCCCTACACCAAAAAATGTAAATCTCTTATCCATATGCTGCAATTTTCTTCAGGATGGACATCCACCTCTAGGATGGTCAGACACACTAGCATATCTGGTCTTACCTGTGCTGTTGATCGTTTCACAATACATCTCAGCTCAAATTATGCAAACATCACAAGTAAGTCCACTCAGTTTTTAGGACAATATTTGTGGTTCATATAGTGCACCATGCTTTTTATCCGTGTTTCGCCACTGGCATTATTTTTACCGCCGTGTATTCTGTGTTCATATGCTGACTATCAACAGTTTGTTGTGGTTAATCTGTACCTCGTGGTTAATGACAATTATTTGTACTTTACAATCATTATATCTGTTTGACTTTATAAGCATGATTTATACCAGATTAATTGTGATTATAAACTAGTGTATGTACCAATCCTCTCTTCTTTGATAGTGATGTTAAATTCATTTGAATTGGTCAAGGTTTCAAAACCAGTGAGGCTTGCCTGTGTCAACAATATAAAGTTAATGTATGCTCTTAGATGTCCATTTGCGGATTGATTTATAGTCATGCAAAGCTGCTCATTTTAGATGCCCCCCATCAGTTTCATTGGAGGCCTCATCATTGCATGCTCAGCGAAGTGACAAGTTTTTCCTCAAACAAATCAACAAGTTAAATTACCCTGATTTTACTGATCTAATTTTCGTTGTAGTTTGGTTTCCCTCGTAGTGCTTGGTATTCCATTTGGTCTTTGTAATGTAATTGTTTTAAATGTTCAATTTTAAATATGAGTGCAGTTATGTTACTCTTAGGCCTTTATGTTGGATTTTTAATGTCGGTTTATTTGTAGTTAGTCCATCTACAAGCCTTTTGTTGTATTTAAAGTTGGCCACTACTCATTTAATATAGGGTTTAGCTAAGGGATATTTTTCTCCAATTTCAGGCAAATGATCCAAGTCAGAAAAATTCTCAGGCTTTGATGAAGTTACTTCCTTTATTGATTGGTTATTTTGCTCTTTCAGTTCCTTCTGGGTTAAGTCTCTACTGGTATGTAGATCTTCTTTACTATTATAAAGTGCTTTTGTGATTGTTATTAGCTTGAATTTATTTCATATTGATAAAATTCCGTAGTATCGTAAGTGGTATTGGAGTTTGAAGGTTCATCTTAGGTCCCGATTGGAAACAGGTTTGGGGTGCTTTTGGATTTATAGGAAGATGAGTTTCCTAATCCTGTTTCCAAATAGAACAAAAGGCTGCAACTTAATTATAAGTCGCAGACACCTTTTTCTAAAAAGTAACCAAAAGCTAGATTTTTCATAATCGATAGAGAGTCAGCTTCCTACAAATTTAGTTTTAAACCCAGTTTTTAGGGAAAAGTTTATGCCCAAACCTGTTTCCAAACAGGGCTTAGTTGATATTAGAGCTGGCCATTATGTAAAAGATAGCTTAAATGGTCATGGCTATCTTTCTTTTCATTTATAAAATGATGGGAGGATTAACTACTAATATGAATTTCGAACACCAATGCTAAACTCAACCTTGTCCCTGGGTTTACCCGAACAATCAACATGGGTTGATAATTGGGTAGCCACGTCAATATCCAACAACAAATAAGGTGTTAAAAATTAATCAAATTGACATATATGAAAACCTCAAAAGTGTGTAATAATAAACATCTTCAAAGACATCAAGATATATAGTAGAATGGCTTACAATAATAAAGTAAAGCAGAGATAAACAATTGAACGGAACCTCATCTCAACCATCAAGAATATTTTTGGGGGTGCGATCATACAAGAAATAGTGTACCTGATGTCATCAGAATTCCGAAGTTAAGAAAGTCTATTTGGAAAAATGGGAGTGTTTGCGCTAGTAAAGAGTTTGGGAGCTGGGGCATTTTGCACTTGGGGGTTATGAATGACTCCCTTCTTTGCAAATGGCAGCTTCATAAACTTTCCTCCCTCAATCTCTTATGGAGCTGTATCATCAGTGAGAGATACTATAGAAAGTCCTCAACCCCTGTCCTTCTTCCTACTCTTCACAAAATCTGTCCAAAATGTGGAAAGGTGTGACCGGTGTGACTGTCATCTTCAGCACTACCATTAAAAGGAAAGTTGGAGACTGGCCAAAGGGCAGGACATATTGATGTTGAACCTCTTATGCTCAAATTCCCCTCCATTTTTGCCGTTTCTTGAGAACAAAATTAGGTTTCAGGATTTCTGGGTCTGGACAGCAAATGAAGACACCCAGTTTTTAAGAAAGAATATTAAGGAATCAGATATTTCTGATTTGCTGCATGCCTGCACCTATTACAATTGCTTCCGCTTATCAACCTGCAAAGCAATGGGAGGATAGGATGACTTGGATACCCAGTCAAAGAGACTGTTTTTCCATCAAAAGAAGTTATAAATTGCTCAGGAGAAACTCAGATCTGCAGTAGTCCATGACATTGAAGCATATAGAAATTTGGATTCGAAAATTTGGATCTGCAAATCTGCAGTGGTCCATCTGCTGTAGTCAAAGGATTTATATTGCGCTTTTGCAATGAAAAATTGCCCACGAGGGTCTGGAGAATATGTGCCTTCGTGTGTCATGACATTTAATCTAAGAAGCACGGACACTTCATTTTGGAGGCTGTACCCGTGTCCGACACGTGTCGGGGTTTTGACAGAGGCTAAGCTAGGTTTAAACTGGGTTTTGAAGGGTGGATTGAGAGGGTGGTTTTGTGTAGCGAATGGGTTTTTCTCTCACAAATGGGACTCTCTCTCTATAGGGATTTCAAGTAGTGGAGGGGAATGTGAATTGTGGATCTATGTGTTGTTGATTGTGAATTGGGAATTGAAGGTTGGGAATGTCTAGAAATGTTTTGGACCCCCTCTATTTATAGTAAAAAGAGGCAGGTGAGTGTCCAGTGGGTAATAAAAAAGCTTGGTCAATAGTGTGTTTGATTAGACCCTTCATTAATTCTCTACTTCTTTTGTCAGAGACCAGGTGAAGGGCGGCTAGTTAAAACTAGCCGCCCAAGATGGGGCGGCTACTTCCTGGTAGCCACCCTATCATGACCTGCCAAACATCTCATCTCTAATAAGCGGTGACTCGGCTCGGTTACTTGGGTTGAGCAGGCCAAGACGGGGCGGCTAAAGGTCACAACCCGCTGCAATGATCAGCATTTGATGCTGCTTTATGTCCCATCCAGGGAAGCGGTTTAGGGTCGGCCAGGGGGGCGGCTGGTGCAAACTAGCCGCCTGATATGGGGTGGCTAGTAAGGGTTAGTCGCCCCTTTCCTCGGTTTTAGGTTTTCTAGGGTTTTGACCAGGCTTTAGGGTTTTCGGTTTTCTGAGATTTGTTTTCTATTTGATTCCCAAATGTGGGTTATTTCTAGGTGTTTTTTGAAGTATTTTTATCTTTCTGGACAGTTGAAATTGGGGTATCTACAATCCCGACGAGGCCGAGGCAGACGCTCCTGGGTCCACACGAGCCATGGTATTTCCTCACCCTTTTTTACTCTAGCCTTTTATTTATATATGGATGCCTTTTCTGGTATGAATAGGTGATTTGTGTGTGATATTTATGTACAAGTGTTTCTAATAGGCATGTTTGTACGTATAATTCAATCACGGTGGGATAATAAGCATGCGAATATGGGTTGGGTCATAGAAAGGGGATAATTTTATATATTCATCCCTTTTTGGTCTATATATATAGGGAGGGAAATGATTCGGTTTAGCATGCTCGCATGTGATGGTTTTGTATGCATATAATTTTTGAAGTATTTTTATGTGTATTTGACCATGGTGGAGCAAAAGGGAGTATATGCATGTATTTCTAAGTTCATTCGCATGCCTGGGTGAGTTCGTGAAAAGTGTATAGTCATGCTAGATGGTAAAATAAAGAAGGCATGCAAGTAATGACCACGGCGGGATGAGAGGGTAGAATGGGTGATCATATGAAAAGTGTTTTGTGGATAATGGAAGGTGGACCCATATGTGAAGTCTTCTATTTTTCATGCTTCTATTTACATTTAGCATATGAAAGTTTATCTTGCTAAGCATGGTTTCTAAAATGAATTTGTAGACTTGGATTCCTACCTCTCAACCGATTTTAAACTAACTCATGCTCCTTTCGTTTGGTTTGTAGCGGCCGAACCGCATTCGGGCTCTGTAACATGGAATGAAGAGGTGGTACGCTGCCGGGCCTGGGGGAGAGGAGTTTGGTGGATGGGGCGGACTTCCGTTCCTTCATCCTGATCGAGCCGTTCCACGTTCACCGGCCCTATGTGGAGGCTTTGGCAGAGAGGTGAGATCTTGAGAATTGCACTTTTATCGAGGATGTTCGTCGGATTACCGGTCTTCCTGTCTCAGGGGAGGTAGTGATCGCGGCCACCCTTATCGATTATAAGGCGCTCTTCCAGGAGTTGATCGGGGAATGGGACTACGTGGAGCGTGTGAGGACGCTGAACCGGATCCCCCTTGAACAATTGCCGAGGCAGTACGGCCTCGACTCCTTCACGCAACATCAGAAGGGTGAAGCTATAGCTAGCTTCGAGAGGAGATGGGCAATGATCGAGGTGAGAGAGGCGGCCGCGTGCCCACAGAGGGCATGGAGGGAGTTGAGGACATTCTTCCCTTACTTCTTCGGTCGGGTCCTCTTCTCGACGGCCTCTGATAAGGTCTCTTCTCATTCCCTATTGTTGATGAGGGATTTGGAGGGCATGGAGCGTTATGCCTGGGCAGCTGCGATGCTTGTCCATCTCTTCGCGGATCTCTGTAAGAATGTGAAGCGGGCCGGGGGTAAGAACTTCGGCGGCTTTGCTCCTTTTCTCCAAGTATGTGTTCTAGTGAGTAGAGGGTATCTTCCTTGTTGGTTTAACTCACTTGATTTTGATAATTTCTATCCTGTTCCGCAAGTCTTCAGGTACGAGCATTTCGCGATTGACCGCCCGACTCCGGTGCCTTTTGATCGTGCTCTCCCTTGGGCCATGAGGTGGGCACCCCGGGGATCTCTGCGCTTACACAGCCTCGCTCAGTTCCGGGAGGCCTTCTGTGTCTTCACAGAGGAAGACGTATACATTTTCTTTGAGTTTTTTTGGCTTGTATTTGATTTTCTTTCGACTAAGCGCTCTTCCTATTTCTTTTGATGCTTTGTAGATGATTTGGAGGCCCTACGCGGAGGAGGAGGTCCTTGAGGAGTTGTCGTGGGACGTCTGGCTGACCTACTTCAATGAGGTCGTGTTTCATGCGATCAGCCAGTTGTCCGCCAGCTTGGGTACCACCAGTGGGTGCCCGACCCCTTGTCGCGACGTCCCTCGATCCCTGTGGCTGGAATTCCTCGGGATACGAAACTCCCAAGGAATTATGCAACGTATGTGGCGGGATGGATGAGAAGGGGTGTCTTGGTGGAGCGTCGTCCCGAGGTGACCAACAGTGAGGAATACGTTGCCTGGTACCGCCAAGAATATGCCAGCATCCTTGGTGTTATGGAGGAGGAGATCCCAGATGCCTATGTAAGTCTTTCCCCTCTTCTTTCCTTTTCCTTTCTTCTCGTTGAGAGTTTTTCTGAATGATGTTGCTTTTGTAGGTTGAGTTGAATGAGCTGGAGAAGAAGCTTCAGACGGCCAATGAGCACCTTCAAGCGCGAGGCGGGCAAGTAGAGCATTTTAGGGTTCAAAGGCATTGGTTGCAGGACCAGATTCGGGTCCTCAAGGCCCAGGTGGACACCTTGTCAAGCGCTAGGGCAGTTGGTGCTTTGTCTTCTTCTGCTCATCCTCCATCCATGATTTCTGAGCGAGAGCTCGAGTTGACGAGGGAGTTGGATGTAGCCCGGAGTGAGTTGGCGGCCACGAGGATGGAGCTAGGCCAGGCGAGAGGCAGGGTCGCACATGCTGAGGAGGAAGTGGGCTGGCTGAGGTCCGTGATGGCCTCAAGAGAAGAGGAGTTCACCACCCTGGGCCGCGAGAGAGACTCCCTCAGATGAGGGTGTCGGAGTTGGAGGCGTCAGTGGGCGTTCCCAGGGTTTGACGGGAGATCTGCTTCGCTCCCTTCAGGCTACTAGGGATAGGGACCGGGTGTCACGCCCCAGGGCGGCCGTCCTCGAGACGTGGCAAATATATAAATGATATCAGTAATCCATACACGAGGTCAAATAAATACTCCACAATAGAAAATGCAATACACGAGTAACTGACATCAAATATATACAAAAAAGCGGAAGCTCAAATGACTAAGTCTGTAATTCAAAGACATATTACAGACTAGAGTACACAATCAACTGTCCTGTGAGAGCCAATATATACAATAACTGACATCAACAGTCTACATACCGTGCACAAGCACAAGTATAATACATACAATGAAAAGGGAATGCTGATAGCCTCCGACTCGCAAGACATCCAACGCGAACGCAGGTCTCCTACTCGGATGGCGCCAGGGGAGCTCTTCTCTTGGATCCGACTCAGCGTCAACTGGGGAAAAACATAAGCGAGGGGTGAGCTACAAGCTCAGTGAGTGGTCAGAAACCAAACACCAACACCAACATTCGATCCTAAGGCAATCTCCTATCAAGGAAACCATGGGTAGAAACCCAACGGTTAACAAGGTCACACGGCGGTGCAACCATACCCTGCCCTCGCCCTAGCCCCCACAGGGGTGAGTCTAGGGACTCGAAGGACAACTTGCTATTCTACACTGTTCGTCATCCGGTAGCGCTCTCCCAGGCAGCCTCTACCTGGAGCCGGCCACGGTCAGTACACTGTCGAGCGCATCGATGGTACCTACAGGTGGGGGTCCACCAGGGCGGCTCGTACCTAGGAAGCATCCACACGGATCCGGCGAAGGGGAGAACGATAATTCAGGCTTGCAACATCGTCCGGTGGTCCACCCTCGTGTAGCCTCACCTGGTACACTCCCCTGACCAGTACATCTGCCGAATGCATCGGGAGTACCTACAAGTGGGAGTCCTCTGTCAGGGCAGCTTCTACGTCGGGACCCCGGTATACGACGATATTGGGAGGAAACACTACTTGTTCGCAGCGCGAACCCTATGGAAAGCCAATCACTCAAGCTGGTGGGTCAAAGTATCAACTCGAGCCCACAACACTCACACCAACACCCTCACCTCCGAAGGGTGACCTAGGTTGTCGGAAGTAACTGTACCAATCCCTCACCTTCACCCCAAAAGGGGTGACCCAGTCTCTTGGGAAGAGACTAGATCGTTTCTAAGCCCTTGGTCCACCGGTAGCCCTTTCCCCGGGTAGCCTCTGCCTGACATACTCCCACGATCAGTACACTGTCGACCACAGCGATGGTACCTACAGATGGGAGCCCGGTGCCAAGACAGCAATGGTACGCCGAGAAGTTCCTACACGGATCCAACGAAGGGGAAAAACGATAACTCATGCTCGCAGCGCAAACCCCACGGGAAAACCATCTATACAAACTGATGGGTCGAGTATCAACGCGACCCCACCCCACTCACGCCAACACCCTCACCCTCACCCCGACGGGTGACATAGGATCTTGGGGAAGAGGTCGATTGTTCTAAGCCCTTGGTCCACCGGTAGCCCTTTCCCCGGGTAGCCTCTACCTGACATACTCCCACGATCAGTACACTCTCGACCGAAGCGATGGTACCTACAAATGGGAGCCCGGTGCCAGGACAGCGTTTCCAACGCCGGGAAGTTCCTACACGGATCCAACGAAGGGGAAAAACAATCTACGCTCGCGAATACGATCCTCTTGGATCCGTCGTCATCAGTCATCTAACACCGATTAAGCGCAACGAATTCTCATGAATTCCCTCCAGGGCGCATAACTCAGATGCGGGAAAGACATTTAATTATAAGTGTCAAAACCATGGTATGACCCCACAAGAGGTCATACACTTGTCTAACACATTAGACAAGAATCATGGCCATATCGGCATATATATATATATGCAATTAACTACCCAACGATGACCTACTTAAACATGCATACATGGCATCAAACAGATAAACACACACAAATTACAACCTAATATACGTTGGATAAAACCAACCTAGAATGGAAGGGTTAAGCGCGATCTGCGCAACAACAGGTGCATGCCAATAATTCCAAGCAAACCCGAGTCAAGTAGGAACTACATCTACTCATTCGGTTCGCGAAGAGAAGGAGGGCGAGGGAGAGGGAATGCCTCATCCTCTCTCGAGCTGGTCATAGTTTTGCCCCAACAGATGGGTGCAACAACTATACCACACCCTCGAGTCCTAAATCGGAGGAATATTACGCATACACCCGTTATTAACCCAAGTTAAACATGCTTGATAAATAGGGGTAGTCATTCAATCAAAATTACCTAAGTCATGCCATATTCTATACAATACATAGGCAAGTATAAGGTAGAATAGGGGTTCTACACAATATACGAGCTATACAACCTAGCATGCATAATATCTAGCTTATTTAGGGTGCAAATAAAGCCCCATGGAAGCGCGAAGCACGACTACGTGCATCGAACGCTCCCGGAAGGGTTGGAATCAAACCACTCACCGATACCCGAGTCGTCGCGCATCCCAACCGACGAGGTCTGCAAGCCAAGGGTACCAAAAGGGTGAGTAAAATCATATACAAACATATAAAACCAATTAGGGATGCCTAAGACATAGACATCCACGCATACGGGCTCGAACGCACGCACGCATGCACGCACGCACGCGTGCTCGAGCCCCCCGGACACCCACCCGAGGGTGCCGACCCTTCGCACGCCCAAAACGGGCCCCGGGCAGCACCCGCGCGCAGCCCCTGCGCCCCGCGCGCGCATGCCGCGCGCCCTGCGCGCCCGCCGCGCGCAGACGCGCGCTCCGCGCGCAGACAGCGCGCGGATACGCGCCCCCGCGCGCGCACAACCCGCGCGTACGCACGCGCGCCCCTGCGCGTGCGCACGCGCGCTCCCGCGCGTCCCAGCGTGCCCGCACTCGCACGCACGACCCGCGCGCGCCCGCGCGCTCCACCCGCGCGACAATACCTGCGCGCACGCCCGCGCGCGCGCTCGCGCGTGCAGACCCGCGCGCCCAGCCTCCAAAACACTCCCCCCAAGCTCCCACATGCACCCAAACTTAATTACCACCCATGCATGCCCTCCCAAGCACCTAAACATGCATTAAAACCAACACAAGAAGAGGGAAAAACTCACCAAATGAGAGGGGGGAAGGAACGGGGGACATAGGGGCTCACAAGCGCACCCTCGGCCACCCCGATCACCACCGCTGCTACTCCCACCTCTTCTATGCTTCCCTTGCTTCCTCTTCTTCACTTAGACATATCAACAAACACATGGGGGGGGGGGGGCTGATTAGAGAGGGGAAAGGAAAAAGACTAAGGGATGGGGAGATGGGGGAAAGGAAGGAAACAACAACAACCCACTCACCTCTTTCACCTTTCATGTGCTCCTTCATCTTCTCCTTCTCCTCCTCCAAATATACACCAAAAGAGGGAAAAAAGAGAGGCCAAACCGAGGCTGAAGAGCTGAAGTCGTAACATTTCGGGTGGTATTTATAGGCAAAGTCGGACTGAAAGACTAAGTCGTCCTCGGACTAAAAACTCTGCGCAGCCTTCACTTAAACGGCCATAACTTCCTCAATACAGCTCCGAATTGCAAGATTCCAGTGGCATTGGAAAGATAAGACGATTATCTACAACTTTAATGTTTACACCTAGATCAAATAACCCCTCTAGCTATTTCTGAATCTAGGCTAAACATCTTACAGGGCTGCAGCCTGGATTTCTCAACTTCGGGGTATACATGGAAAAATACCCATATCTTTTGATATACGAATCCAGTTGATCCAATTCCACTTCTATATGGAAGCTATATCAAAACTGGTCATCTCGTAATAATATCAGATTTTTACCTCATCATCTTGGATTTTTACAAAATCAAATCCGAATGCCCAATCCGAAACTGCATAATTCCAAAAACGTTATCGGAATTAAACGAAAATTTTATGGGCAGTACTAAACAATACCAGGACCCATAATATGCAGTTATATCTTCAATCAGAGTCCTTAAACCCCAGAAGGTAGCTAAAAATTAATATTTTAGCGACTCCGATCGAAATTAGGACTCTAAATGACACAGGTCTAACACCGGGATGCGCTCCGGTCGAGCGAGGATAGGCTCAGAGCCGCGAAGGCGAGGTGACGATAGCTCAAGGAGAGGTTGAGAGCGATCGAGGACCGTTTGAGAGGGGTGTAGGTGCGCCTTCAGCAGAGGTTGGAGAGGAGAGATCATGATATGTAGCAAGTCCACCTTTGGGAGGCCACCATGCGAGGGAAGTTGGTTGGTGGAGGGGCCATGACCAATGCGGACTCGATCTCCTCCCTCTCGAGCGCGAGCATTCCATTTCGGTTTCCTTAGCTACCGGGGCCACCTTCAGCCGTGCTTCTCGTCCTTCGGCGATCAGGAGTCGTGGGATATACGCGAGGGCCGCGTCTTCTGTTTGAGAGACGCCTGCTGCTCTGGAGGCTCCGGAGGTTCAGTATTCTCCTCAGCTACCACCTCCTTCAGGCCCGGACGTTCCTCCTTCGACTCAGCCTCCCGGCGATCATGATATGCCGAGGTATAGCTTTTGGTATCTCGGTTTTTATAGAAGAATTGTGTATGTGCAATGAATTCATGCTTTTCTTATTTTCTTTTGGTCTTAGGTAATCTTTCGATGATGCGCAGCTCAAGACTTTGGGATTTTGAGCTTTCGGTGGACCTCTCTCTCCCTCACTTTTATATTTTAAGTTTTTAGAAGACAATTTATGTTCATGGTCATGGTGGGACAATTTAAGTTTTCATGGTTGTGTATGTGTGTAAATGAATCTTGGCCTTTATAGATTTGATTCATGGATGGATATATGATTTTGAGATATCATTATTTTTTGAAGTATATTTATACAGGTTTCATGAATGTATATGTGTGTGAAATGTGTGTATGTAGTTTTTTGAAAAGAAATGTTCTTAACAGGTATTGGATATTTCAAGAGTTGATAAACTGGACTGACAAGGGGCTTTTAGGAAGCAGGTGAGGTGCGGCTACTACAAACTAGCCGCCTAGCCGCCCAGTGTCAGGCGGCTAGTTTAGTTTGGCTGCCCCATAACTAGGACAATTTTACCTGAAAAGGGGAGGGGTAGGGGGCCGGCATGTTGAAACTAGCCGTCTGGAACCCAACGGCTGGCCGTCAGTAGCCGTCCCCTATCTGGGGCAATTTTCTGGTCTGCCACTTCTGTCTGTTGTTGCTGAAAGTCCTTATGAGTTTTTGTTTAACCTTCAGAACCTCCAAAACATTCTTTCCATGGACCAAGTGTTAAATCGGTCCAGATTGCGCCCCTGCACTGACTTTCGAGCCCTTCTTGCTTTAATCGTCAAGGGCTATAATCCATCTTAAGGTAAACAGAAAGTTAATGCGAGAAAATAACGTGCGAGAAACCATGCTTCAGTACGCAAGGGAGGTATTCCAAGCACGAGAGTGAAGAAAAGTCTTAAATATGTGTTAGAGTAGAGCGATTTCTTCTCAAGCATGTGTGGAAGGGTATGAAATAAGTGTAATAAGGGCAATTTTAGCTTTGGTACGGGGAGCCAACTATAATATTTTAAGGAAATTGAATGCCTAAGTGTTTTGGAAAAGGAAAATGCAAGCTTATACGTAAGTGTAAGTGACATAAGGGAGCATTTCAATATTTCAATCATTCTTTTCATGTGAGAGGGAAATGTTTTCAATCTTCCTAAGTAGCAAATACCATCAAGTCCCTATAGAGGGGCCTTTGTGGTCACTCATGTCCAAACCAGGATTGTATTTGAACGGTATAAGCTTTGAAGGTCGATTTCTTAGGTTCATGGTTCTTAAGTGCTTGATTATATTATTCTAAGCATGCTAAAAAATCCATGAATTTACCAAGAATCAAGTCAAATAAGCATCCTTTGGACATGCAAGTCTTCAAATAAACTCATGTAAGTGTGTGCAGTTGTAATCATATAAAAGGTCTACTTGTGGTCTAAATTTCGCCTTTCCTAGCAGACATAGTTCAATTTCAAAACCCTATTGTAAAAATAAAAGGTGAGGGGGGGAATAGGGTAAGAGTAATATCTTCCGTTTGGGCAATATAGAATTGTCCCAGTTTAGCATATGTCTTATTTTCTAGGTCCCTCTGGCTTTCTTCTTTTTACCACTTCTTTATTGTGGGTGGAAAGTACAATCCTCTTGTTCGGATCTGTACCAGTATAGCCGTTGTTTAGCATATACGTGCGTAAAGGCGTGAAAACCTGCTAAAGTAGAGAGTTTAACCTGTTCACTTGGGTGTTATTTTTCTTTTGTTGGCCTCTCATTGCCTGATTTTTTTTTATTTGAGAGGAACTCTTCTGTTTTTCACTCTGATTCTTTTCATGCTTCCCCTCTAGAAGTGTTTGTATAGTGCAAGAGCTAGTTTTGGGACATATTCTAGGTCCATGCAACTCCTTATTATGACATTGGGTTAATAAAAATAGTGGCAGAAATAAGAGAGGGATGCTTTGGGGTTTTTAAAATTGTCCAAGTCTACGGGGTAGGCAATTTCTCTTCTATCAAATGGACCGATTCTTAAGTCATACGTGTGTGAAGGAAGTGGTATGATTGGCAGATATGAGTTTAAATAACTACAAGTTTATCTTTGGGTGTCTTATATTTCTATCATCAAGTGCTAAACGCTGAAAATTGCAGGAAGGAAGAATAATATTTCTCAAGGATTGAAATTTTTACACATGAAATTTCTTTAGATAAAGTGCATTCCACGAACCTGAAACCTCGATTCCCTCGGCGTCTACCAAGTGGTAGGCATTCCCGGAGTAGACATGGGCGATCACATAGGGTCTTTCCCATGTGGGCTGCAGCTTTCCTCTTGGGTGGGGCTGCTTTGATGGCATGATCTGCTTAAGTACTAACATTCTTTCTATTACTTTCTTTTCAAATGCCCTTGCCACCCTTCTTTGGTAGGCCTGGGCGTGGTCTGCTACTCTTAATCTTTTCTCATCTTTTTGGTATTATGTTTTTTTTTGTTGAAAGCGTGTAAATAGATATATACATATGGTTATAAAAGGACACGAGCTGGTAAATAAATTTTGTGGAAAGCTTGGAAACAAAGTTCGGTAAAACAAAACACTTAGTTTTCGAAGGAAAACATGGAAATAAGGCTGGTAAAATATTTTTGTTTGGAGGAAAGTATGGAAATACACTTTGGAAAACATTCTTGTTTTGAAGGAAAGCACGGAAATACACTTTGGAAAACAAATCTTTGATTTGTTTTTGTTTCTGAAGGAAAGTTGGAAATAGAGCTTGGAAAACATTTTGTTTGTAAGAGAGCATGGACATGAACAGGTAAATAAATGTTTTGATTTTTGTTTATTTTTTTTGAAAGCCTGAAATAAATATGTACAGGTTTAGACTAATGGGAGATTATCGGGGGGGATCAGTTCCTGGTCTGATGGCGGTCCCTTGTTTACGGATTCCTCTTCCCTGAGCCTCTTCAAGGGTCTCCCTTGTTGAAGCAGTTCTTCATCAGTGGAGCCTGGTTGCCAACATGCGAGAACCTCTAGCCGGATGCACGTGGCACAGACACTCCAGTTTCGTACTCGTGTATCGTTGAAACGTGCTTCTCCCCAAATAGATAACACTCCTCCGTGGTACGGGAAACGAAGGCATTGCTGTCGGTTAAACAAAACAGCCTTAATGCTATTGAGCCAGGTTCTTCCGACGATCAGGGGGTGGGGTGATCGGATGTTCATCACCATGCAGTTGACGTTGGTGGAGACCAGGCCGATTTTTAGTGGGAGCGTGACCAATCCGCCAGCGTTCTTGCACGTGTTGTCGAAGGCGTAGATAAATTCATCTGAGGGTTCTAGCCTAGGGACCCTACCTTTTAGCTTCTAGTGGGCGGAATATGTGAGAACATTAGTTTTCGCTCCCGTATCAATGAGAATATGCTTGAATTCTCTTCCTCCGAGTATGGCATTGATTGCGAGGGGTGCGGAGCGTGCTTTGGCTTTTGCGACTTCATGGAGGAGGAAGGCAATCAGATTGGGCTCCATGTGATTGTTCGCTGAGTTTATGGTCTCGGCCGTCTCCTCCGAGGGGTAGTTGCTGTTATATGGGGATCCAGGTGGGCTAAAGCTTCTGTCTTCGGCTCCTGGGCATAGGGTTAGTGTGAACATGTTGTGCAGTCCCCAAATGTTTTCATTCTCGTACTGGAGGCGTGTCTCTCCCCAAATTGTCAGCACATGGCTCATGAATAGCAGCCGAAGGCATTGGTGTCCAGCCACGGTCTACCTAGCATCAGAGGGTACCTTGTGTCGATGTCAGCCGCGAAGCATGCCACTTCACAGATCAAGGGTCCGACAACTAGTTCGAATATTCCAGGGCCGTGGAGAGTCTTCCCGGTATGGTTGAAAGGCTGAATGGTAGAGTGGGCCGGTTGGACGGGAGGGCGGCCTAGTCTGGGTATCTTCTGGTAGGTGGAGCATGTCATTATGTTCATCCCTGACCCCGAGTCAACGAAGATGATATTTACCCACAACATCTGAAGCCATCAACGGATGTGTAAGGGGTATACCCGCAGTCTTGAGTCCGGGAGGTCTTCATCGGTAAAAGAGATGGTCATTGGGCGGCAGGGGCCATCGACTGTGTCGGTACTTTTGGAGGACCCGTTGTCATCCGGATGCAGATCATCCGAAGTGCATTCCCCTTGTGTGGGTCCTTCACTGGCTCCGTCGGGAATCTATTCAAAGGGTTCCTCTTCTTCGTCTTTTCCTGGGTTGCTCAGCCCTCTCTCGTCAGACTCCGCGTTGATGACCGAGGGTAGGGCGAGGACTGATTGTTCTTCTTCGCCATAGAGTATGGCGAGGTCATGATCATCGAGGTTCAGCTGGAAAGGCTCGTCTTCCCCTTCCTCCTTGGTCTCTTCGGATACTGCCGTCGGTGATGTCTTTCGAGCTGTTTGGCTTTGGCAGTGGTTGTCTCCCCCTCCTGATCATGTTAATGGTGCGGACATCAGAAGTGGAGGCCTGATCGTGACCTGGCAGTGGGTCAGTAAATATGCCAAGTGGCTTGGATGCTTGGGAACTGCCCTGGCTTAAGTGGCCTTTGATCATGGCTCAATCAAGGCGCCCGTTCAAATCATAAATAAAATCCTGAAAAATAATGCATTGTTCTACGGTATGCCCATGCTGTTAGTGATATTGACAGTAACGCATTCTGCTAGCCCCGGGGAGTGGAGGCTTAGCAGCTGGAAGGGAGATACTATTAGTGTCCACTAGCACCCTAAAAATCATAGTTAATGTTTCTGGGAGGGGAGGGTAAGAATCCCTCTTTCCCATTCATTTTTGGTTAAAGGATGTTGGAGGGGAAACCTCATTATAAGCACTTTGTGTAGGCTGCCTAGGACTTAGTTTTTGGTTTCTCAAGAAAGTGGAATAGAAAGGGGTCCTAGGCTGACCTTGTCTTGAATTTATGAGGCTTTGGACTGGGGAACTTTGGATTACGGGGTTCTATTGTGTCAACACGGGGACGGGTACTGATCGAGGTAAAAAAATTTGATTGGCTGGCCGAGGAGGCGCATACCCGGATGAACCAAACGTGTACTGTCTCGGAGCCATTCCTCGATTGGGAACTCATGCTCCGTTCGGGTAGAGTACTGAAACTTGTGTAATCCCCTCTACCATGGGGGTTTGCGCCTTCTGTGGGGGTTGTCCAACACTATGGCTGATAGGTGGGGACTAGGTTTGGACTACTGAGGCTGCACAATGGGAAATCATGTTGTGACAGTCAATCAAAAGCTGATACATAGTACAGTCTCCGTATGAAAGGCTCGTACGGAGCTCTGGACTCAAACTCTACAACATCATGTCAATTTCTTGACATTCTGTGAATTGCAGGCCGATTAGGTGGACAAGTGTGCACCACCAAGACACGTATTATTCGAATTCATCCCTAGGCCTCATTTTATCTATGGTTAAATCTGAAATTGAGGGGGTTCTGATCCTCTGGTAACCGTAGCGGCCTAAGAACTTCTCGCTTACGACAAGTGATCTACAGGGAGGGTGGAGAACCATTGCAATGTTTCTCCTTCCAATGATTTCTGAAAGAAGAAGACTAGCAGGGATTGATTATCTAAAAATGGTCGGGTGTCTAGATAAAAGGCAGTTATATGAATGTCTGGGTCTCCACGACCGTTATACTAGCGGAATTTGGGGATTTTGAATCCCTCCGGTAAATGGACTGATGGGATTTGTCTCAGGTTATGTAGAGACATGTGCTTAGGGCTAAGGGACTAGTCTCGGCGAGGATTCTCCGGATGGTTTCATCTAGCGTTCCTCCCCTGGGAGGGCTGCCTGGCGGTCCCGAGTTTGGGGTGGCCTGGTAAGGGCCTGGTGTAGAAACGGTCAGGAATATTGGATTCGCAGGGGAAAGGGGAGCAAACAAAAAGATGCTCGAATTGATCGAGCGGCTAGGTATGACGATAGTCAACGAAGTCATGAAACATGTCCTCTACCGTTTGGTACCCTAGACTAGCCATCTTTTCCTCTAGATGGGTCAGGAGTTGCGTGGCCTGGCCCTCTTGGGTGATTCTCTCCTCTAGTATCTCCTCTTCTAGATGGGATTCCATGATGCGAGTGTGGAACGATTTAAGGAAATGGATGCAGATAGAAAGCAGTAAATAAAGCAATAAAGGATTGCGCAGCTGTTGTGCGGCTTACGAAAGCAGTAAAGGATTGCGTAGTGATGTGCAGCTTACAAAGCAGTAAAGGATTGCGCAGCGGGGTGCGGCTTACAAAGCAGTAAAGGATTGTGCAGCGGCGTGCGGCTTACAAAGCAGTAAAGGATTGTGCTACCATGTGTGACTTACAAAGCTATAAAGGATGTTATAATGCAAAATAGAGGAGGATCTGATTCAAGGGGTAGGAAACTCTAACCTTCCTAGAGGGTTGATAGCATTCTAGTCAAGCTTGTAAAAGGGAGGCAGAAGAGGATTTACCTTTTGCTATTTTTCACGAGGGAGGTCTCACCGTGATCGCCAGATTTATCGGTATGCGGGATTCCGTCGGATGTCGGGGAATCCACGTTTTCGGGGCGTGTGTGGGGGTTCTTCGGGGATTCGGATCCGGTGTGCGCTTTGACGGGCATAATCGGATCTCTCTCGGAAGGGTGGTGGGGTCTCATTCCCAGTTGAGGCACCCGACAGTGGCTCAAGGGGATTCTGGTGTGTGTGTGTGATCGCCCCCTACTTTTTCAAAAAGCTGGAAAAGTTGGGTCGGATTTGGTCACCTACGTGGGGGAGTTTGTGAGGTTTTCGCTCTGGGATACGGATATACCGTATACAGAGGTGAAAAATAGGTAATCCTATTCTGCTTCTGACTTGGCTAGAGGAGTCTTGGGTCGAGTGGGGTGTAGATGGGGGTCGGCTACTGGGTTTGAGCCATCGAGTACGGGGCGGCTAGTTAGGGTTAGCCGTCCGGGGCCTGGGTCAACCGGGACAGAACCTGGGTAGGGGAATGGGTTTGGTTTTTGCAAAGGATAAGCTAGGTTTAACCTGGATTTTGAAGGGTGGATTGAGAGGGTGGTTGTGTAGGGAATGGGTTTTTCTCTTAAGGTTGGGAATGTCTAGAAATATTTTGGACCCCCTCTATTTATAGTAAAAAAGAGGCAGGGGAGTGTCCAGTGGGTAATAAAATGGCTTGGTCAATAGTGTGTTTGATTAGACCATTCATTAATTCTCTGCTTCTTCTGTCAGAGTGAATGGCGGCTAGTTGATTACTTGGGTTGAAGTGGCCAAGATGGGGTGGCTAAAGGTCAAACCCCGCCACAATGATCAATATTTAATGCTGCTTTCTGTCCCATCCAGGGAAGCGGTTTAGGGTCGGCCAAGGGGGTGGCTAGTGCAAACTAGCCGCCTGATATGGGGTGGCTAGTAAGGGTTAGCCGCCCCTTTCCAGGGTTTTAGATTTTCTTGGGTTTGGACCAGTGTTTAGGGTTTTCGATTTTTTGAGATTTGTTTTCTTGTTGATGCCCAAATGTGGGTTAATTTCAGATGTACTTGAAGTATTTTCATCTTTCTGGACGGTCAAAATTGGGGTATCTACAACAAGAATGCTTGGGACTGGCCACGATCCCACTAAAAACCGACCCTGTCTCCACCATATTCAACTACATGGTGATGGACATTCGATCACCCCACCCTCTAATTGTCGAAGCTGTCTCGTCCACCCAGCACCAATGCCTCCGCTTCTCGTACCACAGAGGAGTGATATCTATTTGGGGAGAGGCGCGCTTCAACAGGTCGCGAGTCTGAAACTGGAGTGTCTATGCCATGCGCATTCGGCTAGAGGTGCTTGCACGTTGGCAACCAGGCTCCACTGATGAAGAACTGCTTCAGCAAGGGAGACCCCTGAAGAGACTGGGGGAGGGAGAATTCGGGAATAGGGGACCCCCACCGGACATAAGCCGGCGATCGAAAAGGAGCCAACTCGATGAAATGGCACAAGTCCAGGAACCGGGAATTGATCCCCCCAAGTAAGCCCCCCATTAGTTTAATCCTATACATATTTGTTTGCTGCGTTCCTAAAAATCAAAACATTTATTTACTAGTCTTCGCGTTCATAATTCTGTACATATTTGTTCACAGCTTTCATAAAATTAAAAATCAAAACATTTATTTACCAGTCTTCGCTTTCATCGTCCAATAAATATTTGTTTCAAACTTTCCAAAAAAAAAATCACCAAAAACCAAGATATTCACTCATCATCTTTTAGCATGTTTTACGAAGTGTCTTTCCATACTTTTCCAAAACAAAATGTTTTTTTTTTACAAGCCTCACTCCCATGTTTTCCTTCAAACAAACAAAAAAAATGCTTTTACAAGCCTTATTTCCATGTTTTCCTTCAAACGGAAAAATGTTTACAAGCTTTATTTCCATTTTTTTCAAAACAAAAATGTTTCTGAACTCTATTTCCATACTTTTCTTAAAACAAAAGATTTGTTTACCAACTCATGCCCTTTTTGAACCACTTGTATATACTTGTTTACACGCTTTCAAAGAAATATATAACACAATAAAAAAAGATTAAGATTGGCAAACCACGCCGAGGCCTACCAGAGAAGGGTGGCAAGGGCATTTGGAAAGAAGGTAATAGAAAGAAGGTAATAGGTACTCAAGCAGATCACGCCATCAAGGCAGCCCCACCCAAGAGGAAAGCTGCAACCCACATGGGAGGGACCCTATGTGATCACTCATGCCTACTCTGGGAATGCCTACCGCTTTGTAGATGCCGAGGGAGTCGAGGTTTCAGGTTCGTGGAATGCACTTTATCTAAAGAAATTCCATGCGTAAAAATTTCAATACTTGAGAAATATTATTCTTGCTTCCTGAAATTTCCAGGGTTTAGCACTTGATGATAGAAATATAAGACTCCCAAAGTTAAACTTTTAGTTATTTAAACTCATATCCGCCAATCATGCCACTTCCTTCACACACGTATGACTCAAGGATCGGTTCATTTGATAGAAGAGAAATTGCCTACCCTGTAGACTAGGACAATTTTAAAAACCCCAAAGCATCCCTCCCATATTTCCACCACTGCTCGTATTAACCCAAGGTCATAATGAGGAATTACCTGGACCTAGTATATCTCCCAAAACTGGCTCTGGCACTATACAAACACTTCTAGAGGGGAAGCATGAAAAAAATCAGGGTAAAAAATAGAAGAGCCCAAAAAAAATCAGACAATGAGAGGCCAACAAAAGAAAAACAACACCCAAGTGAAAGGGTTAAACTCTCTAGTTTAGTAGGCTTTTCACGCCTTTACGCATAGTATACGCTAAACAACGGCTATACTAGTACAGATCCGAACAAGCGGATTGTAATTTTCACCAAAAATAGAGAAGTGGTAAAAAGAAGAAAGCCAGAGGGACCTAAAAAGTAAGACATATGCTAGACTGGGATAATTCTAAATATTGCCCATAAGGAAGATATTACTCTTACCCCATTTCCCCCCTCACCTTTTATTTTTGCAATGGAGTTTTGAAATTGAACTATGCCTGCTAGGAAAGGCGAAATTCCAACCAAAAGTGGGCATTTTCTATGATTATAACTGCACACACTTACATGAGTTTATTTAAAAACTTGCATGTCCTAAGGAAGCATATTTGACTTGATTCCTGGTACATTCATGGATTTTTCAGCATGCTTAGAATAATATGATCAAACACTTGAGAACCATGAACCTGAGAAATCGATACCCAAAGCTTATACCTTTCAAATACAATCCTGGTTTTAAACGTGAGTGACCACAAGGGCCCCTCTATAGGGACTTAATAGTATCTCCTGCTTAGGAAGATTGAAAATATTGCCCTCTCACATGAAAAGACTGATTGAAAAATTAAAATGCTCCCTTATGTCGCTCACACTTACGCATAAGCTTTCATTTTCCTTTTTCTGAAACACATAGGCATTCAATTTCCTTAAAATATTATAGTTGGCTCCCAGTACCAAAGCTAAAATTGCCTTTATTACACTTATTTCATACCCTTCCGCACATGCTTGAAAAGAAATTGCTACACTTTCACACACTTGAAAATTCTCTCTTGCACTTGGAACCATTAGGGAATCCCTCCTTTGTATACCAAAGCATAAGTTTCTCGCATTATCTTTTCATTTACCTTAAGATGGATTGTAGCTCTTGACTATTCAGGCAAGAAGAGCTCGAAAGTATGTGCAGGGGCACAATCTGGACGGATTTAACAATTGGTCCATGGAAAGTATGTTTCTATAGGTTTTTGAAGGTTAAACAATCGCTCATAAGGACTTTCAGCAGCAGCAGACAAAAGGCAAAATTAGTAGAATTGTACTAGGCTGGGGGCGGCTAAACCTGACTAGCCGCCTCTCATCAGACGGCTAGAATACACTAGTCGCCCCTGCTCCCTTCTTTTTTCAGGTAAAAACCCAGGCAAAGGTCGGCTAACCTAAACAAGCCACCCCTCACTGGGTGGCCAAAAACACAAGTAGCCGCCCCTCACTTGCTGCCCCAACTATTCCTGTTAGTCCAGTTCAATCAACTCTTCAAGCCCTCAAAACCTACTAGGAGCATTTCTTTCTGAAAATCCTGTACATACACATTCCATCCATATATACATATACAAAACCTATATAAATATGAATCAAACGGCAACCAAAACCAAAATCATACACCAAACCATACATCCACTCATCCATTCATTTATCCACAAAACCTTACGAAACCATTCCATGTAGGCAACCAGATTAAAAACCAACAAATGCCCTGTAACGTTTCGGTATTTTTCGGCCTTATATAATTATTTTAAATATATAATGGAAATTTTAAATTTTGATTTTTATATTTCATTTTTCAGATTTGGCGGTGGGCCCAAATGGGTCCAATTTGATTTATAATTATGATAATTATAAATTGATGTTGAAATAATTATTTTATATTTTTGGCCTAGGGATCTAGTTGCGAATCCAGAATACATTTTTATAGCCTTCTGGGACTTTTCTGTAAATCGGATAGGGATCTGTTTGTAAATCGGATAGGGACGTCATTATAAACTGGAAACATTTCAGGGGTCGTTTTGTAATTTCGGTAAACCCCTTTAAATAACATGTTTGGGGTAGGGTTTTTCATCCAAATCTCAGAAGTTATGAAGGGTTGTGATGACCTAACCCTAGATGGAGATGGTGGGTGGTGTAACCGGATCTAAGGTGTGATATCATTCCCTATTGATTTTGTTAGTTTTAATTTATTTTTGTTAGGATATGATTACGTCAAGTAATTGTTTGGGGAAGAACTTTGATAGATTAGGGTTAGGGTTTGATTGATTTAATTTAATGATTATTTGATTTGATTTTTATGGATCTCAAAGGAATTCTTAAGATCAAATTAGATTTATTAATTTTGGGGATTTAATGGCCATTTTCGGGTTGATTTTATGCTTGGACGTAAATCGTGTTTTTGACTATGATAGAGTTGTTTCTGGAAAAAATGTATTTGACAAATAGAAATAGGTTGTGAAAAGAGCTTTCCAACGACTCATTAATCGTCCAATTCTTATGGATAGAAAGTTATGGTTTTTGAAAGATTTCTGTGCAGTTTATTGAAATTCAAATATTTAGCTTGATGACCAAGTTTGATGAATGTTAGAGATTTAGATGATCCCATATTTGATGTTTAATGAAGTATAGTATGTTTTGCGGGTTTTGATGATTTTATTGATCTTGAGAACTTAAATAGAATCTTAAATCAATAATTTGGTTTAGTGGGATCAATGAATATTGATTGGATATTGTTGTTATTTGGATGTAAATTGATTGGATTTGAGTTACTCGATCATGGAATTATAGTTGAGCCTTATTGGATTTGTCCAAATATTTATTCGAGGATTGATCGATCATATGGGTCTTATGGAATAAATGGATATTGATTATCGGATCGGATCATTGTGATTATATGAGTATTCTAATATTTATTCGAAGTTAGGATTTTCATTAGGATTTTGAAGTGAGTTGTTGATTGTAGGTCTATAAGATATCGGCTTTTGGGATTATTGGGCATAGTGCTGTTATAAGTTGGTTGTCAGTTGTTTGGGTCGTGATTGATTGTTTCTGATCTATTATTGTATAATTGTTATGCTAGGTTATCAACGTGCAAGTGTGTATTGTTGATGCTTGCGTGGACCGAAGGTGAGTAGGCCTATCGATTTATTTCGTGTGTGCTTTTGCTCTATAACATTGAATTTCATATGCCAATCATATTTGTGTGATATTATGTGTCATCCATGCATTTATATTTTGATAAATTTGCATGATTTGGATATTTTCTTCACATTGATCAAATTGCATTTTCGTTGAATGAAGTTGCATGATTTAATTCATTCATCATGTCATTAAAATAGCATGAATTATGCTATTCATGTTTCAAGAATTTACATAATATATTTTCTGATGCTTATGCTTTCGAAATAATATTTGGATTAAAGATTTTCATTTCGAGAGTTTTGGAAAAATTTAGGACTAGTGGAGACAACCTAGTCCTAGGAGATTTTATCAAGATGCATATCATGACATATTTTCTGGAATAAATCCCCCCATAGTATTTCGCCTTTGGGGAGGAAGGTCTAGGACTCGAAGAGTCCCAAGATCGATGAGGGGTGTGGTAAAGCATTCCTTGCAGCGGCGGATTCCTTTGTTTGGAGTCTGCAACAACCGGTCGTAGTGATGGCAGCGGCGACCCATCAGCGTCTTCTAGATCCGGCGTCTCCTCGAGGGAGCGTTTTGAGCGATTTAGTCGCTTGGGGCTTGGCACACCTGTTTTGGGGAACGGTTCTTCCGATTGAGAACCCTACCCGGTCATATCATTTAAGCTGCATGATTTATATGAGCGATTTAGTCGCTTGGGGCTTGGCACACCTGTTTTGGGGAACGGTTCTTCCGATTGAGAACCCTACCCGGTCATATCATTTAAGCTGCATGATTTATATGACGTGGACCAAGGATTGGGCCACGTGATTGCATTAAAACTATATTTTATTAAGCTCATGAATTTAATTTGATTTTTTAAAGAAAATTCTTATTTTTTATATATATATAATATATATATATATATAATGATATATTTTTTTAACTCATGATTTCTCTGATGTGGGCCAATGATTTGGGCCACGTGTGCATTAAAATATTTTTTTTCAAGTTTATGATTTTAAATTGATTTAATAAAATAAAATATTTATTAAATGAAATTCTGATTTTCATAAAACCTTATTTTTATATGTAACTATCATATTAAGTAATTTGTCAGTGGGCTTATTCACTGAGTTAATTGCTCACCCTATTCGATATGGGCTGGTTGTTTCATAACCAGGTATTACGTATTCTGAGGATTAAGATGAAGTTTGAATTTTCGCATCTTTCAGAAATTTCTTCGACGTAGCGGTTCGAGGATAAATTATAGTTGCGATCAACTATTTAGGTTTGTTTAGTTTAGATGGCTCCCACAGGGGTGGTTTAGTATGTCTTTTCATTCTAGTATTTTGTTTATGTCAGACTCTGATATTTTGTAAGACTGTTAGTGGTTTGTAACTTTTGGATATTGTTTTTATGTTTTATCACTTTCAATTTTTATTATATTAGTATTGTTTTTTTTTCAAGTAAAAGAAAAAAAAAAGGCTGTAAATTTTGGTCTTGTATTTGGATTAAGTTTAGTAGCGACACATTTACCGTCTGATAAGCGGTTAGGTAAATGTGGGGCGTTACAGATGGTATCAGAGCCACGTCCTGTCGGAGCCTAGGTTAGGGTTTGTGTTTAGGAGAAAAAAAAATTGTGTTATTATTTGTGATGTTTGTTGTTTCATTTAGGATCTTTTTTTTGTGACAGCAAAGGATCATAGTATTGTCTCTATTCTGGTAATTCAGCGTATGTTTTTTTTTGTGTTCCACACATTCATTCACTTCATCGGAATTACAAAACTCTTAGTAAAGAAGTTTACAATTTCGATGTCTACACTTCACATAACCATTGTCGTTGGTGAACAAATTATCACCAAGGTTTGCTCTTCTTTCTTGCTTGGTCCAGATAAATGGGCATTAGATACCTATTGATCTCTTCATTCTCGATATTCTTGGTTTCGATGTAATCTTTGGCATAGATTGGTTGTTAGCCTTCCGTGCAAGTGTTGATTGTTTTTCAAAAGTTGTGTCCTTTTGTATTCCTGGCCAATAATCGTTCCGCTTTGGGGGTTTTAGTGGATCATATCCGATCATATTCGTCTCTTCCCTTCATGCTTAGAGGTTACTAGTTAAGGGGTGTGAACAATATCTAGCCATTATTGTGGATACTACTATTGACTTGAAGCCTAAGTTAGTGTAACTCCTATTGCTTTTGGATTTCCTGAATATTTCCAGATTAATTGCATTGTCTTCTCCTGATCGTGACATCGTGTTTTCTAGTGATTTTATTCTTGATTTTCTATAAGCCTAAGTTTAGTTAGCCTATGAAATTTAGGGCTTAAGTTTGATCATCCTAAGGAGATTATATTAGTCTATATATAAAGAAAATTATTTGTTTACTTTTGTTATACTAGAGGCTAAATCTATTAATTTCTTATTAAAGGGGAAGTGACCCATATTTTTATATATATACATTTTTATATTGCCATAAATTTAGCTATTACTCATGTTTATTTATTTAAATAAATAAAAATTTAAATCAGTTTTATATAAATTGTAATTATATTTTGAATTTTCATATTCAAATTTACGTAAATCATATCGATGTATTTAAATCTTAATAATTCAAAAATAAAGACATTACTAGATCTTTCTTAATTAAACTCTCTACATATTTGTTACGTTAATTTATTATAATGTAACTCTATATATATTTTACATGGCTTACAAATTTATTATGCTATATATTAAATATAATGAGCTTTAAATTCTTTTAGTACATTATTTATACTTGTTTTTCTTGAAGGTTTTATTTTTATATATAATATTTTAATGTGTTAAATATCTTTTTCTACATTATGTTATGCATATCGATATTACAATTGCATCTTGTAAATTCAGATTCACGTGCATTTAGAACGCGTATAGATTTATCTATATCTTTAAGAGTTTAGATTGCATGATTGGATCTTAAGATATCCCACCTGATTTTTTTTGGATACCCTATCTTATAGAGCTTAGTTATTTTGGTTGATTGTAAATTATTTTTTTTAGAGCCTTGAGATAAGCTAGTATGAGAGTCATTTTTTTTTTGAAGCCTAGAATAAGTTGAGTCAATTAGAATTGATGCATATAGGATTTGAATTCTTATTAGATGTTACTCTATGTAAGAGCTCTATATAGTGGATGATCGTTCATACTCAATATACGTCATAGCGTACACACATGAGAGACATACCTTAACAACCGATATTTTCAAGTTATTAAGTGTAACTATGTATTCACAATTTTATTAGGATGTTTTTCATGTTTTGTATAGCATCACGGATGGTTTAATCAATCCGTGAATGTCCATGTCAGTAGATGATTTTCTTATATATATGTAAATTCTAAAGATTGTAAATATCTTTAGTTTCATCTTGTTGTCATTATTATTGCTCTTATGTTGATGGTACAAGTTGGATCATTTATGGTATGGGACGTAGATGAGCCTAACTTGTACAATTATGTACGAAATTGTTTGATGTGATTGTTTTTGTTATTGTCAATGTTTGCATTGTATTAGTTGGACCGCCTATGGTATGGGACGTAGGTGGGCTGACTTATGCAATTTGTTGCTTGTTATGTCTTTGTTTGTTCTGTACAAACTGAATCACCCATGGTATGGGACATGGGTGAGCGTGACTTGTATATTTTCGTTGTATTATTTGTCATTGCTTATGCTGTGAGTTATAACACCTATGATGTGAAACATGGTGGATTTGACCTACACATTTAATTTTTGTAAATGATTTTTGTCATTGTTGGTGATGTATAAGTTCATCCACCTGTGATTTGGGTCACTATCAGAGTGGCGCAGCGGAAGAATTGTGGATCTGATTTATATGTTATTTTGTTGTATGATAGTTGTCTGTATTGATATTTGTTGAAACTTCAATGCAAATCATTGATAGTTTTGCTTGTGCATTCGATTGAATATTGTTTGTGGGGTATAAGTTAGAATCTTATACCATTTTTCACATTATTGAGCTTGTTGAGTATGAGTCAGACCTATAAGCTGACTTATACAATTATTGTATGGATGTACATTTGTTTGATTGTTTGTGGGGTATAAGTTGGATTCTTATACTATTTTCTATATTATTGTGCTTGTTAGGTATTACACAGACGTGTAAACCTACTGGTGTAATGATTGTATTGATGTTGTTATGACTTAGAATTGTAAGACTACTCTTACAACTATTGGTTGGATGATTGTTATTATTGAATGTTATATATCTTTTTTTTGTGTTCTCCCTTGAATTTAGAGGACTAAATTCCTTTAAGGGGGGAAGAATGTAACGTTTCGGTATTTTTCGGCCTTATATATTTATTTTAAATATATAATGGAAATTTTAAAATTTGATTTTTTATATTTCATTTTTCAGATTTGGCGGTGGGCCCAAATGGGTCCAATTTGATTTATAATTATGATAATTATAAATTGATGTTGAAATAATTATTTTATATTTTTTGTAGATCTTTATAGTGTTAAGATACTTTGGTTGAAATTTGGTGAGATTCGGAGTTCGGAAAATTTGATTTTTAGGCTTAGTGTCAAGTTATTGGGCCTAGGGATCTAGTTGCGAATCCAGAATACATTTTTATAGCCTTCTGGGACTTTTCTGTAAATCGGATAGGGATCTGTTTGTAAATCGGATAGGGACGTCATTGTAAACTGGAAACACTTCAGGGGTCGTTTTGTAATTTCGGTAAACCCCTTTAAATAACATGTTTGGGTTAGGGTTTTTCATCCAAATCTCAGAAGTTATGAAGGGTTGTGATGACCTAACCCTAGATGGAGATGGTGGGTGGTGTAACCGGATCTAAGGTGAGATATCATTCCCTATTGATTTTGTTAGTTTTAATTTATTTTTGTTAGGATATGATTACGTCAAGTAATTGTTTGGGGAAGAAGTTTGATGGATTAGGTTAGGGTTTGATTGATTTAATTTAATGATTATTTGATTTGATTTTTATGGATCTCAAAGGAATTCTTAAGATCAAATTAGATTTATTAGTTTTGGGGATTTAATGGCCATTTTCGGGTTGATTTTATGCTTGGACGTAAATCGTGTTTTTGACTATGATAGAGTCGTTTCTGGAAAAAATGTATTTGACAAACAGAAATAGGTTTTGAAAAGAGCTTTCCAACGAATCATTAATCGTCCAATTCGGAGTTATGGATAGAAAGTTATGGTTTTTGAAAGATTTCTGTGCAGTTTATTGAAATTCAAATATTTAGCTTGATGACCAAGTTTGATGAATGTTAGAGATTTAGATGATCCCAAATTTGATGTTTAATGAAGTATAGTTTGTTTTGCGGGTTTTGATGATTTTATTGATCTTGAGAACTTAAATAGAATCTTAAATCGATAATTTGGTTTAGTGGGATCAATGAATATTGATTGGATATTGTTGTTATTTGGATGTAAATTGATTGGATTTGAGTTACTCGATCATGGAATTATAGTTGAGCCTTATTGGATTTGTCCAAATATTTATTCGAGGATTGATCGATCATATGGGTCTTATGGAATAAATGGATATTGATTATCGGATCGGATCATTGTGAGTATATGAGTATTCTAATATTTATTCGAAGTTGGGATTTTCATTAGGACTTTGAAGTGAGTTGTTGATTGTAGGTCTATAAGATATCGGCTTTTGGGATTATTGGGCATAGTGCTGTTATAAGTTGGTTGTCAGTTGTTTGGGTCGTGATTGATTGTTTCTGATCTATTATTGTATAATTGTTATGCTAGGTTATCAACGTGCGAGTGTGTATCGTTGATGCTTGCGTGGACCGAAGGTGAGTAGGCCTATCGATTTATTTCGTGTGAGCTTTTGCTCTATAACATTGAATTTCATATGCCAATCATATTTGTGTGATATTATGTGTCATCCATGCATTTATATTTTGATAAATTTGCATGATTTGGATATTTTCTTCATATTGATCAAATTGCATTTTCGTTGAATGAAGTTGCATGATTTAATTCATTCATCATGTCATTAAAATAGCATGAATTATGCTATTCATGTTTCAAGAATTAACATAATATATTTTCTGATGCTTATGCTTTCGAAATAATATTTGGATTAAAGATTTTCATTTCGAGAGTTTTGGAAAAATTTAGGACTAGTGGAGACAACCTAGTCCTAGGAGATTTTATCAAGATGCATATCATGACATATTTTCTGGAATAAATCCCCCCGTAGTATTTCGCCTTTGGGGAGGAAGGTCTAGGACTCGAAGAGTCCCAAGATCGGTGAGGGGTGTGGTAAAGCATTCCTTGCAGCGGCGGATTCCTTTGTTTGGAGTCTGCAGCAACCGGGGCATCCTGTGCTGGTGTTCTCGTAGTGATGGCAGCGGCGACCCATCAGCGTCTTCTAGATCCGACGTCTCCTCGAGGGAGCTTTTTGAGCGATTTAGTCGCTTGGGGCTTGGCACACCTGTTTTGGGGAACGGTTCTTCCGATTGAGAACCCTACCCGGTCATATCATTTAAGCTGCATGATTTCTATGACGTGGACCAAGGATTGGGCCACGTGATTGCATTAAAACTATATTTTATTAAGCTCATGAATTTAATTTGATTTTTTTAAAGAAAATTCTTTTTTTATATATATATATATATATATATATATATATATATATATATAATGATATTTTTTAACTCTCATGATTTCTCTGATGTGGGCCAATGATTTGGGCCACGTGTGCATTAAAATATTTTTTTCAAGTTTATGATTTTAAATTGATTTAATAAAATAAAATATTTATTAAATGAAATTCTGATTTTCATAAAACCTTATTTTTATATGTAACTATCATATAAGTAATTTGTCAGTGGGCTTATTCACTGAGTTAATTGCTCACCCTATTCGATATGGGCTGGTTGTTTCATAACCAGGTATTGCGTATTCTGAGGATTAAGATGAAGTTTGGAATTTTCGCATCTTTCAGAAATTTCTTCGACGTAGCGGTTCGAGGATAAATTATAGTTGCGATCAACTATTTAGGTTTGTTTAGTTTAGATGGCTCCCACAGGGGTGGTTTAGTATGTCTTTTCATTCTAGTATTTTGTTTATGTCAGACTCTGATATTTTGTAAGACCGTTAGTGGTTTGTAACTTTTGGATATTGTTTTTATGTTTTATCACTTTCAATTTTTATTATATTAGTATTGTTTTTTTTCAAGTAAAAGAAAAAAAAAGGCTGTAAATTTTGGTCTTGTATTTGGATTAAGTTTAGTAGCGACACATTTACCGTCCGATAAGCGGTTAGGTAAATGTGGGGCGTTACAGATGGTATCAGAGCCACGTCCTGTCGGAGCCTAGGTTAGGGTTTGTGTTTAGGAGAAAAAAAAATTGTGTTATTATTTGTGATGTTTGTTGTTTCATTTAGGATCTTTTTTTTGTGACAGCAAAGGATCATAGTATTGTCTCTATTCTGGTAATTCAGCGTATGTTTTTTTTGTGTGTTCCACACATTCATTCACTTCATCGGAATTACAAAACTCTTAGTAAAGAAGTTTACAATCTCGATGTCTACACTTCACATAACCATTGTCGTTGGTGAACAAATTATCACCAAGGTTTGCTCTTCTTTCTTGCTTGGTCCAGATAAATGGGCATTAGATACCTATTGATCTCTTCATTCTCGATATTCTTGGTTTCGATGTAATCTTTGGCATAGATTGGTTGTTAGCCTTCCGTGCAAGTGTTGATTGTTTTTCAAAAGTTGTGTCCTTTTGTATTCCTGGCCAATAATCGTTCCGCTTTGGGGGTTTTAGTGGATCATATCCGATCATATTCGTCTCTTCCCTTCATGCTTAGAGGTTACTAGTTAAGGGGTGTGAACAATATCTAGCCATTATTGTGGATACTACTATTGACTTGAAGCCTAAGTTAGTGTAACTCCTATTGCTTTTGGATTTCCTGAATATTTCCAGATTAATTGCATTGTCTTCTCCTGATCGTGACATCGTGTTTTCTAGTGATTTTATTCTTGATTTTCTATAAGCCTAAGTTTAGTTAGCCTATGAAATTTAGGGCTTAAGTTTGATCATCCTAAGGAGATTATATTAGTCTATATATAAAGAAAATTATTTGTTTACTTTTGTTATACTAGAGGCTAAATCTATTAATTTCTTATTAAAGGGGAAGTGACCCATATTTTTATATATATACATTTTTATATTGCCATAAATTTAGCTATTACTCATGTTTATTTATTTAAATAAATAAAAATTTAAATCAGTTTTATATAAATTGTAATTATATTTTGAATTTTCATATTCAAATTTACGTAAATCATATCGATGTATTTAAATCTTAATAATTCAAAAATAAAGACATTACTAGATCTTTCTTAATTAAACTCTCTACATATTTGTTACGTTAATTTATTATAATGTAACTCTATATATATTTTACATGGCTTACAAATTTATTATGCTATATATTAAATATAATGAGCTTTAAATTCTTTTAGTACATTATTTATACTTGTTTTTCTTGAAGGTTTTATTTTTATATATAATATTTTAATGTGTTAAATATCTTTTTCTACATTATGTTATGCATATCGATATTACAATTGCATCTTGTAAATTCAGATTCACGTGCATTTAGAACGCGTATAGATTTATCTATATCTTTAAGAGTTTAGATTGCATGATTGGATCTTAAGATATCCCACCTGATTTTTTTTGGATACCCTATCTTATAGAGCTTAGTTATTTTGGTTGATTGTAAATTATTTTTTTTAGAGCCTTGAGATAAGCTAGTATGAGAGTCATTTTTTTTTTGAAGCCTAGAATAAGTTGAGTCAATTAGAATTGATGCATATAGGATTTGAATTCTTATTAGATGTTACTCTATGTAAGAGCTCTATATAGTGGATGATCGTTCATACTCAATATACGTCATAGCGTACACACATGAGAGACATACCTTAACAACCGATATTTTCAAGTTATTAAGTGTAACTATGTATTCACAATTTTATTAGGATGTTTTTCATGTTTTGTATAGCATCACGGATGGTTTAATCAATCCGTGAATGTCCATGTCAGTAGATGATTTTCTTATATATATGTAAATTCTAAAGATTGTAAATATCTTTAGTTTCATCTTGTTGTCATTATTATTGCTCTTATGTTGATGGTACAAGTTGGATCATTTATGGTATGGGACGTAGATGAGCCTAACTTGTACAATTATGTACGAAATTGTTTGATGTGATTGTTTTTGTTATTGTCAATGTTTGCATTGTATTAGTTGGACCGCCTATGGTATGGGACGTAGGTGGGCTGACTTATGCAATTTGTTGCTTGTTATGTCTTTGTTTGTTCTGTACAAACTGAATCACCCATGGTATGGGACATGGGTGAGCGTGACTTGTATATTTTGTTGTATTATTTGTCATTGCTTATGCTATGAGTTATAACACCTATGATGTGAAACATGGGTGGATTTGACCTACACATTTAATTTTTGTAAATGATTTTTGTCATTGTTGGTGATGTATAAGTTCATCCACCTGTGATTTGGGTCACTATCAGAGTGGCGCAGCGGAAGAATTGTGGATCTGATTTATATGGTTATTTTGTTGTATGATAGTTGTCTGTATTGATATTTGTTGAACTTCAATGCAAATCATTGATAGTTTTGCTTGTGCATTCGATTGAATATTGTTTGTGGGGTATAAGTTAGAATCTTATACCATTTTTCACATTATTGAGCTTGTTGAGTATGAGTCAGACCTATAAGCTGACTTATACAATTATTGTATGGATGTACATTTGTTTGATTGTTTGTGGGGTATAAGTTGGATTCTTATACTATTTTCTATATTATTGTGCTTGTTAGGTATTACACAGACGTGTAAACCTACTGGTGTAATGATTGTATTGATGTTGTTATGACTTAGAATTGTAAGACTACTCTTACAACTATTGGTTGGATGATTGTTATTATTGAATGTTATATATCTTTTTTTTGTGTTCTCCCTTGAATTTAGAGGACTAAATTCCTTTAAGGGGGGAAGAATGTAACGTTTCGGTATTTTTCGGCCTTATATATTTATTTTAAATATATAATGGAAATTTTAAAATTTGATTTTTTATATTTCATTTTTCAGATTTGGCGGTGGGCCCAAATGGGTCCAATTTGATTTATAATTATGATAATTATAAATTGATGTTGAAATAATTATTTTATATTTTTTGTAGATCTTTATAGTGTTAAGATACTTTGGTTGAAATTTGGTGAGATTCGGAGTTCGGAAAATTTGATTTTTAGGCTTAGTGTCAAGTTATTGGGCCTAGGGATCTAGTTGCGAATCCAGAATACATTTTTATAGCCTTCTGGGACTTTTCTGTAAATCGGATAGGGATCTGTTTGTAAATCGGATAGGGACGTCATTGTAAACTGGAAACACTTCAGGGGTCGTTTTGTAATTTCGGTAAACCCCTTTAAATAACATGTTTGGGTTAGGGTTTTTCATCCAAATCTCAGAAGTTATGAAGGGTTGTGATGACCTAACCCTAGATGGAGATGGTGGGTGGTGTAACCGGATCTAAGGTGAGATATCATTCCCTATTGATTTTGTTAGTTTTAATTTATTTTTGTTAGGATATGATTACGTCAAGTAATTGTTTGGGGAAGAAGTTTGATGGATTAGGGTTAGGGTTTGATTGATTTAATTTAATGATTATTTGATTTGATTTTTATGGATCTCAAAGGAATTCTTAAGATCAAATTAGATTTATTAGTTTTGGGGATTTAATGGCCATTTTCGGGTTGATTTTATGCTTGGACGTAAATCGTGTTTTTGACTATGATAGAGTCGTTTCTGGAAAAAATGTATTTGACAAACAGAAATAGGTTTTGAAAAGAGCTTTCCAACGAATCATTAATCGTCCAATTCGGAGTTATGGATAGAAAGTTATGGTTTTTGAAAGATTTCTGTGCAGTTTATTGAAATTCAAATATTTAGCTTGATGACCAAGTTTGATGAATGTTAGAGATTTAGATGATCCCAAATTTGATGTTTAATGAAGTATAGTTTGTTTTGCGGGTTTTGATGATTTTATTGATCTTGAGAACTTAAATAGAATCTTAAATCGATAATTTGGTTTAGTGGGATCAATGAATATTGATTGGATATTGTTGTTATTTGGATGTAAATTGATTGGATTTGAGTTACTCGATCATGGAATTATAGTTGAGCCTTATTGGATTTGTCCAAATATTTATTCGAGGATTGATCGATCATATGGGTCTTATGGAATAAATGGATATTGATTATCGGATCGGATCATTGTGAGTATATGAGTATTCTAATATTTATTCGAAGTTGGGATTTTCATTAGGACTTTGAAGTGAGTTGTTGATTGTAGGTCTATAAGATATCGGCTTTTGGGATTATTGGGCATAGTGCTGTTATAAGTTGGTTGTCAGTTGTTTGGGTCGTGATTGATTGTTTCTGATCTATTATTGTATAATTGTTATGCTAGGTTATCAACGTGCGAGTGTGTATCGTTGATGCTTGCGTGGACCGAAGGTGAGTAGGCCTATCGATTTATTTCGTGTGAGCTTTTGCTCTATAACATTGAATTTCATATGCCAATCATATTTGTGTGATATTATGTGTCATCCATGCATTTATATTTTGATAAATTTGCATGATTTGGATATTTTCTTCACATTGATCAAATTGCATTTTCGTTGAATGAAGTTGCATGATTTAATTCATTCATCATGTCATTAAAATAGCATGAATTATGCTATTCATGTTTCAAGAATTAACATAATATATTTTCTGATGCTTATGCTTTCGAAATAATATTTGGATTAAAGATTTTCATTTCGAGAGTTTTGGAAAAATTTAGGACTAGTGGAGACAACCTAGTCCTAGGAGATTTTATCAAGATGCATATCATGACATATTTTCTGGAATAAATCCCCCCGTAGTATTTCGCCTTTGGGGAGGAAGGTCTAGGACTCGAAGAGTCCCAAGATCGATGAGGGGTGTGGTAAAGCATTCCTTGCAGCGGCGGATTCCTTTGTTTGGAGTCTGCAGCAACCGGGGCATCCTGTGCTGGTGTTCTCGTAGTGATGGCAGCGGCGACCCATCAGCGTCTTCTAGATCCGACGTCTCCTCGAGGGAGCTTTTTGAGCGATTTAGTCGCTTGGGGCTTGGCACACCTGTTTTGGGGAACGGTTCTTCCGATTGAGAACCCTACCCGGTCATATCATTTAAGCTGCATGATTTCTATGACGTGGACCAAGGATTGGGCCACGTGATTGCATTAAAACTATATTTTATTAAGCTCATGAATTTAATTTGATTTTTTTAAAGAAAATTCTTATTTTTTTATATATATATATATATATATATATATATATATATATATATATGATATTTTTTAACTCTCATGATTTCTCTGATGTGGGCCAATGATTTGGGCCACGTGTGCATTAAAATATTTTTTTCAAGTTTATGATTTTAAATTGATTTAATAAAATAAAATATTTATTAAATGAAATTCTGATTTTCATAAAACCTTATTTTTATATGTAACTATCATATTAAGTAATTTGTCAGTGGGCTTATTCACTGAGTTAATTGCTCACCCTATTCGATATGGGCTGGTTGTTTCATAACCAGGTATTGCGTATTCTGAGGATTAAGATGAAGTTTGGAATTTTCGCATCTTTCAGAAATTTCTTCGACGTAGCGGTTCGAGGATAAATTATAGTTGCGATCAACTATTTAGGTTTGTTTAGTTTAGATGGCTCCCACAGGGGTGGTTTAGTATGTCTTTTCATTCTAGTATTTTGTTTATGTCAGACTCTGATATTTTGTAAGACCGTTAGTGGTTTGTAACTTTTGGATATTGTTTTTATGTTTTATCACTTTCAATTTTTATTATATTAGTATTGTTTTTTTTCAAGTAAAAGAAAAAAAAAGGCTGTAAATTTTGGTCTTGTATTTGGATTAAGTTTAGTAGCGACACATTTACCGTCCGATAAGCGGTTAGGTAAATGTGGGGCGTTACAGATGGTATCAGAGCCACGTCCTGTCGGAGCCTAGGTTAGGGTTTGTGTTTAGGAGAAAAAAAAATTGTGTTATTATTTGTGATGTTTGTTGTTTCATTTAGGATCTTTTTTTTGTGACAGCAAAGGATCATAGTATTGTCTCTATTCTGGTAATTCAGCGTATGTTTTTTTTTGTGTTCCACACATTCATTCACTTCATCGGAATTACAAAACTCTTAGTAAAGAAGTTTACAATCTCGATGTCTACACTTCACATAACCATTGTCGTTGGTGAACAAATTATCACCAAGGTTTGCTCTTCTTTCTTGCTTGGTCCAGATAAATGGGCATTAGATACCTATTGATCTCTTCATTCTCGATATTCTTGGTTTCGATGTAATCTTTGGCATAGATTGGTTGTTAGCCTTCCGTGCAAGTGTTGATTGTTTTTCAAAAGTTGTGTCCTTTTGTATTCCTGGCCAATAATCGTTCCGCTTTGGGGGTTTTAGTGGATCATATCCGATCATATTCGTCTCTTCCCTTCATGCTTAGAGGTTACTAGTTAAGGGGTGTGAACAATATCTAGCCATTATTGTGGATACTACTATTGACTTGAAGCCTAAGTTAGTGTAACTCCTATTGCTTTTGGATTTCCTGAATATTTCCAGATTAATTGCATTGTCTTCTCCTGATCGTGACATCGTGTTTTCTAGTGATTTTATTCTTGATTTTCTATAAGCCTAAGTTTAGTTAGCCTATGAAATTTAGGGCTTAAGTTTGATCATCCTAAGGAGATTATATTAGTCTATATATAAAGAAAATTATTTGTTTACTTTTGTTATACTAGAGGCTAAATCTATTAATTTCTTATTAAAGGGGAAGTGACCCATATTTTTATATATATACATTTTTATATTGCCATAAATTTAGCTATTACTCATGTTTATTTATTTAAATAAATAAAAATTTAAATCAGTTTTATATAAATTGTAATTATATTTTGAATTTTCATATTCAAATTTACGTAAATCATATCGATGTATTTAAATCTTAATAATTCAAAAATAAAGACATTACTAGATCTTTCTTAATTAAACTCTCTACATATTTGTTACGTTAATTTATTATAATGTAACTCTATATATATTTTACATGGCTTACAAATTTATTATGCTATATATTAAATATAATGAGCTTTAAATTCTTTTAGTACATTATTTATACTTGTTTTTCTTGAAGGTTTTATTTTTATATATAATATTTTAATGTGTTAAATATCTTTTTCTACATTATGTTATGCATATCGATATTACAATTGCATCTTGTAAATTCAGATTCACGTGCATTTAGAACGCGTATAGATTTATCTATATCTTTAAGAGTTTAGATTGCATGATTGGATCTTAAGATATCCCACCTGATTTTTTTTGGATACCCTATCTTATAGAGCTTAGTTATTTTGGTTGATTGTAAATTATTTTTTTTAGAGCCTTGAGATAAGCTAGTATGAGAGTCATTTTTTTTTTGAAGCCTAGAATAAGTTGAGTCAATTAGAATTGATGCATATAGGATTTGAATTCTTATTAGATGTTACTCTATGTAAGAGCTCTATATAGTGGATGATCGTTCATACTCAATATACGTCATAGCGTACACACATGAGAGACATACCTTAACAACCGATATTTTCAAGTTATTAAGTGTAACTATGTATTCACAATTTTATTAGGATGTTTTTCATGTTTTGTATAGCATCACGGATGGTTTAATCAATCCGTGAATGTCCATGTCAGTAGATGATTTTCTTATATATATGTAAATTCTAAAGATTGTAAATATCTTTAGTTTCATCTTGTTGTCATTATTATTGCTCTTATGTTGATGGTACAAGTTGGATCATTTATGGTATGGGACGTAGATGAGCCTAACTTGTACAATTATGTACGAAATTGTTTGATGTGATTGTTTTTGTTATTGTCAATGTTTGCATTGTATTAGTTGGACCGCCTATGGTATGGGACGTAGGTGGGCTGACTTATGCAATTTGTTGCTTGTTATGTCTTTGTTTGTTCTGTACAAACTGAATCACCCATGGTATGGGACATGGGTGAGCGTGACTTGTATATTTTGTTGTATTATTTGTCATTGCTTATGCTATGAGTTATAACACCTATGATGTGAAACATGGGTGGATTTGACCTACACATTTAATTTTTGTAAATGATTTTTGTCATTGTTGGTGATGTATAAGTTCATCCACCTGTGATTTGGGTCACTATCAGAGTGGCGCAGCGGAAGAATTGTGGATCTGATTTATATGGTTATTTTGTTGTATGATAGTTGTCTGTATTGATATTTGTTGAAACTTCAATGCAAATCATTGATAGTTTTGCTTGTGCATTCGATTGAATATTGTTTGTGGGGTATAAGTTAGAATCTTATACCATTTTTCACATTATTGAGCTTGTTGAGTATGAGTCAGACCTATAAGCTGACTTATACAATTATTGTATGGATGTACATTTGTTTGATTGTTTGTGGGGTATAAGTTGGATTCTTATACTATTTTCTATATTATTGTGCTTGTTAGGTATTACACAGACGTGTAAACCTACTGGTGTAATGATTGTATTGATGTTGTTATGACTTAGAATTGTAAGACTACTCTTACAACTATTGGTTGGATGATTGTTATTATTGAATGTTATATATCTTTCTTTTTGTGTTCTCCCTTGAATTTAGAGGACTAAATTCCTTTAAGGGGGGAAGAATGTAACGTTTCGGTATTTTTCGGCCTTATATATTTATTTTAAATATATAATGGAAATTTTAAATTTGATTTTTTATATTTCATTTTTCAGATTTGGCGGTGGGCCCAAATGGGTCCAATTTGATTTATAATTATGATAATTATAAATTGATGTTGAAATAATTATTTTATATTTTTTGTAGATCTTTATAGTGTTAAGATACTTTGGTTGAAATTTGGTGAGATTCGGAGTTCGGAAAATTTGATTTTTAGGCTTAGTGTCAAGTTATTGGGCCTAGGGATCTAGTTGCGAATCCAGAATACATTTTTATAGCCTTCTGGGACTTTTCTGTAAATCGGATAGGGATCTGTTTGTAAATCGGATAGGGACGTCATTGTAAACTGGAAACACTTCAGGGGTCGTTTTGTAATTTCGGTAAACCCCTTTAAATAACATGTTTGGGTTAGGGTTTTTCATCCAAATCTCAGAAGTTATGAAGGGTTGTGATGACCTAACCCTAGATGGAGATGGTGGGTGGTGTAACCGGATCTAAGGTGAGATATCATTCCCTATTGATTTTGTTAGTTTTAATTTATTTTTGTTAGGATATGATTACGTCAAGTAATTGTTTGGGGAAGAAGTTTGATGGATTAGGTTAGGGTTTGATTGATTTAATTTAATGATTATTTGATTTGATTTTTATGGATCTCAAAGGAATTCTTAAGATCAAATTAGATTTATTAGTTTTGGGGATTTAATGGCCATTTTCGGGTTGATTTTATGCTTGGACGTAAATCGTGTTTTTGACTATGATAGAGTCGTTTCTGGAAAAAATGTATTTGACAAACAGAAATAGGTTTTGAAAAGAGCTTTCCAACGAATCATTAATCGTCCAATTCGGAGTTATGGATAGAAAGTTATGGTTTTTGAAAGATTTCTGTGCAGTTTATTGAAATTCAAATATTTAGCTTGATGACCAAGTTTGATGAATGTTAGAGATTTAGATGATCCCAAATTTGATGTTTAATGAAGTATAGTTTGTTTTGCGGGTTTTGATGATTTTATTGATCTTGAGAACTTAAATAGAATCTTAAATCGATAATTTGGTTTAGTGGGATCAATGAATATTGATTGGATATTGTTGTTATTTGGATGTAAATTGATTGGATTTGAGTTACTCGATCATGGAATTATAGTTGAGCCTTATTGGATTTGTCCAAATATTTATTCGAGGATTGATCGATCATATGGGTCTTATGGAATAAATGGATATTGATTATCGGATCGGATCATTGTGAGTATATGAGTATTCTAATATTTATTCGAAGTTGGGATTTTCATTAGGATTTTGAAGTGAGTTGTTGATTGTAGGTCTATAAGATATCGGCTTTTGGGATTATTGGGCATAGTGCTGTTATAAGTTGGTTGTCAGTTGTTTGGGTCGTGATTGATTGTTTCTGATCTATTATTGTATAATTGTTATGCTAGGTTATCAACGTGCGAGTGTGTATCGTTGATGCTTGCGTGGACCGAAGGTGAGTAGGCCTATCGATTTATTTCGTGTGAGCTTTTGCTCTATAACATTGAATTTCATATGCCAATCATATTTGTGTGATATTATGTGTCATCCATGCATTTATATTTTGATAAATTTGCATGATTTGGATATTTTCTTCACATTGATCAAATTGCATTTTCGTTGAATGAAGTTGCATGATTTAATTCATTCATCATGTCATTAAAATAGCATGAATTATGCTATTCATGTTTCAAGAATTAACATAATATATTTTCTGATGCTTATGCTTTCGAAATAATATTTGGATTAAAGATTTTCATTTCGAGAGTTTTGGAAAAATTTAGGACTAGTGGAGACAACCTAGTCCTAGGAGATTTTATCAAGATGTATATCATGACATATTTTCTGGAATAAATCCCCCCGTAGTATTTCGCCTTTGGGGAGGAAGGTCTAGGAATCGAAGAGTCCCAAGATCGATGAGGGGTGTGATAAAGCATTCCTTGCAGCGGCGGATTCCTTTGTTTGGAGTCTGCAGCAACCGGGGCATCCTGTGCTGGTGTTCTCGTAGTGATGGCAGCGGCGACCCATCAGCGTCTTCTAGATCTGACGTCTCCTCGAGGGAGCTTTTTGAGCGATTTAGTCGCTTGGGGCTTGGCACACCTGTTTTGGGGAACGGTTCTTCCGATTGAGAACCCTACCCGGTCATATCATTTAAGCTGCATGATTTATATGACGTGGACCAAGGATTGGGCCACGTGATTGCATTAAAACTATATTTTATTAAGCTCATGAATTTAATTTGATTTTTTTAAAGAAAATTCTAATTTTTTTTATATATATAAATATATATATATATAATGATATATATTTTTAACTCTCATGATTTCTCTGATGTGGGCCAATGATTTGGGCCACGTGTGCATTAAAATATTTTTTTTCAAGTTTATGATTTTAAATTGATTTAATAAAATAAAATATTTATTAAATGAAATTCTGATTTTCATAAAACCTTATTTTTATATGTAACTATCATATTAAGTAATTTGTCTGTGGGCTTATTCACTGAGTTAATTGCTCACCCTATTCGATATGGGCTGGTTGTTTCATAACCAGGTATTGCGTATTCTAAGGATTAAGATGAAGTTTGGAATTTTCGCATCTTTCAGAAATTTTCTTCGACGTAGCGGTTCGAGGATAAGTTATAGTTGCGATCAACTATTTAGGTTTGTTTAGTTTAGATGGCTCCCACAGGGGTGGTTTAGTATGTCTTTTCATTCTAGTATTTTGTTTATGTCAGACTCTGATATTTTGTAAGACTGTTAGTAGTTTGTAACTTTTGGATATTGTTTTTATGTTTTATCACTTTCAATTTTTATTATATTAGTATTGTTTTTTTTCAAGTAAAAGAAAAAAAAAGGCTGTAAATTTTGGTCTTATATTTGGATTAAGTTTAGTAGCGACACATTTACCGTCCGATAAGTGGTTAGGTAAATGTGGGGCGTTACATGCCCTCTCAAAACTGGGCTAAAAATAACCATGTTTGTCCATACACCAAAAGAGAAGAGGTGAATTGTTTATAAAAAGGAAAATTCAGACCTAGTTAAACTAAAAGAAAGTTTTAAAAGCAAATAAACAAGAGATAAGTGGGTAGGAGTTCGTCCAAAGCTCCCATTTAAATGTCTTGAGCTGTGCATCACCATAACAATCACCTAAGCCAAAAGAAAAGAAGAAAAGCATTAATTCCTTGCATATATACAATTCTTCCACTTCAAACCAAGACATGAAAGGCCATACCATGGAGTATTATCATCATCTGCGGGAGGCTAGGAACATCCTGACTTGGCTGAGAGGGGAGCGGTGGCTGATGAGAGGACTGAACCTCTAGAGCATCATGAACTGTGGGGATCTCTCGAACGGAGAAGGCAGCCCTGGAGTATCTCTGACGGCTCTGGGTCGCAAATGGACGAGATGCATGACTGTAGGTGGCCCCGGTAGCCAACAAAGCAGAGATCGAGTGATCGGGCTCGAGCGGGAGGAGATTGAGGTCTGCCTCAATCATAGAACCCCCTCCAACTAATTTTTCCCTCATGGTTGCCTCCCAGAGATGAACCTGCTGCATATCTCTGTCCCTTCTCTCCAATCTCTATCGGAGGCGACTCTCCGTCCCTCTGGCCCGATCCTCTGCCGCCCTCAACCTCTCCTCCAACTCCCGTGCCCTTGCCTCCGATGCTCTGATCGCCTCTCGATCCCTATCCTCAGCCACTTGAAGAGAGCGGACCAGGTCTCCCATCAACCCGCCAGGCACCCCAACCGATGACTCCAACTCCACCACCCGGGCCTGAAGAAAGTCTCGCTCATGAACCAGAGTGGTTGACTCCCCCTCTCTCATTGCTAACTCGGACCGCAGTTGGTCCATCTCCTCCTCTCTCAAATTTTGTTCTGACCTCAACTGGTCCACCTCGTCCTTGGTCCTCGCGGCCCTCTCCCTGGCCTGATCAAGCTCTATTCGAACGACCAAGAGCTCACTCCGAGCCACATCCAACTCATCCCTTGGCCCGAGCTCTCGATCAGAAGCAGTAACCGAAGGAGGAGCGGAAAAAGAGGAAGCACCATCGGTCCTCGCTCTCGATAGAGCATCCACCTGATCCTCGAGGACCCGAACGTGGTCCTGCAAGCGTCTCCTTTGCGCCTGCAACACTTCTATTTGCCTGGCCCGCGCTTGGAGGTGCTCATTGGCGATCTTAAGATGTCATTAAAAAATACTCAAGGAGAAGAAAAGAAAAGTAAAGAGGAGAAAGACTTACATAGGCGTCCGGGATCTCCTCCACCATAGTCCCGAGGGTGCCTACATATTCCTGGCAGTACCAAGCCATGTACTCATCACTGCCGGTCACCTCGAGATGACGCTCAACTAAAGACCCCTGCTCATCCATCCCACCACATATGTTGCATAGCTCCTCGGTAGGTTCGTATCCAGAGGAATTCTGGCCACGTGGATCGAAGGACACTTCGGCAAGGGTGTGGGCACCCACTGATGGTACCCAAGCTGGTGGACAACATGGCTGATCGCATGAAACACGACCTCGTTGAAATAAATCAGCCAAATATCCCGCGACAACTCCTTGGGGACCTCCTCCTCTATGTAAGGCCACCAAGTCATCTATAAGACACCGAAAGAATAGGAAGGGCTCTTAGTTAGAAGAAAATAAATAATAAGCCAAAGAAACTCGAAGAAATATATACCTCTTCCTCTGTCAAAGCACGGAAGGCCTCTAGGAACTGAGCAAGGCGATATAAGTGCGAAGATCCCCGGGGTGCCCACCTCTTGGCCCAAGGGAGAGCACGATTAAAAGGCACCGGAGTCAGGCGGTCAATCGCGAAGTGCTCGTACCCGAAGACCTGTAGAACAAGATAGAAATTATCAAAATCAAGTGAGTTAAACCAACGACGAAACACCCTCTACTCGCTAAACACATACCTGGAGAAAGGGAGCAAAACCATCGAGGTTCTTATCCCCGCCCTGCTTCACTTTCTTCGAGAGCTCCGCAAAGAGGTGGGCGAGCATCGCGGCTTCCCAAGCAAAGCGCACCATGCCCCCAGGTCCCTCATCAACAACAGGGAATGGGAGGAGACCTTGTCGGAGGTTGTCGAAAAGAGAACCCAACTGAAGAAGTTGAGGAAGAACGCTCTAAGCTTCCCTCCGTGCCCTCTGTGGGCACGCGGCAGCCTCTCTCAATTCGATCATCACCCATCTCCTCTCGAAGCTAGCTGCAGCTTCACCCTTCTGGCGCTACGTAAAGGAACGAAGGCCGCACTGCCCTGATAGCCGCCTTAACGGGATTCGGTTCAGCGTTCGCTCCCACTCCACGAACTTCCACTCCCCGATCAATTCCTGCAAGAGCGCCTTGTAATCAGCAAGGGAGGCCGCGATCACTGCCTCCCCTGAAACCGGAAGACCGGTAATCCGATGAACGTCCTCAAGCGTTGGCATCACCACACCCGTAGGAAGGATGAATATACAACTCTCAGAATCCCACCTCTCCGCCAATGCCTCCAAGTAAGGCCGGTGGACATGGAATGGCTCGATCAAAAAGAAAGAGCGGAAGCCTGCGCCATCCACCAACCTCCTCTCCTCCTGGCCCAAGGTAGCGTACCACCTCTTCGTCCCATGCCACAGAGCCCGAATGCGGTTCGGCATCTACAAAAAATGAAAGGAACATGGGTTAGTTTAAAAGTCTTCAATAAGTAAGAATCCAAGTCTAAAATTCATTTCAAAAACCATGCTTAGTAAGATAAAATCCCGCATACTAAATCAAACCAAAAGCATGAAAAATAGGAGAGTTCACTTTCCATTATTTGCAAAACGCTCTTCATATGATCACTTATTCTAAACTATTATAACACCATGGTCATTACTTGCATATTTTCTTCCATTACTGTCTATCATGCTTATATATTTCCCACGAACTCACCCAAGCATGTGAAGGAACTTAGACCTATAAAATGCATGTATATGCTCCTTCTTACTCCACCATGATCAAATACACGTGAAATGTACTTCTAAGGACTTGTATGCATACAAAACCATTACATGCGAGCATGCTGGGCGTACCATTTCTCTTGCTTTCTATATATAACAAACATGGATGTACGTATAAAAAATGTATCCCCTTTTATACAACCCATACCCATAATCGCATGCTTACTATCCCATCGTGATTAAATTAAACATACAAACATGCCTATTAGAGACACACATATATAAATGACACACACTATCACCTATTCGTACCACAAAAGACATATATATATAAATAAAAGATAGAGCAAAAGGGTTAAGGAAATACCGTAGCCCGTGTGGACCCAGGAGTGTCCGCCTCGGCCTCGTTGGGATCGTCCATCCCGTCGTCATCCCCCTCCTCCTCATCATCCCCCTCCTCCTCAAACACGGCCTCCCCGGCCTCAACCTCAGCACCAGCCCCCGTGGCTCCCATACCCATACCCATGGCCTCTTCGGCCTCAATCCCAATACCCCAGGCCTCTGTGGCCTCATCCCTAACACATCCAATCCCCTCCGTGCCTACCGCGCCGGAAGCCAACTCCTCAAATGCACCCATGACCCTCCTCCTCCTCAGCTTTGGCCTCTGTGGCCTCCCCGTATAGCATCCCAACAATGGCATCCAACAATGCCCTCACATCCTCACTAACTCCCTCAGCCCCTACCTCCTCGATTACACCCTCGACCAGTCCTCTGACCTCCAAAACCACCTCTTCGACCACCATCGATCGATCCTCACGCTTCCTCTTACGCGTGTATCCGATCACCCCCCTCGTATAACCACTCCCAACCTTCGGGCAACCCCCGAAGGCGTATTCCCGGACTCACCCACGCCAGTGTCCACCGATGATACCTTCGTCACACCCATAGCCTCCAGCTCCACCCTCTCACTCTCCGATGATGAAGAGCTCGGGCTACGCTCGCGAGCCACCCGCGGTCGTTTTTCTCTCGAAGCAATCGCCTTCGACCTCGTCATCTTCCTCGATTTGAAAAGAAAAAGGAGAATCCAAACCTAGGTGTAGATACTTTAATTTTAACAGTCCAGAAAGACGAAAATACTTCGAGTAACACCTAGGAATAAACCATATTTGGGCATCCAATAGAAAACTAAAAGTTCAGTAAATCGAAAACCCTAACCCTAAACCAGAAACCCTACTCTAAACCAAAAACCCTAACCTAAACCAGAAACCCTAACCTAAAACCAGAAACCCTAACCCTAAAACCTGAAAAACCCTGGAAAGGGGCGGCTAACCCTAACTAGCCGCCCCATACCAGGCGGCTAGTTGGCACTAGCCGCCCCCCTGGCCGACCCTGAACTGCTTCCCTGGATGGGACATAAAGCAACATTAAATGTTGATCATTGCGGCGAGTTGTGACCTTTAGCCGCCCTATCTTGGCCGGATCAATCCAAGTAACTGACCCGAGCCACCGCTTGTCACAGATGGGACGTTTGGTAGGTCATGATGGGAGCGGCTACCAGAAAGTAGCCGCCCCATCCTAAGCGGCTAGTTAGGACTAGCCGCCATTCACCTGGTCCTGACAGAAGAACTAGATAATTAAATAAGGGGTCTAATCAAACACACTATTAACCAAGCCATCTTATTACCCCCTGGACATTCCCCTGCCTCTTTTTTACTATAAATAGAGGAGGTTACAAGCCTTTAAACAACATCTAGAATTCCAATTGACAATTCAATCATAGTTCACACCCCCTTCCACTACTAAAAATCCCTAGAGAGAGAAAGAGAGTCCCTTTTGTGAGAGAAAAATCCATTCCCTACACAAATACACCCTCTCATTCCACCCTCCAGAAACCTGGGTTAAACCTAGCTTAACCTCTGTCCAAAACAAAACCCATTTCCTACCGAAGTTCTGCCCAAACCAACCCAGGCCCCGGACGGCTAAACCCTAGTAGCCGCCCCATACTCGACGGCAAAAACACACTAGTTGCCCCATTTTCACACCCAACCTACACCCCTTTGTCCCAATACCGACAAATCTGGCGATCACGGTGGAACATCCCTCCTGAAAAGCAACAAAAGGTAATCCTTTTTTGCCCCCCTTTTATTAGCTTGACTAGAATGCTATCAACCCTTTAGGAAGGTTAGAGTTTCCCACCCCTTGAATCAGATCCTCCTCTGCTTTGTAAGCCGCACACCACTGCGCAATCCTTTACTGCTTTGTAAGCTGCACACTGCTGTGCAATCCTTTACTGCTTCGTAAGCCACACACCGCTGCGCAATCCGTTACCGCTTTATTTACTGCTTTATTCCTGCATTCATTCCCTATAATCATTCCACACGCATCATGGAATCCCACCTAGAGGAGGAGATACTAGAGGAGAGAATCACCCACCAAGAGGGTCAGGCCACACAATTCCTGACCCATCTAGAGGAACAGATGGCCAGTCTAGGGTACCAATCCATAGAGGACATGTTTCATGACCTCGCCGACTACCGTCATGCCAAGACCTTGAGGCAGGAAGCCCCTGTCGAAACCCCCAAGGCCATTCCCAAAACCCCGTCCGCACCTAGTCGCTCGGTCAATTCGAGCATTTTTTCGTTCACCCCCCTTTCCCCTGCGAATTCAATGTTCCCAACCGTTTCTACCCCAGGCCCTTACCAGGCCACCCCAAACCAGGGACCGCTAGGCAGCCCTCCCAGGGGAGAAACACTAGATGAAACCATCTGGAGAATCCTCTGTGAAACTGGTCCCTCAGCCCTCAAGCACATGTCTCTACATAACCTGAGACAGATCCCGTCAGTCCACCTGCCGGAGGGATTCAAAATCCTCAAGTTTCACCGGTATAATGGTCGTGGAAACCCAGACATTCATTTAACTACCTTTTATTTAGATGCCCGGCCGTTTCTAGATAATCAACATCTGCTAGTCTTCCTCTTCCAGAAATCATTGGAAGGAGAAGCGTTGCAATGGTTCTCCACCCTCCTTGTAGATCACTTGTCAAACTTCTCGGCTGTAAGCGAGAAGTTCTTGGGCCGCTACGGTTACCAGAGGATCAGAACCCCCTCTATTTCAGATTTAACCGTAGAGAGAATGAGGCCTAGGGAGGAATTTTAACAATACGTGTCTCGGTGGTGCACACTTGTCCACCGGACTGGCCTGCAACTCACAGAATGTCAAGAAATTGACATGATGTTACAGAGCCTGATTCTAGAGCTTCGTACAAGCCTTTCATACGGAGACTGTACTATGTATCAGCTTCTAATTGACCGCCACAACAGGATTTCCTGTTGTGCAGCCACAGTAGTCCAAACCCAGTCCCCACCTATCAGCCATAGGGTTGAACAACCACCTCGTAAGGCACAAACCCCCACGGTAGAGGGAATTACACAAGTATCGGTAGTCTACCCAAACGGAGCACGAGTTGCTGATCAAGGAACGGCTCCGAGGCAATACACGCCCGGCTCATCCGGGTATGTACCACCTCGGGCAACCATCAAAAATTTCGCTACTCGATCAGTACCCGTCCCCGTGCCAATACAACAAAACCTGGTAATCCAAAGTTTCCCGGTCCAAAGCCCCATGATTTCAAGACAAGGCCAGCCTAGGACCCCATTTTATTCCACCTTCCTAAGGAATCAAAACCTAAATCCTAGGTAGCCCACACAAAGTACTTATAATGAGGTCTCCCCTCCAACATCCTATGATCAGAGACGAGTGGGAAAGAGGGACTCTTACTCTCCCCTCCCAAAAACACTAACTAGGATTTTTTGGGTGCTAATGGACACTAATAGTATCTCCCTCCCAGTTGCTAAGCCTCCACTCCCCGGGGCCAGCAGACTGCATTACTGTCAATACCACCAATAGCATGGGCATACCATTGAACAATGCGTTATTTTTCAGGATTTTATTTTATGACTTGAATGATGACAGGCGTCTTGATTGGGCCACGATCAAAAACCACTTAAACCAGGGCAACTCGAGCCACCAAGCCACTTGGCATATTTACTGACCCATTGCCAGGTCACAACCAAGCATCCACATCTGGAGCCCACATGGTAAACATGGTCAGGAGAGGGAGACAACTATCGTCGTAACCAAGTAGTTTGGAGGATGTCACTGATGACAGTCTATCCGAGGAATCCGAGGAGGAGGGGTAGAACGAGCCCTTCCAGCTGAACCTCGACAACCACGACCTCGCCATACTCTATGGTGAAGAAAAAAATGCAGTTCTCGCCCAGCCCGCGGTTATCAACATTGAGTCCGACGAAAGCGGACTAGAAAACCCAGGAGGAGACGAAGAGGCCGCCCAATGACCATATTAGTCACTGACAAAGACCTCCCAGACTCCAGACTGCTAGTCTACCCCCTACACATCCGCGGACGACTTCAGATGTTGTGGCTGAACAACATCTTCGTGGACCCAGGGTCAGGAATAAACATAATGACTTGCTCCACCTACCAGAAGATACCCGGACTAGGCCGTCCTCCCGTCCAATCGGCCCACCCTACTATTCAGGCTTTCAACTGTAACGGGAAGACTCTCCGCGACCCAGGAACATTCGAGCTATCTGTCGACCCCCTCATCTGTGAAGTAGCCTGCTTCATGGCCGACATTGACACAAGGTACCCATTGATGCTAGGATGACCATGGTTGTACAGCATCCAAGCTATCTGTTTCCCCCGACACCAATGCCTCCAACTGCCCTTCATGGGTCAGGTACTGACAATCTGGGGAGAGGCACGCCTCCAATACGAGAACGAGAACAACTGGGCAATACACAATATGTTCACACTAGCCCTATGCCCGGGAGGTGAGAATGAAGGTGGTAGCCCACCTGGGTCCCCTTATAACAACGACTATCCCTCAGAAGAAGCGGCCAGAACTCTGAATCCATCAAACAATCTTACGGAGCCCAACCCAATTACCTTCCTCCCCCACGAAGTCGCGAATGCCGGAACACACTCCGCACCCCCGCAATCATTGCCATACTCGGAGGAAGAGAATTCTGGCACATTCTCATTGATACGGGAGCGGAAACTAACGTTTTCACATATTCCACCAACCAGAAGCTAGAAGGCAGTGTTCCTAGATTGGAGCCCTTGGACGAATTCATTTACGCCTTCGACAACACACGCAAGAACGCTTGCGGACTGGTCACGCTCCCACTAAAAATCGACCCGGTCTCCACCATCGTAAACTGCAGGGTAATGAACATTCGATCACCCCACCCTCTAATTGTAGGGAGGACATGGCTCAAGAGCATCGAAGCTGTCTCATCCACCTGACACCAACGCCTTCGCTTCCCGTACCGTGGATGAGTGATGTCTATCTAGGGAGAGGCATGCTTCAATGAGGGGCGGGCCTGAAATTGGAGTGTCTGTGCCATGCGCATCCGGCTAGAGGTGCTTGCGTGTTGGCAACCAGGCTCCGCCAATGAAGAACTGCTCCATCAAGGACGACCCTTGAAGAGGCTCAGGGAGGGAGAGTTCGGGAATAGGGGACCCCCACCAGACATCAGTCGGCCGTCAAAAAGGAGCTGACTCAAGGAAGCAATACGAGTCCAAGAACCAGGTACCGATCCCCCCGGGTAAGCCCCCACTTCAACCTGTACATATTTGTTTACAACTTTTCTAAAAATCGAAAATAAAAAATATTTGTTTACCAGCTTTCGCTAATCACCTGTATATATTTATTTTCAGGCTCTCAAAAATCCCCAAAATCAAAATATCTGCTTAAATAAGCTTTCTAGTTAGCAAAACCCTGTACATATTTGTTTACAGCTTTTCTAAAAATTGAAAATAAAAAATATTTGTTTACTAGCTTTTGCTTTCATCACCCTATACATATTTGTTTACACGCTTTCCTGAAAGAAACCAAAATCCAAAAATATATGGTAATAAGCTGTCATTCCCCAAACCTGAACATACCTGTTTCCAGCATTATTTCTATGTTTTCCCTTTAAACAAAAAAATATTTTCTAATTGTCTTTCCATACTTTCAAACAAAATAAAATATTTTCCCAATCTTTCACTCCATGCTTTCCAAACAAACGAAAATATTTTATAAGCTTTCTCTACATGTTTTCCAAAAACAAAAAAATATTTTCCAAACTGCATTTCCATACTCTTCTTCAAAACAAAAATGTTTTCCAAACTGCATCTCCATACTCTTCTTCAAAACAAAAATGTTCTCCAAACTATATTTCCATGCTTTCCTTCAAAACAAAAACAAAAATGTTTTCCATACTGTATTTCTGTGTTTTCCTTCTTCAAAAGTGTTCTACCAGCTTTATTCCCTTTCTTTCTTCAAAATTTAAAAGATTTGTTTACCAACTCCTACCCTTTTTCAAAACCATATGTATCTGTTTCCACACTTTCGAAAACATAAATACAAAAAAAAACGAGAAAAAGAAAGAAAGAGAAAAGATTAAGAGAGGCAGACCATGCCCAGGCCTAAAAAAGAAGGGTGACAGGGGCATTTGAAAAAATGGTAATAGAAAGGAAATTTAAAATCAGGGAGTTAGTTCTTAAGCAAATCATGCCAACAAGACAGCCTCACCCAAGAGGAAAATTGCAACCCACATGGGAGGGACCCTATGTGATCACCCATGCCTATTCTGGGAATTCCTACCGCTTGGTAGATGTCGAAGGAGTCGAGGTTTCAGGTTCATGGAATGCACTTTATCTAAAGAAATTCCATGCATAAATAGCTTTCAATACTTGAGAACTATTATTCTTTCTTCCTGTAATTTCCAGCGTTTAGTACTTGATGATAGAATTATAAGACTCTCGAAGATAAACTCGTATTTATTTGAACACATATCCACCAATCATGCCGCTTCCTTCAAACACGTATGATTGGACAATTGATTTACCTAATAGAAGAGAGATTGTCTACCCCGTAGACTTGGACAATTTAAAACCCCAAAGCAAACCTCCCTTATTTTCAAATCGCTCGTATTAACTCAAGGTCAAAATGAGGAGTTACCTGGACCTAGCATATGTCCCAAAACTGGCTCTGGCACTATACAAACACTTCTAGAGGGGAAGCATGAAAAGAATCAGGGTGAAAAATAGAAGAACCCCCCTCAAATAAAAAAAAATCAGGCAATGAGAGGCCAACAAAAGAAAAATAACACCCAAGTGAACAGGTTATACTCTCTACTTTAACATGCTTTCACACCTTTTCGCACAAGTATAGGCCAAACAAACAGCTATACTGGTATAGGTCTAAACAACGGACTGTATTTTTTCACCCAAAATAAAGAAGTGATAAAAAAAAGAAAGTCAGAGGGACCTAGAAAGTAGGACATATGCTAGACTGGGACAATTCTAAAATATTGCCCGAAAAAAAGATATTACTCTTACCCCATTCTCCCCCCCCCCCTTTTATTTCACAATGGGATTCAAAATTGAACTATGTCTACCGGGAAAGGTAAAATTTTGACCAAGGGTAGACCATTTCCATGTTTACAATTGCACACACTCACGTGAGTTCACTTAGAAACTTGCCCATCCAAAAGAAACTTATTTGACTTGACTCCTGGTACACTCATGGATTTTTCAGCATGTTTAGAATAATACGATCAAGCATTTGAGAACCATGAACCTAGAAAAAACCGACACCTGAAGCTTATACCCAACAAGGGCTCCTCAACAAAGACTTGATGGTATCTTTTACTTAAGAAAGTCGAGAACATTGCCCTCTCACATAAAGGACCATTGGAGAATTAAAATGCCCCCTTATGCCACTCACACTTACGCATAAGCTTGCATTTTCCTTTTCTAAAACACCTAGGCATTCGATTTTCTTGAAATATTAAAGTTGACCCCCCGTACCAAGATTAAAATTGTCTCCATCTACACTCATTTCATGCCCTTCCGCACATGCTTGAGAAGAAATTGTGCCACTTTCACACATACTTAAGAGTTTTTCTTCGCTCACGCACTTGGAATCCCTCCCTTGCGTACTAAAGCATGGTTTCCCTCACTTTACTTCTCGCGTTATCTTTCCATTTTACCTTAAGATGGGTTGTAGCCCTTGACATTTCAAGCAAGAAGGGTTCGAAAGTCAGAGCAGGGGCGCAATCCAGAAAGATTTAACACTTGGTCAATGAAAAGAATGTTTTTATAGGTCTTGAAGGTTAAAACACTCACGAGGACTTTCAGCAGCAGCAGATAGAAGTAGCAAAACCATAAATAGTCCCAGGCAGGGGGCGGCTAAACCAAACTAGCCACCCCTCACCAGACGGCTAGACACCACTAGCCGCCCCTGCCCTTCTTATCCAGGTAAAGACCCCTAGGCAAGGGGCGGCTAAACAGTACTAGCCGTCCCTCACTGGGCGGCTAGTTTGCACTAGCCGCCCCCTACCTGCTGCCCAAAAAACCTGCTGTTAGTCCCATCTTTTCAACTCTTCAACTCCTTTGGTACCTATAAAAAACATTCTCCCTTGAAACCTGTGCACACACATTTCATACATTCGTACACACATAAAAATAGTATAACTATGAATCAAACAACAACCGAAACGAAAATCATATACCAAACCATGCACCCATTCATCCTTTCATCCACCCATACAACCTTATAAAATCATTCCACATACACGACCAAATTGAAACCAATAAACTAAATTAAAAAGACTCATGTTTCTTCATACACCAAAGAAAGAAGTGAAAAATTGTTCATGAAAAACAGAAAATTCAGACCTAATTAAACTAGAAGAACGTTCTAAAGTGAATAAACTAAGGATAGGTAGGTAAGGATCCGCCCAAAGCTTCCCTCTATGTGTCTGTAGCCATGCATCAGCGAAAAAATCAACTAAATCGAAAGAAAAGAAGAAATCATGAATTCCTTGCATATATATGATTCTTCTACTTCAAACCAAGACAACAAAAGCTATACCTCGGAGTGCTATCATCATCTGCGGGAGGCTGAGTAGGAGAAACGTACTGACTTGGCTGGGAAGGAAGCGGAGGCTGATGAGAAGACTGGACCTCTGAAGCATCAGGAGTGGCAGGAATCTCTCGAACTGAAGATGCGGCCCTTGCATATATCCCACGAATCCTGGACACTGAGGGACGAGTAGCCAAGGAAATCGAGCGAGAATGGTCAGGCTAAAGTGGGAGAAGGTCGAGGTCCGCCTCGATCATAGAGCTCCCTCCAACCAATTTTCCCCTCATAGTCGCCTCCCAGAGATGGACTTGCTGCATATCTCTGTCTCTTCTCTCCAATCTCTGTCGGAGGAGACTCTTTGTCCCTCTGACCCGATCCTCGGCCGCCCTCAACCTCTCCTCCAATTCCCGTGTCCTCGCCTCTGATGCCCTGAGCACCTCTCGGTCCCTGTCCCCGGCCGCTCGAAGTGAACGAACAAAGTCCCCCATCAAACCTCTGGGAACCCCCGCTGAAGCCTCCAACTCTGACACCCTCATATGACCTCAGCCCTCTCGTGACCCAAGGTGATGAACTCCTCCTCTCTCGATGTCATCATGGACCTCAGCCAGTCCGTCTCCTCCTCAGCCCGAGAAGCCCTGCCCCTCGCCTGGCCCAGCTCCATCCATGTGGCTGCCAATTCACTCCGGACCGCATCTAACTCCCTCGTCAACTCGAGCTCTCGCTCAGAAACCATTGAAGGAGGAGGAACAAAAGAGGAAGAGGCACCAACGGGTCTCACTCTCGACAAAGTATCCACCTGAGCCTCGAGGACCCGAACCTGGTCCTGTAACCGGCGCCTATGAGCCCTCAAGTGCTCCACTTGCCCACTGCGCGCTCGAAGGTGCTCATTGGCGGTCTTGAGCCTCTTCTCCATCTCATTCAACTCAACCTGCAAAAGAGACACCACTCAGAAAAATATTCAACCAAAGAGAACGAGAAATAAGAGAGGGGTTTCCAACTTACGTAGGCGTCCGGGATCTCCTCCTCTATCGTCCCAAGGATACCCGCATACTCCTGACAATACCATCCCTCGGGATGATGCTCCACCAAGACACCTCGGCTCATCCATCCCACCACATACATAGCATTGTTCCTCGGGCGGTTCGTGTCCTGAGGAATCCCAGCCACCGGGATCGAGGGGCGCTTCGGTAGAGGATCAGGCACCCATTGGTGGTACCCAAGCTGGCGGACGACCTGGCTGATCTCATGAAACACGACCTCATTGAAATAAATCAGCCAGACGTCTCGTGACAGATCCTCGGGGACCTCCTCCTCCATATAGGGCCTCCACGTCATCTATAAAGCATAAAAATATTGGAAGAGTGCTTAGCCAAAAGTAAAACCAAATACAAGCCAAAGAAAATTCAAAGAAAAATGTATACCTCTTCTTCCGACAAGACATGGAAGGCCTCCTGGAATTGTGTGAGGTGGTGCAAGCGCGAAGATCCCCGGGGTTCCCATTTCATGGCCCAAGGGAGGGCACGGTCAAACGGCGCCAGAGTCGGGTGGTCAATGGCGAAGTGTTCGTATCCAAAAATCTAGCAAAGCAAGAGGGAAATTGTCATGATCAAATGAACTATAGCCAAGAAGAAGACATCTACATCTCACTTACACGTACCTGAAGAAATGGCGCAAAACCGCCAAGGTTCTTTCCCTCGGCCCTCCTGACCTCCTTCGAAAGCTCCGCGAAGAGATGGGCAAGCATCGCCGCTCCACAGACATAGTGTCCCATGCCCTCCACATCCCTCATCAGCAAAAGGGAATGAGAGGAGACCTTATCAAAGGCCGTCGAGAAGAGGACCCGGCCGAAGAAATAAAAGAAAAACGCCCTCAACTCCCTCCGTGCCCTCTGTGGGCACCCGGCCGCCTCTCTCGCCTCAATCATCGCCCGTCTCCTCTCGAAGCTAGCTGCAGCTTCACCCTTCTGACGCTCTGTGAAGGAACTGAGGCCATACTGCCCCGAAAGCCTCCTCAAAGGGATCCGATTCAGCGTCCGCTCCCGCTCCACGAACTCCCATTCCCCGATCAACTCGAAACAACTCCCTATAGTCGGCAAGGGTGGCCGCAATCATCGCTTCCCCTAAGACCGGAAGGCCGGTGATCTGATCGACGTCCTCAAGGGTCGGCATAACGGCGCCAGTGGGGAGAATGAAAGAGCAACTCTTTGGGTCCCACCTCTCCGCCAACACTTCCACGTAAGGACGGTGGATGTGGAACGGCTCAATCAAGAAGAAGGAACGGAAACCCGCTCCGTCCACCAACCTCCTCTCCCCCTGCCCCAATGCATCATACCACCTCTTCGTCCCGTGCCATAAAGCCCGGATACGATTCGACCACAACAAGCAAAAGAAGAAAACATGGGTTAGTTTAAAAGGCAATCTAGAGGTAAGAATCCAAGGCCTAAGATTCATTTAGAAATCATGCTTAGCAAAATAAAATTTTCATATACTAAATCAAAGACAAAAGCATGAAGATAGGAAACTTAATTCACATAAGGGTTCACCTCCCCTTATTTACAAAACACTCTTCATATGACCACACATGCTAGAACTATTAATCCCACCATGGTCCCTACTTACACACTTATTTTATCACAGTCTATCATGCTTATATACTTCCTATAAACTCACCTAAACATGTGGAAGAATACTTGGACCCATGAAATACATGCATATACTCCCTCATGCTCTACCACGATCAAACACATATGAAAGCACACCTCAAAAACCGTATGCACACAAAAAAATACCACATGCAAGTATACTGGCCATACCATTTCCCTCTTCTTTCTAGAATAAAGGAAACATGGATATATGTATGAAAAATTAGCCCCCTTTCTAAAAAATAAACCCATATCAAACATACAGCATGCCTACTATCCCACCGTGATTAACTTATACACAAGCATGCCCATTAAAAACATGCATATACATTCATACCACCAAAAGACATGCATATATACCAAATAAAAAGCTAGATTAAAAGGTGTCACGCCCCAGGCGTCCCTGAGGCGCGGCAAATATATAAAGTATCAGCTATCATACAAGAGGTCAACAGATGACTCCAATAAATAATACACAAGGCTAACAATCAATGATAACTGATAACTCAAATGAAAGGCGGAAGCATAAAATAACAATATGTCTGTAATTCAAAAACATTATTACATACTCGAATACACAATCACTGTCCTGTGAGAGCCAAGTCTAGCCAAAAGAAATACAACAAGTGCCACATGCACGGCTTACAAATACACAAGACTCTAGGACTGCTGACAGCCTCGCACTCGCCAATCCGCCGAACAGAACGCTCCACTCACGCAAGACCACGCCACAAGGAAGCTCCAGCTCCACGCCCAACAACGCCCCTGTAAAGGAAAACAGTACGCGAGGGGTGAGCTATAAGCTCAGTGAGTGGTCAGAAACCAAACACCAACATAATCATTCGATACAAGGCAATCGCTTATCAAGGAAAACCATGGGTAGAAACCCAACGGATAACAAGGTCACGCGGCGGCGCAACAACATCCCGCCCTCGCCCTCACTCCCAAGGGTGGAGACTTTTGAGACTCACAGGGAGGAATAGCCGCAAACCACTTGGTGTTACCGCGTAACAGTTACAAGAGTCCATCCGCATACGAGGTAGAAATATAATTCGACACCTCAAGCGTTAGGAGGTATACCCAGAGTATACTCGATGGGTACAACTCACACTCACCCTCACCCTAGCCCCCACAGGGGTAAACCTAGGGATTTGAAGGATAAAACTTGCTGTTATACACCGTTCGTCATCCGGTAGCACTCTCCCGGGCAGCCTCTTCCTGGAGCCGGCCACAGTCAGTACACTGTCGAGCGCATCGATGGTATCTACAGGTGGGGGCTCCACCCAGGGTGGCTCAACCTAGGCAGCTTCAACACAGATCCGACGAAGGGGAGAACTATTCACGCTCGCAATATCATTCGGTTGCCCACCGTCATGCAATCTCTAACTGGTATGCTCCCATGATCAGTACATCTGCCGAATGCATCGGGAGTACCTACAAGTGGGAGTCTTCTGACCAAGCAACCTCAACGTCAGGGCCACGACATACGGCGATATTGGGAGGAACTACTACTTGTTCGCAGCGCGAACCCTATGAAAAGCCAATTACTCAAGCTGGTGGGTCGAGTATCAACTCGAGCCCACCACTCGTACCAACACCCTCACCTCCGAAGGGTGACCAAGGATTTTGAGAGCAATACCCTCACCCTCACCCCAACGGGCGACATAGGATCTTGGGAAATTGCACAACTGGTAGATCGAACCAACGCCGTCCCACCACACCCTCACCCTCACCCCCTCCTCGGGGTGACATAGGACTATTGGGGAAAAAGAGTCAACTGGTCTACGCCTTTCATCATCCGGTAGCCCTCTGCCGAGTAGCCTCGACCTGGTATCCTCCCATGACCTCTACCTCTACCGTATGGGCGCACCACCCGGCGTCATGAATAGTGTCTGGGAGCGCCTAGCAGGACAACTAAACCCGAGTAGCTTCGACACGGAAGCGACGAAGGGGAGAGCACTTGACATACGCGGTTTTGATCCTCATGGATCCGTCGTCATCGGTTACAAAACACCGATAAGCGCAATGAATTCTCATGAATTCCCTCCAGGGCGCATAACTCAGATGCGGGGAAGACATTTTATTCTAAGTGTCAAAGCCATGGCATGACCCCATAGGAGGTCATACACTTGTCTAACACATTAGACAAGAATCATGGCCATAACGGCATATATACAATATGCAATTAACTAAGCAAGTAAATCTTACTTAAACATGAATACAAGGCATAATAAACATTCAATCACACAAACTACAACCTAACATACAATGGATGACACCAACCTAGAGGGAAGGGCTAAGCGCGATCCGCGCAACAATAGGTGCATGCCAATAATTCCAAGCAAGCCCGAGTCAAGTAGGAACTACATCTACTCACTCGGTTCGCGAAAAGAGGGGGCGAGAGAGAGGGAATGCCTCATACTCTCTTGAGCGGGTCATAGTTTTACCCCAACTAGATGGGTGCAACAACTATACCATACCCTCGAGTACTAAATCAGGAATATTACGCATACACCCCGTTATTAACCTGAGTTAGACATGCTAGATATGTAGGGGTAGTATTTCAAACAAGATTACCTAAGTCATGCCATATTCTATACAATACATAAGCAAGTATAAGGTAGAATAAGGGTTCTACACAATATACGAGCTATACAACCTAGCATGCATGATATCTAGCATATTTAGGGTGCAATTAAAGCCCCATGGAAGCGCGAAGCACGACTACGTGCATCGAACGCTCCCGGAAGGGTTGGAATCAAGCCACTCACCGATACCCGGGTTGACGCGCATCCCATCCGACGAGATCTGTAAGTCAAGGGTATCAAAATGATGAGTAAAATCACATACAAACACATAAAAATCAATTAGGATGCCTAAGGCATAGACATCCACGCAAACGGGCTCGAACGCACGCAAGCATGCACGCACGAACGCGTGCCCGAGCCCCCCGAACACCCACCCGAGGGTGCCGACCCTCAGCACGGCCAAACCGGCCTCGGGCAGCACCGCATGCACCCCCGGGAGCCCCCGGGTGCGGCCCCGGGCGCCCCCACGCGCACCGCGCGCAGACACGCGCGCGCTGGCGCGACCCCCGCGCGCACCCTGGCGCGACCCCCGCGCACACCCGCGCTGCCACGCGCGCTCCCGCGCGCCCGACTACACGCGCACTCGCGCGGACGGACCCGCGCGCGTGCCCAGCCTCCCAAACCCTCTCCAAAGTCCCCCACATGCACCCAAACCCAAACACTACCCATGCATGCCCTCCCATGCACCCCCAAAGCCATAAAAACTGATTAAAGAAGAGGAGGAACTCACCAAAAGAGAGGGGAAGGGAAGGGGGAGGTGTGGGGGCTCATCCGCACGCCCGCAACCACCTCGGCCGCCACCACCGCTGCCACCACCTCAACTTGGGCTTCTCTTCTCTACATGGCTTTCACTTAGGTATTTTAACGACCATTTGAGGGGCTGAAGTCCAAAGGGGGAGGGAAAACAATTGAGGGGGAGGAAGAGAGGAGGGGAAGCAACAACAACAACAACAACCTCAACAACTCACCTTTTTAAACCTCTTCTTCTCCATCACCACCACCTCCTCCACCCAAGCCTTCATCTAGGGCTGGACCAGATCCAAAAGAGGTGAAAAAAATAGGCTAAGGTCCTAACATTTGGGGGGTATTTATAGGCAAGGTCGGACTGAAAGACCAAGTCGTCCTCGGACTAAAATCTCTGCGCAGCCTTCACTTAAATGATCATAACTTCCTCAATACAGCTCCGAATTACACGATTCCAGTGGCATTGGAAAGCTAAGAAGATTATCTACAGCTTTTATGTTTACACCTAGATCAAATAACCCTTCTAGATATTGTGAAATCTAGGCTAAACATCTTACAGGGCTGCTGCCTGGATTTCTAAACTTCGGGGTATACACGGAAAAATACCCATATCTTTTGATATACGAATCCAGTTGATCCAATTCCACTTCTATATGGAAGCTATCTCAAAACTGAACATCTCATAATAATATTGGATTTTTATCACTTCATCTTGGATTTTAACAAAATCAAATCCAAATACCAATCTGAAACTGCATAATTCCAAAACCGTTATCGGAATTAAACGAAAATTTTATGGGCAGTACTAAACAGTAACAGGACCCATAATATGCAGTTATATCTTCAATCAGAGTCCTCCAACCCTAGAAGGTAGCTAAAAACCAAAATTTTAACGACTCCGATCGAAATTAGGACTCTAAATGACACAGGCCTAACAAAAGGGGTCAAGGAATTACCGTGGCCCGTGTGGACCTGGGAGCGTCCACCTCGGCCTCATCGGAATCGTCCATCCCATCGTCACCCCCTCCTCCTCATCCTCCTCGAACACGGCCTCCTCGGCCTCAGCCTCAGCACTAACACCGGCCTCCGTGGCCCCGGTGCCCATACCCTCGGCCTCCCCGGCCTCATCCCTAACCTCTCCAGTCCCCTCCACCCTCCCCGCGTCGGAGACAAACTCGGAAAAGGCCCACATAGCCCTTCTTAACTCCTCCTCAGCCCTGGCCTCCGTGGCCTCCCTATCTAGCATCCCAACAATGGCATCCAACGATGCCCTCACATCCTCACTAACAACCTCAGCCCCTACCCCCTCGATTGTGCCCTCAACCGGTCCACCGACCTCCAAAACCACCTCCTCGACCGCCACCGGTCGTGTATAACCTATCATACTCCCCCTACCTCCAGGACAGCCTCCGAAGGCAAATCCTCGACCTCACCCACACCGGTATCCACAGGCGGCACCTCTGTTGTACCCACAACCTCCCTCACGAACTTCCCTTCCACCCGACCACTCCCCGATGAACTAGACCCCGAGACAGCCCCTCTCTGCTCTCGGGAAGACTTGAGGCGCTTCATCATCGAAGCCGTTTTCTTTCCCTTCTGTTGGTATCATCGGGAAGGCCTACGAGGCTGCGTGTCGGTGCTTTCGGAAAGGGTCCCGGTGGTGCGCGAGTGCGCGTGCGTGTGTGGGGGTTCTTCGGGGATTCGGATCGGATGTGTGCCCAGGCGGGCTCGGTCGGATCGTCTTCTCGGAAGGGTGAGGGGTGTTGTTCATGGTTGAGGCGCCCGATAGTGGCTCAAGAGGATTCCAGGGTTTGTGTGATCGCCACCTGCTTTTTCTAAAAGCAGGAATAGGGGTCGGGTTGGATTTGATCGCCTACGTGGGGAGTTTGAGGGGTCTCCGCTCTGAGACACGGATATACCGTACACAGAGGTGAAAAACAGGTAATCCTATTCTACTTCCGGGGCTTAACTAAAGGAGTCTTGGGACATAGGGGTGCAAATGGGGTGTGTATAGGGGGGGCGGCTAGTGGTATCAAACCATCTGGTCAGGGGCGGCTAATAGGGTTTAGCCGTCCGGGGCCTGGTCTGGTTTGGACAGAACTTTAGTAGGAAATGGGTTTGGTTTTTGGACAGGGGCTAAGCTAGGTTTAGCTCACGTTTCTGGAGGGTGGAATGAGAGGGTATTTTATGTAGGGAAATGGGTATTTCTCTCACAAAAGGGGCTCCCTCTCTCTCTCTCTCTCTCTCTCTCTTGGGATTTCTAGTGGGGAAAGGGAATGTGAATTGTGAGTTGTGGATTGTTGATGTCAATTGGTGATGGTTTAAAGGCTTGGGACCTCCTCTATTTATAGTAAAAGAGAAGCACGGGAATGTCTAGGGGGTAATAGAGTGGCTTGGCTAATAGTGTATGTGATTAGACCCCTCATTAATTCTCTGGTTCTTCTGTCAGGACCAGGTGAAGGGCGGCTAGTGCTAACTAGCTGCCTAGGATGGGGCGGCTACTTCCTGGTAGCCGCCCCTATCATAACCTACCAAACGTCCCATCTCTGACAGACGATGGCTTGGGTCGGTTACTAGGGTTGATCCGGCCGAGTTAGGGCGGCTAAAGGTCATCACCCGCCGCAATGATCAGCATTTAATACTGCTTTATGTCCCAACCAGGGGACTGGTCCAAAGTCAGCCAGGGGGCGGCTAGTGCTAACTAGCCGCCTGGTATGGGGCAGATAGTTAGGTCTAGCCGCCCATAGCCAGGGACTTAGGGTTTTTGGGTTTCTGATCTTCAGCTTAGGGCTAGGTTTAGGGTTTTGGGGTTTAGGTTAGGGCTAGGGTGTCATGCACCAGGCGTCCCCGAGGCGCGGCAAATATATATAGTATCAGCTATCATACAAGAGGTCTACAGATGACTCCAATAAATAATACACAAGGCTAACAATCAATGATAACTGATAACTCAAATGAAAGGCGGAAGCATAAAAATATCAATAAGTCTGTAAATCAAAAATATTATTACAGACTCGAATACACAATCACTGTCCTGTGAGAGCCAAGTCTAGCCAATAAAAATACAACAAGTGCCACTTGCACGGCTTACAAATACTCAAGACTCTAGGACTGCTGACAGCCTCGCACTCGCCAATCCGCCAGACAGAACGCTCCACGCACGCAAGACCACGCCACAAGGAAGCTCAAGCTCCATGCCCAACAACGCCCCTGTAAAGGAAAACAGTACTCGAGGGCTGAGCTATAAGCTCAGTGAGTGGTCAGAAACCAAACACCAACATAATCATTTGATACTAAGGCAATCTCCTATCAAGGAAAACCATGGGTAGAAACCCAACGGTTAACAAGGTCACGCGGCAGTGCAACAATACCCCGCCCTCGCCCTCACTCTCAAGGGTGGAGGCTTTTGGGACTCACAGGGAGGAATAGTCGTTAACCACTTGGTGTTACCGCCTAACAGTTATAAGAGTGCATCCGCTTACGAGGTAGAAATATAATTCGACACCTCAAGCGTTTGGAGGTATACCCAGAGTATACTCGATGGGTACAACTCACACTCACCCTCACCCTAGCCCCCACAGGGGTAAACCTAGGGATTTGAAGGATAAAACTTGCTGTTATACACCGTTCGTCACCCGGTAGCACTCTCCCGGGCAGCCTCTACCTGGAGCCGGCCACGGTCAGTACACTGTCGAGCGCATCGATGGTACCTACAGGTGGGGGCTCCACCCAGGGTGGCTCAACCTAGGCAGCTTCAACACAGATCCGACAAAGGGGAGAACTATGCACGCTCGCAATATCATTCGGTTGTCCACCGTCATGCAATCTCTAACTGGGATGCTCCCATGATCAGTACATCTGTCGAATGCATCGGGAGTACCTACAAGTGGGAGCCTTCTGACCAAGCAGCCTCAACGTCAGGGCCACGACATACGGCGATATTGGGAGGAACCACTACTTGTTCGCAGCGCGAACCCTATGAAAAGCCAATGACTCAAGCTGGTGGGTCGAGTATCAACTCGAGCCCACCACACTCATACCAACACCCTCACCTCCGAAGGGTGACCTAGGATTTTGGGAGCAATACCCTCACCCTCACCCCGACGGGCGACATGGGATCTTGAGAAATTGTACAACTGGCAAATCGAACCAACCCCGTCCCACCACACCCTCACCCTCACCCCCACCCCTTACTCGGGGTGACATAGGCTCTCAGGGAAGAGGTCGATTGTTCTAAGCCCTTGGTCCACCGGTAGCCCTTTCCCCTGATAGCCTCGACCTGACATACTCCCACGATCAGTACACTGTCGACCGCAGCGATGGTACCTACAGATGGGAGCCCGGTTCCAGGACAGCGTTTCCGACGCCAGGAAATTCCTACACGGATCCAACGAAGGGGAAAAACAATCTACGCTAGCGAATACGATCCTCTTGGATCCGTCGTCATCGATCATCAAACACCGATTAAGCGCAACGAATTCTCATGAATTCCCTTCAGGGCGCATAACTCAGATGCGGGGAAGACATTTTATTCTAAGTGACAAAACCATGGTATGACCCCATAGGAGGTCATAAACTCGTCTAATCTCATTAGACCAGGCTCATGCCAAATAGGCATATACATAATATGCAATAAATACCCAAGGGTGGCTTACTTAGCATGCATACATAAAGTCAAACAGGCAAATACACAAATTATAGCCTAACATACGTTGGATGACACCAACCTAGAAGGGAAGGGTTAAGCGCAATCCGCGCAACAATAGGTGCATGCCAATAATTCCAAGCAAGCCTGAGTCAAGTAGAAACTGCATCTACTCACTCGACTCACGAAAAGAGGGAGGGCGAGAGAGAGGGAATGCCTCATCCTCTCTCGAGCTGGTCATAGTTCTGCCCCAACAGATGGGTGCAACAACTATACCACACCCTCGAGTCCTAAATCAGAGGAATATTACACATACACTCGTTATTAACCCAAGTTAAACATGCTTGATAAATAGGGGTAGTATTTCAAACAAAACTACCTAAGTCATGCCATATTCTATACAATACATAGGCAAGTATAAGGTAGAATAGGGGTTCTACACAATATACGATCTATATAACCTAGCATGCATGATATCTAGCATATTTAGGGTGCAATTAAAGCCCCATGGAAGCGCGAAGCACGACTACGTGCATCGAGCGCTCCCGGAAGGGTTGGAATCAAACCACTCACCGATACCCGGGTCGTTGCGCATCCCAACCGACGAGGTCTACAAGTTAAGGGTACCAAAAGGGGTGAGTAAAACACCATACAAACACATAAAAACAATTAGGAATGCCTAAGGCTAGACATCCACGAATATGGGCTTGAACGCACGCAAGCATGCACGCACGCACGCGTGCCCGAGCCCCCCGGGCACCCACACGAGCGTGCCGACCCTCAGCACGGCCAAACCGGCCACGGGCAGCACCGCACGCACCCCGGGGAGCCCCGGGCGCAGTCCCGGGCATCCCCGCGCGCGCACGCCGTGCGCCTCGCGCGCAGCGCGCCTTACCGACTCACCGCGCAGACACCCGCGCGCCCGACGGCACCCGCGCGCACGCGCGTACGCGCACGCGCGCGGCTGCACGCCCGTCAGCACCCTCCAGTGCGCCTGCCTGCGCGCGCACGCGCGCGGACAGCCCCGCGCGCACGCCCAGCCGCCTAACACCCCTCTCCAGCCCCCTTCACACATCCTAACACAATCATCTAGCATGCATGACTTCCCAACACACCCCCAAAGCCATGAAAACCAAGAAAAGAAGGGGAAGAGCTCACCTTTGGAGGGGGAATGAAAGGGGGAGACTCGGGGCCCTCGATGCACCCGCGACCGCCTCAACCACCACCACCACTACCACCACCTCCTCAGCCTCTCCTTCATTGGGGCATAAACACAAACACATGGAGGGGGCTGATCCAAAGGGGAGGAGAAGATGAGAAACAACAACACAACATACACACACCAACCTTGATCTCCTCCAATGGAACTCTTCTTCTCCATCACCATCACTTCCTTCTCCTCCACCCAAAACACACCAAATAGGGCTGGACCAGAGCAAAAGAGGGAAGATAATATGCTAAGGTCGTAACATTTGGGGTGGTATTTATAGGCAAGGTCGGGCTGAAAGACCAAGTCGTCCTCGGACTTAAAACTCTGTGCAGCCTTCACTTAAATGGCCATAACTTCATCAAGACAGCTCCGAATTGCACGATTCCAGCGGCATTGGAAAGCTAAGAAGATTATCTACAGCTTTCATGTTTACACTTAGATCAAATAACCCATCCAGCTATTCCGAAATCTAGGCTAAACATCTTACAGGGCTGCTGCCTGGATTTTTCATCTTCGGGGTATACTCGGAAAAATACCCATAACTTTTAATATACGAATCCAGTTGACCCAATTCCACTTCTATATGGAAGCTATCTCAAAACTGAACATCTCGTAATAATATCGGATTTTTACCACTTCATCTTGGATTTTAACAAAATCAAATCCGAATGCCCAATCCAAAACTGCATAATTCCAAAAACATTATCGGAATTAAACGAAAATTTTATGGGCAGTACTAAACAGTACCTGGACCCATAATATGCAGTTATATCTTCAATCAGAGTCCTCCAACCCCAGCAGGTAGCTAAAAACCAAAATTTTAGCGACTCCGACCGAAAATAGGACTCTAAATGACACAGGTCTAACATAGGGCTAGGTTTAGGGTTTTGGGGTTTAGGTTAGGGCTAGGGCTAGGGTTTCCGGTTTCCTGAACTTCGGTTCTCTACTTGATGTCCAACTGTGGGATATTTTCGCGTGTTACTTAAAGTATTTCTGTCTCTCTGGACGGTCAAAATTGGGGTATCTACAATTGTCCCTCATCGGACGGAGTCTTTGTGCGAAGCAGGAAAGACTTCAACCGATGATAAGGAAAGAGACCCCTATTTTGGCCGGCCCGACCTTCAAGAAGTTATGCCAACAAGAACAGTACAATTCGGGGAGTTGATTTAGTCTGTCAGAGGCTAGGTCTTGACTTAGAATTTTTATCCGAAAGGATGATCCACGTGGAAGGCGGGGAAAAGTAAATGGTGAGTGATCCAACCCGCAGTCGGGGTTCTTAGCTATCGTGCACGGAGCAACCCAGCGTCAGTTTCCTCGTGCCTACCGTTCCCGTGCTTGGGAAAGCTCAGCAAGGAGGGGATATCGCTGACAGAAAGCAAGTAAACGTTGATTTGGTGAATTGGATCGTCTGAAGGATAAGAACTCTGGAAAAGAACCAGAACTGAAGAAATTCGAATTTGAACGGTACTGAAAGTGTGGCAGAACTTTGGGAAAGTCGTGTTTGATCAAGTAGTGTCTGGAAATAAGCCAATACATGGCTGTTTGGTATGGAAAACCATGAAATTTAGGGCTGAAAAGATATTGGAAAGGGGTTTTAAGTGAAAGTAGAAAAACTAGGAGGGCGGCTAGTTCTAACTAGTCGCCCGAGAAGGGGCGGCTACTCGTGAGTAGCCGCCTCCTGACTGGGTCCCTTATAACCGAAAAGGGACCCTCTCTCTTCCCACTTTTTCAAAAACGGTTTCTCTCCCTCTTCTTCTTCTTCTCTTCAGTTTTAAAACCCAAAAACCCTAATTTATTTGCCTTCTCTTCCTCCATTTCGTCCTTAATCCTCTCTCTTTCTCTTGATTTCGAAACCCTAGTTTGGGTTCTCCTTTTTCTTTTTCAAACCGAGGAGATGACGAGGTCGAAGGCGATTGCTTCGAGGGGGAAATGACCATGGGTGGCTCGTGGAGAGCGTAGCCCGAGCTCTTCATCATCGGAGAGCGATAGGCCGGAGGTCGAGGTCGTGGGGGAAGCTATGGGTGTGGCGGAGGTGCCACCGGTAGATATCGGCGCGGGTGAGGTTGGAGACTTGTCTTTGGGGACTGCCCCGGAGGTTGGGAGTAGCATGATAGGGTATAAACGCAAGAGGAGGCGTGGGGATCGACCGGCGGTGGCCGAGGAGGTGGTTTCGGGGGTCGGGGGATCGGTTGAGGGTGTAATTGAGGGGGCAGGGGCTGAGGGGGTTAGTGAGGATGTGAGGGCGTCGTTGGATGCCCTTGTTGGGATGTTGGATAGGGAGGCCACAGAGGCCAGGGCTGAGGAGGGGGAAAGTAGGGCTATGGGGGCTTTTGCGGAGTTTATCTCCGGCGTGGGGAGGGTGGAGGGGATAGGAGAGGTTAGGGGTGAGGCCGAGGAGGCCGAGGGTACGGCACCGGGGCTGCAGAGGCCGGTGTGGGTGTTGAGGCTGAGGCCGAAGAGGCCGTGTTTGAGGAGGATGAAGGGGAGGGGGATGACGACAGGATGGACGATCCCGACTAGGCCGAGGTGGACGCTCCTGGGTTCATACGGGCCGTGGTATGTTCCTAACCTTTTAGTTTTTAGCCTTTTTTTATTTTTTGGGTGTATATGCATGTGTTTTGGTGGTATGAATAGGTGACTAGTGTATAATACTTTGTATATGCGTGTTTTGATAGGCATATAAGTTTAATCACGGTGGGATGTGTAAGCATGCTGTATGTTGACATGGGTTTGTTTTTTAGGAAGTGGGATAATTTTTCATACGTACATCCAATTTTGTTATATGCCTATATAGGAAAGGAAAGGGTACGGCTTAGCATGCTTGTAGGTGTGGTTTTGCATGTATACAATCTTTGAAGTATGTTTTTATACGTATTTGACCATGGTGGAGTAAGAGTGAATATGAAAGGGTGTGCATGCATTTTTATGGGTCTAAGTTCCTTCATATGCTTAGTTCGTGGAAAGTATATATAAGCATGATAAGCGGTATTTTGAAAATGAAGCATACAAGTAATGACCACGGTGGGATAAGAGGGTAAAGCATGTGATCTTATAGGTATGTTTTGCAAATAAAGGAGGGTAAATTTTCGTATGAAGTCTCATATCTCATGCCCTTTTTGTTCTTTTAGATTTTAATGTTTAGGAGTTTTATTGTGCTAAGCAATGTTTCTAGAAAATGAGTTCGTTTCGTAGCGGCCGAATCGCATCCGGGCCCTTTGGCATGGGACGAAGAGGTGGTATGACGCTTTGAGGCAGGAGGAGAGGAGTTTAGTGGACGGAGCGAGCTTCCGCTCCTTCATTCTGATTGAGCCGTTCCACGTCCATCGCCCATATGTGGAGGCATTGGCGGAGAGATGGGACCCAGAGAGTTGCACGTTCATCCTCCCTACTGGCGCCGTTATGCCGACCCTTGAGGACGTCCATCGGATCACTGACCTTCCGGTCTTGGGGGAAGCGGTGATTGCGGCCACCCTTGCGGATTATAGGGGGCTGTTTTGAGAGTTGATCAGGGAATGAGAGTTCGTGGAGCGGGAGCGGACGCTGAACCGGATCCCTTTGGGGAGGCTTTTGTGGCAGTATGGCCTCGGTTCTTTTACGGAGCATCAGAAGGGCGAAGCTGTAGCTAGCTTCGAGAGGAGGCGGGTGATGATTGAGGTGAGAGAGGCGGCCGCGTGCCCACAGAGGGCACAGAGGGAGTTGAGGGCGTTCTTTCTTTACTTCTTTGGTTGAATCCTCTTTTTGATGGCCTCCGATAAGGTTTCCTCTCACTCTCTTTTGCTGATGAGGGACCTGGAGGGCATGGGACGCTATGCTTGGGGAGCGGCGATGCTCGCCCATCTCTTTGCGAAGCTCTCGAAGAAAGTCAAGAGGGCCGGGGGAAAGAATCTTGGTGGTTTCGCGTCATTTCTTCAGGTATGTGTAAGTGGTAAATGTTTTTTTTCTTGGTTTGGCTCACTTTGATCATGATAATTTCCCTCTTGCTTTGCTAGATCTTCGGGTACGAGCACTTCGCCATCGATCGCCCGACTTTGGCTCCGTTTGATCATGCCCTCCCTTGGGCTATGGGATGGGAACCCCAGGGATCTTCCTGCTTCCATCGCCTCGCCCAATTCCGGGAGGCCTTTCATGCCTTGTCGGAGGAAGAGGTATAAGTTTTCCTTCGAGTTTCCTTGGCTTGTATTTGGTTTTCTTTTGACTAAGCGCACTTTCATGGTTCTTAAATGCTTGGTCGTATTATTCTAAACATGCTGAAAATCCATGAGTGTACCAGGAGTCAAGTTAGATAAGCTTCCTTTGGATAGGCAAGTTTCTAAGTGAACTCACGTGAGTGTGTGTAATTTGTAAACCTGGAAATGATCTACCCTTAGTCGAAATTTCGCCTTTCCTGGTAGACATAGTCCAATTTTGAATCCCATTGTGAAAAAATAAAAGGGGGGGGGAGAATGGGGTAAGAGTAATATCTTCCTTTTGGGCAATATTTTAGAATTGTCCCAGTCTAGCATATGTCCTACTTTCTAGGTCCCTCTGGCTTTCTTCTTTCTATCACTTCTTTATTTTGGGTGGAAAGTACAGTCTGTTGTTTGGATCTGTACCGGTATAGCCGTTGTCTAGCATATACTGTGCGTAAAGGCGTGAAAGCCTGCTAAAATAGAGAGTTTAACCTGTTCACTTGGGTGTTATTTTTCTTTTGTTGGCCTCTCATTGCCTGATTTTTTTATTTGAGGGGTGCGCTCCTCTGTTTTTCACCCCGATTCTTTTCGTGCTTCCCCTCTAGAAGTGTTTGTATAGTGCCAGAGCCAGTTTTGGGACATATGCCAGGTCTAGGTAACTCCTCATTTTGACCTAGGGTTAATACGAGTAGGGCGGGAATAAGGGAGGTTTTGCTTTGGGGGTTTTAAATTGTCCCATTTTACGGGATAGGCAATTTCTCTTCCATCAGGTAAATCGATCATCCAGTTATACGTGTGTGAATGAAGAGGCATGATTTGGCGAGATGTGTTCAAATAGATACGAGTTTATCTTTGAGAGTCTTATAGTTCTATCATCAAGTACTAAACGCTGGAAATCACAGGAAGAAAGAATAATAATTCTCAAGTATTGAAAGCTATTCATGCATGGAATTTCTTTAGATAAAGTGCATTCCACGAACCTGAAACCTCGACTCCTTCGGCATCTACCAAGCGGTAGGCATTTCCGGAATAGGCATGGGTGATCACATAGGGTCCCTCCCATGTGGGTTGCAACTTCCATCTTGGGTGAGGCTGTCTTGATGGCATGATTTGCTTAAGTACTAATTCCCTGATTTCAAATTTTCTTTTTATTACCTTCTTTTCAAATGCCCTTGCCACCCTTCTTTGGTAGGCCTGGGCATGGTCTGCCGCTCTTAATCTTTTCTTGTCTAGTAGTTCTCTCTTTTGGTATTTTTTTTGTTTTCAAAAGTGTGGAGACAGATGCATATTTGTGGTTTTGAAAAGGCCTGTGTTTGGCGAATAGATATACTTTTTTTGAAAAAGGAATGGAGATAAAGTTTGAAAAACAATTTTGTTTTTAGGAGGAAAGTATGGAAATACAGTTTGTAAAATGTTTTTGGCGGAAATCATGGAAGTACGACTTTGTAAAACATTTTGCTTTGAAGAAAAGGTGTGGAAGCGCAGATTTGAAAAACATTTTCATCTTGAAGAAGAGTGTGGAAATGTAGTTTGTAAATTTTTTCGTTGTTTTGGTAAACAGGTAAAGAAAGTTTGGGAAAATGCTTTTATTTTGGTTTGGAAGTACGGAAATACAGTTTTGTAAAACTTCTGTTTTGGAGGAGGGTGTGGAAAACATTTTTTAGAAAAACATTTTTTTTGTTTTTAAAGAAGAGTGGAAATAAAGCTGGAAACAAGTATGTTCAGGGTTGGGGAATGAAAGCTGATTAGCATGTATTTTTGGATTTTGGTTTCTTTTAGAAAGCAAGTAAACAAATATGTATAAGGTGATGAAAACGAAAGCTGGTAAACAAATATTTTTTATTTTGGTTTTTGGAAAAGGCTGTAAACAAATATGTACAGGGTGTTGAAAGCTTACGCAGGGGAATCAGTACTGGTTCTTGGATTCGTATTGCTTCCTCGAATCGGCTTCGCTTGGTCGGCCGGCTGATGTTCGGTGGGGTCTCCTATTCCCGAACTCTTCTTCCCTGAGTCTCTTCAAGGGCCTTCCTTGATGGAGCAGTTCTTCGTCGGTGGAGCTTGGCTGCCAACATGCGAGCACCTCTAGCCGGATGCGCATGGCACAGACGCTCCAATGCAGTTGACGATGGTGGAGACCGGGCCGATCTTTAGTGGGAGCGTGACCAGTCCGCAAGCGTTCTTGCGCGTGCTGTCGAAGGCATAAATGTATTCGTCCGAGGGCTCCAATCTAGGAACCCGGCCTTCTAGCTTTTGGTAGGCGGAATATGTAAGAATGTTAGTTTCTGCTCCCGTATCGATGAGGATGTGCCGGAATTCCCTCCCTCCGAGTATGGCAGTGATCGCGAGGGGTGCGGAGCGGGCTCCGTAAGATCACTTGGTGGATGTAGGATCCTGACTGTTTCTTCTAAGGGATAGTTGTTGTCGTAAGGGGACCCAGGTGGACTACCACCTTCATCCTCGTTCCCCGGTCGCAGGGCTAGTGTGAACATATAATGTATCGCCCAGTTGTTCTCATTCTCGTATTGGAGGCGCGCCTCTCCCCAGATTGTCAGGATATGACTCAAGAAGGGCAGTCGAAGGCATTGGTGTCAGGGGGAACAGATAGCTTGGATGCTGTCTAACCATGGTCGCCCCAACATCAATGGGTGCCTTGTGTCGATGTCGGCCACGAAGCAGGCTACTTCACAGATAAGAGGGCCGACGGACAGCTCGAATGTTCTGGGGCCGCAGAGAGTCTTCCCGGTATGGTTGAAAGCTTGAATAGTATGGTGGGCCGGTTGGACGGGAGGACGGCCTAGTCCGGGTATCTTTTGGTAGGTGGAGCACCTCATTATGTTCATTCCTGACCTTGGATCCACGAAGATGTTGTTTAGCCAAAACATTTGCAGTCGTCCGCGGATGTGTAGGGGGTAGACTCGCAGTCTGGGATTCAGGAGGTCTTGGTCAGTGAACGAAATGGCCATTGGGCGGTGGGGGCCGTCGACAGTGTCGGTACTCTTGGAGGACCCGTTGTCATCCGGATGCAGATCATCTGACGTATATTCCCCTCCTTCGGGTCCTTCGCTAGCTCCGTCGGGGATCTCCTCAAATGGCTCTTCTTCTTCGTCACCTCCCGGGTTTTCTAGTCCGCTTTCGTCGGACTCGATGTTGATGACTGCGGAGAGGGCGAGAACTGCATCTCCTTCTTCGCCATAGAGTATGGCAAGGTCATGATTGTCGAGGTTCAGCTGGAAGGGCTCTTTCTGCTCTTCCTCCTCTGATTCTTCGTACAGACTGTCGTCAATGACGTCTTCTGAACTGCTTGGCTGTGGTGATGGTTGTCTCCCTCTTCTGACCAAGTTTACCATGTGGGCTCCAGATGTGGATGCTTGGTTGTGACCTGGCAATGGGTCAGTAAAAATGCCAAGTGGCTTGGAGGCTCGAGAATTGCCCTGGTTTGAGTGGCTTTTGATCATGGCCCAATCAAGACGCCTGTCATCATTTAAATCGTAAATAAAATCCTGAAAAACAACGCATTGTTCTACAGTATGACCATGTTGTTGGTGGTATTGACAGTAACGCAGTTTGCTGGCTCCGGGGAGTGGAGGTTTAGCAGCAGGGAGGGAGATACTATTTGTGTCCATTAGTACCCTTAAAATCCTAGTTAGTATTTCTGGGAGGGGAGGGTAAGAGTCCCTCTTTCCCATTCGTCTCTGATCATAGGATGTTGGAGGGGAGACCTCATTATGAGTATCTTGGGTGGGCTATCTAGGATTTAGGTTCTGCTCCTTAGGAAGGCGGAATAAAAAGGGGTCCTAGGCTGGCCTTGTCTAGAGATTACAGGGCTTTGGACCGGGGAATTTTGGATTAGTGGGTTTTGTTGTGTCGGCACGGGGACGGGTACTGATCGAGTAGTGAAGTTTTGGTTGATTGGTCGAACCGGACGTGTACTGTCTCGGAGCCGTTCCTCGATCAGGAACTCGTGCTCCGTTCGGGTAGAGTGCCGATACTTGTGTAACAATCCCCTCTACCGTGGGGGTTTGTGCTTTACGAGGCGGTTGTCCAACCCTATGGCTGATAGGTGGGGACTGGGTTTGGACTACTGGGGCTGCACAACGGGAAATCCTATTGTGGCAGTCAATTAGAAGTTGATACGTAGTACAGTCTCCGTACGAAAGGCTCGTACGAAGCTCTGGACTCAGGCTCTGTAACATCATGTCAATTTCTTGACATTCTGTGAGTTGCAGGCCGGTTCGGTGGACAAGCATGCGCCACCGAGGCACGTACGGTTAAATCTGAAATAGAGGGAGTTCTAATCCTCTGGTAACCATAGCGGCCCAAGAATTTTCTCACTTACAGCCGAGAAATTCGATAAGTGATCTACAGGGAGGGTGGAGAACCATTGTAGTGCTTCTCCTTCCAATGATTTCTGGAAGAGGAAGACTAGCAGAGGTTGATTATCTAGAAACGGGCGCGCGTCTAGATAAAAGGCAGTTAAATGAATGTCTGGGTCTCCACGACCGTTCGTGTTGTCATTGCTTCTTGAAGGTTGGGCCGGCCAAAATAGGGGTCTCTTTCCTTATCATCGGTCAAAGTCTTTCCTGCTTCGCGCAAAGACTCCGTCCAATGAGGGACAATTGTAGATACCCCAATTTTGATCGTCCAGAAAGATGAAAATACTTCGAGTAACACCTGAGAATAAACCACATTTGGGCATCCAATAGAAAACCAAAAGTTTCAGTAAACCGAAAACCCTAACCCTAAACCTGAAATCCTACCCTAAACCAAAAACCCTAACCTAAACCAGAAACCCTAACCTAAAACCAGAAACCCTAACCCTAAAACCTGAGAAACCCGTGGAAAGGGGCAGCTAACCCTAACTAGCCGCTCCATACCAAGAGGCTAGTTGGCACTAGCCGCCCCCTGGCCGGCCGCTGAACCGCTTCCCGTGGATGGGACATAAAGCAGCATTAAATGCTGATCATTGCAGCGGGTTGTGACCTTTAGCCACCCTATCTTGGCCGGATCAATCCAAGTAACCAATCTGAGCCACCACTTGTCAGAGATGGGACGTTTGGCAGGTCATGATGGGGGCGGCTACCAGAAAGTAGCCGCCCTTCACCTGGTCCTGATAAAAAAACCAGAGAATTAAATGAGAGGTCTAATCAAACACACCTATTAACCAAGCCATCCTATTACACCCTGGACATTCCGCTGCCTCTTTTTTACTATAAATAGAGGAGGTCCCAAGCCTTTATACAATATCTAGAATTCCAATTGACAATTCACTCATAGTTCTCACCCCCTTCCACTACTAAAAATCCTTAGAGAGAGAGAAAGAGAGTCCCTTTTGTGAGAGAAAAATCCATTCCCTACACAAACACACCCTCTCATCGCACACTCTAGAAAACCGGGTTAAACCTAGCTTAATCTCTGTCCGAAACCAAACCCATTTCCTACCGAAATTATGCCCAAACCAAGCCCACGCCTCGGACGGCTAAACCCTAATAGCCGCCCTATACTCGACGGCTCAAACACACTAGAGGCCCCCTAATAGTAACACTTAGGAATAACCCACATTTGGACATCAAATAGAAAACAAATCTCAGAAAATTGAAACTGAAAACCCTGATCCAACACTTAGAAATACCTAAGCCTAGCTAGGGGCGGCTAACCCTAACTAGCCGTCCCATCCCAGGCGGCTAGTTTTAACTAGACGCCCCCTGACCGACCCCAAACCGCTTCCCTAGATGGGACATAAAGCAGCATTAAATGATGATCATTGCAGCGGGTTGTGACCTTTAGCCGCCCCATCTTGGCTGGGTCAACCCAAATAACCAATCCAAGCCACCACTTGTCAGAGATGGGACGTTTGGCAGATCATGATGGTGGACAATTAAAGGTCTAATCAAACACACTATTACCCAACTCATTTTATTACCCACTAGACACTCCATTTCCTGTTGTTTCTATAAATAGAGGGGGTCCCAAGCCTTTCTAACATCATCCATCATCATAATCCGCAATTCACACCTCCAACCCTCAATCCACAAACACCTACTACTTGAAATCCCAAGAAAAGAGAGAGAGAGAGAGAGAGAGAGAGCCCCATTTCTGAGAGAAAAACCCATTCCCTATACAAAATCTCCCTCTCAATCTACCCTCCAAAACCAAGGTTAAACCAGGTAACCTCTGCCAAAATCAAATTCATTTCCTACACAGGTTCTGTCCAAATTGACCCAGGCCCCGAATGGCTAAACATAACTAGATGCCCCATACCCGACGGCTCCATCCCACTAGCCGCCTCTTATCTACACCCCCACTTGACCCAAGACTCCTCTAACCAAGCCAGAAGCAGAATAGGATTACCAGTTTTTCACCTCTGCGTACGGTATATCTGTGTCCCAAAGCAGAGACCCACAAACTCTCCCACGTAGGCGATCAAATCCAACCCAACTTTTTAATGCTTTTTGAAATAGCAGGTGGCGATCACACACACACCGGAATCCCCTTGAGCCTCTGTTGGGCACCTCAACTCGGGAAGGAGACCCCACCACCCTTCCGAGAGACGATCCAATCGAGCCTGCCAAGGTGCGCACCAGATTCAAATTCCTGAAGCACCCCCACACACGTGGATTTTTCAGCACCGACAACCCCGTCTTGGGCGGCTAGTTTCAACTAGCCGCCCCCTGACCGACCCCAAACCACTTCCCTGGGGATGGGACATAAAGCAGCATTAAATGTTGATCATTGCGGCGGGTTATGGCCTTTGGCCGCCCCATCTCGGCTGGTTCACTCCTAGTGACCCACCCAAACCACCATTTGGTAGGTCATGATGGGGATGGCTACCCGAGAGTAGCCACCCTATCACGCCCCAGGGCGGCCGTCCCCGAGACGTGGCAAATATATAATATCAGCTATCAATAACAGATCAAATAAAGACTCTATAAAGACATACAAGGCGATGAAGCAATTATAAAGATAGTTGTCATATATATAAGAAAATATAGCGGAAGCTTAAATGACTAAGTCTGTAATTCAAAGACGTATTACATATTAGATTACATAATCAACTGTCCTATGAGAGCCAATATGCAACAAAAGACATCAACATATAAGTACCATGCACAAGCACAAGTAACGTTACATATAAGGAAAAGGGGGATGCTGATGGCCTCTCACACTCACAGACTCAAAACATGAACGCTGCTCAGCTACTGGAACTGCGCCAAGGGGAGTTCCTCTCTCGGATCCGACTCAGCTCTGTAGATACCCCAATTTTGACCGTCCAGAGAGACAGAAATACTTCAAGTACCACACGAAAATATCCCACAAGTGGACACCAATAGAGAACCAAAGGTTCGGTAAACCGGAAACCCTAACCCTAGCCTTGACATAAACCTAAACCAAAACCTAAACCCTAACCCTAAGCCAAAACCCCAAACCCTAGCCCAAACCCTAACCCTAAACCAAACCCTAGCTCAAACCCTAACCCTAAACCAAACCCTAGCCCGGACCTAAACCTAAACCTAACCTAAAAACCAAAACCCTAAAAAACCTAAGTCCCTGGAAAGGGGCGGCTAGCCCTAACTAACTAGTTTACACTAGCCCCCCTAACCGCCCCCTGGCCGACTTTGGACCAGTCCCCTGGATGGGACATAAAGCAATATTAAATGCTGATCATTGCGGCGGGTCATGACCTTTAGCCGCCCTCTCTTGGCCGGATCAAACCAAGTAGCCGACCCAAGCCACCGCTTGTCAGAGATGGGACGTTTGGCAGGTCATGATAGGGGCGGCTACCAGGAAGTAGCCACCCCATCCCGGGCGGCTAGTTAGCACTAGCCGCCCTTCACCTGGTCTCTGACAGAAGAACCAGAGAATTAATGAGAGGTCCAATCGAAGCCACCCACTCCATTACCCCCTGGATCTTCCCCTGCCTCTCTTTTACTATAAATAGAGGAGGTCTCAAGCCTTACAACAAAAAATCCACAACATCAACAAAACCCACAAAACACCACCAATCCACCATCCCCACTTGTTCAAACCCTTCCCCCACTAGAAATCCAAACAGAGAGAGAGAGAGAGAGCCCCTTTTGTGAGAGAAACACCCATTCCCTACATAAAATACCCTCTCATCCCACCCTCCATAAACCCAGGCTAAACCTAGCTTAGCCTCTGCCCAAGACCCCACCCTTTTCCTACCAAAGCCCTGCCCAAATTCCCCCAGACCCTGGACGGCTAACCCTACCTAGCCGCCCCAATCCAGACGGCTCAAACCCACTAGCCGCCCCACACTTACACCCCACCCGCACTCCTTTTGTCCCAAGACTCCTTTAGTCAAACCCCGGAAGCAAAATAGGATTACCTGTTTTTCACCTCTGTGTACGGTATATCCGTGTCTCAGAGCGGAGACCCCACAAACTCCCCACGTAGGCGATCAAATCCGACCCAAACCCTTTCCTGTTTTTAGAAAAAGCAGGTGGCGATCACAAAACCCCTTGAATCCTCTTGAGCCGCTGTCGGGCGCCTCAACCAGGAACGACACCCTCACCCCTTCCGAGAAGACGATCCGACCGAGCCCGCCAGGGCACGCATCCGATCCGAATCCCCGAAGAACCCCCACACACGCGGATTTTTCGACACCGACAAAATCTGGCGATCACGGTGGGACCTCCCTCGTGAAAAACAACAAAAGGTAATCCTCTTCTGCCCCCTTTTACAAGCTTGACTAAAATGCTATCAACCCTCTAGGAAGGTTAGAGTTTCTCACCCCTTGAATTAAATCCTCTTCTACTGTGCATTATAACATCCTTTATTGCTTTGTAAGCCGCACACAGCTGCGCAATCCCTTACTGCTTTCGTAAGTCGCACACAGCTGCGCAATCCTTTACTGTTTTCGTAAGTCGCACACAGCTGCGCAATCCTTTACTGCTTTATTTACTGCTTTCAATCTGCATTCATCCCCCACTCTACGTCATGGAATCCCACATAGAAGAGGAGATATTAGAGGAAAGGAATCACCAAGAGGGTCAGGCCACACAGTTCCTGACCCATCTAGAGGAAAGGATGGCTAGTCTAGGGTATCAAACGGTAGAGGACATGTTTCATGACCTCGCTGACTACCGTCATACCAAGACCTCGAGAAAGGAAACCCCTGTCGAAACCCCTAAATCCACTCCCAAAGCCCCATCCACACCCAGTCACTCGGTCAACCCGAGTGTCTTTTCGTTCACCCCCCTTTCCCCCGCGAATCCAATGTTCCCAGCCGTTTCCACCCCAGGCCCCTACCAGACCACCCCAAACCCGGGACCGCTAGGCAGCCCTCCCCGGGGAGAAACACTGGACGATACCATCCGGAGAATTCTCTCCGAGACTGGTCCCTCGGCCCCCAAACACATGTCTCTACATAACCTGAGACAAATCCCGTCAGTCCACCTACCGGAGGGATTCAAAATCCCCAAATTCCGCCGGTACAACGGTCGTGGAGACCCAGACATTCATTTAACTGCCTTTTATCTAGACGCACGCCCGTTTCTAGATAATCAACCTCTACTAGTCTTCCTCTTCCAGAAATCATTAGAAGGAGAAGCACTACAATGGTTCTCCACCCTCCCTGTAGATCACTTGTCGAATTTCTCGGCTGTAAGCGAGAAATTCTTGGGCCGCTACGGTTACCAGAGGATTAGGACCCCCTCTATTTCAGATTTAACCGTAGAGAGAATGAGGCCTAGGGAGGAATTCGAACAATACGTGTCTCGGTGGCGCACCCTTGTCCACCGAACCGGTCTGCAACTCACAGAATGTCAAGAAATTGACATGATGTTACAGAGCCTGAGTCAGCTCCGTACGAGCCTTTCGTACGGAGACTGCACTACGTATCAACTTCTGATTGACCGCCACAACAGGATTTCCCGTTGTGCAGCCCCAGCAGTACAAACCCAGTCCCCACCTATCAGCCATAGGGTTGGACAACCGCCTCGTAAGGCGCAAACCCCCACGGTAGAGGGGATCATTAGCCAAGTATCGGCACTCTACCCGAACGGAGCGCGAGTTCCTGACCGAGGAACAGCTCCGAGACAGTACACGCCCGGTTCATCCGGATATGCACCGCCTCGGCAAGAGAATCAAAATTTTACCCCTCGATCAGTACCCGTCCCCGTGCCAATACGACAAAACCCCACAATCCAAAATTTCCCACTCCAAAGCCCTATAATCCAGAGCCAAACTCAAACTCGGGCTCCCTTTTACTCTGCTCCCCCAAGAGCACAAAATCCAACCCCTAGGCAGCCCATACAAAGCTCTTATAACGAGGTTAGACCTCCCGCATCCTACGACCAAAGACGAATGGGAAAGAGGGACTCTTACCCTCCCCTCCCAGAAACTTTAACTAGGATCTTTAGGGTGATGTTGGACACAAATAGTATCTCCCTCCCCGACGCCAGGCCTTCACTACCCGGGGCCAGCACGGCGCGTTACTGTCAATATCATCAACAATATGGCCATACCGTAGAACAATGCATTGTTTTTCGGGACTTCGTTTATGATCTTAATGATGACAGGCGCCTTGACTGGGCCATGATCAAAGGCCATCTGAGCCAGGGAAACCCCCAAGCACCCAAGCCACTTGGCATATTAACTGACCCCTTGCCAGGTCACACCCAAGCCTCCACATCTAGAGCCCACGCGGTCAACATGATCAGGAGAGGGAGACAACCATCGCCAGAACCAAGCAGCTCGGAAGATGCTACTGATGGCAGCCTATCCGAAGAGTCCGAGGAGGAAGAGCAGAACGAGCCCTTCCAGCTGAACCTCGACGACCATGACCTCGCCATACTCTATGGCGAAGAAGAAGACGCAGTTCTCGCCCTTCCCGCAGTCATCAACATCGAGTCCGACGAAAGCGGACTAGAAAACCCGGGAGGAGACGAAGAAGAAGAGCCGTTTGAGGAGATCCCCGAAGGAGCTAGCGAAGGACCCGAAGGAGGGGAATGTACGTCGGATGATCTGCATCCGGACGACAACGGGTCCTCCAAGAGTACCGACACTGTCAATGGCCCCCGCCGCCCAATGACCATTTCATTCACTGACCAGGACCTCCCAGATCCCCGACTGCGAGTCTACCCCCTACACATCCGCGGACGACTTCAGATGTTGTGGCTGAACAACATCTTTGTAGACCCAGGATCGGGCATGAACATAATGACGTGCTCCACTTACCAGAAGATACCCGGACTAGGCCGTCCTCCCGTCCAACCGGCCCACCATACTATCCAAGCTTTCAACCATACCGGGAAGACTCTCCGCGGCCCCGGAACATTCGAGCTATCCGTCGGGCCTCTCATCTGCGAAGTAGCCTGCTTCGTGGCCGACATCGACACGAGGTACCCATTGATGCTGGGGCGACCGTGGTTAGACAGCATCCAAGCTATCTGTTCCCCCCGGCACCAATGCCTTCGACTGCCCTTCTTAAGTCATATCCTGACAATTTGGGGAGAAGCACGCCTCCAGTATGAGAACGAGAACAATTGGGCAGTACACAATATGTTCACCTTAGCCCTCCGACCGGGGAACGAGAATGAAGGCGGTAGCCCACCTGGGTCCCCTTATGACAACAACTCTCCCTCAGAAGAAGCGGCCAGGACCCAGCGTCCACCAAGCGATCCTATGGAGCCCAACTCGATCACCTTCCTCCCCCATGAAGTCACAAAAGCCAGAGCACGCTCCGCACCCCTCTCAATCACTGCCATACTCGGAGGAAGGGAATTACGGCACATTCTCATTGACACGGGAGCGAAAACTAACGTCCTTACATATTCCGCCTACCAAAAGCTAGAAGGCCGGGTTCCCAGATTGGAGCCCTCAGACGAATACATTTATGCCTTCGACAGCACGCGCAAGAACGCTTGCGGACTGGTCACACTCCCGCTGAAGATCGGCCCAGTCTCCACCATCGTTAACTGCATGGTGATGAACATTCAATCGCCCCACCCTCTGATTGTTGGGAGGACATGGCTCAACAGCATCGAAGCCGTCTCATCCACCCGACACCAATGTCTTCGCTTCCCGTACCGCGGGAAAGTAATATCCATATGGGGAGAGGCGCGCTCTAATAATACTCAGGCCCGGAATTGGAGCGTCTGTGCCATGCGCATCCAGCTAGAGGTGCTCGCATGTTGGAAACCAGGCGCCACAGACGAAGAACTACTCCATCAAGGGAGGCCTTTGAAAAGACTCAGGGAGGGAGAATTTGGGAACAGGGGACCCCCACCAGACATCAGCCGGCCATCAAAAAGAAGCCGACCCGAGGAGGCAATACAAATTCAAGAACCAGGTACCGATCCTCCCGGGTAAGTTTTTACACCCTGTACATATTTGTTTACAGCTTTTTCTAAAAAAATCAAAAGATCAAAATATTTGTTTATCAGCTTTCACTTCCAACTCACACCCTGTACATATTTGTTTACCTGCTTTCCTAAAAAAGAAACCAAAATCCAACAAAAAATACATGCCGATCAGCTTTCATTCCCCAACTCTGAACATACTTATTTCCAGCTTTATTTCCACTCTTCTTTAAAAGCAAAAAAAAATGTTTTCCACACTCTTCTTCACGACGAAAATGTTTTCCAAATCTGCGCTTCCACACCTTTCTTCAAACCAAAATATTTTACAAAGCCATACTTCCATGATTTCCGCCGAAAAACGTTTTACAAACTGTCTTTCCATACTTTCCTTATAAAAACAAAACCGTTTCCCAAACTTTATCCCCATTCTCTTTCCAAAAATATATCTATTCGCCGACACAGGCCCCTTTTCAAAAAAAAAAAAAAAAACATAAGTATACATTTGTCCTACTACGCCTCGAACTACTGGACGAGAAGAGATTAAAAGCGGCAGACCATGCCCAGCCCCACCAAAGAAGGGTGGCAAGGGCATTTGAAAAGAAGGTGATAAAAAGAAAATTCGAAATCGGGGAATTAGTACTTAAGCAAATCATGCCATCGAGACAGCCCCACCCGAGAGGAAAGCTGCAACCCACATGGGAGGGACCCTATGTGATCACCCATGCCTATTCCGGGAATGCCTACCGCCTGGTAGATGCCGAAGGAGTCGAGGCTCCAGGTTCGTGGAATGCACTTTATCTGAACAAATTCCATGCATGAAAAGCTTTCAATACTTGAGAACTATTATTCTTCCTTCCTGCGATTTCCAGCGTTTAGTACTTGATGATAGAATTGTAAGACTCTCAAAGATAAACTCGTATCTATTTGAACACGTTTCCGCCAAATCATGTCATTCCCTTCACACACGTATAACTGGACTAGATTTGCCTGATAGAAGAAAAATTGCCTACCCCCTGGACTGGGACAATTTAAAAACTCCCCAAAGCAAAATATCCCTTATTTCCGCCCCGCTCGTATTAACCCTAGGTCAAAATGAGGAGTTACCCGGACCTAGCATATGTCCCAAAAACTGGCTCTGGCACTATATAAACACTTCTAGAGGGGAAGCATGAAAAGAATCGGGGTGAAAAACAGAAGAGCCCCCCCCCCCCTCAAATCAAATCAAAACAAAAAGAAGCAAAAAAAAAAAGAGAAAATCAGGCAAGGAGAGGCCAAACACCCAAGTGAACGGGTTAAACTCTCTATTTAGCAGGCTTTCACGCCTTTACGCACGGTATACGCTAAACAACGGCTATACCAGTACAGATCCAAACAACGGACTGTACTTTTCCACCCAAAAATAAAGAAGTGGTAAAAAGAAGAAAGCCAGAGGGACCTAGGAAGTAAGACATGTGCTAGACTGGGACAATTCTAAAATATTGCCCGAAGGGAAGATATTACTCTTACCTCATTTACCCTCTCCCCTTTTTATTTTTTTTGCAATGGGGGTTCGAAATTGAACTATGTCCACCGGGAAAAGCGAAATTTTGACCAAGGGTAGATCACGTCCAGGTTTACACCTACACACACGCTCACACGAGTTCACTTAGAAACTTGCCTATCCAAAGGAAGCTTATTTGACTTGACTCTTGGTACATTCATGGATCTTTCAGCATGTTTAGAATAATACGATTAAGCATTTGAAAACCATGAACCTAGGAAAATCGACGCCTAAGGCTTATACCTCTCAAATACAATCCTGGTTTGGACATGAGTGACCACAAGGGCTCCTCCACGGGGACTTGATGGTGTCTTTTACTTGTGAAAACTGAGAGCATTGCCCTCTCACCTAAAAATGTCATTGAAGAATTAAAATGCCCCCTTATGCCACTTACACTTACGCATAAGCTTGCATTTTCCTTTTCCAAAAAACAACCTTGGCATCCGATTTTCTTGAAGCGTTAAAGTTAACCCCCCCCCCCCGAATATTAGAATTATCCCCACTCATATGAGAATTGTCCCCACGAAATTTAAAATTATCCCCACTCATATGAGAATTGTCCCCACTCACCTCATGCCCTTCCGCACATGCGTGAGAAGAAATTGTCCCCACCTCCTACACATAAGTTCTTCTTCACTCACGCACATGGAATCCCTTCCTTGCGCACTAAAGCCTGGTCTCCCGCACTTTACTTTCTCGCATTTATATTTCCATTCCGCCTTAAGATGGATTGTAGCCCTTGACAATTCAAGTAAGAAGGGCTCGAAAGTCAGTGCAGGGGCACAATCTGGACAGATTTAACACTTGGTCCATGGAAAGAATGTTTTTATAGGTACTGAAGGTTAGAACGGTCGCAAAGACTTTCAGCGGCAGCAGCAGACAGGAGCAGCAGGACCAAACTGCCCCAGGCAGGGGGCGGCTAAGCTCAACTAGCCGCCCCTGCCCTTTGTTTCAGGTAAGTTTGCCCCAGGCAGGGGGCGGCTAAACCTAACTAGCCGCCCCTCACTGGGCGGCTAGTTTACCCTTGCCTGCACCCCTTTCAGTTATATCATTCCATATCCAACCAACTCTTCAACACTTCTTTACCTATTACAATCAAATTCTTTCCAAAACCTGCATGTACACATTTCATACACATATTCATACGCAAAACCTGTATAGATACCATGCTAAAACGAATTATATATCAAAACCGACACCCATCCATGAATCAAACCTATAAAAATCCAGATTCATCTACACATACATACATGTCCATGAACATCCATACTAACTATTCCAAAAGACATGCATACAAAGGAGAATGATTAAATTGTCCCACCCAAAACCACAAACATAGACTGTCTTTCGAAACCTAAGAGAGTGCATAAAAAAGGATCTTTTTTTCTTCAAAACGCTCCAAACTTCGAAGTCTTGAGCTATGCATCATCGAAATATTCACCTGAGTCAAAACAAAAGAAGAAAAGCTTGAATTCATCGCATATATACTATTCTTCTACTTAAAACCAAGACACAAAGAAGCTATACCTCGACGTATCGTCATCCGCTGGAGGCTGAGTAGGAGGAACGTCCTGACTTGGCTGAGAAGGGAGCGGCGGATGAGGAGAAGACTGAACCTCTGGAACATCGGGAGCAGCAGGAGTCTCTCGAACCGAAGACGCGGCCCTCGCGTATATCCCACGACTCCGAGACACCGAAGGACGAGAGGCACGACTGAAGGTGGCCCCGGCAGCCAAGGAAGCCGAGAGAGAATGGTCAGGCTCAAGTGGAAGAAGATCAAGGTCCGCCTCGGTCATAGAGCCCCCTCCAACCAATTTCCCCCTCATAGTGGCCTCCCAGAGACGGACCTGCTGCATGTCTCTGTCTCTCCTCTCCAATCTCTGTCGGAGGCGACTCTCTATCCCTCTGGCCCGATCCTCACCGGCCCTCAACCTCTCCTCCAACTCCCGCGCCCTCGCTTCCGACGCCCTGACCGCCTCTCGATCCCTATCCCCGGCCGCCTAGAGAGAGCGAACCAGGTCTCCCATCAAACCTCCAGAAACGCTTGCTTGGACTTAAAACTAAGAAACCCTTCTTTTTTTTTGTTGGAGGGTGGTTGGAAAATGCCTATTACCTCCTCTTTTACCAAAGAAAAATATGTGCTTATAGAGGGCTTTGTTACACTGATTTTTTTTAGTCTAAAATAGAGTTGTATATACCTCGAAAAAAATCTAATAAAACATATAACTCATTTGATAATGTATATACTTTATTAAATATTTTATTATACTTACTAAAAATAGAACAATATACACTTTTTATCAAAGCAAATACATCATTAAATGATGTTTACTATTTTAAGAAAAATGAAAACATGTGTGATTGGAGTTTTGGTTAGTAAAAATAACCTAGTCTAATATTTACCATGCTTAAAAAGATGGTTGGGGACAAAAAAAGCTATGAAAAGAAAGAATCCTTTTGTGTTTTCTTTACTAGGCATGTGCAATGGGCCAGGCCGAGCCATCCCAACACGTTGAAACAGGGCTCAATACCGGGCCCAAGCCTGAACAGGTCTGCAGGCAGGGCTCAAGCTTTTGTGCCCATGAGCAGGCCAACAAAACCAAATTTTAAACAAGTTTATTTTTTAAATGTTTGTTAAAAAATTTAATGTGGTATGCCTCATATAAGGAGGTGTATACCTCGTTGGATGGCTAGTAGGGTATATGAAATTGTATTTTAGACTGTAAAAAAGACTATGTGTATTGGCGCCCATATATAATAAAGATTCATTTAAGTCGTACGTGTTCAAGTCAAGTAATTACTTGCATCCGAGATTTTCCTAGTAACACTAAGGTGTTGTTTAGAAACACGGTGAAAAAATATGATTTTGAATAGATTAGCTTAAATAAACTCAATTCCTCCAAAGCTTATTTTCAACGCTTTTTAAAATATATATTTTTTGTATACTAAAAATTGTAAATAATTTTTTAATTAAACTTGTTTTCATATAAATATTTGAAAATATGTTTGCGTTTTTTACTTTTTATAAAAAAATAAAAACGTATTTAAGCACGTTTCCAAATGCACCCTATAAAACATTTTCATCGTTGAAACTAAACTTTCCAAGTCATAAACATATATTATATGTAGGGAAAATGGCTAAAAAAATCTCTCAAAAATTAGAAATACTCAAATCAATCACTTTTTTAAAATTATACCTAAAAAGTCTCATTTTACAATTTTAAAAACACAAAAGACTAATCTACCTTATGCAATTAAATCCTTAATACATTTTACATCTCTTAACTTTGTTAAATTTTTTTACCCTCTTAATTTTATTAATATATTTCACACATTTTCATGTTTATCAATTTTATTATTATAAATTCTTTGTGATTAGGTGGATTTTGTGAAATTTGTACCAATATAATTTGAGTTTTTTACGATGAACTCAATAAATATTGATATTTTTTAAAAAAAATGGATATGTACTAATGATATTATAAAATATGTAAATAACTAAAAAATAAAAAATGTGAATAAAGATTTATAATATTAAAATGTCATCTGTTGCATTAAGGCACAACATATATTTAAATTACATATTATGATTATAAACAATGAAAAATGATAAACAATATCATATAAAATATATATAAGAAACACATAGTATGATATATATAATAACAAAACCTCTAAGAAAATTGATTTTTATCATGTATAGAGAGATTGTTATTTTGTAGGAAAAATAGGTTTTTAGTGTAGAATAAAGAGGGATGTTAAATATTTATTTAGATAAAGGCAGATTAGTCTTTTGTGTTTCCAAAACTGTGAAATAAGACTTTTTAGGTATAATTTAAAAAAATAACTGATTTGGATATTTCAAACTCTTAAGAGATTTTTTTTATCATTTTCCCTTATATGTATGCCATTTAATGTCAGTCATAAAATATGATAGAAATCAGTCATAAAATATGATATAAAAAAAAACAAAACAAAACATTTGTTAGATAGAATCTCGTGTGGAAAGTCATGCCATCTTGAGTGTGGAAAAAAATAAAATGACAGAGAAATTCTTCCCCACGGTTTAATGACTTTAGTCCGGTGTCCTTAATTGACATTTGTGTGGAAAAAAAAAGGAAAAAAGAAAAAAAAATCTAGAGACAACCCCACCTACACAGGATCTCGTGTTATAGCGACATGTACATACATGAATATTTTTATGTGCTGCTACGTAGACGGTATAAATATTTTACTATGTAATGAATTGAGGATTTTTTTCTAAATATAGCTAAATATGGGGTAATTTCTAATTAAAAAGAAAAAATTGATCACTGATGTTAGAGTGTCTCATTGTTTTTTACATGGAACATCTGTGGCCAAATCACAGAGGATCTGACATCCATGTGCATACCCTACCTGTGTATTCATAATGAGATAATTGAGTTCATGATCTAACAATTAAATCTTTCCAGGTGTTTATCCTGGATCTTAACTACCAAATAAAAAATGAAGTTGCTAGACATGTTTTTATTCAAGTAATGTAGCTAGTGAGATGAGATCTATACGGTATTGAATCCCATTTGCTTTTGTCAATCATTACATAAAAGTATTTTTCTTATTACCTTCAAAGGGTTTGGGTTAGGCATCTGTACTGTACAACAAGAGTTTTTATCATCCCTCAAAGACAAGAGTAAACAAAAAATAGAATTTTGAGACACAAAGTTTCATCAAAATTTAGTCAGAGTCAAAGTCAAGATACCACCCGCACCAAAAGCGACAGCCAAACTGCATGTAATGCCCAAGTGGTCCAACTATATATATGGCCTCTCCTTCAATCAAAACTTAATTCAAACAAAACAAAAAAAATGGAGATTGATATCCTCTCAAAAGAGACAATAAGACCCACCTCACCAACCCAACCCCACCTCAGATGGCACCAGCTCTCTGCGCTGGACCAGCTGGCGCCTCAGGTGACCTTCGATCTCATTCTGTTCTACCCAGCCAACGGTGGAGATCAATCTCCTCCTGCTCATAGAGAGACTGTACTCAAGACCTCCCTCTCCAAACTCCTCACCTCCTTCTATCCACTAGCAGGGAGGCTGAGGAGGGAGGGGCCGCCACCGCATGGCACGGCCTCCGTCGAGTGCACCGACGAGGGCGTCCCTTTCACTGTGGCCCATGCTGACATAGAACTCGAATCGGTCTTACAAGATGACAGGTACAAGCTATTTTTGTTTACAGTCTTAAATAAAGTCTCATATGCTCCGTTAGCTCTCTTGTAAATTTTTTATATTTTCGGCTCTAATTTAGTTAAAACTCCAATATGAGATTAACAAGATATATGAGACTGTAAATGGGACTAAGTGTTACAGCCATGTTTTTTTTTTAATTTTCAATGTTTTGACAGGTATATAAAGCACTACGATCAGCTAATCCCGCGGGACAGTAGCCAACTGGACTATGGCGAGCCCCTCCACCTCCAACTCACGCACTTCTCCTGCGCCTCCTCCGCCCTCGGCATCTGCTTTTCCCACCAAGTCGGCGATGGTAGCTCCTGGGCCCTCCTCCTCAAAGCCTGGTCCGCCTGCGCCCACTTGGGCGTCATCGGCCCACAACTCACCCCCCGCTTCACCGCCGCCTCCATATTCCCCCCTGCGAACCCCCCGCCCCTGGTCATCGTCCGCCCCTCGCACCCGAGGCTCCACCCACGCAGGTGGTTGTTGAAAATTTTATATAAATTTCTTTATTTGATTCAAATTTTTATGTATCTCTTCCTTTCTTTTTTTACAGCTTGTGTGTCTTTTCCTCCCCTGTTTTTTACTTTTTATATCTCTCTCTCTCCCTCCTTCTCTTGTTATACTTTTATTACAAGATTTCAGACCATGTAGCTAATTTATATGGTATATAGACTACCTTTCACCTCAAAAATTATTATGTGTTCTAAGCTATATTGTATGGATATTTTTTTAGAATTTAGGATCCATTTAGAGATTTCTCACGTTCTCAAAAACACGTTGGAGATTTTATTGCATTTTATTGAATGTTTTGAAATCACAAATGAATTCTTATAATTGCATTTCATTATGTATCCATTTCTTTTTATATATAAATGTCATATTCTATCTGAGATTCTAAGTACGAAAGGAAAGAAAGCAAAATCATACTCTTGTTTCTTCTGGGAGATTCTAATTAAGTATTGAATAACAAACTTTACACTGTTAAAATACCCTCATTCAAATGCTATTTTCAACGATATCTCTCAAAAGAGTTTAAATATTGCATAAATTCTCTTTTAAATGAAATTTTGCACAATATAAATTTTTAAGTTTTACAAAAATACTCTCCTAGAAGGGCATTGAATGCACAATTTAAATATTTTGAGAGGTATATATATATATATGCAAAAACACTAATTGAAATGTGTGGGCTCAAAATGAGAAAATGTTACATGCAATCCCGTTTGCATCCCAATTAGCTGGTATACATTTAATTTTTTTTTAAGTGTATATTTATATAATAAAGTATATTAATATTTTATAGAAATAAAGTATATGCTTATATGAAATAATGCATACAATCGATTTTTTATACTACTTTAGACGTGACAAATACAAATAGGACTGCAAATTGGACTGATTGCAAATGCAAATAGGGCTGAAAAATAGACTGATTGCATTAGCGATTTGACGCCCGTTGAGATTTGGAGTCGTGAGTCCTTTTTAAAAAAAAAATTGAAGCTTTATTTTCATAGGAATAATGGTATATGGTTTTGAAGGGTTGAAAAAATCACTTATTTTGATGTTTTTGTGATTTTTTATTTATTTTGATTTTTCATCATTGATATATTGAATCGATTATATTTTTTGGAAGTTAAGTTTTAAAATCTATTTCCAAAATGTAAGCTTACTCTAAATCTAATATGTGTTTGTAATCAATTATTTTCTTCATGTTCATTTTTTCAATGTTTGAAACTTTTTTTACTATATTTTATGATGGGAATAATGAGTTTCAAGATTTTTTTCTAGATCTTCTATAGATTATTCTACATCACTTAATACAAAAAAAAATTGATATGAATTGTCATTACTTAAAGAACTCTGTTATTATTCAATTATCTTAATTTTATCTTAATTTATTATATTTTTATAAATTATAAATTTTTTTTATCTTACTTTGTTCTTGACCCTTTTGCCTCCTTTGGATGTTCTTTTTATTTATTTCTTTTGATTTTCTTCCTCTGTTTTGGCATTCGGATCTGGTTCTAGGGTCTATCTTGATGCACATCAAGAGAAGCCTGCAATTATCGCATGTCTGTTTCATGGACATCTCCTGTGTGCTTCTTTCTCTACCAGGCCAATCCAATTCTTTCTCTGTATTATTTGCTATATATATATTATTATTGATATCATTAATCATTATCTAAAGATTCTTCAAAACTAAGATCCGAGTCACAACAACTTTTCATAAAAATCTGATGAAAATTGAAAACACAAACATACCAACAGGTTCCTCATCGGCGCGCGCGCTCTCGAGCGGCTGAGGAGTGAGAGAACCGTTCGCGGCGGCAGGCCCACGCGGTTCGAGGCGGCGGCGGGCGCGGTGTGGCGGTGCGCGCGGCGCGCGCGCGAGGGGATGACGAACCTCTGCCTCCTCGCCAACCTCCGCCCCAGGCTGTCCCCGCCGGTGGGTCCCGAGGTGGTCGGAAACATGTGGGTCGTGACGACGGCTGCGACGACGGAGGAGGGCATTGGGGAGGCCATATCAGGGATCGACGGGGAGTACGCGCGGCGCGTGATAGCAGGGGAGGTGCGCGTGAAGGAGCACGAGGAGGGGGGGTCGTCGCTAGCATTTAGTGGGGCGGCGGGGTACGGGTTTTACGAGGCGGACTTCGGGTGGGGGAGGCCAAGGAGGCTCGGGTTGGTGAACCACAACACAGGAGAGCAAGTGGTATTCGTGGGGACGGCGAGTAGGGAGGGGGTGGAGATTTGGGTTTGGTTAGAGGAGGAGGTGATGGTGAGGTTTGAGAGGGACCCTGAGATTGTTGAGTTACTGTCTCATGTTGACCACCACCACTCTTGCTTGTGAGAAATGATATTAATATTTGCATTCAGATATATTTTTCAAATAATTGATATGTTTAACGACGAATAGTAATTGAATGATCAAGTGATGAAGTAATATGTTGGACAAAGATAAGAATTGAGAAAATTTAAGATTCCTACTCTCTTGCTTTACAGAGGATTTATATATATCTATATATAGTGTGTTGAAAAAAGAAAAACAGAATATCAATTTTGTGTGATATTTGATTTTTGTGTTTGTGTTTTATCCATGTAGATTTATATGAGAATAAATACCAAAGTGGATATAGAGATTAATAAAATAAATGTTCTGATGTCTTGTTGAATGGTTTGGGTGATTCAAATGTGTTGTCAAATGTCTCTAGTTTTGAATGATGAGTAAAAATATATGACTCAATTTTTTAGTTATATATAAATGTCAATCTAAAAATAGATGTTATTTAAAATAAAAATAAAACATTTAGGAATCAATTTCAAAAATCAAAATGATGTGATATCTAAAAGTCAAATTATGTTTGTATTAAAGTATTAGATTACACATGTATTATATTATTGTGTTACACATGCAATACTATTATGTATTATTTATAAAGAGCTTGAATCCCTCTCTAATAGAATTGAATCTCATTATTATGGTTTCACAACCACCTCAAAAACTCTAGTTCTAGAAAAGTTTTTTTCTTCACTATTCCCTGCTTTGATTGAAGAGTTCTCAATCGGCCTTTTGCTGATGTCACTCGCCTTGTGGCATCTCTTTTCGCATCAATGCTGCCTTCGCATGTCTTTCTTTATATGCGCTCTTTATTTTTCTCCAGCATTGCTGCCTCCGCACACGTATTTTTAATTTGCGTTTTTTCTCTTTCCATGGCATTGTTACCTCTACACACATCTTCTCTGTGTTCATTCTTTCTCTTTCCACAGCATTACTGTCTGTGCACACATCTTCTTTTATATGTGCTCTTTGCCCTCTCTCTTTGTTCTCCACGTTGCCACCGACTCGGCGATGATGTCACACCCTTCAATGGGTTGATGTTTCCCCCTAGTGGACCTTCTTCGTTGCTTCATGCACGTCATGTGTGCTTTCTTCCTTGCTCCATGCATGTCATGTGTGCCTTCTTCCTGGCTTCATGCATTCATTGCATCCCTTATTTGACGCCTTCACACATTCTTGTGCTTTTTTCGGTGCCTCTTCTTAACCCTCTCGCCTATCATATAATTTTTAATCTCACTCACTCTTTTTTTTGCTTGATAATTTGATTTTTGTATTATTATAGCTGATCAAAGATTACATAGTGTACATCAAAGTGGCAAAAAGAACAACACTTTAAAACAGAGAAAGTATTGTTTTCACATTAGAGGTCAGTACAATTATATTGGGGAGCTCAAAACCAGAGAGAGTTAAGAGTGCTTGATGTATATGGTGTCATCTCTATCTTTTTGAGAAGTGTTTCAAGGGCAGGCCAGTGATGTTGTGGTTGGACATAGGATTTTCCATTTGAAGTTATGTGCGATGCCAGTATATCAACAGCAGTGTTGCCTTCTCTGTGGATATGAGTAATTTTCCAAGATTGAAGGGTAGCTAGTCCTTGGATGATTTTCCTATGGATTCAAAGAATTGTCCATGGTAGGTTTGTCACCCTTGGAGCCACACAATCGCTGTGGTTGAGTCAGCCTCAAACCACATCATGGAAGAATCTAACTGAAGACCCAATTTTAGTCCCGAGAGAATGCATTGACATTCCAAGAGATTTATAGACAAAGGATTGCATTGACCTGCTACTCCAAATAGAAAAGCTACTTTGTCATCCCATATGAGCGCACCATAGGCCCCCTTGTCATCAGAGAGGGAGCCATCTGAATTGAACTTCAACCAGTGAGGGTAAGGGGGAGTCCATTGGACAGGGGTGCTAGTGGCGGGGATATCCATAATGGTAATTCTGAAGCTGCCTGCTATTTGGATGATATTCGGATTGAAGATGATTTTGAGGGAGGTGGTTTGGAACTTGATAGATATCTCTTCCTTGATTCTATGGAGTGTTCTCTTCTTGTGAGTAGATAGTCCTCTGAAAATGCGGTTGTTGTGTTCCGACCAAATGAACCATAGATAGTTGGATAGCATGGAAGTATCAATGATATTCTTAGTGGGATTGGAGGTATTGGAATCCAACCACTTTGGAAGGCAAGAGAGTATTCTTGATGGGCGTCCCTTGATCAGCAAATCTCGTAGAAGAGATTGGAGGATGTAGTGTGAGTAGGAACATTGAATTATGAGATGATCAATGTTCGTCACCCGAGTGGCAAAGTTGGCAGTTGAGATTAGTGACTAAACCTTTACTAATGAGGTAGGATAGTGTGGGAGCTCTGTTGGGGAAGAATTGCCAAGACGGGAAGAAGTGCTTTTGTACCTGATAGGAGTGCCAAATCCATTTGACCCAAGGGAGGGAATGGCTGAGGCTCTTCGCAGATTTCTAGGTGAGGGAGCCTACTCTACTATGAAGCCAAATTAGAAGATCAGACCCTTGTCCTCCGACTTCAAGAGCCTGGATTTCCATGCACACAAGGACCTGGTTTAGAATTTTACCGTTGAGCCAAGGATCGGTCCAAATGTTGATTGAATAACCTTCAAAGATGAGATATTTAGTGTGAGGCATTATCAGTCTCTTGCTTTGACGATGAGTATCCATGCACACAAGGAACCCTGTAGGGGAACACAATTTCAATTGTTGCCTCTGCGAAGATACTTCTTCTTGATCCATTCGGTCCATAAAGAGGGGAAGTTAGAAGCTAGCTCCCAAAATCTAGAGCCACAAGAACCTCTATTCAATTCATCTATGTTGAAGATGCCCAATCCACCGTCTTGTTTTGGCTTGCAAACTATATTCGAGTTGACATGGTGCATTTTTCTAGCTGTTGAGCAACCTTGCCAGAGGAAATTTTGCAAGATACGCTCAATCTCCTTTATAGCAACACGTGGAATAAAAAATGAGGCTAACCAAAAGAAGTGGTAGGAGGAGAAGATTGAAAGGACTAGTTCGAGTCTTCCAGCCATTGATAAGAGTTTCCTGTCCAAGAGACCATCCAGATCCACACATTGTCAATAAGTACTTAGCAAAGAGATCTGGTGAGTGACCCTGTCAAGAGAGGCATCCCAAGATAACGAACTGGGAGAGACTGTGATGGAGAGGGTGTCGCAGAATAGAGGAACAACAATGTTGGTGAAAATCTAGCTTTTCCCTTCATTTATGTGGAGTCCTAAGAATTCAGAGAAGAATTTGAAGAAGTTTTTTAGGGCCATTGTTAATTCTAAAGAAGAATCCGAGCAGACCAGGAGATCATCTGCAAAACAGAGGCGAGTGATATTTAAAGTCCCCCTAATATATGGTTTGATGTGGCCAACCTCGCTTAATTTGTTTAAAATGGTGGAGAATCCCTCCATAACGAGAGTAAAGAACAGTGAGGACAAAGGATCGCCCTGGCTTCCATTGAGAATAATTGAATAACAAGTTGAGAAAATGCATTCCATGCATAATTGAATCCAGTGTTCGTTAAAATTGAACCCCTTCAAAATCTTGAAAAGAAACGATCAACGAACACTATCAAAATCTATTTGAAGGTTTACCTTAATGCAGCACGAGATTTACCATCCTTATTGATATAGGAGATAAGTTCATGGGCGAATAGAAGAACCTGTTGCAGCCTGGATCCTAGGATCTTTGTAATAATCTTGTATAGAGAATTGCGTAGAGAGATTGGTCAAAAATTGTCCAAAGAGTCGCATGGGCCGTTTTGGGAATGAGGGAGATGAAAGACATGTGGCTCACTTGCTTGAGTAGATGACCATTAGAGAATAAGTGTTGGACAGCCATCAGAAGTTCCAGATGAACACGGTCCCAGAATAGTTGATAGAAAAGAGCAGGAAAGCCATCTGGTCCGGGGCTACTAAGGGTCTTTTGGCTGAATACTGTGGACTTGAGTTCAGATAGTGCGACATTTGAGGTGAGCATGGAGTTTTGGATATCATATACCTTGAAGTGGAGGAGTAAGTTTAGCACATCAGGTCACGTATCCCTGCTGAGAAGTGTGGAGTAGTAATTGACAATGTGAGACTTGATTTCTCTGTGACCTGTGCTAGGAATTCCAACATTGGTGCGAAGGGAGCTGATAGAGTTGCGGGAGGTCCTGTTTTGAGTGAAGCATAGAAAAACATGGAACTTCTATCACCCAAGGTCAGCCACTGTTGGTGAGATTTTTGTCTTAGAAAACTTTCTTCCTGCTGCAGTGCTGCTTGGTAGGCTTTCCTTACTGTTTGTTCTTCAATAATAAGGTCAGTTTGCAGGGTGTTTTATTGGAGAGAGTAGCGCACCTCGTTGAAGTCACCCCCTAGCATCCACATTGCTCAATGGTAGCGTAAACTGCCGTGACAAAGAAAGAGCAAGCGGTGTTGAACTTGGTTAGCACATCGAAATGTAAAAGTTGAGGAGAAATTTCAATAATCTGAATAACATGTGAGTTGGATTTCCCGAATATCCCAATACGAGCATCAGGGGAGAAGAATGAAGCATGCCTAGAAAGAAGAAATCAGCAAGTACAATCTTGAGCTTGGGGTTGAAGCTTGGTATCCGAGAGGCAGGTGATATCTGTTTTGACAGAGTGCAGAAGGTTTTTGACCTCCAGTTGATTGTCGAGACCATTGACGCCCCTAAAATTCTAAAAAAACAAGTTCATTGTGATGAGAATTGGGGAGGTTTTCCCCAACTTTGGGGGTCCAATTTCAGGTCAAGATGCACTGAGTGAAGTCCTCCCCACCCAAGTTGTCTACATGAATGCGCAGAGCTTTCTCCTTTGTGTTGTTCTTGGCGCCACCAGGGTGGGGAGGTCCAAAGGAGGGAACCGTTGAGAGTTTCAGTTTGATCAAAGCCTTGGTGGGTTCATCATTGTCAAGGAATGTGAGAGGGGAAGCAGTAGTGACCACAGAGAGTGGTGCAATTACCTGCAGGAGAGGGATGTCAGACGTAGCTATCTCTTGTGGGATTGGGTTATCCTGTGCAGGGGTTGCTTCAATGTGCACAGCTGATGATTGGGGGCTATCACTGGTGGGAATGGATTCTCAAGTGAAAGGGGCGTAGCCTTAAAGGTGGAGTCCTCACTGACTGAGAGTAGAGACTTTCCTTGAGTTGATGCATGAGTTATAAGTCCAGAATGCTAAACTTGTTCATGGTAGAACTATTATACTTTGATGAGGGGGTGTTAACTGGTGAATTGGGATTGAATGTGACCTCTCTTTCAGGGTTTCGGGATAAGGAAGGGCTGTTGGAAGGCTGCCCTCATCCACCACTGCATTGGTGACCTCACATACCTCATTGATTGCATTCTCCACTCAAGGAGAAGACCGCCAAGGCACTTCAAAAAAATCTTCTCAAGTCTATGTTCCAATATGCAATCTTCCTAATCAGGTGAAGGAACCCCTTGGTGAGCAATCTATGATCCCCATGGATAATTCAGTGGAGAATGTTCTCACTCACTCTTTGGTCTCTCTCCGCTCCATTTGTTCCTTTTCTTTGACATCCATCATCTCGTCTATCACATAATTTATACCCTCACTAATATTTTTCAATTTGTAAGAGGATGCTTAAAAAATTCATTACATAAATAAACATCACAAGTTAAGCATAGATAAAAGAACATAACTCGCTTTTGTACGAAGATAGCGCTGAATAATACTTTACAATTTATAAAAAATAAAATATTTTGTAGAAAGCCTCCCAAGTCTCAATCCCCACACCACCAACAGCATAAAAGATTAATGAAAAAATTAATTAGAGGTCCTTACAGCCTATCCCTCATTATTTTTAGGCCCCTGGACCATTTCAAGATATTTCTAGGTCCCTAACCCCTGATTTAATTATTTCTAGATCCAAACTAACAGTTTTTGTTTGTTTCCTCCAATAGCATACCCAATATACCCCTTCAACAATTAGTTTTTTCCTCCCCTTCTTCTTCCCCAACCCTCACTCTATTTAAAACCCTAAGTTGCACTGAACACCCTCCCATGGCTCTGACGGCTGAACCACTGAAAATCGGGTCTCCGACAACCTAAATAGTACCTACACATTGATTTACAAACTACGGTTGAACCATCCAATCTTCTTCTTCTCCATTGAAAACTCACGACGGCGGTGAAGGAACCACGAGTTACAAATAAATACGAAGAATCATAATGCTCTAACCAAAGATATTGTAAATAACAATGACATTGCTTTTGGTTCTGAATTTATGATACAGTATAAAACGCAAATTGTGTTAGCATTCATGTCAACTGATACTATTTATACGATTCTGATTGTTATACAAAGATACGATTACGTTTCTCTTAGATAAATTAACAATGTACCCATATCTATTAATAGTGTACTCAGGGTAGAGTCTGATTGTTTTACATTTAGTTGATACACAGCGTGTATGTGGCATTAATATTGTATGTAATGCATTTCATATTGTTCTTAGACTGAACAAATTATTCATTTTTGTAGAATATTTGAATTTATACATGGATACCCTAATGGCATTTTGTTCCTACAACGGAGAAACATGAGTAGTTCATGTTGGTAGAACTACACACTTTCAGATATTGTAAGTAAATTATGTGAAAGATGAAAGTTCGATGTGCCAAAAGTCATTTTGAAGTACGACATTCCCGTTCAAGCAAATATGAGAACGACTCTTGTGAAAACAATGAATATGTTGAGACTATGTATGACATTCACAAGATGTGTGGATCCAACTTTATCCAAATTAATGTTTTCATAACTTATTAAGAAAGCTCTGCTGGAGATACAAGACAAAGGTAAATTGTTTTACTACTTGTTGTGATGATCCAATGGTTTAATTATATTCTAACGGTGTACTAGTATGATTTAATAGTGTACCCATACTATTTAACATTGTACTAAGTAACCATAATAGTGTATGATATATCATTTTTACTATTGTATGACAATGCTTCATATGCTTTATTGTATGACTTCTAATGTTACGGTGGAAAAGAATTATAGGATGTCCAATAGTGTCCAACTGAACCTAGGAACAACAGTACCAACATCTTCAATACTTACATCTTGTAGCATGATTTCTCAAGGAGAAGCCATTTGTGGGAGTTCAAGCGGTGTGATGCTGATAAGCTTTTGAGAGAATATTATTCATTCGGCCAATCAACTATTTGAAAATGTTGAAGATTTTTCGCATGCAGTTGACCAATTATTCTATAGCACATTCATTTGATTTTGAATGCGTGAAAAACAATAAGGTACGAGTAACTGCCAAGTGCAAACACCCTTCTTGTGGATGGTGAGTTCATTTCAAATCAAATTGTTGAACAATATTAATTCATGTGGTGGTGGAATATCAACAAACGATCATCCAAGAGCATCGTGAAGATGGGTGGGTGAGATTACAAGGACTAAACTTATTGACAGCACATTGTATCGACCCAGAGATAGAGTAAAGGATGTGTTTAGGGAATATGGAATCCAATTACCATGTCACAAGGCTTGGCACGGGAAAGAGGTGGCTTGCAAGGACTTACATGGAGATGAATCCCTCGCATTCGATAATCTTCGGTGGTATACTGATGCGGTGATGCTACAAATCCTGGAAGTTATGTGGAGCTTGAATGCACTCCGGATGACCATAGATTTAAATGATTCTTTATATGCTTTGGTGCTTCACTCATTCGTTTTGAAACAGGTTGTAAGCCTTTGTTGTTCCTAGATGAAACATTTCTGAAGTTAAAATATCAAGTTATTTTGCTAGCTATCATTGCTAAAAATGGTGATGAAGGTTTCTTTCCATTAGCATTTTCAGTTATGGATCAAGAGACCGAAGGCAATTGGACGTGGACATTGACATGTCTCAAAAAAATCATATTTCATATCAAACGATCACTTTCATTTTTAATAGGAGTAAGGGATTGATGTCAGCTGTCCCTGGAGTCTTCCCTGCATCACATCACGCACCCGAAGATGAACTTTAGAGATTCTATCACTGGTAAGTTTAGTATAACCATTAGAAAAACATTGCTCCAAATTTTAGATGCTGCAGCTTATGGACTTAGGATAGAAGACTACACAAGAGTACTAGCACAAATGTGTGGATACACTGAACAAGCCGCGAAGTGGGTTGAGGACTCCGATCCAAATTATTAGGCTAATGCAGTGTTTTCAGGAGAAAGATATGGGGAAATTTACTCCAACTGTGCTGAGTCATTCAATTCATGGATACTTGAAGCCCGCAACCTTCCAATAGTCTAAATAGTTGATCATATACGTGCTCATATGATGGAGATGATGTATCATAGACGCAATGAATCTAGCAATTGACAGACTTTTTTGTGCCAATCTATCATGAAAAAATTGTAAAAGATCTAAGCCAATAGTCGTGGGTTGCAGGTATGGTGTTCTGATGAATTACATTTTGAGGTTTGTGTGAGGTGAAGCGAAGCAGTAAACCTTATTAAGTGCACCTGTACATGTAGAAGATGGCAGGTATATGGATTGTCATGTGTTCATATATGTGCCGCAGTGTGAAAGATAAATGGCTCCATACATGAATATTGTTCACACTATTTTTGAACAGATTTGTACCGTTAAGCTTATGCCGCAGCAATCTTACCAGTAGTAGGTAGTTAGAGGACGGAGGGGGAAGAAGGTGACATAATCATCAAACCTCCATTAACCAAGATCAGGCCGGGGAGGAAAAAGAAAAATCGGATCGAATCACAAGCAGATCCCGACGCAGTGACATTGTATCGTTGTTCGCAAAGGCCTTGGACATAACAGGAAGACATGCAGAAATCATGTTGCTTAATATATTATTATCCTTCTTTATTTGTATTAAGTATCCTGATTTATTTGTATGAACATTTGTTTTATGGGTTTTTTAGTTTTAAGTCCCTGTAAACATACATATTTAGGGATCGATCCCCACTTCTTCAGAATTTGATTTTAGTCCCCCGGTTTAAATGATATGTTCAGTTTTAATCCCTCCCAGGGACTCAAACCAAAACCAAATAATTTAGGGATAGGTCCCTCTCAGGGACTAAAACCAAAATATGAAGAAGTAAGGGATCGATCTCTAAATCCTATGGTTTACGGGGACTTAAAACTAAAAAATCCTTGTTTTATTTGTATCAAGCCATATGATCCTATGTGCTTAGAAGTATTTGTGCTTAAAGTATTTTTAGCTCCTTCATCTGATGATGGTTAAACTATCATGAATGTAGAAAGGGTAGTATCTAACAGTGTACCCATATGAACTAACAATGTACTTATAGTAATCAACAGTGTACCTGTTGGATTAGCAATGTACTAACTTTACTAGATTTCATTACTTAGTTTCTATTTTTTCATTCATAACAAATCTGTCAATTATAACACTTCTATTCATAACATTAACTAATAACAAAACTATAAACATTCACAACATTCATTGACAACCCAACTACATCATTCACAACATTTACTTAATAACATTGTTGTTCATTCAAGAAACTTGATGTATATCCAAAACAAACATTCATGTCCATTCATAGCAGTCTCACATTGGATCTTCTAAGGATCTTCAGAGCATATTCACCTCTGAATCTTGGGATATCACTCTGATCGAAATTCCACAGCATCCTCTTGATGAGATGCTCACTAAATTTTATCACGAACATGACGCAGTCCACCCTAAAATATCACACAGTTATATAATATCATACTATTTGAGCATTGTTGAAGGAGAAATAGAAGTATAATTACTCATTCGTCTGATCAGGGTATTCTTCTTCCCTGATGGTGGGCCAGTTGTCAACTTCCATGGAATGATACCTCCTGAAGTACACTTTCAATCACATGACCTATATAGTTAACATCGTACAAATATACATTAGCAATGTATTAATATTACCTAACAAGGTACCCAAATTACCAAACAATGTACTACCAAAATATCAGAAGATCTGAACTTACCAAATTACCTGTACTTTCCATAAAATCAGAGATGTTCTTCATGGAGTTATACTCTATGAACTGATGTTGTTTCAAATCAACCTTCAAAAGATGCCAATGATGACACTCTTTAACATTTGAATGGACTGGCATTAAGATAATGTCAACATCCATGATGCATCCTTCGCAAAAAGAAGCAAAATTGGACATATATTGTTCAGTTGAAACTCCATCGACGGAGCAAGGGTTTGTGTTGTTCAGGTTTTTCTGTAATATGATAAAAAAAAACCAAAATTAGAGTATGAACAATGATATCATTCATGTTATCATAAAGGTGTCAGCAATATAAAATTCACCTGAGCCCAGGGATAGATGTTGTCACGCCCCAGGGCGACCGTCCCCGAGACGTGAAAATATATGATATCAGCTATCTATAATGAGATCAATAAAAACTCTAACATGACATCTGAGGCAACAACGCAATTAACAAGGATAGCTGTCATATATATATAAACAAGATAGCGGAAGCTAAATGAATAAGTCTGAAATCCAAAAACATATTACAAACTAGATTACATAATCAACTGTCATGTGAGAGCCAATAAAACAAAAGACATCCATACACAAATACTGTGCACAAGCACGAGTATCAATATGTACAAGGAAAAAGGGGGATGTTGATGGCCTCTCGCTCGCAAGATCCAGAACACGAAAGTTGCACTGCTGCTGATACTGCGCCTAAGGGAGCTCCTCCTGCGAGTCTGACTCGACGACAACTGGGGGAAAACGAATGCGAGGGGTGAGCCACACGCTTAGTGAATGGTACAATCCATGCAACACAACTCATATTAATCCATTGAAACAATTTAAGGTCCCAACGGATGGGAACAACTACATAAGTTGGTGGGTCACGTAACAACCTGAGCCCACCACATCATCACCCTCACCCTCACAGGGTGACATAGGACTATTGGGAGAAAAGGTCGATTGATCTACACCATTCGTCATCCGGTAGCCCTCTCCCAGATAGTGTAACGCCCCCGAACCCATGACTCCGTTCTGAAGCGTGAAATTTGGTTGAGTTAACTTAATTCCTCGAATCTCATAGTTCTATTTTTCCTTTGATCCAGAGATATAATAAAGTAAGACTAAAATAAACTTCATTCTTCAAAGGTACTAAAATATCGAAGATTCCACAATACTTTCAATTACTCTGAATATAACTTATACATAAAAAGATATAGAACTTGATACAAATATGGTTACTAGGGAGATGGGCCAACTACATGCCAAAAATTTGATCAAGTCCTTCAACCAAGCAAGTCTAACGTTCTCACATCCACGATCTCATTCGCATCTACACGAGATCCACCGATCTAAGTCTTTAAATCTGAAAGGTTAGAAAAATGAGGGGTGAGCAACCACACGCTCAGTGAATGGATATGTGGCATCCCGTTAGTACATTTATAATCAAAATATAATAGTCATAAAATGTCCACACAGACATGTAATATATCAAGAGAGAAAATATATAAAAATGCCACTAAGATATGCAATAATATATATATATATATATATATATATACACACACACACACACATATAATCATATCCAACATGATGCATACAACACCACGAACACGCATGTCCGTATTCGCAGCACCCAGCTCGCGGGGCCTTTCGCAAACCCCTCACAACCAATTTACAACAACACTAAGCCCAATCATCTCAAAAGCCCAACCCTAATAGACCTATAATCCGCAACTCATCCGAAAGGCCTAACGAAAATCCCAACTTCGAATAAATATTAAAATTTTCATATAACCACAATGATCCGATAATCAATATCCATTTATTCCATAAGACCCATATAATCGATCAATCCTCGAATAAATATTTAGACAAATCCAATAAGGCTCAACTATAATTCCAATGATCGAAATAACTAAATCTAATCAATTTATATCCCACTAACAGTAATATCCAATTAATATTCGTTGATCCCACTAAATCAAATTAATTGATTTAAGATCCAATTTGAGTCACCAAGATCAATAAAATCATCAAAACTCACAAATAAACTTATACTTCATTAAACATCAATACGGGATCCCTTAAATCTCTAAAATTCATCAAACTTGGTCATCAAACTTAATATTTGAATTCTAAAAACTGCACAGAAATTTCTCAAAAATCATAATTTTCTACCTGTAACTCCGAATTGGACGATTCATGATTCGTTGCAAAGCTCTTTTAAAAACCTATTTCTGTTTGTGAAATATATTTTTCCCATAAACGACTCTATCATAATCTAAAATACATTTAACGTCCAAGTATATAATCAACCCAAAAATAACCCATTAAATCCCAAAATAAATAAATCTAATTTGATCTTAAGAAATCCTTCGAGATCCATTGTAATCAAATCGAATAATCATCCAATAAAAATCAATCAAACCCTAACATTAATTCATCAACCTTCTTCCCCAAACAATAGATTGACACAACCATCTCTCAATCAAAAAATAAATTGAAACCCTAAACAACAAAATCAAAAGAATAATTTCTCACCTTGTGATATTCGACGGGCAAGGTTAGATCGTCCCACCATTTATGTCTTCTCAGATTTGGATGAAAACCCTAATCCAAACATATTATTTAAAGGGGTTTATCAAAATTATAAAATGACCCCTTAAGTTTTTTAGGTTTACAAATAGGTCCCTATCCGATTTATAAATAGAACCATATCCGATTTACAAACAGATCTCTGAAGGCTATTAAAAGGTATTCTATTTTCGCAACTAGATCCCTAGGCCCAATAACTTGACACCTAGGCCTAAAATCAAATTTTCCGAACTCTGAATCTCACCAAATTTCAATCAAAGTATTTTGAGACTATAAAGAACTCCAAAAAAATATAAAATAATTATTTCAACATCAATTTATAATTATCATAATTATAAATCAAATTGGACTCATTTGGGCCCACCGCCAAATCTGAAATATGAAATATTAAAAATTAAATTTTGAAATTTCTATTATATATTTAAAATAAATATATAAGGTTAAAAATACATAAACGTTACAGATAGCCTCTACCTGGTAGCCTCCCATGACTGTTACCTCTACCATATGGGCGCACCAACAGGCGTCATGAATAGTGTCTAGGAGCACCTCGTAAGACAGCTACAATCCTGGCAGCTTCAACACTGTAGATACCCCAATTTTGACCATCCAGAGAGACAGAAATACTTCAAGTAACACACGGAAATATCCCAAAGTTGGACATCCAATAAAGAACCAAAGGTACGGTAAACCGGAAACCCTAAACCCTAGCCTTGACCTAAACCGGAAACCCTGACCTAAACCTAAACCTAAACCTAAACCTAAATCGGAAACCCTAACCCTAACTCTAAAAACCCAAAACCCTAGAACCCCAAGTCCCTTGCAAGGGGCGGCTAGCCCTAACTAGCCGCCCCACACCAGGCGGCTAGTTTACACTAGCCACCCCCATGGCCGCCCCTCTGGCCGACTTTGGACCGGTCCCGTGGATGGGACATAAAGCAATATTAAATGCTGATTATTGCGACAGGTCATGACCTTTAGCCACCCCCTCTCGGCCGGATCAATCCAAGTAACCGACCCAAGCCACCGCTTGTCAGAGATGGGACGTTTGGCAGGTCATGATAGGGGCGGCTACCAGGAAGTAGCCGCCCCATCCTGGGCGGCTAGTTAGCACTAGCCGCCCTTCACCTGGTCTCTGACAGAAGAACCAGAGAATTAATGAGAGGTCCAATCGAAGCCAACCCACTCCATTACCCTCGGGATATTTCCCTGCCTCTCTTTTACTATAAATAGAGGGGTCCCAAGCCCAAATACAACATCGACAACATCACCAAAAATCCAAAACAATCTTCAATCACCCTTCCACCACTAGAAATCCCAAGAGAGAGAGATAGAGAGAGAGAGCCCCTTTTGTGAGAGAAATACCCATTCCCTACATAAAATACCCTCTCATCCCACTCTCCAGAAACCCGGGCTAAACCTAGTTTAGCCTCTGTCCAAAACCAAACCCATTTCCTACCGAAGTTCTGCCCAAACCAACCCAGACCCTGGACGGCTAACCCTAGCTAGCCGCCCCCTGGCCGACGGCTAAACACAACTAGCCGCCCCCCCCCCCCATACACACCCCACTTACACCCCCCTATGTCCCATAACTCCTTTAGTCAAGCCCCGGAAGCAGAATAGGATTATCTGTTTTTCACCTCTGTATACGGTATATCTGTATTTCAGAGCGGAGACGCCACAAATTCCCCACGTAGGCTATCAAATCTGACCCAACCTTTTCCTGCTTTTAGAAAAAACAGGTGGCGATCACACAAATCCCTGAATCCTCTTGAGACGCTATCGCGATCACACAAATCCCTGAATCCTCTTGAGACGCTATCGGGTGCCTCAACCAGGAACGACACCCCTCACCCTTCCGAGAAGACGATCCGACCGAGCCCGCCAGGGCACGCACCCGATCGGAATCCCCGAAGAACCCCCACACACGCACGCGCTCACCGCGCACCCCGCCGGGATCCGCTCCGACACGCCGACATTCGGAGGCGTTCCCGACGGTACCGACAAATCTGGCGATCATGGTGGGACCTCCCTCGTGAAAAACAACAAAAGGTAATCATCTTCTGCCCCCTTTTACAAGCTTGACTAGAATGCTATCAACCCTCTAAGAAGGTTAGAGTTTCCGACCCCTCGAATCAGTTCCTCCTCTAATTCACATCACAGCATCATTTACTGCTTTGTAAGCCGCACACAGATGCGCAATCCTTTACTGCTTTGTAAGCCGCACACCGTTGTGCAATCCTTTACTGCTTTGTAAGCCGCACACCGCTGCGTAATCCTTTACCGCTTTATTTACTGCTTTATATCTGCATTCGTTCCCTTAAATCATTTCACACGCATCATGGAATCCCGCATAGAGGAGGAGATACTAGAGGAAAGAACCCACCAAGAGGGTCAGGCCACGCAATTCCTGACCCATCTAGAGGAAAGGATGGCCAGTCTAGGATACCAATCTGTAGAGGACATGTTTCATGACCTCGCCGACTACCGCCAGGTCAAAACCCTAAGACAGGAGACCCCTGTCGAAACCCCTAAGGCCATTCCAAAAACCCCATTCACGCCCAGCCACTCGGTCAACCCGAGCGTCTTTTCATTCACCCCCCTTTCCCCCGTGAATCCAATATTCCCAGCCGTTTCCACCCCAGGCCCCTACCAGGCCACCCCAAACCCGGGACCGCTAGGCAGCCCTCCCCGAGGAGAAACACTGGACGATACCATCCGGAGAATTCTCTCCAAGACTGGTCCCTCAGCCCCCAAACACATGTCTCTACATAACCTAAGACAAATCCCGTCAGTCCACCTACCGGAGGGGTTCAAAATTCCCAAATTTCACCGGCATAACGGTCGTGGAGACCCAGACATCCTTTTGACTGCCTTTTATCTAAACGCACGCCCGTTTCTAGATAATCAACCTCTGCTAGTCTTCCTCTTCCAAAAATCATTGGAAGGAGAAGCACTACAATGGTTCTCCACCCTCCCTATAGATCACTTGTCGAATTTCTCAGCTGTAAGCGAGAAGTTCTTGGGCCGCTATGGTTACCAGAGGATTAGAACCCCCTCTATTTCAGATTTAACCATAGAGAGAATGAGGCCTAGGGAGGAATTCGAACAATACGTGTCTCGGTGGCGCACACTTGTCCACCGAACCGGCCTACAACTCACAGAATGTCAAGAAATCGACATGATGTTACAGAGCCTGAGTCCAGAACTTCGTACGAGCCTTTCGTACGGAGACTATACTACGTATCAGCTTCTGATTGACCGCCACAACAGGATTTCCCGTTGTGCAGCCCCAGTAGTCCAAACCCAGTCCCCACCTATCAGCCATAGGGTTGGACAACCGCCTCGTAAGCTACAAACCCCCACGGTAGAGGGGATTATTACACAAGTATCGGCACTCTACCCGAACGGAGCACGAGTTCCTGATCGAGGAACGGCTCCGAGACAGTACACGTCCGGTTCATCCGGGTATGCACCGCCTCCGCCAATCAACCAAAACTTCACTACTCGATCAGTACCCGTCCCCGTGCCGATACGACAAAACTCCGCGACCCATGATTCCCCAATTCAAGCCCCCTCAATCCAAAACCAGGACCAAAACAGGAGACCCCTCTACCCTATCTCCCCAAGAACGCAAGGTATAGCCCCTAGAGAACCCGCGCATCCCCCGTGATAAGGCTGCACTTCCCTCTTTCTACGGCCCACAATGGTCAAACAGAAGAAATAGCTACCCTCCCCTTCCAGAAACCCTAGGGAACATCCTCAGAGCCTTATTAAAAGTCAATGACATTTCCTTACCCATAGCTAGACCTTCACCTATCGGTGCTGACCCCACCCGTTTTTGTCAATACCATCGACATCACGGCCACACCATCGAACAATGCTCCTCGTTTTGAGACATTGTCTACAACCTTGATGAAGAAAGGCGCTTAGACTGGGCCACCATCAGGGGACTCAAAGACAACCTAGCTACAAAAGCCCTAGAAGTCAAACCAACCCCATAAACCCCCAACCCTGTAGAAACCACAACTCAAGACCCGAGGCCAGCCACGAAGGCTCCCTTGGAAGAACCAGAGAGCCTAAGCTATGAAAGCGTCTACACCATAAAAGACACTGAGCACGAAGAGTCACCCAGGATCATCCCAGGTGGCTTAATCTTACCAGCCTTTTCCCCCGTCCTACCAGTCCCCTCCCCCATTCTCCCCAAACCCACAAAGCTCTCTCTCCCTAAAAAACTCCAACCATTATCCCCTTCACCAATTAACGAAAGCCTATACCCATTAAAACAAAACCCCCGAACCACCATTGACGCACTGAACCATCATACTACTAGAGCAGGCAGAATTTTCAACATTGTACCCTCTTACAGATACCCCCTGCCTGAAACAGAGACTGAGGAGCCCCACACCGAAGATAAGATCGACATCCTAGACCAACTCCGAAAAATCCCCGTGAAAATTTCCATTTTAGAGCTAATTGAAACCTCAGAACACCACCAGCAGGCTCTAAAAATGTTCCTAGAAAGAATCCAAGTCGACCCACAAATCTCTACCCTAGGCGTACCAATAGCTCTAGCCACCGCAGGACTAGGGCCCATCATAACCTTTAGACCTAAAGAAGAGATTCACGATAAAGTCGTTAGCACCTCAACCCTATGCATAACGATTAACCTCGAAGGATACTCGGTGGATAAAGTTCTAATTGACACTGGGGCAGGAGTAAACCTCAATCACTACAAACCTTCGAGCACATTGACGGACGCATAACTACACTCTTCAAAACGGACACCCGTATATTTGCCTATGACAAAATGGCTCGTCCGGTTCTAGGCTTTAAGGACTTCCGATTAAAGGTAGGGCCGCTAGAAACTAGCGCTAAATCATATGTCCTAGAAATGGATTCAGATTATAATATGATCCTAGGACTTAAATGGCTAGCATCCATAAAAGGGGTCTCCTCTCCCCTACACCAATGTTTGAAATTCCCCTTGGGGGTCGAATAATCAAAATACAAGGAGATGCAATCAAAGGACCTAAATCAAGGTTTGCCGATAATAAAACCGTCACTATAAAAACCAGTAGCCCAAAACCCATAGAAGCCACCATCCACATCTTAGATTTTCCAGCTGATCGGCTAAATCCCCGGAATGCTCTCCCCGCTACCTCAAAAGCAAGCCACCCTAGGCTTGAGAACCCTGGCTGGCATATCATGGGGATCATGGGTTACCTTCCCGGGGAAACCCTGGGACACAAAAATGGGATCTTGGACCCCATCGAACTCCCAGCATGGCTAGATAAGAAAGGCATTGGCTCGTCCAAACATCGCCCTAAACTAAAGGAAAAATGCGATTGGAGGTTGTACGAACATTTCGTAAGAGGAATGATCATAGAGCCCGCCAAAGGGGTCGCATGCCCCTACCCCCTGGACCCTATCCTGGAAACAGAACCAGACTGTCTCTCTGGCTCCCTAGAGTGGCTGTTCCCACAACCTGAAAAACACCTAAACGCACACTCACCGCCAGACGATAAAACTCCAGCTGACCCAGCCTCCTTTTCTCGCAGCGCTCAAGCATCGCAACAAAGGAGCGCCAGCTGCTGGAGAAAAGTCGGTTGAAGCACTTCCATCAATCCAGTAGATTGTAAATAATAAGTTTCTTTTCTGTTCAAAAAAAAAATGGAAACCAAAACCCTTGGATCCCTGTTCAACAAGGATGACTTCACCCCAGCATGGCACCCCTTCAGCGATGACTCTAATCTCCTAAATAAACTACAACGTCTAGCCAGTCAGGCTAAAAATCCCAACCCTAGTACCTCGTCCAAAACAGTCAAACCTACTAGGAGTCAAATTCCTGACCAGACCATTAGCAACTTAGAAGGGTATGGCAGGACCATGTTAGGTTTAGAAAAATTTAAAACAATAGCAGTTATAGAAGAACCAGACATAGATAACATAGAGAACCCAGACGATGGTCTAGGAGTCTTCGAAATCTGTGATGAGGACGATGAAGAAAAAGGGGACCTATCTGAAGAATTCAAGCAGAGCCTTCAAAGGTTCGATGAGAAGACGGAAGAAGCAGATGAGAAGATAGAGGAGCTAAACCTAGGGACAAAGACTGACCCCAAAATCATTTCAATTAGCGCAGGACTAAATCACAATGAGAGGGAGGGCCTGGTTAAAATATTACACGAGTATAAAGACGTCTTTGCGTGGTCTTACAAGGACATGCCCGGGCTCGATACCTCGTTAGTCGAACATCAGTTAATTTTAGAACCAAACGCAAAACCAGTAAAACAAAAACTGAGACGCCTTCATCCCGAGGTAGCTTTAAAAATCAAAGATGAGGTAGACAAACTCCACCAGGCTAAATTTATCCGGGTAGTTTTATACCCAAAATGGGTGGCAAATATTGTTCCAGTGTCCAAGAAGGATGGGAAGATCCGGATATGCATCGACTTCAGGGACCTCAATCGAGCGTGCCCAAAAGATGACTTCCCACTCCCACATATTGACCTCCTTGTCGACAACACGGCAGGATATGAGATGCTCTCGTTCATGGATGGCTTTTCTGGATACAACCAGATCCGGCTGGCAGAAAAAGACCAAGAAAAGACTTCCTTTACCACACCCTGGGGAACTTACTGCTACATAGTGATGCCTTTCGGGCTCAAAAATGCGGGTGCAACATATCAAAGGGCTATGACCTCAATATTCCATGATATGATGCACAAGCTAGTAGAAGTATATGTGGATGATATCTTAGTCAAATCTAGGACTCGAATAGGACACGCAGACATACTTAGACAAGTGTTACAGAGATGCAGGGAATATTCACTCAAAATGAATCCAAAGAAATGTCGCTTTGGGGTCTCCTCTGGGAAACTTTTAGGATTCATGGTAAGTAAGCGGGGAATAGAAATAGATCCGACCAAGGCAAAAGCCATCGCCCAAATGCCCCCACCTAAGAACCTAAAAGAATTGAGAGGGCTCGTAGGAAGGTTGCAATTTATTAGGAGATTTATTTCGCAACACGCTGAAAGATGTCGCCCCTTTTACAAACTGTTGAAAGGAGGAGTCAAGTTTAATTGGGATAGTGAATGCCAAAAGGCCTTTGATAATTTAAAAACGTACCTTCTTAATCCCCCAGTCCTTTCGGCTCCAGTACCCGGACGACCCCTGCTCCTCTATATAGCTGCAACTAAGGAAGCCATTGGTGCGGTGCTTGCACAACACGACGACATGGGAAGAAAGGAAAAGGCCATTTACTACCTGAGTAAAACCCTGATTGAGTACGAAAAAGCCTACCCTCCTACAGAAAAGACTTGTCTAGCATTAGTATGGGCTTCTCAAAAGTTGCGACATTATTTTCTTGCCCACAAAGTCAAATACCAAAATGGACCCAGTAAGGTTCCTATTCGAGAAAGCCGTATTAACTGGACGCTTAGCCCGATGGCAAGTACAGTTAAACGAGTTTGACATCACGTATGCCACTCAAAAATCCATCAAAGGGCAAGCCATCGCTGACCACCTCGCTCAACTACCCCTCCCTGATTACGAACCAGTAAAAACTGACTTCCCGGACGAAGAAATATTTGCGCTTATTGAAGAAAAGGATAGAGAGACATGGACGCTATACTTCGACGGAGCGGTCAACCAAAAGGGAAAGGGAATAGGAATAGCACTAATCTCCCCCGAAGGCGTCATTATCCCACAAGCGTTTCAGCTTACGTTTAAAGCCACCAACAATATTGCCGAATACGAGGCCCTGATAGCAGGTTTGAAGGCGGCCCTAGCCCTAGGAGCTAAAAATTTAGACATCGTTGGGGACTCCCTCTTAGTAATCCGCCAAACTCTTAAAAAATATCAGACTAGAGACCCAAAACTGAAGCCGTACAGAGAACTAGCCATAGTCCTGCTAAAACAATTCCGTAAGGTTACTCACATTTTCATACCCCGGACCGGCAATATTCTTGCAGATTCTCTAGCCTCTTTAGCCTCATCGCTCACCTTTCCCTTATCTAGGACATCTGAAACAGTCACTATCCAGAGACTAGAAACACCTGCCACCGAACTCGGTGACTATAAAACTCAAAGTCTCCTAAAAATGAACCGGGCCAACAAAAATGCTAGTACCACGGAAATCCTAGCCCTTGAACTAGGAGATATAGACGACGGAAACCCCTGGTACTTTGATATTAGAAACTACCTTAAAAACGGTTCATTCCCAAGCTACGCTACCAGCAACGACCAGAAAATAGTCAAAAGGATAGCAGTCAAATACTGCCTCCGAGGGGGGATACTCTTCCGAGCCTCCTTCAATGGGGAACTACTTAGGTGCTTGGACGACGAAGAAGCATATACCATTGTAGAAGAAGCTCACTCCGGAGTATGCGGAGGACACGTCAACGCCCAGATGCTAGCGAAAAAGGTATTAAGAATGGGCTACTATTGGCCCACGCTTGAAGGGGACTGCAACAAATACGTTAAGCGTTGTATCCAGTGTCAAACTCATGCCAACAAAATACACACACCAGCATCTTCTTTACATCCCATGACTTCACCATGGCCCTCCTCTATGTGGGCATTAGATGTGATAGGACCATTCCGGGACACTATAGAAAACACTATCCAAAAAGCTTTCATCCTCACCGCTACAGAATACTTTACCAAATGGGCTGAAGCCGAGTCCTATGTAGTAATTAAAAGCTCTACCCTGGCTCGTTTTGTCCGCACCCACATCCTTGCACGGTTCGGTACCCCCAAAGCAATTATAACTGACAATGGTCCCCAGTTCATCTCCCAAGAATTTCAAGACCTATGCAATAAACATCATATAGAACTTCATCATTCCACGCCATATTATCCACAGGGGAATGGACAGGCAGAGGCCACCAATAAAACCTTGCTCAAAATTATAAAGAAAACGGTAGAAACCCATAAGGCTACCGATTGGCCTGATAAATTGGTAGACGCCCTCTGGGCATACCGAACCTCCATTAGGACACCCACTGGTCAAACCCCCTATTCACTCACGTTTGGGCCGAAGCAGTAGTACCTTACGAAATCCTCGTCCCATCCTTAAGAATAGTACTAGAAGAAGACCTCCAAATTGAGGAAAGGAGGGAGGCACTCCTACTACGCCTCGAACTACTAGACGAGAAAAGATTAAGAGCGGCAGACCATGCCCAGGCCTACCAAAGAAGGGTGGCAAGGGCATTTGAAAAGAAGGTAATAAAAAGAAAATTTGAAATCGGGGAATTGGTACTCAAGCAAATCATGCCATCAAGACAGCCTCACCCAAGAGGAAAGTTGCAACCCACATGGGAGGGACCCTATGTGATCACCCATGCCTATTCCGGGAATGCCTACCGCCTGGTAGATGCCGAAGGAGTCGAGGTTCCAGGTTCGTGGAATGCACTTTATCTAAAGAAATTCCATGCATGAATAGCTTTCAATACTTAAGAACTATTATTCTTCCTTCCTGCGATTTCCAGCGTTTAGTACTTGATGATAGAATTATAAGACTCTCAAAGATAAACTCGTATCTATTTGAACACATCTCCGCCAAATCATGCCGTTTCCTTCACACACGTATAACTGGACTAGATTCACCTGAAAGAAGAGAAATTGCCTACCCCGTAGACTGGGACAATTTAAAACCCCCAAAGCAAATACATCCCTTATTTCCGCCCCACTCGTATTAACCCTAGGTCAAAATGAGGAGTTACCTAGACCTGGCATATGTCCCAAAACTGGCTCTGGCACTATACAAACACTTCTAGAGGGGAAGCATGAAAAGAATCGGGGTGGAAAACAGAAGAGCCCCCCCTCAAAATCAAAACAAAATAAATCAGGCAATGAGAGGCCAACAAAAGAAAAATAACACCCAAGTGAACGGGTTAAACTCTCTATTTTAGTAGGCTTTCATGCCTTTACGCACGGTATATGCTAGACAACGGCTATACCAGTACACATCCAAACAACGGACTGTACTTTCCACCCAAAATAAAGAAGTGGTAAAAAGAAGAAAGCCAAAGGGACCTAGAAAGTAAGACATGTGCTAGACTGGGTCAATTCTAAAATATTGCCCGAAAGGAAGATATTCCTCTTACCCCATTCCCCCCCCCCTTTTTTATTCGCAATGGGATTCAAAATTGAACTACGTCTGCCGGGAAAGGTAAAATTTCGACCAAAGATATCTCATGTCCAGGTTTACAAACTACACACACTCACATGAGTTCACTTAGAAACTTGCTTATCCAAGGGAAGCTTATTTGACTCGACTCTTGGTACACTCATGGATTTTTCAGCATGTTTAGAATAATACGATTAAGCATTTGAAACCCATGAACCTAGAAAAATCGACACCTAAGGCCTATACCATTCAAATACAATCCTGGTTTGGACATGGGTGACCACAAGGGCTCCTCCACAGGGACTTGATGGCATCTTTTACTTCAGAAAATTGAGAACATTACCCTCTCACGCAAGAAACCATTGAAGAACTAAAATTCCCCCTTATGCCAACTACACTTACGCATAAGCTTGCATTTTCTTTTTCCAAAACACCTTGGCATCCGATTTTCTTGGAATATTAAAGTTGACCCCCCGTGCCTAAATATTAAAATTGTCCCCACTCATTTCGTGCCCTTACCGCACATGCCTGAGAAGAAATTGTTCCACCTTTACACACACTTGAGAGTTTTTCTCACGCACTTGGAATCCCTTCCTTGCATACTAAAGCATGGTCTCCCACACTTTACCTTCTCGCATTATCTTTTTCCATTTCACCTTAAAATGGATGGTAGCCCTTGACAATTCAAGCAAGAAAAAGCTCGAAAGTCAGTGCAGGGGCGCAATCCGGACAGACTTAACACTTGGTCCATGGAAGGGATGTTTTTGTAGGTCTCGAAGGTTGAAACGGTCACGAAGACTCTCGGCAGCAGCAGCAGACAAGAGCAGCAAAACCAAATTGCCCCAAGCAGGGGGCGGCTAAACTCGACTAGCCGCCCCTCACTGGGCGGCTAGTTTACACTAGCCGCCCCCTGCCTGCACCTATTTCAGTTGTGTCGGTCAGTATTCGATCAACTCTTCAACACTTCTTTACCTATTGAGATCAGTTCTTTCCAAAAGCAGCATGTACACATTTCATACACATATTCATACACAAAACCTGTATAAATACCATGCTAAAACAAATATATAATCAAAACCCTACACCCATCCATGAATTAAACGTATAAAAAACACCAAAATCACCCATCCACGAAATACTCATTTTTCTAAATAAAGGGAGCTCTTTAAACACCTAAACATCCATGCTAATTATTCTAAACCATGCATATAAACGAGAAATTAAATTGTCCCACCAAAACTACAAACATAGACTGTTTTTCTAAACCTAAGAGAGAGCATAAAAGAGGATATTTTTCCTTCGAAACTCTCCAAGCTCCGAAGTCTTGAGCCATACCTCACCGAAAAATCACCTAAATCCAAAAACAAAAGAAGAAAAACATGAATTCATCACATATATACTATTCTTCTATTTAAAACCAAGACACAAAGAAGCTATACCTTGGCGTATCGTCATCCGCTGGAGGCTGAGTAGGAGGAACGTCCTGACTTGGCTGAGAAGGGGGCGGCGGATGAGGAGAAGACTGAACCTCTAGAGCGTCGGGAGCGGCAGGAGTCTCTCGAACCGAAGACGCAGCCCTCGTGTATATCCCACGACTCCGAGACGACGAAGGACGAGAGGCACGACTGAAGGTAGCCCCGGTAGCCAAGGAAGCCGAGAGAGAATGGTCAGGCTCAAGTGGAAGAAGATCGAGGTCCGCCTCGGTCATAGAGCCCCCTCCAACCAATTTCCCCCTCATAGTCGCCTCCCAAAGACGGACCTGCTGCATGTCTCTGTCTCTCCTCTCCAATCTCTGTCGGAGGTGACTCTCTGTCCCTCTGGCCCGATCCTCGGCGGCCCTCAACCTCTCCTCCAACTCCCGCGCCCTCACCTTCGACGCCCTGAGCGCCTCTCGATCCCTATCCCTGGCCGCCGGGAGAGAACGAACCAAGTCCCCCATCAAACCTCCGGGAACACTTGCCGAAGCCTCCAACTCCGACACCCTCATCTGGAGGGAGTCCCTCTCACGGCCTAGGGTGATGAACCCCTCCTCTCTCGAAGCCACCATAGACCTCAGCTGGTCCGTCTCCTCCTCAGCCCGAGAAGCCCTACCCCTCGCCTGACCCAGCTCCATCCGTGTGGCCGTCAACTCACTCCGGGCCGCATCTAGCTCCCTCGTCAGTTCGAGCTCTCGCTCGGAAATCATGGAAGAAGGAGGGTCGGAAGAAGAGGAAGCACCGTCAGCCCTCGCTCTCGACAAAGCATCCACCTGAGCCTCGAGAACCCGGACCTGGTCCTGCAAGCGTCCTCTCTGAACCCGCAACGCCTCTATCTGCCTAGCTCGCGCTTGGAGGTGCTCATTGGCGGCCTTGAGCCTCTTCTCCATCTCATTCAACTCAACCTACAAAAGCAAACACTGTTATATATGTGTCACTTTTCAGCCTTTTGGTAACCCTTGGGTCAATTCTGGCCATTTTCAAAATTTTCTTTTTCGATCGGAACTGCTAAAATTTTAGCTTTTTAGCCATCTGTGTGAGCTAGAGGACTCTGATCGAAAATCTAACTGCGTATTATGGGTCCTGGTACCATTCTGTACTACCCATAAAAATTTCATCGAATTCCAGTAACGTTTGGAAAATTATGCAGTTCCGAACCGCATCCGGGTTTTCTTCGAAACTGATTTGGTAAGTGGAATAGTAAATAGATATTTATGTGCATGTGGTGACCTTTGTTAAGCTCACCCCCCCCCCTTTGCCTAGTGAGTAAGAAAACTTTGGTTATTTTTGGTGTGTGTGGGTGAGTTTAGCTTAGGTTTACCCCCCTTTTTCATCTCTCTTTTCACCCCCCCCCCCCAAGTGAGTTTTGGGGGGGGCTCTCTCTCTCATTTCTTCACTCTCATGTCCCTCTCTCTTTCTCTCCCTCTCCAGCCCTTTGTGTGTGAGTGATTGTGTGTGTGTGTGTGAGTTTTGTTGGAGAAGAAGAAGAAGAAGGAGCACAAACAAGGTTTGTGTGCCATTGTTGTTGTTGTTTCTCTTCCTATCAAGATCCCTCTCTTTTCCCCCTGATTTTCCCCTGTTTTCCAGCAAAGTAGAGGCTGAGGAGAAGCTGAGGAGGTGTTGGTAGTGGTGGTTGCGGGTGCTCGGAGGGCACCGGATCTCCCCCTTTCACTCCCCTCTCTTGGTAAGCACTTCTCCCCTCTTTATTTTCTGGTTTTTGGAGCTTGGGTAGGTGCTAGGGGACCTTGCACACCATATGCATGTGTTTTGGTGTGTGTGGGGTGAGGGAGGGGGGTGTTTGAGCTTTGGGCACGCGTGCGGGCCTGTCCGCGCGCGTGCGCGCGCTGTCGGGCGCTGACTGGCGCAGGCAGATGCGCAGGGGGCGCGCGTGCGCGTACGCGCGGGCGTGCGCGAGCGCGTACGCGAGCGGGGCGAGCAGGGGGAGCGGGTGCGTGCGGATGTGTGAGAGGGCGATTGCGGGCGCGCGGGGACCCGCGGGCGCGCGCGGCTGGGTTCCTGCGCGCGCGGGTGGAGTTCTGGGCGCTCGGCCAGCGCGTCTGCGCGCGCGGCCGGGCTCAGGGGCACGTGCACGCGTGCGTGCACGTGCACAAGTGCGCGGGGGCCACGCGTGTGGCTGCCCGGGGGCTCGGGTAGGTGTCGGGGCACTCAGACATGTGCGCATACGTGCGTACTCGCATGCGTGCGAGCCCGTATGCGTGCATATCCAAGTCTTTGGCATTTCTAGTTGTTTTTAAGTGTCTTTATGTGGTTTTACTCACTTGTTTAGATGCCTTATCTTGCAGATCTTGGCGAGCGGTCGCGCGACGACTCGGTTTACGGTGAGTGGGTCAATCCAACCCAGTCAGGAGGTGTTCGATGCACGTAGACGTGCATTGCCCTCCCCTGGGGCACCGTAACCACATATTAACCTTCTTAAGTGTGCATGTTATTGCTTATCTTGCTAGGTTGCATCCATGTCATACTAAGACTTAATATGTTAGGATCATACACCCTAGTACCATGTGTAGGGACCCATACTTGTCTATGTATTGTGTCCCATGTTAGTTTAACCATGTATTAGTGCTTACATGCATGCATGAGTAAGGCATGACTAAGGTAGTGACCTCAATTATTTTTCTATCATGTTAGACTTGTATACTAGAGTATTACATCCATGTGTTATACATATGAGCCCAAGCATGCCTTAGACAATATTATAATTTTGTCATAGCATTAATTGTATGCTTCCTTGATTAATTCTTTGTGTAATTAATTGTGTTGTATATTATATCTCCAGATATATCTTATATATATATAGAGGTCATAAACCTTGCTTAATAAGATTAAGCAAGCGTATGATCTCTGATGGGTCATACCGTTGCATTGTCATTACGAATATCTGTCTTCCCCGCATCTGAGTTATGCGCTCTGGTGGGAATTCATGAGAATTCGTAACCTAATCGACGACGGATCCATGAGGATCAAAACCGCGTATGTCAAGTGCTCTCCCCTTCGTCGCTTCCGTGTCGAAGCTACCCGGGTTTAGTTGTCCTGCTAGGCGCTCCCAGACACTATTCATGACGCCGGGTGGTGCGCCCATACGGTAGAGGTAGAGGTCATGGGAGGATACCAGGTCGAGGCTACTCGGCAGAGGGCTACCGGATGACGAAAGGCGTAGATCAGTTGACCCCTTTTCCCCAATAGTCCTATGTCACCTAAGGGTGAGGGTGAGGGTGTAGTGGGTTGGGTTGAAACCCGACCCAATGACTTAAGTCACTGTTCCATCTGTTGGAACCCCAATCACTCAGAATATTTAACATGGTGTGGTAGGTTTGGGTCGACACCCAACCACCAACTTAAGTCATTGTTTCGATTATTGAGACTTGAACGCTTGAAAGATTAATATGAGTTGTGATGCACGGATCGTACCATTCATTGAGCGTGTAGCTCACCCCTCGCTGTAGATACCCCAATTTTGACCGTCCAGAGAGACAGAAATACTTCAAGTAACCCACGGAAATATCCCACAATTGGACACCAATAGAGAACCGAAGGTTCGGTAAACCGGAAACCCTAAACCTCGACCTAACCCCAAACCAAACCCCAAACCCTAAACCGAAGCCAAGCCCTAGCCCAGACCTAAACCTAAACCTACCCTAAAAAACCAAAAACCCTAAAAACCAAAAGTCCCTGGAAAGGGGCAGCTAGCCCTAACTAGCCGCCCCTCACTGGGCGGCTAGTTTATACTAGCCGCCCTTTTAACCGCCCCCTGGCCGACTTTGGACCAGTTCCCTGGATGGGACATAAAGCAATATTAAATGCTGATCATTGCGGCGGGTCATGACCTTTAGCCGCCCTCTCTTGGCCGGATCAAACCAAGTAGCCGACTCAAGCCACCGCTTGTCAGAGATGGGACGTTTGGCAGGTCATGATAGGGGCGGCTACCAGGAAGTAGCCGCCCCATCCCGGGCGGCTGGTTAGCACTAGCCGCCCTTCACCTGGTCTCTGACAGAATAACCAGAGCATTAATGAGAGGTCCAATCGAAGCCAAACCACTCCATTACCCTCGGGATATTTTCCTACCCCTCTTTTACTATAAATAGATGAGGTCCCAAGCAATGAACAACATCCACAAATCACCAATTCATCTTCATCATCAACCCACCATCCTCACTTGTTCAAAACCCTTCCACCACTAGAAATCCGAAGAGAGAGAGAGAGAGAGCCCCTTTTATGAGAGAAACACCCATTCCCTACATAAAATAACCTCTCATCCCACCCTCCATAAACCCAGGCTAAACCTAGCTTAGCCTCTGCCCAAGACCCCACCCTTTTCCTACAAAAGCCCTGCCCAAATTCCCCCAGACCCTGGACGGCTAACCCTAGCTAGCCGCCCCCCCTGGCCGACGGCTAAACACAACTAGCCGCCCCCCTATTCACACCCCATATCAACATCCCTTTGACCCATAACTCCTTTAGTCAAGCCCGGAAGCATAATAGGATTACCTGTTTTTCACCTCTGTGTACGGTATATCCGTGTCTCAGAGCGGAGACCCCACAAAATCCCCACGTAGGCGATCAAATCCGACCCAAACCCTTTCCTGTTTTTAGAAAAAGCAGGTGGCGATCACAAAACCCCGCTGAATCCTCTTGAGCCGCTGTCGGGCGCCTCGACCAGGAACGACACCCTCACCCCTTCTGAGAAGACGATCCGACCGAGCCCGCCAGGGCACGCATCCGATCCGAATCCCCAAAGAACCCCCACACACGCAGATCATTCGACACCGACAAATTCTGGCAATCACGGTGGGACATCCCTCGTGAAAAACAACAAAAGGTAATCCTCGTCTGCCCCCTTTTACAAGCTTGACTAAAATGCTATCAACCCTCTAGGAAGGTTAGAGTTTCTCACTCCTTGAATTAAATCCTCCTCTACTGTGCATTATGACATCCTTTATTGCTTTGTCAGCCGCATACAGCTGCGCAATCCTTTATTGCTTTCGTAAGTCGCACACAGCTGAGCAATCCTTTACTGCTTTCGTAAGTCGCACACAGCTGCGCAATCCTTTACTGCTTTCGTAAGTCGCACACAGCTGCGCAATCCTTTACTGCTTTATTTACTGCTTTCAATCTGCATTCACCCCCCCCCCCACTCTACGTCATGGAATCCCACATAGAAGAGGAGATATTAGAGGAAAGGAATCACCAAGAGGGTCAGGCCACACAGTTCCTGACCCATCTAGAGGAAAGAATGGCTGGTCTAGGGTACCGGACGGTAGAGGACATGTTTCATGACCTCGCTGACTACCGTCATACCAAGACCTCAAGACAGGAAACCCCTGTCGAAACCCCTAAACCCATTCCCAAAACCCCATTCACACCCAGTCACTCGGTCAACCCGAGCGTCTTTTCATTCACCTCCCTTTCCCCCACGAATCCAAAATTCCCAGTTGTTTCCACCCCAGGCCCTTACCAGGCCACCCCAAACCTGGGACCGCTAGGCAGCCCTCCCAGGGAAGAAACACTGGACGATACCATCCGGAGAATTCTCTCCGAGACTGGTCCCTCGGCCCCCAAACACATGTCTCTACATAACCTGAGACAAATCGTGTCAGTCCACCTACCGGAGGGATTCAAAGTCCCCAAATTCCGCCGGTACAATGGTCGTGGAGACCCAGACATTCATTTAACTGCCTTTTATCTAGACGCACGCCCGTTTCTAGATAATCAACCTCTACTAGTCTTCATCTTCCAGAAATCATTGGAAGGAGAAGCACTACAATGGTTCTCCACCTCCCTATAGATCACTTGTCGAATTTCTCGGCTGTAAGCGAGAAATTCTTGGGCCGCTATGGTTACCAGAGGATTAGGACCCCCTCTATTTCAGATTTAACCATAGAGAGAATGAGGCCTAGGGAGGAATTCGAACAATACGTGTCTCGGTGGCGCACCCTTGTCCACCGAACCGGCCTGCAACTCACAGAATGTCAAGAAATTGACATGATGTTACAGAGCCTGAGTCCAGAGCTCCGCACGAGCCTTTCGTACGGAGACTGCACTACGTATCAACTTCTGATTGACCGCCACAATAGGATTTCCCGTTGTGCAGCCCCAGCAGTCCAAACCCAGTCCCCACCTATCAGCCATAGGGTTGGACAACCGCCTCGTAAGGCACAAACCCCCACGGTAGAGGATATCATTAACCAAGTATCGGCACTCTACCCGAACGGAGCACGAGTTCCTAACCGAGGAACAGCTCCGAGACAGTACACGGCCGATTCATCCGGATATGCACCGCCTCGGCAAGCAAATCAAAATTTTACCCTCGATCAGTACCCGTCCCCGTGCCAATACAACAAAACCCCACAGTCCAAAATTTTCCACTCCAAAGCCCTATAATCCAGAGCCAAACTCAAACCCGGGCTCCCTTTTACTCTGCTCCCCCGAGGGCACAAAATCCAACCCCTAGGCAGCCCATACGAAGCTCTTATAACGAAGTTAGACCTCCCGCATCCTACGATCTACGACGATTGGGAAAGAGGGACTCTTACCCTCCCCTCCCAGAAACTTTAACTAGGATCTTTAGGGTGATGTTGGACACAAATAGTATCTCCCTCCCCGACGCCAGGCCTTCACTACCCGGGGCCAGCACGGCGCGTTACTGTCAGTATCATCAACAATATGGCCATACCGTAGAACAATGCATTGTTTTTCGGGACTTCGTTTATGATCTTAATGATGACAGGCGCCTTGACTGGGCCATGATCAAAGGCCATCTGAGCCAGGGAAATCCCCAAGCACCCAAACCACTTGGCATATTGACTGACCCCTTACCAGGACACACCCAAGCCTCCACATCTAAAGCCCACGCGGTCAACATGATCAGGGGAAGGAGACAACCATCGCCAGAACCAAGCAGCGCGGAAGATGCTACTGATGGCAGCCTATCCGAAGAGTCCGAGGGGAAGAGCAAAATATCCCTTATTTCCGCCCCGCTCGTATTAACCCTAGGTCAAATGAGGAGTTACCCGGACCTAGCACATGTCCCAAAAACTGGCTCTGGCACTATATAAACACTTCTAGAGGGGAAGCATGAAAAGAATCGGGGTGAAAAACAAAAGAGCCCCCCCCCTTCAAATCAAAACAAAAAAAAACAAAACAAAAAAAAAGAAAGTCAGGCAAGGAGAGGCCAAACACCCAAGTGAACGGGTTAAACTCTCTATTTAGCAGGCTTTCACGCCTTTACGCACGGTATACGCTAAACAACGGCTATACCATTACAGATCCAGACAACGGACTGTACCTTTCCACCCAAAAATAAAGAAGTGGTAAAAAGAAGAAAGCCAGAGGGACCTAGGAAGTAAGACATGTGCTAGACTGGGACAATTCTAAAATATTGCTCGAAAGGAAGATATTACTCTTACCTCATTCACCTTCTCCCCTTTTTATTTTTTTTGCAATGGGGGTTCAAAATTGAGCTATGTCCACTGGGAAAGGCGAAATTTTGACCAAGGGTAGATCACGTCCAGGTTTACACCAACACACACACTCACGCGAGTTCATTTAGAAACTTGCCTATCCAAAGGAAGCTTATTTGACTTGACTCTTGGTACATTCATGGATTTTTCAGCATGTTTAAAATAATACGATTAAGCATTTGAGAACCATGAACCTAGGAAAATCGACGCCTAAGGCTTATACCTCTCAAATACAATCCTGGTTTGGACATAAGTAACCACAAGGGCTCCTCCACGGGGACTTGATGGCGTCTTTTACTTATAAAATCAAGAACATTGCCCTCTCACCTAAAAAGTCATTGAAGAACTAAAATGCCCCCTTATGCCACTTATACTTACGCATAAGCTTGCATTTTCCTTCTCAAAACACCTTGGCATCTGATTTTCTTGAAACATTAAAGTTAACCCCCCCCCCCCCGAATATTAGAATTATCCCCACTCATATGGGAATTGTCCCCACAAAATTCAAAATTATCCCCACTCATGTGAGAATTGTCCCCACTCACCTCATGCCCTTCCGCACATGCGTGAGAAGAAATTGTCCCCAACTCCTACACATAAGTTCTTCTTCACTCACGCACTTGGAATCCCTTCCTTACGCACTAAAGCCTGGTCTCGCACACTTTACTTTCTAGCATTTATATTTCCATTCCGCCTTAAGATGGATTGTATCCCTTGACAATTCAAGCAAGAAGGGCTCGAAAGTCAGTGCAGGGGCACAATCTGGACAGATTTAATACTTGGTCCATGGAAAGAATGTTTTTATAGGTACTGAAGGTTAGAACGGTCGCGAAAACTTTCAGCGGCAGCAGCAGACAGGAGCAGCAGGACCAAAATGCCCCAGGCAGGGGGCGGCTAAGCTCGACTAGCCGCCCTCACTAGGCGGCTAGTTTATACTAGCCGCCCCTGCCCTTTGTCTCAAGTAAGTTTGCCCCAGTCAGGGGGCGGCTAAACCTAACTAGCCGCCCCTCACTGGGCGGCTAGTTTACAGTAGCCGCCCCTTGCCTGCACCCCTTTCAGTTATATCATTCCATATCCAATCAACTCTTCAACACCTCTTTACCTATTACAATCAAATTCTTTCCAAAACCTGCATATACACATTTCATACACATATTCATACGCAAAACCTGTATAGATACCATGCCGAAACGAATTATATATCAAAACCTACACCCATCCATGAATCAAACCTATAAAAATCCAGATTCTTCTACACGTACATACATGTCCATGAACATCCATACTAACTATTCCAAAAGACATGCATACAAAGGAGAATGATTAAATTGTCCCACCCAAAACCACAAGCATAGACTGTTTTTTTTTTCTTTCTAAAAACCTAAGAGAGGGCATAAAAAAGGGGGAATCTCTTCCTTCGAGACTCTCCAAAATCCGAAAGTCTTGAGCTATGCATCATCGAAATATTCACCTGAGTCAAAAACAAAAGAAGAAAAGCATGAATTCATCGCGTATATACTATTCTTCTACTTAAAACCAAGACACAAAAGCTATACCTCAGCGTATCGTCGTCCGCTGGAGGCTGAGTAGGAGGAACGTCCTGACTTGGCTGAGAAGGGAGCGGCGGATGAGGAGAAGACTGAACCTCTGGAGCATCGGGAGCAGCAGGAGTCTCTCGAACCGAAAACGCGGCCCTCGCGTGTATCCCACGACTCTGAGACACCGAAGGACGAGAGGCACGGCTGAAGGTGGCCCCAGTAGCCAAGGAAGCCGAGGGAGAATGGTCAGGCTCAAATGGAAGAAGATCAATGTCCGCCTCGGTCATAGAGCCCCCTCCAACCAATTTCCCCCTCATAGTGGCCTCCCAGAGACGGACCTGCTGCATGTCTCTGTCTCTCCTCTCCAATCTCTGTCGGAGGCGACTCTCTGTCCCTCTGGCCCGATCCTCAGCGGCCCTCAACCTCTCCTCCAACTCCCGCGCCCTCGCCTCCGACGCCCTGAGCGCCTCTCGATCCCTATCCCCTGCCGCCTGCAGAGAATGGACTAAGTCTCCCATCAAACCTCCGGGAACACCCGCCGAAGCCTCCAACTCCGACACCCTCATCTGGAGGGAGTCCCTCTCACGGCCTAGGGTAATGAACCCTTCCTCTCTCAAGGCCACCATGGACCTCAGCCGGTCCACCTCCTCCTCAGCCCGGGAAGCCCTGCCCCTCGCCTGGCCCAGCTCCATCCTTGTGGCCGCCAACTCACTTCGGGCCACATCCAATTCCCTCGTCAGTTCGAGCTCCTGCTCGGAAACCACGGAAGGAGGAGGGACGGAAGAAGAAGAAGCGCCATCGGCTCTCGCTCTCGACAGAGTATCCACCTGAGCCTCGAGGATTTAAACCATGCTTAGCGAAATCAAAACTCCCACATGCTAAAAGAAAAGGAACGAAAGCATGAAAGTAAGGAACTACACTCCTCATATGATCACGCATGCTAGACAAATATCAAACACGTCCCTCCGTGGTCACCACTCACACACTTTCTTACATCAAGCCTATCATGCACACCTAAGCAATACGGCCATATGGAACTCGAACCCATGAAATGCATGCATACACTCCCTCATGCCCTACCACGATCAAACACGTACGAAATCACATATACATAGAAAAGTATCGCATGCAAGCATATTAGCCATATCATTTCTCTCTCCTTTATATGCATATAACAAACATGGATATATATATGTAAAAATTGCCCCCCTCCCTATAAAAACAAACCCATGACAGCATGCTTACACATCCCACTATGATTGACTTATACGCAAGCATGCCTATTTAAAAAACACACATATACGAGTATAATACACACATACAACCTGTTCATACCACCAAGACATGCATATACACCAAAAGGCTAAGACTAAAGAGTTAGGAACATACCACGGCCCGTGTGGACCCAGGAGCGTCCACCTCGGCCTCGTCGGGATCGTCCATCCCATCGTCATCCTCCTCCTCATCCTCCTCAAACACGGCCTCCTCGGCCTCAACCCCAACACCCACACCGGCCTCAGCGGCCCCAGTGCCCATACCCTCGGTCTCCCCGGCCCCATCCGTAGCCTCTCCTATCCCCTCCACCCTCCCCACGCCGGAGATAAACTCCGCAAAGGCCCCCATAGCCCTACTCTCCTACTCCTCAGCCCTGGCCTCTGTGGCCTCCCTATCCAACATCCCGACGAGGGCGTCCAACGACGCCCTCTCACTCTCACTTACCCCCTCGGCCTCGGCCCTTCCCTCTGTTGCACCCCCAACCAATCCCCCAACCCCCGAAACCACCTCCTCGACCACTGCCGGTCGATCCCCACGCCTCCTATTGCGTGTATAACCTATCATAACACCCCCAACCTCCGGGACAGCCCCCGAAGACATACCCGTGCCCCTAGCCGCGCCGGTATCCACCGACGGCACCTCCGCCGCACCCACGACCTCCCTCACGACCTCCTCCTCTACCCGATCACTCCCCGATGAACTAGACCCCGAGACAGCCCCTCTCTGCTCTCAGGAAGACCTGAGGCGCTTCATCATCGAAGTTGTCTTCTTCTCCTTCGTCATCTCCTCCGATTTCGCACAAAGAAAGACCTAAAGAAAAACCTAGGGCTTCAAAATCAAGAAGAAAGGGATGATGGAAGGACGAAAACAAAGGATTCAAGGCGAGTTTTTTCCGGTTTGGAACGAAGAAGAAGAAGAAAGGAGGGAAGAGGAACAATTTTAAAACGTATGGAGAGAGAGAGAGAGGGTCTTTTCGGTTATAAGGGACCCAGTCATGGGGCGGCTACCCGCGAGTAGCAGCCCCCTCTCGGGCGGCTAGTTACAACTAGCCGCCCCTCCCAGTTTTCTCTTTCATTTAAAAACCCCCCTTTCCAATCTTTTCAGCCTTAAATTTCAAAAGTTCTCCAAACCAAACAGCCATGTATTGGCTTATTTCCAGACAATACTTGATCAAACACGACTCTCCCGAAGTTTTGCAACACGTTCAGTACCATTCAAATTCAAATTTCTTCAGTTCTGGTTCTTTTCCAGAGTTCTTATCCCTCGGATGATCCAATTCACCCAAATCAACTTTTACTTGCTTTCTGTCAGCGATATCCCCTCCTTGCTGAGTTTTCCCAAGCACGGGAACGGTAGGCACGAGGAAACTGACGCTGGGCTGCTCCGTGCACGATAGCTAAGAACCCCGACCGCGGGTTGGATCACTCACCATTTACTTTTCCCCGCCTTCCACCTGGATCATCCTCTTGGATAAAAATTCTAAGTCAAGACCTAGCCTCTGACGATCTAAATCAACTCCCCGAGTAGTACTGCTAGTATTGGCACAACTCCTTGAAAGTCTTTCCTTATCATCGGTCGAAGTCTTTCCTGCTTCGCACAAAGACTCCGTCCGATGAGGGACAATTGTAGATACCCCAATTTTGACCGTCCAGAGAGACATAAATACTTCAAGTAACCCACGGAAATATCCCACAATTGGACACCAATAGAGAACCGAAGGTTCGGGAAACCGGAAACCCTAAACCTTGACCTAACCCCAAACCCTAGCCCAAACCCTAAACCTTGACCTAACCCCAAACCAAACCCCAAACCCTAAACCTAAGCCAAGCCCTAGCCCAAACCTAAACCTAAACCTACCCTAAAAAACCAAAAACCCTAAAACCCTAAAGTCCCTGGAAAGGGGCGGCTAGCCCTAACTAGCCGCCCCTCAGGGGCAGCTAGTTTATACTAGCCGCCCTTTTAACCGCCCCCTGGCCGACTTTGGACCAGTTCCCTGGATGGGACATAAAGCAATATTAAATGCTGATCATTGCGGCGGGTCATGACCTTTAGCCGCCCTCTCTTGGCCGGATCAAACCAAGTAGCCGACCCAAGCCACCACTTGTCAGAGATGGGACGTTTGGCAGGTCATGATAGGGGCGGCTACCAGGAAGTAGCCGCCCCATCCCGGGCGGCTGGTTAGCACTAGCCGCCCTTCACCTGGTCTCTGACAGAATAACCAGAGCATTAATGAGAGGTCCAATCGAAGCCAAACCACTCCATTACCCTCGGGATATTTTCCTACCCCTCTTTTACTACAAATAGAGGAGGTCCCAAGCAATGAACAACATCCACAAATCACCAATTCATCTTCATCATCAACCCACCATCCCCACTTGTTCAAAACCCTTCCACCACTAGAAATCCCAAGAGAGAGAGAGAGAGAGAGCCCCTTTTATGAGAGAAACACCCATTCCCTACATAAAATACCCTCTCATCCCACCCTCCATAAACTCAGGCTAAACCTAGCTTAGCCTCTGCCCAAGACCCCACCCTTTTCCTACCAAAGCCCTGCCCAAATTCCCCCAGACCCTGGACGGCTAACCCTAGCTAGCCGCCCCCCTGGCCGACGGCTAAACACAACTAGCCGCCCCCCTATTCACACCCCATATCAACATCCCTTTGACCCATAACTCCTTTAGTCAAGCCCGGAAGCAGAATAGGATTACCTGTTTTTCACCTCTGTGTACGGTATATCCGTGTCTCAGAGCGGAGACCCCACAAACTCCCCACGTAGGCGATCAAATCCGACCCAAACCCTTTCCTGTTTTTAGAAAAAGCAGGTGGCGATCACAAAACCCCCCTGAATCCTCTTGAGCCGCTGTCGGGCGCCTCGACCAGGAACGACACCCTCACCCCTTCCGAGAAGACGATCCGACCGAGCCCGCCAGGGCACGCATCCGATCCGAATCCCCGAAGAACCCCCACACACGCGGATTTTTCGACACCGACACTCGCGCACTGTTTCTTTTACAGGAGCGTTGTTGGGCGTGGAGCTGGATTTTCCCTATGGCGTGGTCTTGCGTGCGTGGAAGCGTTCTGTCCGGTGGATTGGCGAGAGCGAGGTTGTCAGCAGTCCTAGAGTCTTGTGTATTTGAAATTCGTGTGTGTGGCCCTTGTTGTATTTTATTTGGCTAGACTTGGCTCTCACAGGACAGTGATTGTGTATTCGAGTCTGTAATAATGTTTTTGAATTACAGACTTATTGATAGTTATGCTTCCGCTTTTCAGTTGTGATATCAGTTGTCATTGCTTCATTAGCCTTGTGTATTTATTTATTGGAGTCACTATTGATCTCTTATTTATGATAGCTGATATTATATTATTGCCACATCTCGGGGACGGTCGCCCTGGGGTGTGACAAAAGTTGGTATCATAGCCTGATCCTGTCAAAGCCTAAGGCGAGTCGTATAGATGAGTCGTAGGATTGTTATATGAGTACTCTGGTTTTAGAAGTTTTCTTAGGTTGCTGACATGCCTCCTCGCATCCGTGGACGTGGACGTGGCCACCCCTGGACCCCCTTAAGTTGTCGACTGGGTCGACTAATCAGGGTTTGTGTTGGGTCCCTGTTGTGGGACTAAGGCTTAGGAAGGAGTTTCCAGCCCAGTTGTGTCGTTTTGATGGATCGTTGCAATTTCTAAGGTTAGATCGCGTCTCGACCATGGAGCTCGCGTGCGGTGCCGGGTTCAAGTGTTGAGGATGTGGCGTATTGCTCATTAAGTGGTGATGTCTTCTCTCAGCCTTCCTACTCAGGATAACGGGCCTTGCAGGGTCAGCGTTGAGACCCGCGTGAGGGTACTCCGTGTTCCTTGTTTGGTTGTCGGGATATCCTATATCGGGACCTCATGGTGCCCTCCCAAGGTTCTTTTCCCAGTCAAGGAATGCCTTTGAAGCATCAAATTGATGATGGATTTTTCCTCACTTGGAAGGTGCGATAGCGAGTGGTGAAGCATACGATCGGGATTGAGTGCGTCCTTTTTCAGCTTGGTGGGCGATCGCTTATGGACCTGGATCCATAGCCCCATTTGGAGTCGCTTCGATAGATCATCGTGCATTGTAGCTGCCCGGTGTAGCAGAGTCCTGTGAGATGCTCCCTGGGACTATCCACAACGCTTGTTGGTGTGCCCATATAGCAGAGATAGTGGACATGGGAGGATATCAGGTAGAGGCCACACCGGGAGAGTTCTACTGGATGACGTCGAGAGCTTGGACTCCTCGTGATGAATATGCCAATTGAGTGCAGGATGTTGGAGTTCCAATGAGTATAGTTGGGCAATCAGCCGGTGGCGGCATGTGAAGCACAGTTCACGGTACTGTCGCGTTTTGCCCCACATGGGTCGTAAATGAGGAGACGCGACGCTAAGCGTTCGTGATGGGACTCAACTGCCATATCAGATATATGACATCGCATAGGCGTTGTCGAGTATCGACGACCACCTATTGCGTGTCTTGCGGATTAAGTGCGGTCGAGCGGCTTACCCAGCGAGTAAGTGTCATCATGGGCGCCAGCCATGATCGAGGAGCAGAATCTGGACTTAATCGTCCTTGTAATTATTTTGATCTCCCCGTAGGGGCTAAAGATCAAGTACCCCTTGTCGCGAATTGATGATCTGTTTGACCAGCTCTGGGAGCAAGTGTCTTCTCTCAGATCGACCTTCACGCAGGGTACCCCAATTTGGAGATCCGGGAGTTGGGCATTCCGTAGGTGGCCTTTTGTGACCGTTTCGGACACTACGAATTTGAGTATTGCCGTCGGGGTAGACGAATGCGCCAGATGCCTACAAGGATCTCAAAAATTTTATTCGGCCTCCGTGGGCTAATCCGAGTAAGCCTTCTGCATGCCCTAAGGTGAAATTGTGGATCGTCGCGATGGAATGCGTTCGTCCATCATGATTCATCAGTGGACGTGGGAGTGGGTTATCAAGAATTTCATTGCAGGCTCGCTAATGTCACGTTCGGGTCGCGACGCCTTCTAGGTGATCGTTAACAGACTGACTAAGTCCGCACTCTCCTCCCTATCCAACTGACTGAGTCTCTGGACGCTTTGACGTGGGTATTCACCTTCGTGATTGTTAGTCTTTGGCAGGCTTTTGCGCGAACCTCGTTTAAGTACAGCGTTTCATCACCGACGAATAGCCAGGCAGAAGGACGGTTCGCTGCGTCTTTGTATTGATTACAGACAGCTGAACAGGCGGACCGTGAAGAACAAGTACCCCTTACCGCGGATTGATGATCTGTTTGACCAGCTCCAGGGAGCGAGTGTCTTTTCAAAGATCGATCTCTGTTCGGGCTACTATCAGCTGAAGATCCGGGAGTCAGATATTCCGAAGACGGCCTTTCGCACCCGTTACGGGCACTACGAGTTTCGAATACTGCCGTTTGGGTTGACGAATGCGCCGGCAGCCTTCATGGATCTGATGAACCGGGTATTTTGACCCTTCCTCGACTCCTTTGTAGTAGTCTTCATTGACGATATTCTGGTGTACTCGAGGAGTCTTGAGGAGCACGCCGACCATCTTCGCACTGTCTTGGAGACCTTGGCCCGACATCAGTTGTTCGCCAAGTTCAGTAAGTGCGAGTTCTGGTTGGAGCGTGTGGCCTTCCTTGGCCATGTTATTTCGGTGGGTATATCTGTGGACCCGGACAAGACGCTTGCCGTGTCGAATTGGCGGCGACCATCGAACCCCACCGAGATTCGGAGTTTCCTTGGGTTGGCGGGTTATTGTCGGAGGTTTGTTGAGGGTTTCCCAAAGATAGCCGTCCCTTTGGCCCGCCTCACCCGGAAGGATGTCCGGTTCGAGTGGTCCCCATCTTGCGAGGAGAGCTTCCAGGAGTTGAAGCGGAGACTCACCTCAGCGCCAGTTCTTACCATTCCGTCTGGGAGTGGTGGATTCGCAGTCTACTCCGATGCGTCACGGCTGGGTTTGGGTTGCGTCCTGATGCAGAACGGTAAGGTTGTTGCTTACGCGTCACATCAGTTGAAGCCCCATGAGCAGAATTACCCCACCCATGACCTGGAGTTAGCAGCGATCATCTTTGCGCTGAAGATTTGGAGGCACTACCTCTATGGCGAGGAGTTCGAGCTCTTCACGGATCACAAGAGCCTGACTTACTTGCAGTCCCCGCCGGAACTCAAAATGCGTCAGAGACGTTGGGTCGAGTTCCTGAAGGACTATGATTGCGACATCGCTTATCATCCGGGTAAGGCGAATGTCGTGGCAGACGCTCTCAGTAGGCAGCCTTTGGGCATGGCCGCCCACTTGGCAGTGCGTCGTTGGGGGCTTCTGGAGGAGGCCGCTTACTGGATCAGCGTTCGGGAGATGCCCGCTGGTGGCTTTCTGGCCAGGTTAGTGGTGCAGCCTGTTCTCCTCGACGAGATCCGCACGGCACAAGAGCGGGATCCTCACTTTCTGGTCCTTTCTCAAGGCATCACCCGAGGTGAGCGACCAGATTACCAGATTTGCGAGGATGGGATCTTGCGATTCAGAGGCCGAGTATGTATTCCTGACGACGCAGAGCAGAAGCAGAAGATCTTGGACGAGGCCCATCGTTCGAAGTACACGGTGCATCCTGGTGGCACGAAAATGTACAGGGGCCTTCGTCGTGGCTACTGGTGGCGCGGGATGAAGGCAGATGTTGGCCGTTTCGTTGCCCGTTGCTTAGTATGCCAGCAGGTGAAGTCGGAGCATCAGCGTCCTGCGGGGAAGCTGCAGTCCATTGAGATTCCTCAATGGAAGTGGGAGAACATTACTATGGACTTTGTTTCGGGTCTACCGAAGTCACGTTCGGGTCGCGATGCCATCTGGGTAATCGTTGACCGACTGACGAAATCTGCTCATTTCCTCCCCGTCTGACTCACTGACACTTTGGACACCTTGGCGCAGTTGTTTGTCTCAGAGATCATTCGTCTCCACGGCACTCCAGTCAGTATCATTTCTGATAGAGACGCGAGATTTACTTTGAGGTTCTAGCGTAGCCTCCAGCACGCCCTTGGTATGAACCTCCATTTCAGTACGGCGTTTCACCTGCAGACCGATGGCCAGTCAGAGAGGACGATTCAGACCCTAGAGGACATGTTGCGTGCCTGCATTCTTGATTTTGGAGGCAGTTGGGAGAGGCATCTCCCTTTGGTGGAGTTCGCCTACAACAACAGCTACCACTCGAGTATTCGGATGGCACCATATGAGGCACTCTATGGGCGCAGCGGCAGGTCTCCCTATTGCTGGGACGAGGTCGGAGAGCGCCAGTTGGAGGGACCAGAGATCGTTCGCCAGACCTCAGAGAAGGTCAAGACGATTCGTGAGCGTATCCGCACCGCTCAGAGCCGTCAGAAGAGCCACGCCGACCATCGTCACCGTGAGCTCGCCTTCGAGGTTGGTGACCCTGTCTTCCTGAAGGTGTCCCCGTCGAAAGGCGTCTTCCGTTTCGGCGTGCGGGGCAAGCTGAGTCCGCGTTTTATCAGCCTGTTTCTCATCCTGGAGCGGATTGGGGAGGTGGCCTATCGCCTAGCCTTGCCCACACACACTTGGCCCAAGCCCATGACGTCTTCCATGTCTCGCAGCTGAGGCGTTACGTCCACGATCCTGCCACGTTATCCCGTTTGTGCCGCTTGTCTTCGAGCCGGACTTGTCATTCCTGGAGCAGCCGATCGAGATCTTGGACTGACGCGAGAAGACGCTCCGCACCAAGATCGTCCAGTTGGTTAAGGTGCGTTGGCAGCGCCGCTCTGGTGCCGAGGCCACTTGGGAGCGCAAGGACGCCATGCGTGACGCATATCCACACCTTTTTCCTTCTTAGATGTTTTTGTATTAAATTTTGTGGACAAAATTTCCTAAGGGGGGAAGAATGTTATATATGTGTCACTTTTCAACCTTTTGGTAACCCTTGGGTCAATTCTGGCCATTTTCGAAATTTTCTTTTTCGATCGGAACTACTAAAATTTTGGCTTTTTAGCCATCTGCGTGAGCTAGAGGACTCTGATCGAAAATCTAACTGCGTATTATGGGTCCTAGTACCATTCTGTACTACCCATAAAAATTTCATCGAATTCCAGTAACGTTTGGAAAATTATGCAGTTCCGAACCGCATCCGGGTTTTCTTCGAAACTGATTTGGTAAGTGGAATAGTAAATAGATATTAATGTGCATGTGGTGACCTTTGGTAAGCTCACCCCCCCTTTGCTTAGTGAGTAAGAAAACTTTGGTTATTTTTGGTGTGTGTGGGTGAGTTTAGCTTAGGTTTACCCCACCTTTTTCATCTCTCTTTTCACCCCCTCTCTCTCTCATTTCTTCACTCTCACGTCCCTCTCTCTTTCTCTCCCTCACCAGCCCTTTGTGTGTGTGTGTGTGAGTTTTGTTGGAGAAGAAGAAGAAGAAGGAGCACAAACAAGGTTTGTGTGCCATTGTTGTTGTTGTTTCTCTTCCTATCAAGATCCCTCTCTTTTCCCCCTGATTTTCCCCTGTTTTCCAGCAAAGTAGAGGCTGAGGAGAAGCTGAGGAGGTGTTGGTAGTGGTGGTTGCGGGTGCTCGGAGGGCACCGGATCTCCCCCTTTCACTCCCCTCTCTTGGTAAGCACTTCTCCCCCTCTTTATTTTCTGGTTTTTGGAGCTTGGGTAGGTACTAGGGGACCTTGCACACCATATGCATGTGTTTGGGTGTGTGTGGGGTGAGGGAGGGGGGTGTTTGAGCTTTAAGCGCGCGTGCGGGCCTGTCCGCGCGCGTGCGCGCGCTGTCGGGCGCTGACTGGCGCAGGCATATGCGCAGGGGACGCGCGTGCGCGTACGCGCGAGCGTGCGCGGGCGCGTACGCGAGCGGGGCGAGCAGGGGGAGCGGGTGCGTGCGGATGTGCGAGAGGGCGCGTGTGGGCGCGCGGGGACCCGCGGGTGCGCGCGGCTGGGTTCCTGCGCGCGCGGGTGGAGTCCTGGACGCTCGGCCAGCACGTCTGCGCGCGCACGTGCACAAGTGTGCGGGGGCCACGCGTGTGGCTGCCCGGGGGCTCGGGTAGGTGTCGGGGCACTCGGACATGTGCGCATACGTGCGTACTCGCATGCGTGCGAGCCCGTATGCGTGCATATCCAAGTCTTTGGCATTTCTAGTTGTTTTTAAGTGTCTTTATGTGGTTTTACTCACCTATTTAGATGCCTTATCTTGCAGATCTTGGCGAGCGGTCGCGCGATGACCCGGTTTACGGTGAGTGGGTCAATCCAACCCAGTCGGGAGGTGTTCGATGCACGTAGACGTGCATTGCCCTCCCCTGGGGCACCGTAACCACATATTAACCTTCTTAATTGTAAATGTTATTGCTTATCTTGCTAGGTTGCATCCATGTCATATTAAGACTTAATATGTTAGGATCATACACCCTAGTACCATGTGTAGGGACCCATACTTGTCTATGTATTGTGTCCCATGTTAGTTTAACCATGTATTAGTGCTTACATGCATGCATGAGTAAGGCATGACTAAGGTAGTGACCTCAATTATTTTTCTATCATGTTAGACTTGTATACTAGAGTATTACATCCATGTGTTATACATATGAGCCCAAGCATGCCTTAGACAATATTATAATTTTGTCATAGCATTAATTGTATGCTTCCTTGATTAATTCTTTGTGTAATTAATTGTGTTGTATATTATATCTCCAGATATATCTTATATATATATAGAGGCCATAAACCTTGCTTAATAAGATTAAGCAAGCGTATGACCTCTGATGGGTCATACCGTGGCATTGTCATTACGAATCATCTGTCTTCCCTGCATCTGAGTTATGCGCTCTGGTGGGAATTCATGAGAATTCGTAACCTTATCGACGACGGATCCATGAGGATCAAAACCGCGTATGTCAAGTGCTCTCCCCTTCGTCGCTTCCGTGTCGAAGCTACCCGGGTTTAGCTGTCCTGCTAGGCACTCCCAGACACTATTCATGACGCCGGTGTCGGTGTCGAAAAATCTGCGTGTGTGGGGGTTCTTCGGGATTCGGATCGGATGAGTGCCCTAGCGGGCTCGGTCAGATCGTCTTCTCGGAAGGGGTGAGGGTGTCGTTCCTGGTCGAGGCGCCCGACAGCGGCTCAAGAGGATTCAGGGGGGTTTTGTGATCGCCACCTGCTTTTTTCTAAAAACAGGAAAGGGTTTGGGTCGGATTTGATCGCCTACGTGGGGAGTTTGTGGGGTCTCCGCTCTGAGACACGGATATACCGTACACAGAGGTGAAAAACAAGTAATCCTATTCTGCTTCCGGGCTTGACTAAAGGAGTTATAGGTCAAAGGGATGTTGATATGGGGTGTGAATAGGGGGGCGGCTAGTTGTATTTAGCCGTCGGCCAGGGGGCGGCTAGCTAGGGTTAGCCGTCCAGGGTCTGGGGGAATTTGGGCAGGGCTTTGTTAGGAAAAGGGTGGGGTCTTGGGCAGAGGCCAAGCTAGGTTTAGCCTGGGTTTATGGAGGGTGGGATGAGAGGGTATTTTATGTAGGGAATGGGTGTTTCTCTCATAAAAGGGGCACTCTCTCTCTCTCTCTTGGGATTTCTAGTGGTGGAAGGGTTTTGAACAAGTGGGGATGGTGGGTTGATGATGAAGATGAATTGGTGATTTGTTGGATGTTGTTCATTGCTTGGGACCTCCTCTATTTATAGTAAAAGAGAGGTAGGAAAATATCCCGAGGGTAATGGAGTGGGTTGGCTTCGATTGGACCTCTCATTAATGCTCAGGTTCTTCTGTCAGAGACCAGGTGAAGGGTGGCTAGTGCTAACTAGCCGCCCGGGATGGGCGGCTACTTCCTGGTAGCCGCCCCCATCATGACCTGCCAAACGTCCCATCTCTGACAAGCGGTGGCTTGGGTCGGTTACTTGGATTGATCCGGCCAAGAGGGGGCGGCTAAAGGTCATGACCCGCCGCAATGATCAGCATTTATTGCTGCTTTATGTCCCATCCAGAGAACTGGTCCAAAGTCGGCCAGGGGGCGGTTGGGGGCGGCTAGTGCAAACTAGCCGCCCAGTAAGGGGCGGCTAGTTAGGGCTAGCAGCCCCTTTCCAGGGACATAGGTTTAGGGTTTTGGTTTTTTAGGGTAGGTTTAGGTCCGGGCTAGGGTTTGGTTTAGGGTTAGGGTTTGGTCAAGGTTGAGGTTAGGGTTTGGTCAAGGTTTAGGGTTAGGGTTTGGGCTCGGGGTTTGGGTTTGGTCAAGGTTTAGGGTTAGGGTTTGGTCAAGGTTTAGGGTTAGGTTTTGGTGAAGGTTTAGGGTTTTGGCTTAGGGTTAGGGTTTAGGTTTTGGTTTAGTTTTATGTCAAGGCTAGGGTTAGGGTTTCCGGTTTACCGAACCTTCGGTTCTCTATTGGTGTCCAATTGTGGGATATTTCCGTGTGTTAGTTGAAGTATTTCTGTCTCTCTGGACGGTCAAAATTGGGGTATCTACAATTGTCTCTCATCGGACGGAGTCTTTGTGCGAAGCAGGAAAGACTTCGACCGATGATAAGGAAAGAGACCCCTATTTTGGCCGGCCCGACCTTCAAGGAGTTGTGCCAATACGAGCAGTACTACTCGGGGAGTTGATTTAGATCATCAGAGGCTAGGTCTTGACTTAGAATTTTATCCAAGAGGATGATCCAGGTGGGAGGCTGGAAAAAGTAAATGGTGAGTGATCCAACCCGCGGTCGGGGTTCTTAGCTATCGTGCACGGAGCAGCCCAGCGTCAGTTTCCTCGTGCCTACCGTTCCCATGCTTGGGAAAACTCAGCATGGAGGGGATATCGCCGACAGAAAGCAAGTAAAAGTTGAGTTTGGGTGAGTTGGATCATCTGAAGGATAAGAACTCTGGAAAAGAACCAGAACTGGAGAAATTGGATTTTGAACGGTACTGAAAGTGTGGCAAAACTTCGAGAAAGTCATGTTTGATCAAGTAATGTCTGGAAATAAGCCAATACATGGCTGTTTGGTATGGAGAACCTTGAATTTTAGGGCTGAAAAGATTGGAAAGGGGTATTTTAAGTGAAAAACTGGGAGGGGCGGCTAGTTGTAACTAGCCGCCCGAGAGGGGGCGGCTACTCACGGGTAGCCGCCCCATGACTGGGTCCCTTATAACTGAAAAGACCCTCTCTCTCTCTCTCTCCATATGTTTTAAAACGGTTCCTCTTCCCTCCTTTCTTCTTCTTCTTCGTTCCAAACCGGAAAAAACTCGCCTTGAATCCTTTGTTTTCGTCCTTCCATCATCCCTTTCTTCTTGATTTCGAAGCCCTAGGTTTTTCTTTAGGTCTTTCTTTGTGCTAAATCGGAGGAGATGACGAAGGAGAAGAAGACAAGTTCGATGATGAAGCGCCTCAGGTCTTCCTGAGAGCAGAGAGGGGCTGTCTCGGGGTCTAGTTCATCAGGGAGTGATCGGGTGGAGGAGGAGGTCGTGAGGGAGGTCGTGGGTGCGGCGGAGGTGCCGTTAGTGGATACCGGTGCGGCTAGGGGCACGGGTATGTCTTCGGGGGCTGTCCCGGAGGTTGGGAGCATTATGATAGGTTATACACGCAAGAGGAGGCGTGGGGATCGACCGGCAGTGGTCGAGGAGGTGGTTTCGGGGGCCGGGGGATTGGTTGGGGGTGCAATGGAGGGAGGGGCCGAGGCCGAGGGGGTGAGTGAGAGTGAGAGGGCGTCGTTGGACGCCCTCGTCGGGATGCTGGATAGGGAGGCCACAGAGGCCAGGGCTGAGGAGGAGGATGACGATGGGATGGACGATCCCGACGAGGCCGAGGTGGACGTTCCTGGGTCCACACGGGCCATGGTATATTCCTAACCTTTGTCTTACCCTTTTATTTACATGTGTACGTCTTTTGTGGCATAAATAGGTGATAGTGTGTGATATGTGTGTCTAATATGCATGAATAGGTAATAGTGAGTGATATGTGCGTCTAATATGCATGAATAGGTAATAGTGAGTGATATGTGCGTCTAATATGCATGTATAGATAATAGTGGGTGATGTGTGTGTCTAATATGCATGTATGTATGTATAGTTTGATCACGGTGGGATAAGCATGCGAACGGGTTCGTGTTGAAAAAAAAAAGGAAGGGGACAATTTTTACATGCACATCCATGCTTGTTGTATGCATATAAAAGAAAGAGGAGTGATATGGCTAGCATGCTTGCATGGGGTATTTTTCTACCTGTATATGACTTCATATGTGTTTGATTGTGGTAGAGCACGAGGGAGTGTATGCATGCATTCTAAGGGTCCAAGTTCTATATTGCTTAGGTGTGTTTAGGGGCGGTATAAGCATGATAAGCTGTGATGTAAGAAAGCGTGTGAGTGGTGAGCACGGTAGGATATGTTGATGTTTGTCTAGTATGCGTGGTCATATGAGGAGTGTAGCTTCTTACTTTCATGCTTTTGTTTCTATATTTAGCGTGTGGAGGTTTCATTTTGCTAAGCATGGTTAAAAATGATTTCGTAAATTTGGACTCTTACCTCTCGCTCGTTTTTTAAACTAACCAATGTTCCCTTCGTCTGTTTTGTAGAGACCGAACCGTATTCGGGCTTTGTGGCACAGGACGAAGAGGTGGTACGGTGCCTTGGGGCAGGAGGAGAGGAGCCTGGTGGATGGAGCGGGCTTCCGTTCCTTCTTCCTACTCAGCCTCTAGCGGATGACGATACGCCGAGGTATAGCTTTTGGTGTCTTGGTTTTAAGTAGAAGAATAGTATATGTGCGATGAATTCATGCTTTTCTTCTTTCGTTTTGACTCAGGTGATCATTTCGACGATGCCCGGCTCAAGACTTTGGATTTGAAGTTTTTGGTGGACCTACCACTTTCTTATTCCTTTTTATGAAGACTCTCTTACTCTTCCTTTGTTTATGGTTTTGGTGGGACAATTTAATTTCTTGTTCGTATGGATGGTTTAGCATGGATGTTTAGTGTCTTAGAAAGCCCTCTTAATCTATAGGAATGTGTATGTGTGTGCAAATGAATGAACTTGATGTTTATAAGCTTTGATTTATGGATGGATGCAGAGTTCTAATAGCGTGGTATTGATACAGGTTTTGTGTATAAACATGTCTAAAATGTGTGCAACTATGTTTGGGAAAGGAATGTTTTGACAGGTATTCAAAAGAGTAGAAGAGTTGATTGAAACTGGGACTAACAGGGCAGATGGGGCAGCAGGTGAGGGGCGGCTACTTGCGTTTAGCCGCCTAGTGAGGGGCGGCTAGTCGCATTTAGCCGCCCCTTGCCTGGGGTTTTCACCTGGAAAAGAGGGGCAGGGGAGCAGGGGCGGCTAGTATAAATTAGCCGTCCATTGTGGGGCGGCTAGTCGGGTTTAGCCGCCCCTTGCCTCGGACTAATCTTCTGGTTCTGCTTCTTGTCTGCCACCGCTGAAAGCCTTCGTGAGTATTTTAACCTTCGAGACCTGCAAAAACATTCTTTCCATGGACCAAGTATTAAATCTGCCCAGATTGTGCCCCTGCACTGACTTTCGAGCCCTTCTTGCTTGAATCGTCAAGGGCTACAATCCATCTTAAGGCGGAATGGAAATGTAAATGCGAGAAAGTAAAGTGCGGGAGACCAGGCTTTAGTGCGCAAGGAAGGGATTCCAAGTGCGTGAGTGAAGAAGAACTTATGTGTAGGAGTTGGGGGACAATTTCTTCTTACGCATGTGCGGAAGGGCATGAGGTGAGTGGGGACAATTCTCATATGAGTGGGGATAATTTTGAATTTTGTGGGGACAATTCCCATATGAGTGGGGATAATTCTAATATTCGGGGGGGGGGGGGGGTTAACTTTAATGTTTCAAGAAAATCAGATGCCAAGGTGTTTTGAGAAGGAAAATGCAAGCTTATGCGTAAGTCTAAGTGGCATAAGGGGGCATTTTAGTTCTTCAATGACTTTTTAGGTGAGAGGGCAATGTTCTTGATTTTCATAAGTAAAAGACGCCATCAAGTCCCCGTGGAGGAGCCCTTGTGGTCACTTATGTCCAAACCAGGATTGTATTTGAGAGGTATAAGCCTTAGGCGTCGATTTTCCTAGGTTCATGGTTCTCAAATGCTTAATCATATTATTCTAAACATGCTGAAAAATCCATGAATGTACCAAGAGTCAAGTCAAATAAGCTTCCTTTGGATAGGCAAGTTTCTAAATGAACTCGCGTGAGTGTGTGTAGGTGTAAACTTGGACGTGATCTACCCTTGGTCAAAATTTCGCCTTTCCCAGTGGACATAGCTCAATTTTGAACCCCCATTGCAAAAAATAAAATAAAAAGGGGAGAGGGTGAATGAGGTAAGAGTAATATCTTCCTTTCGGGCAATATTTTAGAATTGTCACAGTCTAGCACATGTCTTACTTCCTAGGTCCCTCTGGCTTTCTTCTTTTTACCACTTCTTTATTTTTGGGCGGAAAGGTACAGTCCGTTGTCTGGATCTGTACTGGTATAGCCGTTGTTTAGCGTATACCGTGCGTAAAGGCGTGAAAGCCTGCTAAATAGAGAGTTTAACCCGTTCACTTGGGTGTTTGGCCTCTCTTTGCCTGACTTTCTCTTCTTTTTTTTTTGTTTTTTTGTGTTGTGTTTTGATTTGAGGGGGGGGGGCTCTTCCGTTTTTCACCCCGATTCTTTTCATGCTTCCCCTCTAGAAGTGTTTATATAGTGCCAGAGCCAGTTTTTGGGACATATGCTAGGTCCGGGTAACTCCTCTTTTTGACCTAGGGTTAATACGAGCGGGGCGGAAATAAGGGATATTTTGCTTTGGGGAGTTTTTTAAATTGTCCCAGTCCACGGGGTAGGCAATTTTTCTTCTATCAGGCAAATCTCGTCCAGTTATACGTGTGTGAAGGGAATGACATGATTTGGCGGAAACGTGTTCAAATAGATACGAGTTTGTCTTTGAGAGTCTTACAATTCTATTATCAAGTACTAAACGCTGGAAATCGCAGGAAGGAAGAATAATAGTTCTTAAGTATTGAAAGCTTTTCATGCATGGAATTTCTTCAGATAAAGTGCATTCCACGAACCTGGAACCTCGACTCCTTCAGCATCTACCAGGCGGTAGGCATTCCCGGAATAGGCATGGGTGATCACATAGGGCCCCTCCCATGTGGGTTGCAGCTTTCTTCTCGGGTGACGCTGTCTTGATGGCATGATTTGCGTAAGTACTAATTCCCCGATCTCGAATTTTCTTTTTATCACCTTCTTTTCAAATGCCCTTGCCACCCTTCTTTGGTAGGCCTGGGCATGGTCTGCCGCTCTTAATCTCTTCTCGTCCAGTAGTTCAAGGCGTAGTAGGACAAATGTATACTTATGTTTTTGAAAAGGGGCCTGTGTCGGCGAAAAGATATGTTTTTGGAAAGAAAAGAGTGGAGATAAAGTTTGGAAAATGATTTTGCTTTTATAAGGAAAGTATGGAAAGACAGTTTTGTAAAACGTTTTTCGGCGGAAATCACGGAAGTACGGCTTTGTAAAACATTTCGCTTTGAAGGAAAGGTGTGGAAACGCAGATTTGGAAAACATTTTCGTCGTGAAGAAGAGTGTGGAAATGTAGTTTGTAAATATTTTCGTTTGTTTTGGTAAACAGGTAAAGAAAGTTCGGGAAAGTGCTTTTATTTTGGTTTTGAAGTACAGAAATGCTGTTTTGTAGAACTTTTAGTTTTGGAAGAGAGTGTGAAAAACATTTTTAGAAAAACATTTTTTTTTTAAAGGAGAGTGGAAATAAAGCTGGAAACAAGTATGTTCAGAGTTGGGGAATGAAAGCTGATCGGCATGTTTTTTTTTGTGTTGGATTTTGGTTTCTTTTTAGGAAAGCAGGTAAACAAATATGTACAGGGTGTGAAAGCGAAAGCTAGTAAACAAATATTTTGATCTTTTTTATTTTTAGAAAAAAAGCTGTAAACAAATATGTACAGGGTGTGAAAGCGAAAGCTAGTAAACAAATATTTTGATCTTTTTGATTTTTAGAAAAAAAAGCTGTAAACAAATATGTACAGGGTGTGAAAGCGAAAGCCAGTAAACAAATATTTTGATCTTTTTGATTTTTAGAAAAAAGCTGTAAACAAATATGTACAGGGTGTGAAAGCGAAAGCTAGTAAACAAATATTTTGATCTTTTTGATTTTTAGAAAAAAAGCTGTAAACAAATATGTACAGGGTGTGAAAGCGAAAGCTAGTAAACAAATATTTTGATCTTTTTTATTTTTAGAAAAAAAAGGCTGTAAACAAATATGTACAGGGATGTGAAAAGTTACCCGGGAGGATCGGTACCTGGTTCTTGAATTCGCATTGCCTCCTCGGGTCGGCTTCTTTTTGATGGCTGGCTGATGTCTGGTGGGGGTCCCCTGTTCCCAAATTCTCCCTCCCTGAGTCTTTTCAAAGGCCTCCCTTGACGGAGTAGTTCTTCGTCTGTGGCGCCTGGTTGCCAACATGCGAACACCTCTAGCCGGATGCGCATGGCACAGACGCTCCAATTTCGGGCCTGAGTATTATTAGAGTGTGCCTCTCCCCATATGGATATTACCTTCCCGCGGTACGGGAAGCGAAGACATTGGTGTCGGGTGGATGAGACGGCTTCGATGCTGTTGAGCCATGTCCTCCCAACAATCAGAGGGTGGGGCGATTGAATGTTCATCACCATGCAGTTAACGATGGTGGAGACTGGGCCGATCTTCAGTGGGAGCGTGACTAGTCCGCGGGCGTTCTTGCGTGTGCTGTCGAAGGCGTAAATGTATTCGTCTGAGGGCTCCAATCTGGGAACCCGACCTTCTAGCTTTTGGTAGGCGGAATATGTAAGGACGTTAGTTTCCGCTCCCGTGTCAATGAGAATGTGCCGGAATTCCCTTCCCCCGAGTATGGCGGTGATTGAGAGGGGTGCGGAACGTGCTCTGGCTTTTGCGACTTCATGGGGGAGGAAGGTGATCGAGTTGGGCTCCGCAAGATTGCTTGGTGGACGCTGGGTCCTGGCCGCTTCTTCTGAGGGAGAGTTGTTGTCACAAGGGGACCCAGGCGGGCTACCGCCTTCATTCCCGTTCCCAATTGTTCTCGTTCTCGTATTGGAGGCGTGCCTCTCCCCAAATTGTTAGTACATGATTCAAGAAGGGCAGTCGAAGGCATTGGTGCCGGGGGGAACAGATAGCTTGGATGCTGTCTAACCATGGTCGCCCTAGCATCAATGGGTACCTCGTGTCGATGTCGGCCACGAAACAGGCTACTTCGCAGATGAGAGGCCCGACGGATAGCTCGAATGTTTCGGGGCCGCGGAGAGTCTTCCCGGTATGGTTGAAAGCTTGGATAGTATGGTGGGCCGGTTGGACGGGAGGACGGCCTAGTCCGGGTATCTTCTGGTAAGTGGAGCATGTCATTATGTTCATGCCCGATCCTGGGTCTACAAAGATGTTGTTCAGCCACAACATTGAGTCGTCCGCGGATGTGTAGGGGGTAGACTCGCAGTCTGGGATCCGAGAGGTCTTGGTCAGTGAATGAAATGGTCATTGGGCGGCGGGGGCCATTGACAGTGTCGGTACTCTTGGAGGACCCGTTGTCGTCCGGATGCAGATCATCCGACGTACATTCCCCTCCTTCGGGTCCTTCGCTAGCTCCTTCGGGGATCTCCTCGAATGGCTCTTCTTCTTCGTCTTCTCCCGGGTTTCTAGTCCGCTTTCGTCGGACTCGATGTTGATGACTGCGGGGAGGGCGAGAATTGCGTCTTCTTCTTCGCCATAGAGTATGGCGAGGTCATGGTCGTCGAGGTTCAGCTGGAAGGGCTCGTTCTGCTCTTCCTCCTCGGACTCCTCGGATAGGCTGCCATCAGTAGCATCTTCCGAGCTGCTTGGTTCTGGCGATGGTTGTCTCCCTCTCCTGATTATGTTGACCGCGTGGGCTCTAGATGTGGAGGCTTGGGTGTGTCCTGGTAAGGGGTCAGTCAATATGCCAAGTGGCTTGGGTGCTTGGGGATTTCCCTGGCTCAGATGGCCTTTGATCATGGCCGAGTCAAGGCGCCTGTCATCATTAAGATCATAAACGAAGTCCCGAAAAACAATGCATTGTCTACGGTATGGCCATATTGTTGATGATATTGACAGTAACGCGTTGTGCTGGCCCCGGGTAGTGAAGGCCTGGCGTCGGGGAGGGAGATACTATTTGTGTCCAACATCACCCTAAAGATCCTAGTTAAAGTTTCTGGGAGGGGAGGGTAAGAGTCCCTTTTTCCCATTCGTCTTAGATCGTAGGATGCGGGAGGTCTAACCTCGTTATAAGAGCTTTGTATGGGCTGCCTAGGGGTTGGATTTTGTGCTCTTGGGGGAGCAGAGTAAAAGGGAGCCCGAGTTTGAGTTTGGCTCTGGATTATAGGGCTTTGGAGTGGGAAATTTTGGACTGTGGGGTTTTGTCGTATTGGCACGGGGACGGGTACTGATCGAGGGGTAAAATTTTGATTCGCTTGCCGAGGCGGTGCATATCCGGATGAACCGGGCGTGTACTGTCTCGGAGCTGTTCCTCGGTCAGGAACTCGTGCTCCGTTCGGGTAGAGTGTCGATACTTGGTTAATGATCCCCTCTACCGTGGGGGTTTCTGCCTTACAAGGCGGTTGTCCAACCCTATGGCTGATAGGTGGGGACTGGGTTTGGACTGCTGGGGCTGCACAACGGGAAATCCTGTTGTGGCGGTCAATCAGAAGTTGATACGTAGTGCAGTCTCCGTACGAAAGGCTCGTACGGAGCTCTGGACTCAGGCTCTGTAACATCATGTCAATTTCTTGACATTCTGTGAGTTGCAAGCCGGTTCGGTGGACAAGGGTGCGCCACCGAGACACGTATTGTTCGAATTCCTCCCTAGGCCTCATTCTTTCTACGGTTAAATCCGAAATAGAGGGGGTCCTAATCCTCTGGTAACCGTAGCGGCCCAAGAATTTCTCGCTTACAGCCGAGAAATTCGACAAGTGATCTATAGGGAGGGTGGAGAACCATTGTAGTGCTTCTCCTTCCAATGATTTCTGGAAGAGGAAGACTAGTAGAGGTTGATTATCTAGAAACGGGCGTGCGTCTAGATAAAAGGCAGTTAAATGAATGTCTGGGTCTCCACGACCGTTGTACCGGCGGAATTTGGGGACTTTGAATCCCTCCGGTAGGTGGACTGACGGGATTTGTCTCAGGTTATGTAGAGACATGTGTTTGGGGGCCGAGGGACCAGTCTCGGAGAGAATTCTCCGGATGGTATCGTCCAGTGTTTCTCCCCGGGGAGGGCTGCCTAGCGGTCCCGGGTTTGGGGTGGTCTGGTAGGGCCTGGGGTGGAAACAACTAGGAATTTTGGATTCGCGGGGGAAAGGGGGGTGAATGAAAAGACGCTCGGGTTGACCGAGTGACTGGGTGTGGATGGGGTTTTGGGAATGGGTTTAGGGGTTTCGACAGGGGTTTCCTGTCTTGAGGTCTTGGTATGACGGTAGTCAGCGAGGTCATGAAACATGTCCTCTACCGTCTGGTACCCTAGACTAGCCATTCTTTCCTCTAGATGGGTCAGGAACTGTGTGGCCTGACCCTCTTGGTGATTCCTTTCCTCTAATATCTCCTCTTCTATGTGGGATTCCATGACGTAGAGTGGGGGGATGAATGCAGATTGAAAGCAGTAAATAAAGCGGTAAAGGATTGCGCAGCTGTGTGCGACTTACGAAAGCAGTAAAGGATTGCGCAGCTGTGTGCGACTTACGAAAGCAGTAAAGGATTGCGCAGCTGTGTGCGGCTTACAAAGCAATAAAGGATGTTATAATGCACAGTAGAAGAGGATTTAATTCAAGGAGTGAGAAACTCTAACCTTCCTAGAGGGTTGATAGCATTCTAGTCAAGCTTGTAAAAGGGGGGCAGAAGAGGATTACCTTTTGTTGTTTTTCACAAGGGAGGTCCCACCGTGATCGCCAGAATTTGTCGGTGTCAAAAAATCCGCGTGTGTGGGGGTTCTTCGGGGATTCGGATCGGATGCGTGCCCTGGCGGGCTCGGTCGGATCGTCTTCTCGGAAGGGGTGAGGGTGTCGTTCCTGGTCGAGGCGCCCGACAGCGGCTCAAGAGGATTCAGGGGGTTTGTGATCGCCACCTGCTTTTTCTAAAAACAGGAAAGGGTTTGGGTCGGATTTGATCGCCTACGTGGGGAGTTTGTGGGGTCTCCGCTCTGAGACACGGATATACCGTACACAGAGGTGAAAAACAGGTAATCCTATTCTGCTTCCGGACTTGACTAAAGGAGTTATAGGTCAAAGGGATGTTGATATGGGGTGTGAATAGGGGGGCGGCTAGTTGTATTTAGCCGTCGGCCAGGGGGCGGCTAGCTAGGGTTAGCCGTCCAGGGTCTGGGGGAATTTGGGCAGGGCTTTGGTAGGAAAAGGGTGGGGTCTTGGGCAGAGGCTAAGCTAGGTTTAGCCTGGGTTTATGGAGGGTGGGATGAGAGGGTATTTTATGTAGGGAATGGGTGTTTCTCTCATAAAAGGGGCTCTCTCTCTCTCTCTCTCTCTTGGGATTTCTAGTGGTGGAAGGGTTTTGAACAAGTGGGGATGGTGGGTTGATGATGAAGATGAATTGGTGATTTGTTGGATGTTGTTCATTGCTTGGGACCTCCTCTATTTATAGTAAAAGAGAGGTAGGAAAATATCCCGAGGGTAATGGAGTGGGTTGGCTTCGATTGGACCTCTCATTAATGCTCTGGTTCTTCTGTCAGAGACCAGGTGAAGGGCGGCTAGTGCTAACTAGCCGCCCGGGATGGGGCGGCTACTTCCTGGTAGCCGCCCCCATCATGACCTGCCAAACGTCCCATCTCTGACAAGCGGTGGCTTGGGTCGGTTACTTGGATTGATCCGGCCAAGAGGGGGCGGCTAATGGTCATGACCCGCCACAATGATCAGCATTTATTGCTGCTTTATGTCCCATCCAGGGAACTGGTCCAAAGTCGGCCAGGGGGCGGTTGGGGGGCGGCTAGTACAAACTAGCCGCCCAGTAAGGGGCGGCTAGTTAGGGCTAGCCGCCCCTTTCCATGGACTTAGGTTTAGGGTTTTGGTTTTTTAGGGTAGGTTTAGGTCCGGGCTAGGGTTTGGTTTAGGGTTAGGGTTTGGTCAAGGTTGAGGGTTAGGGTTTGGTCAAGGTTTAGGGTTAGGGTTTGGGCTAGGGTTTGGGTTTGGTCAAGGTTTAGGGTTAGGGTTTGGTCAAGGTTTAGGGTTAGGGTTTGGGCTAGGGTTTGGTTTAGGGTTTGGTGAAGGTTTAGGGTTTTGGATTAGGGTTAGGGTTTAGGTTTTGGTTTAGTTTTATGTCAAGACTAGGGTTAGGGTTTCCGGTTTACCGAACCTTCGGTTCTCTATTGGTGTCCAATTGTGGGATATTTCCGTGTGTTACTTGAAGTATTTCTGTCTCTCTGGACGGTCAAAATTGGGGTATCTACAGCCGGGTGGTGCGCCCATACGGTAGAGGTAAGGTCATGGGAGGATACCAGGTCGAGGCTACTCGGCAGAGGGCTACCGGATGACGAAAGGCGTAGATCAGTTGACCCCTTTTCCCCAATAGTCCTATGTCACCTAAGGGTGAGGGTGAGGGTGTAGTGGGTTGGGTTGAAACCCGATCCAATGACTTAAGTGACTGTTCCATCTGTTGGAACCCCAATCACTCAAAATATTTAACATGGTGTGGTAGGTTTGGGTCGACACCCAACCACCAACTTAAGTCGTTGTTTCGATTATTGAGACTTGAACGCTTGAAAGATTAATATGAGTTGTGATGCATGGATCGTACCATTCATTGAGCGTGTAGCTCACCCCTCGCGTACTGTTTCTTTTACAGGGGCGTTGTTGGGCGTGGAGCTGGAGTTTCCCTATGGCGTGGTCTTGCGTGCGTGGAAGCGTTCTGTCCGGCGGATTGGCGAGAGCGAGGTTGTCAGCAGTCCTAGAGTCTTGTGTATTTGAAATTCGTGCGTGTGGCCCTTGTTGTATTTTATTTGGCTAGACTTGGCTCTCACAGGACAGTGATTGTGTATTCGAGTCTGTAATAATGTTTTTGAATTACAGACTTATTGATAGTTATGAATCATACCAGCCACCCTCTAGAAGTTCAAGGATTTGATAACTATGTTAAATTGCTATAACTAAAAACTTTATGCACTATCATCGTGTCTTTTGACTAAGTCATTTAGCATAAAGCATTTAAGAAGGCTGATCCATTCTTAAGCAATCAATTTCTACTCATGTTCTATTTCATACATTCTCTTCCAATGTTATTTGCAAATATTGTTAAGATATGAAAAAGATGTATCCATGTGCATATACATCTATACCAATCATATCCATAACCTTAAGTTTGATTACAATATATTAAAATATGTCAATATGTTAAACTTTGTGGAAAAAAATTAACATGAGAGAATAACTAGGATTATACGATTGACCCTCAAGTTTCAAAAGAACAAAAATTTTCTCAATGTACTTAGAAAAAAATAGATTTTCAGGCAAAAAAAATGTAAAAAATTATAACTTCATCTGGGGCTATTGTTGGAACCACACATCAGCTAGAAATGATTTCTAGAACATGATTTACAGAGCTTGAAGAGGACAAGCAATCAATTATGCACCTAAAAAAACAAGTCAAGCCCATAGTCACAGATTTGAGATTCAATAATCATTTCGTAGGGGTTTTGTTTAATTCCGTTCAGATAATTCAAGAAAGAATTCGGTACAAAATTAAAAAAAATTGAGGATCTAAAAATAGTTTAATATATCATAGAAGGTCATGTCAGTCCTTATCAAATCTTGACAAAATTCTCAGAATAAGGATTTGTGTCTAATTAATACAGAAATGATAAATGCCCATGAATTAGGAGTAGATTTTAATTGTACATTGCCATCTTATTGGAGGAGTTGATTTGGTTATTGTGCAATCCATCTCCTTCAGCTTTGACTGTTTATCCAATAGTTTCAAAAAACTCATTGATCTTATAACAATGCTTCTCTTTTCTTGATCCCCAACAAATCACTTCAACTCCAATCAAACCACACATAACCCATATCCAAAATGCAACCAATGGAACACCGACAACATGCATTGGATCATTTAAAAAAATTACCACTTCAAACAGTCACCAATAATTCCCAATTTAGAATTTTCTTTTTATCAAGTCAGTGATTTGAAATTAAAATGGAAATTTTGAAACCACAAATCTGTTCATAGCATACAAACCCAAACATCACTGAAATCACAACCAAAAAAATTACTTAAATCACTGGAAAAAAAAGAAACGAAGAAGGAAATGTAGATCTTCAATTCAACGGAGATCCATTGGTTCTTACCTTTCTTTTTTGGGTGACAGAAGCGAAACGAAGACGGAAATGTAGATCTTCAAGTCAATGGCGATGGCGGTTCGATCGAAGCGGATGGTGACGGCGGCGATCGAAGATCGAACGGTGACGGTGGTGATCGAAGCGGACGGCGACGGCGGTGATCAAAGCGGAAGGCAACGGCGATGATCGAAGATTGAACGAGCGGTGATCGAAGACAGATGTGTTCGCGTTTTTTGGATTTTAGGTTTTTTGGGTTTTTAGGGTTTTTGGGTTTAATCGAATGTTTGGGGTTGCTCTGTTTTTTTTTTAAAATATATATATAGACAGATTGGATGGTTCTGATCACAACTTAAAAAATGGACGGTTGGATTGAATTTAAGTATTCGCGACGGCCTCATTTACCCGTCGCAAATACGTGATTTTAACTACTGTTCAACACAGTCGTCGCAAAAGCTAAAAAAATTTGCGATCAAGAAAAAATCGTCAAAATTACAAGCATTTGCGACGGTTTTTGTGAGCCGTCGCCAAAAACCGTGGCAAAAAGTGCTTTTTCCTATAGTGCTCATTGCTATCCCATCCATCGTTTTCCTATAATAAATAGAAAAACAACGGTGTTGAACTAACAAAGACTTAAGAATGAAGAGCAACTGGATTGTTCCTGTATACATGGAATAATAGGACAAGCATTAGTTACTGAAAAAATAATATACTACAAACAGAAGTTACTGACACTAACAAAGTACTTATTGAAATTAACAATGTACCCATAACATATAATTATGTATTGAGAAAAAAATGTTTTAAATTACAATCCATTCTAACCCATCAAAGTACACTCTTTAGTTTTAAAAACATATTTTTACAGTGTACCCATGAAGATTAACAGTGCACCCAAATTATATTACAATGCACATAGCACATAATCGCATATTTTCAATAAACTAATAAATATGACACAGAATTGTTTACCTCTATTTTCTTCCATAGAAACATTGGACTTCTTGACTGATTTCTTCTAAACTTTTTTCTTCGGAGGGGCTTCAGTTGATTCCTTGGAAGGAGCTTTGGTGGATGGCTTGGACTGAGCTTTTGTGGACTGCTTTTGAGTAGGGGATTTGGTTTTGTGGACTGCTCTAGTGGACTGGATTTAGTGGAAGGCTTCAAAGAAGCTTTTGTGGATGACTTTTGCGTAGGAGATTTGATCGAAGGCTTAGAAGGAGCTTTTGTGGGCGGCTTTGTAGTGGGTGATTTGGTGGAAGGCTTCAAAGGAGCTTTTATGGATGACTTTTTTGCAGGGTATTTGCTGGAATGCTTTGAAGGAGCTTTTTTGGATGGCTTTTCAGTGCGAGATTTGGTGGATGGGCTTTCAGTGGATAGGTTTGGATGGGTTTTCAGTAGGGGATTCGGTGGATGGATTGGAAGGAGCTTCGATGAACGGGTTTTGAGTAGAAAATTCGATTGGTGGATTGGAAGGAGCTTCTATGGAAGGGTTTTGAGTATGGGATTCATTGGATGGTTTAGAAGGATCTTTGGAACGAGCTTTAGACTTCGGAGGAATTTTGGCTACCGTGTTAAACCTTGGGCTTCTTCTTGGTGTCAAATCCTCTATTCAAACCATTTTTTCAATCCTATATAGTGTGCAAAAATAAAAATGTAAACACATAAAAATCACATAAACAAATAAAAATCAGGAATCAAACATTACAAGTACTTTGAAATACAAACAAGCAAAGAAATAATAAATTATAAAAAAAAACCCAATGAACCAAAACATGTCAACCATGAACATCAGCGCACACATGAAGCCACACATCTCATTTTCCTGCTTTAATCTCTAGATCTGGATACATTCTATGCACAAGCTTCACAGTGTCCAGTCCTCTCTTTAGAAACCCTCCAATGGCCAATCCTTTCTTTCTTTTTTCCCTCCTATACAGTTCCTCCTCCTCCACCTACCCCTCCTCCTCACCCTCCTCTTCCACTTCTTTACATGAATGTGTCACATCCTCTCAACCAACACATGAAGCCACACATTTCACTCACAATGAATTGTTAAAGTAATTTTACTTAAACAAATGCTATCATTAGTTTAACATTGTATCACAAAGATTTACTAGTGTATCAATAAGCTTAACAGTGTACTATTAAGATATTACAGTGTACTAACAAACTAATCAACACAATAACAAAAGCCGAGATGTCAATCATGCCTTCATAAAGCATAAGCAGCAAATCCATTCAAAGCTTGTGCATCCAATACATTATTTATTTATCAAAGCCTAAATGAGGTCATATACATACATGATAACAGTGTACTGAAATAAGTACCCAAATTGCAAATCCATATCAGTAGATCCTCTAAAATATATATTAATTTGATATATCAGGTGATGAAAGTGATGAGTTTGACGTACTCTAAGGAGGAGGATGTCACGGCCGCGGAGGATCGTTGGCGTCAGCGTCGATGTCACGAAGGCGTTTAGGTTCATTGACGTAGCCGTCAATGGATTCTTTGTTCATGGGTGCTACCGCCGATGGATGCAGAAATCATGGTTGTCACCATCGTTGCACGGTTCCGTCAACAGAGGGAGGACGATCAGTGGTTTTTTAAGGCTTTGAAGAGAAAACGAGGGGGTTTTCGGGGAGAGAGAAATTTTGAGGAAAAAATTGAGAGAGAGAGAGAGAGAGAGAAAGATTAAGTGGGAGGGGCAGGAAGGACATTTCGTATGGGGGATGAAACGGCAGTTGTTAGTTTGAATCTAGAAATAATTAAATCAGAGGTTAAGGACCTAGAAATATCTTGAAAAGGTCCAAAAATCTAAAAATAATGAGGGATAGACTGGGGGACCTCTAATTAATTTCCCCAAGATTAATAGAACATAATCAAATATACAACACTAGAGGGTCCCCACACGGCCGCACCATCTTCAAAAAAAATAACTACATGGTCCCCATCCCCACACCAAAAAACCAAATGGTCCCCAGTCCCCACAAATTTGATTAAAATAAGACTAGCCGATTAAAAAAAGAGTGATGGATTTCATACCTATTAATCCCCAAACAAATTGATTTTTTTTTCTTCTTTGGATGAAGACAACAAGTGAGCAAACACTAAAACCTTTTTTTACTTTTTTACTTTTTGTTCCTGTGGGCACCAAATTTCCAACTGCCCACCGTGGGCCAAGTGACCGGGCCCATTAGATCCAAACCAACCAAATAACGGTCCACTAGACCCAAGCCCGACTCGACAAACTGTCCATTCAGGTTCAACCCAACAACTCGATGGCCCAGCCGGTCTTGGGTTTTCGGGTCTCCAATCCAAGATCGACCAAGTCAGTCTCCAATCCATTCAATAATTAGTGATCCTTATGAATCTTAAGCAATTATTGATCATTATCAACATTTAATCTCCATCAATACCAAATGATTCACAAGATCAGGTCATTATTGACTCTGTCCACCAAATCCCCATCAAATATGAATTTTCATAATTGACAATATCTGACAATTTTATCTATTGTCCCCCCATTGATGGCTAGTGAAATCACAACCGCCTGATGCAATGAGAACATTCAAAAACCCTAATCTCATCCTCCCAATATAAATAGGGGGCAATGGCAGACATAAGAGGTATGCACAATTTCTTTTACAAACTCTTTTTACTTGGCCATTGTGCTGACTTGAGCATCGGAGGGTCTTCTGCAGGACTCCCACCTCTCGGTGTAAACGACGCTCGGAGGTTGTTGACCGGTGGAACGAGGACCATCTTGGGCGGAGGAAAACGGAAGAGGCCAAGTCTGATTACCCAAGTCTGGTAAGTTGAATTTTGCCCCTCCAGTTCCTTTAAAGAAAAAGTGAGGGCTTTTGTTGTTTTAAAAAAAACTGAAAAAGTTTCATTGGGTTTGAAATAATTGGAATGAATTTTAATTTTAATTTTAATCAAATAAATGTATGAGATGCACCAGACCAGAAGTTTGTTTGTGACACCCACGCAATGACAAAAAACCGTCCAGTTCAAATAACCCGTGAGCGGTTTTGTAAAGCTGGTGGTTCAACTGCCAGGTTGACTGGCTTTGTTGTTTTAATCCGGTTTTATATATATATTGGGTTTAGAGGTTTAACTGGACCGGAAAGTGAACCGGTTGACGGGTTAACCGGTTCAACCGTTTGACCCGGTTCGGGTTTCAAAACATTATTGTAGGTCTTTCAAAAAACTATTTCCTACACTATAGGTTTGTAGATAGAAAAGAGATAAGAAAACAAAAACTATCACACAAGATTAAAAAAAAAAAAAATTGGTGGGTAAAAAAGAATTTTGTCATTTCCTTTGCTCAGTAGTTACAAAACCTTTCTACAGAAATACAAAAACAAGATACATAAAAAAAAATAATACACATGCATCCTTTTTTTTCTTTTTTTTTTCTTTAAGCCTTAACTAATCAAAGAAGTGAGTGCAACCCATAGGAAAGCTCATCGCTTTCGTGTTCTAGGATACACTGTTCCATGAGCGTCTTGGTCTAGCAGTTGCTGCAATTCATCTCAAATACTTTCAGGGAATACCATGGAGCAACCAGGGGAGTCTCTTCGAGCCGCCAGGAGATCTGCCACTTGATTCCCTTCCCTAGGAATATGAGAGATTTTCCATTCCAAGAACCCGGGGAGAATGGCCTTCAGTTCAGTGTGATCCCTAAAAGCACGCCACAGTAGGCAGCCCTTCCCTCTCACCCATGCAATCACTGTGGATGAATCACTCTCAATGTAGACTCGAGGAATACCAAGAGAATGGGCTAGTTTCAATCCTTGCACAATTGCTCTAAACTCTAACACATTGATGGAACTTAAGGCTTTGTCCTGCACCGCAGATGCAAGCAGTAGCTTTCCATTGCAATTGCGTAATGCTACCCCGTAGTCTGCCCTGTCCGCCGAGAGAGAGCCATCCGAGTTCAACTTAATCCAGCTCATTTCACGTGGAGCCCAAGAAACCGATGTCTGGATAGTCTCGAGTGGGAGGATACGGATTCCCCAGTTAGCAGCCAAGTCTTGGATGAGTGGACACCAGTCCTCCTTGAGGGTGCGACCGATCACTACTACAATTTCTGACATTGATCACGGTTTAAAACCGTGATTAAAGACATTTGATCACGGTTTTGAACTGTGATCTACGAGGGCGTGATTGTTTATATCATCTTTTGAATCACGGTTCAAAAGCGTGATCAAAAGTGATAAATGATCACGATTTTGGTAGAAACCATGATTGTTATATAGAAATCGATCACGCTTATTTAATAAAACGTGATATTTCATATCCAAACGATAACAGTTTTAAGAAGAACCGTGATCTTTATGTTCTTTTTTATCACGCTTTATAAATAATCTGTGATCTTTACATTATTTAAGATCACGTTTATAAACAATCTGTGATCTTAAATGTTTAAAAAATCACAATTTACTAATTTCATACATTGATTGTACATACTCTTACAATTCAATTCACATAACAAAAGAGAAATGTTCATTAAAAATACTTTCATTCATCTAATATGAATCAAACTTCGTACAAGTATTGTTTCACACACATAATTGTATTATAATTACAATAAGTCAAAGAAACCACAATAAGTGTAACTTGTGTATTTTTTCCATCACAAAAAAAATTGCAGTTCATGACCTTCGCCTCGCAATTCCACATACAAAAAGAGATTATCCGATGACCCGCAAAGTAAATAAATTTTAGAACTACCTGAAATGAAGTTAAGATTCAATAATTGACTTGTGAGATTCAATAACAATCAAGTAAAAAGCAAAATATTGCTAAAGTCCAAAAGGGATAATAATACCTCAAAAATTGAAATTATGTAAGCATACATCAACGTACTACATTTGTTCTTGAATTACATTGATCCAGTCAAGCCGTAATTCATTTATTTCATCCTCAGTATAGGTGGATATTCTATTAAACTGTATCAAATATATTATTAGTCGATAAATTTTATTAAAACAATCAAAACAATGTGTACAAGAATAATATTGATCTTATCCTTTGTTGAATGGGTATGTCTTGATTGTCGATGAGGTCTTTCATATACTTCATAACACAATAACCACACTCGATGTTCCCCCTTTGTTTTGGGCACTAAAATTTTACATATGAAAAAAAAATCAAATTTATGATTAAAAATAAAATTTAAAATATGATAATTCATACCGAGAGTTAAATCCATTGTGAATTTTTCTTTGAAGAAACTCCGATGAGTGTAAAGGTAATCCAATAGGTGTCTTATTCGTAGTCTTGTTTTGGATAACTCCATTTTTCTAAAATGTGAATGCCAAGCAAATGGCCGGTTATAGTTTCAGAAATATAATTATGGTGTAGTTATCTAAAATCCAATAATGGATTGCTTGGTACCCAAAGGTATCCAGATGTTTGACAGGGAACAGTGATCCGACCTGGTCATGATTGTAAGATTTGGACAAAAGAAATCACAAGCAATGAACATGTAAAACCAAAGATATGACAGGATTGGAAAAAAAAAGGGAAACAAGATGCATGTCTTAGGAGCTCTTAAAATGCTATAAGTGGTATAAGATATTAGCTTTGGTTTCCAAAAGTCTGTCAGGCCTTGTTCTCAAACCTTATATTTCTAACCATGTTATCACTAGATTCAAAAAGTGTCCTATTTTCCAATTACATCATCACCGAATCCTTCAAATTGTTCAGCCATTTTCCTGGATTTTGTTCTAATATATGTACACCTAATCCCCCAACTGTGTAATGTTTTTTTTGTGGGGGAATAAGGCAGGAGCACACCACCTGAATTATATTAAAAAAAGAGGCATTGCTTTATTGTAGGAAGCAGATATAGACTTAAGCTCCTCAAAAATTAAAAATGTAGGTACTGCAACTCCGACATGGATGATGCAAGCATCTATTCATCATATGTAACCTTTCAGTAAGGACAACTATGCACTCTTGATAAGAGTAATACACCATTAGTCTATATCAAGCAATCAGATAAAATCAAATCAAAGAACAGAATGTAATATCGCCAAAAAAAGAAAGAACAAGATTTTTTGATGAAAAGGGAAAACAAGATAAAAACAGCAGATATGATTAATTGAGAAATGAAGACATGGTAGACCATCCTTCAGAATGGCAGGATGAACAATTGACAGTTTACCTGCTCCTCAACCATGGAACCTGATATTGAACCAATTGCCCAGCACAGGGTATTTAAGTTGTTCCAAGACCAATCCTCGCCATTCAATTGTTTACTCAACTTAGTCAGCATCTGAAAGTATCAAGACAATACATGCCATATATTAGTTAAACTATCTCTCTGTTATCAGAAGTCATAAGAGGCTGAAAGGAAAAACAAACATGCACAGATTTATGAATTTTCCAAAAAAATAGTAAAAATACTTTAAGATGCAAAAATTAAATCCATAAATATGGATTATAGACATGGAACCCATTGTATAAGTTCAGTTAACAAGAGGAGAAATTGCATTTGAGTGTAATTAAATAACTAAGACAGATAATTGCAAAAAATAAAGCCCAAATAGCATCAGAACAATACTTGTTGTTCAGTATCCTCATGATCAAGATGCGCCAAGTATATTAGTGTTTCCCTCATAATCTGCATAGCTCAAGTCCATGAGTGGATCAGCCAAAATAAAATGTAATCAAACATCAAAGAACAGCTCAACAATTTAAAAAAACCCTACTTGAGCATTTTTATGCTTTATTTTTTCCATGTGCTGCCTTGTGGAGATCGAAGCAACGGAACGAAGTTTTTGCACTGTGTTGGGTATATGGCTTGCACGCAATGATTGCCTCTTTAATTAGAAAAGGACCTATGTGGATAATACTTGGGCAGTGATAACGGCTAACCATTGGCAATGGAGGTAGGAGAGGCATTACGGGTGCTCGCTTGGGCATTTATGGACCATGGGAAAGTCTATTGTATTTTTTTTTCTTTTTTTCTGTTTCTTATATATTTAACGTAGATCTTGAGGGGCAACTTATCTAATAGATTGCTCCAACCTATCATTCAAAAAAAAATATAAGAGGATATTGTCAGTAATGCAATAACTTTACGCATAATGGTAACATGTTATCTGGCCAAATTTACTCCAGTTAAATAGCAAACATAGACATGTTAATCACAAGCGGCTGCAGTGCATATCAAAATTGCATCTACTAGTTCATTGCATAAATATGATAACCTAATTTCACCATTACAACATATATAATATATTAAATGGAAATAGAAAACAAATATATACAATTTGAATCACTCGTAGAAAATTGATACCAGTCAATAAAGGCCTGGTAACCAAACAAGAAACCAAAAAAACATTTCAGTGAGCAGAAAATGCTTCATGAAAGCAGACAATAGTGGACATCTTAGAAAAAAAAAATTTATCCACTGTGAACAACATTAGATAGAAATGTTCTCTATATAGACCTTCAACTAGACATGAAACCATACCCATTGATACAAAGATTTCAAACTATCTTGGTACCCTCTGATTCCTTTGATTCAATGAGATTTAAAGTTTTCAATGAGATTTAAAGATTCCTCTGAATCTTATGATTCAAAGATTTCAAAGGATACCCTTTGATTCAATGAGTTGATTAAATATTTCAAACCATACCCTCTGATTCAAATATCCACTTATTCAAATATTCTTCATAACCATTGCAGCCGGCAAGGCAGAGAAAGAGTAAGAGAGATCGACATACCCGCAGTAGATTCGGATGATGAATAGGAGGGATAAGCAGCAGCGGCAGGGGGAAGCGGCAGTGGCAAAGGCGGTTGAGTCGTCGGGTGCAGGCGGCGGCGGCGGCGGCTGAATCGTCGACGGAGGGGCTGGAGTTGGCGGGCTAGATCGTGGTGGGGTCTGCAGAGGAGGAGTTGGCAAAGAAGGTGGGGTCGCGAGAGGATAAAGTGGGGTCGAATGAGATTTTATTTTGGGGATCATATTAGGGTTTTCTATACAGGCAACGATCACGATTTTATTTAAAACGTGATCTTTTACTTATGAAACATGAAACAATCACGCTTTTACTTAACTGTGATCGAATATTTATTAAACGATCACAGATTTTAAGTCAACCGTGATCTTTATTGTATCAAAAATCACGTTTTATTAAATACTGTGATCATATATATTATAAAGATCACGCTTTTTTTAAAAGCGTGATCATAATTATTTTAAAAGCGTGATCAAAACAACCGTGATCAATGTCAGAAATTGTAGTAGTGGATGAAACATACTTTAACCTCTTGGTGTATGAGTTTGAGAATCTCCAGCTTATGCGTCGCCTTGGAACAAAACATACAAGATAAATTGATTTTATGTAGTTCAACAAAACTATGTATGTCCACAGGTTACGGTGATAAAAAATTAAAATCAATTCTTTATTAAGAAAAGATGAATAAATAAGATCATCAAACATCACTTTCTGAACGTCCTAAAGATCCATCTAAACATCAAGACTCTCTCTGACTTGAATTCTCCACCTTATACATGAGGTTAGGATTTTATTTTATTTATTTCTTTTTAGGAAAGTTGGACCTTTTATAATTATGGAGAAAGTTATAATGGTCCCAAAGTTAATAATAATAATAATAATCAGGGGAGGAGAACAAGCAAGATAGCCTGGTTGCACAAGGAGTACAAACAACAGCCAACTAGAAGCAAAAGAAAATCAGGGAAGACCTCTGATAGTAGAGGAGGCTACGAATGGAGGGGAGAGTTCGGTTATGCCTCAACCCCCCCCCCCCCCCCCCCCCCCCGAAACCAAATCTTGTCCCCTGAACGTTTTGACATTCCTTGCGGAGCCAGATTGTCCACATGACTATTGAGATTAATGTCATATTAATATTATTATTAAATCATTCATTTCATGTTCTTGGGGACCACAATCACATGCATTGAAAAACAAAACACCGAAACTCCAATTACCCATAAAACCAAAGCTTGAGCATCCTATTCAAAACCTTTGAAATAATAATAAAAATAATAATATAATAATAATAGTAATAAACCTATATAACAAGAGAAGCCCTCATGTAGAACACACATACATGAAGAGAAATCAAAACACCACCATGCATTGAGTAAAATGAACTAATAAGATATACAAGACTACATTTAAAACTGTAAAAAAAAGTCTCAGAATAACATAGCTCCATTAAATTAGCACAATCATCAAATCATTCATTTCATGTTCTTAAGAATCACCACAATCCATACGAGAATCCCAATATTCAGCTCAAACATGCATTAAAAAACAATTACACACTATAAAACTTAAAAAAAAAACCCATAAAACCAAATCATGAACATCCTCATCAAAACCTCAAACACCGATTAACAAAAAAAAACTTAGAACAACATAGCCCACACATAGAACACAAGCATCTGGAGAGAAACCAAAACACCATCACCACCACAACCACCACCACTGGTGGGTGTGGCAGGGGAGGTGGAAGAGGAGTTGCCGCCACCACCGGAGGGGGGAGACGGAGGGGATCCTGACAGTGGGGAGTGACCGCCACCAAGAACCTTGATGATCAACTTCTGGCCCTTCTGGCAGTGACCGGAGGCGCCGCTGATGAAGTAGAAAGCACCGGAGTGGTCCAATGGGAAGTCTGTATCGCCGCTGTTGGAGAAGAACATCGGGTGTGTCGACACGCATTGGTCGTAGTCAATTTCGCTTACTGACATCACTGAATCCTTCTTGTACTTGAAATCTATTCATCCCAACCAAAACAAGCAATAAAAGAATATTGATACTGCATTATAAATATGATATAAAAATGGAGATAATTAAACTATTTTTTAGAAACATTCTGATCAAGATTATAATCATGATTATGATTATGAGATGTTAAAAATTTTCATGTATGTGTTTGAAGATGGTCAGAACAATTAGTACTATTTTTTAAAAATATGAACAATGACCCAATCGTTGAGATTAGGGCAATTTTCACTTTTAAACAAAACCTCCCCTCCCCCACCCCCCCCCCCCCCCCCAGTCTCCAAAAAAAAAAACGTGATAGGTAATCACGTCTCAATGAAAAACATGATTCCTGATCATGTCTCCCCCCCCCCCCCCCCCCCCCCCTCTGGCCCCACGCAGACTAATCATGTTTGTCCCGTGGCAAACCAGATGCCCGATCAGCAGGCCACTTAGGCATGCTTATTGGTCAAAATGCTAGTTATATCATGAGTCAAGCATTGCAATAACAAAAGCATGTCTAAACATGTTAACAAAAGCTAATAGTCCAAGAAGAGCCAGAAAGAAATGTTGTTCAATATTGAGGCGAACTGATTCCCCGTGTATTTGATACAGAGATTCTCTATGAAATCCAACTAAAAGCATCTACGTAGGTGATAAAAAATCACACATAAAAATACACACAGTTTGAAAATTATTTACAAAAAAATCTTGTTTACTAAAAAAACTCTTAATTGCACAACTTAAAACATTATGTAGCGCCTAGATGCACGTTATCACCAACAAAACTTCTGAATAAGATAAATGAAGAGAACCAAAACTCGAGATCTATGAAGAGCAAACCTATGACTGTAGCCAAATATATAGTCGAACTTACTGATGGTGTCGCCGACCTTGAAACGGTTCTTCGACGCCCATTTGTTGTAGAAGTCGGTGTCATTGGCTGGAGGGACGACCCATCCGGCGGCGTCGCCAACCTCGAACTCGAAGGACTCCACCACGTGGTTCTCAAGAGAAGATGTGAAGAAGAAGAAGATGAGTAGGAGGAGGTGGAGCTTCAGAGAGGTCTCCATTGTTTGTTTTCAGTTGCAGCTGATAAGGAAATTCTATACTAGCTTTTGATGTTGTGTTGTGTTGTGTTTGTGTGTTTGAGTTTGTTATGGAGAGAGTGGAATGTGGAGGTTGTGGCGCATTGAGAGAAGATCTGTTTTGGCTGTTCAGGGTTTCACCTTTGAATGGGTCTTTTAATGATTTTTGGTTATGTTGTTTGATCAAGACCGTTCATTAATTCATGGGCTAAGGTTTGATTGATCAAGAGAACAACCAGAGTTATTCATCATGGTTATTATACCAAATTGGCTAACGTGTGACTGGTACATAAGGTATTCAAATTTTAACATGGATATATAGCAAGGAGCTTAGTTACGGGTAGTCTTTTTTTTACTGTTTCATGTACTTCATTATTCGCCTATACTCGTATTAACAAAGTATATGTCTCGTTAAAAATTTTATTTTTTTATAAATAATTAGTTCATGCAATTCATTGAAGTATATATTTTTCATTTTATATATATATAGAGAGAGAGAGAGATGATGTGGTGCGGATACCATACCTTCTTTTAATATGATATCACCTTGTCATCACTATACAATTGTGATAATGAGAGGGTGACCGCACCTAAGGAAAACCATGTGGAGAAAAAAAAAATCACGATTCATGGAAATTATGTGATTTCATAGAGTGGTTATTTTAACCATCTGAATAAAATTCATGTAATCCGATGGTAGAAAATCAAAATAGATAGAGGACTGAAATTATGATTAAAAAAAATATTGTGTAACATAATTAAGTAGCAAATGCAACAGTCCCAACATGTATCATATCCGCATCGCATCCTTAGTTGATGCTCTCCAAAAACCTCACCTGAGCATATCAAAGCCTGGACCAACTCCTATTATTAATGTTTAGGTAAGACACTGAATAGAAGTGGGCCTCCTATTTGTGTATCAAAAAAAAAAAAAAGAGTGATGTTACATTCAGTTTTTTTTTTACAGTTCAAATTACAGTCATATATATCTCATTACAGATTCAGTGAAACATATATCTCATTAGACGATGTAAATATCTCACTAAATTTTTCTTACATTTATTAATAATGGGTTCATTCAACTCGAAATGGATTGATAGACACTTTTTATATATGAGCAATGGGACCACCAGAAGAGGCCCACCAAATAAATTACAAATCAATTGTCACGATCTCAGAATCACAGGAAATTTTACATAAAGAAAGATATCGATGAGATCTTCTAGATTAGTTGTTATACAACTAACAATTTTTATTTTTTATAAAAATTCATTCATTTAGGCCTTTAAATTAGTTATTTTTCTATTTATAATAATTTTTAGATATGTGATATCTCAATCATAACAGATCATAATTAATCTCTATCGATTCCTATAATCATTTAGGATCTCATATAATCAAAAAAATTATTTTTTGAATTTTACTATTTTTAGTAATTTTTTAATTATATTTTTTTAGTATAAATAACATACTTGTAACCTAGGGTTTCAGTCTTTTTTTTTTTTGGACAAAGGTAGACTATCTACCACGATTTCATTAATAGAAGTGTCATAGTACATGTCCCAATATAAGAGTAAAACAAAGGGAATGAGGAAAATTACATAAAGTGAAATAATAGATAAGGAAAAAGAAGGTTATTTGGCTTGGCAGAAGAGGTATCTACCCAACCCTTGTCCCAGCGCTGTATCACCCGATGCTAAGCGCTCCCCCCTGAAAGCTCACTGAAGCAACTCCTGCAATCCCCCGGCCCCATGCCTTTAAGAGACTATCTCTTCCCATACATTTTCCACGTAAGCGGACTATCCTCTAAATACCACCGCGCTGCGGGCGAGCCACACCGCCCAAATTACCGCCGAGACAACTGCCATGCTACCTTCCCTCCGACCCCTCCGCCCACCTGGTACTGGAGTGCCACCCCTACCTCCCACAAACCCTCCATGGATGTGAATCGATAATATTTTGAATTTTAGTCATTTTTAATAATATTTTGAATTTTCTCTCTTTTAGGACTTTCTTCCTTATGGATTCAAGGATTCCTTGGGAATTAAATGAGCTTATGAGATCTCAACGTTTGTTCGATATTTTTATCCGTTTTTTGCTCCATTACTTTTTATTAAAACATATATCTCATTATATGATGTTTACTATTTTTACAAAATGAAAATACGTATGGCTGAGTTTTGGTTAATAAAAATGACTAAGTCTAACATTTTCCTAAAACAAAATTGGTATGCACAAAGAAAAAATAAATAAACATGTATACCCATAGAAATAAGATGTTGTTACACACAATCAAATTTTTCAGTCTCATATATCTCAAAAGAGAACAACTTTTATCTTTGAATAAGAAATTCAGTTCATCAAAGATCAAACACAAATAAAAAAACATAAGAATATATCTTATCATTTGTTTGTGATGCCCCTTTTTTTTATTTTGGGTTTCCAATCATAAAAATACGAGGGAACATGATAATATAAAATTATTATACACAAAAATACATTAATATATTTCAATAAAATAATTATATTTAAAAAAAATTGAGAAGATTGCGGACTGGGTTGCACATTGTAGTGTATAAATAGTTGGAGTGTAACTTTTAAATTGTAGACGGACTGCAAAAATGGACTTATTATATAAATGCTCAAAAAAAATCACTATGAATAAAAATCATATTAAAGTTATCTAATTTTGTCTACGTAATTTGAAAATAAAAGTCAACCGAAGAGAAGCTCAGCATGTGAAAAATTGACCAACAAGTATTAGTTTTTCAATTGGTACTAATTATGTATAATAATTATTTAAAAATTATATAATAAAAAATTCCTTAATGATTGAGAAGAATAACATTAAAAATCTCATTCTTTGTTGGAATCTTATTCTATCCTTCCGTCACTAAAATACAAAAAAGTTGTTCCTTACCAAAAAAAAATACAAACAAGTTGTTGCTTTGAATTCGAATTCGAATGTATCCTTCAATACTGGAATATATAATCTATATTATTATATAAAAGGCTGCTAAACCAAAAACTGTCTATTTGATCATTTTACCACTCTCAATCACTTTAATCCTATTCTAATCCATCCACATAGCCATTTGACCATTCTAACCCTCCCATGACAATCAATTCACACCCCCCTCTTAAATCAAAATCATCATCAATCCCAAAACCATTTCACACCCAAACATTATTATTATTATTGATTACTGTTAAAACCCTTCAAATAAAAAATTCATTACTCATCAAATTTATTTATCTATCTATCTATATTTATATCTATATCTATCTATACTATCTATAAAAACATCAATTTTGAAAAATATTCAATTAACATATTTACCATTTTTCAATTCTTATATATGAAAGCATGACAGGCAGTCTGATCTTTTGGTGTCCAATAATCTATATTATATTTAATCATATTCTAATCCATCCACATAGCCATTTGACCATTTTAACCCTCGACAATCAATTCATACCCCCCCCCCTCTTAAATCAAAATCATCATCAATCCCAAAACCATTTCACACCCAAACATTATTATTATTATTGATTACTGTTAAAACCCTTCAAATAAAAAATTCATTACTCATCAAATTTATTTATCTATCTATCTATATTTATATCTATATCTATCTATACTATCTATAAAAGCATCAATTTTGAAAAACATTCAATTGACATATTTATCATTTTTCAATTCTTATATATGAAAGCATGACAGGCAGTATGATCTTTTGGTGTCCAATAATCTATATTATCTATATTACTATATAAAAGTCTCTTAAATAAAAAAAAAACCTGCCATTTGACCTTTTTGCCCTTGTCAATTCATTCAATCTCATTTCAGTCCATTCACACCACTTTAATGACAACCATTTTTTTTTTTTTTACCATTACATTTCTATTCAATTCTATTAAAATCCATTTACATCATCTTAATCTCATTTTTATTTAATAACTTATATTTAAAATTGATTGTCATAATATTAATAGGATATTCCTACATTTCTATTCAATCCCATGAAAATTCATTTACAACATTTTAATTTCATTCATATTAAAGAATAAACAAGGTGAGACGAAGGAGCATAAAATACGGAATTCATACATTTCATCATATGACATATTAACTTATAGTTAAATTTAGTTATCATATCATAATATTATTAGGATAAGAGGATACTTCCATTTTTTCATTTTACCCCCTACATTTCTATTCAATTCCATGAAAATACAGTATTATCATAATATTATCAGGATAATGGAATACATAAAAAATGAAAAGATATTCAAAATATAATCCATTGTAAGAATATATTTTGTACTCCATATTGATTATATGAAAATTATGTTACCACATATATGTAAATAAATTCACAATCCTATTTTTATTAATTTAATCTATATTTTATTTTATTTTACTATATAAAAGTCTCTTAACAAGAAAAACAAATATTTGATTATTATATACCCCTACTAATCACTCCAAAATATTATGACAACAATCCCTTCACACCCATTTAATCCCATGACATTCGTTCTAAAACTTTCACTTGAAGAATTTACCCCATCCAATTAATAAAATTCCTTTTTTCTTAATGAATCATTCATCGTTCTCACACCCAGTTTCACACGAAAACATTGTTTTCAATTTACCCCATCCAATTAATAAAATTCCTCAAAACCCTTTCTTAATGAACCATTCATCATTCCCACACCGTTTCACACGAAAATATTATTTTCAATTTACCCCCATCCAAGTAATAAAATTCTTCCAAACCTTTTTTTAATGAATCATTCATAATTCCAACACCGTTTCACATGAAAACATTATTTTCATTAATTACTATTAAAACCTTCAAATGAAAATTCATCACTCATCAAATCTAGAAAATACATTATGACCCTAAAATTAAGACCATTCCACTTCCTTCCTAACGTTTTAAATCATTTCATCTTCTCCTCCTCAATCACCATCCCTAATAAAGGTCCATGGGTCTATGGACTCTCTCTCTCTCTCTCTCTGTGTTTTTTTGCTTTTCGGTTGATAATTCGTTCGTTTATTGATTAAGCTGTGTGTGTTTTTTTTTTGTATTTATTTTATAAAATTTTGTGACAAAATCGAATATATTCTATAAAATTTTTCATTTTACCCTTACATTTCTATTCAATTCCATTAAAATCTATTTACAGCATCTTAATCTTATTTATAGTATATTATAATACATACATTTCATAATGTAACATATTTATTAACTTATATTTAAAATTGGTTATCATAATATTAATATGATAGTTCTACATTTCTATTCAATCCCATTAAAAATCCATTTACAACATTTTAATTTCATTCATAGTTTATTCTAATACATACATTTCATCATGTGACATTAACTTATAGTTAAATTTGGTTACCATATCATAATATTATGAGGATAAGAGGATCATTTCATTTTTTTAATTTTACCCCCTACATTTTTATTCAATTCCATAAAAATCATAGTATTATCATAGTATTATTAGGATAATGGAATACGTAAAAAATGAAAGGATATTCAAAATATAATCCATTGTTATAATATATTTTGTACTCTATTTTGATTATATGAAAATTATGTTACCACATATATGTAAAGAAATTCATAATCCTATTTTTTAAATTTAATCTATATTTTATTTTACTATATAAAAATCTCTTAACAAGAAAAACAAACATTTGATTATTATATACCCCTACTAATTACTCGAAAATATTATGACAACAATCCCTTCACACCCACTTAATCCCATGACATTCGTTCTAAAACTTTCACTCGAAGAATTTAACCCATCTAAATAATAAAATTCCTCCAAACCCTTTTTTAATGAATCATTCATCATTCTCACACGAAAACATTATTTTCAATTTACCCCATCCAATTTGTTATCTTGGGATAAGTAATGTTAAAATCCATATAATATATGTCCATTTCTAGAAAGTATCATAAAAAAATTCGAGGGACTAAATTAAAATATTTATATTATGCGACACACTCAATAAGACTTAATAGGCATAACAATTCAATTGATGCGCAAATGGATAAGAGAATTAAGCATCTAAACACCAACCTAAAATAATTTATAAATGGTTCAATTAATAATAAATATTTAGAAAACATAAAAATATTTTAATCATTAAGTATTCTAAAATACTATGTTTAAATGGAGATGGCTCCGAACTTTCATATCGAAAGCAAAGAGTTTATGATTTTTTTTTCATCGGAGCATCTTATTTTACATGCTGAAAGGATGCATATATGTGTTTGCTTTTGCACCTTCATAGACATTTTGCATTAATAAATGATTTATTGTTGTGCAAATGATACATATGAAGAATTAGTATGCTTTTTATTTCTTACATTGAATGTTGGGAGAGTAAAATATAAAAACTTCGCGTTGTGTTGTCTTAATTTGTTTATCAAGTGGTTCATTCTCTATATGTGCTATATTTATAGATTAAAAAAATTAAATGAAAAAATTGATTTGACTCCTTGAAAAGTTAGCTAAATCAGTGTTAATTCCTATCAAATTAAAAAATCACCATAGGCCCCAGAAAGTATGTATGGGTAATGAATTTAGTCTCCAAGTTAAATTGCTACAGTAAACACATTAAAAAAATCCCAGTAAAATATAAAAAATTCATTTAGTCATTTTGATGACCAAAATGCCCTTGTTTTTTCTTGAAAATTCTCCTGCTATCATATATTCACTAACGGTATTTTAAAAAAAATGGTACAACTCCCTGAAAAATTATGAAAATGAGAAAACTTTTCTGTAAAAATTCCTTAAAATCAACAACAAATCTGGTTAGTGTCTTACAGTAATTTATCAAATAAATTGTAAAAGGGTATTACAGTATTTCAACTACAAATCTGGTTAATTTTGATTACAATAGAAACTAAAATAAATATCATTTAAAAAGATTTAGTGATTTTCATAAGTTTTTAGAGAGATATATCGATTTTTCAAAAATAAGGAGTGATAACATTTTTTAACTTTTAATATGTAGTTAAGATCAATCATGTACTTGGTTAGTTGAGGTGATGGTAGGACTGAAATGATATTTTTTAATAACATAAGAACCTGTGGTGATTTTTTTATTTTACAGAGGTTAAAACCGATTTAGCTTACTTTACAAGGACCTGTATCGATTTTCCCAAAATCAGAAAGGATAATATAAGCCATGTATGCGTATGGTAGTGTGTTCCATCAAATTCATTTTGTGTTGTATGTTTTTCAAATCATATCTAATATATCCTACATTATCTCTAACAAAATTAATTTTTTTTAAAAAAAAAATTCTTACTCCTGTCAATCAGATTCTAATTATCATATTTACTTCTATTTTTGTGGTATATTTTCAACCATTTGTTATTATATTTTTTGTATGTTGTTTTTAAAAATAAATCCATATTTTTTAAAAAATAAATTCATTACATTACCTAATATATCTACATTATCTCTAACGAAAATGATTTAAAAAAAACAATTCTTACCTATGTTAATCATATTCTCATTATTATATTTACTTGAATTTTTGTGATGCATTTTCAATCATCTGTTATTATCTTTTTTTAATATATTCCCTTCCTATAATTTATTTAAAATTTATTTATCACACTTTTTTTAATTTTTTCTATGGTCCACTTTTTCTTTCCTATTTTTATGGATGGCAATAAGTTGGGTTGGGTCGGGTTTACCGTAATCCAAACTTAACCCATTTCCTAATATTAAATTCAATTCCTGTCTCACCCCACCTCGGGTTTTATAATTTGAAATTCATATCCACTTCATTACATTTCGAGTTTTCCATCTTAATATTTGTATCCGCCCCACCCCACCCCACCCTACCCTACCCCACCCCATTTAACCCACCCCATTTAAAGTAAGTTGAATTGATCGATCACTGTACTTAATATAATAAAAATATTATATGACAAAATAAAATTATTTTTGACATGAATGCGGATTATATTCATGAAATTAACTTCAATTTGAATACTAAATATCAAAATATTAATATTAAGCTAGGGACATTAGATTTCTTGCATTTGGAGTTATTATTATGAAAGATGTTATTGTAACTAAATTATTTGACATTAATATTAATTAAAAAAAATTAGAATTTGTTCATGTGCATCTGCACATACACAACAACTAGTATAAAAAAAGCCTAGCTGGCTGGTCCTTGCTTTCCTTCATTGGAGATAACACAGGTTTCTTTAGTCTCAGAACCTCAATACTCTCTATTAAGAGCATCTTCAAGGATAAAAAGTTGCTTTTCTCTAAATCACAGAGAAACCACTAAATATTGCGTTTCAAATTTTCAACCCTTCTTTATAAGTATCTTCCAAAAAAAAATTATTCAATTTGATTCCCTACTGGAGAGGAGCCTCAAATCTTCACCATAACATAGCCCACTTACTTTTTCATATTTTTTTGACCCATTCAAAGCTCACATAGCTATGTAACCAAATTGCACACTCTAGTTTAAATTTTCATTGTTTGTTTCACTAAAAGAAAACGCTATAAAAGATATCAACCATTCAAATCCAATTCATTCTACTTCACAAGAAATTTAAAATTTTTTAATTATGAATTCTCATAGAGATGCTACAACTTTGAAGATCAATATTTTAATTCTCATAGAGATGTTACAACTTTGAAGATCAATATTTTAATTTTTTGACCATTTTTTTATAGTTTGTGATTTTATTTTATGAATTTTTTATTTACATATAATGGGGGTCCACAATAAAAAAAATGCATTTTTTTTTTAGTTTGACCGTTACTAAAATAAAAGAAAAAACAAACAAAGATAATGAACAACAAAAATAATTATAAATTCTTAATTCATCGAATGGACATTTATGTCATTTTAATTTGAAGAAGGAAAATTTAGAGAGAGGGTTATAAAACTCATTAGAAAATGAGAAAAGAAAAGTGGGAGAGTGTGGTTGATTCTCCATTTTAAGGAAAAAATGTAAAAATGGGTTGGAGATACTCTAAGTCCTTCTAAATTAGCATGTCAATTATTTAAAAAATAATATGTAAAATTTATCCAAAAAATTTTAAAAAATCAATATCTGAATATGTGGAGTGCAGATATGAAAATATCAATGCATCCGTTCTAAAAATATTCTGAGTCTAACAAATGTTGTAAAATTGTATATTTGTGCTACATTGATAAAATTGTGCATGGGTAACTATGATATTAAAATTTTAAATAACTATTGCATTATCTTTATAAGATCTCTTGCATGGTTTGGATCCGCGTTTAAGCTTATTTTGCATTTGAAAATTTAAAAATTCTCAAATATAGATCTGAAAATGAACTCATGGTTGAAAATCAACCGTGACATCTAGTTTATCATGTGTAAAATAATTTGAATTTGAAAATTAAGCTTTTGAAAATTAACTATTTTTCATTTAATAATCAGCATCTAATCTCATAAAATATTTAATTCATCCCTATATAGTTGTAAAATCATCTAATGATGAGGTATGTGCTTTGATCAAAGTTGTCATCACTCTATTTTGTATTAAATCAACTAATTTTTAATAAGTATATGAAAAAATTTTAACGGATATATATATTTTTAATAAGGTATATGTTTTATTATATTTATAATGATGTATATAAGATTGCATGTTAGATTATAAAATGAAAAGAATATAACAACGCCTTTATAAGAAATTAAGAATCCTCTTTAATTTCACCACATCAAATCGGACTTAAAATGTGTTCTATAAGGACTTATTAATAAATTAATTAAACTGTAGGGACCTAAATGGAGAATATTCCTTTAAAAGAGAGCCCATCTGTCATTGAATTCGTTATGACCTGCTGCAATCAAAGTTGAACTCGTCTCTACTCACTGTCATTGATGGTTACTCAAACCGTCACCGGTTGGTGTTGAAACTGTTAAACAATTACAATTTTTTTTTAGCGTTAGTGGTCAAGACCCACTTGGCGTTTCTGGTTTTCATTTTTGTTGATGTGGGTCTTTGTTGTTTTGCTTCCCAGAGTGAGAAAGATTGGTTTTTGAGTGGTTTTGGAGGAGAAGTGGAATTGGGTTTTGAGATTGGTCTTTCTTTATCATTGGGGTTGGTTTTTGTTGATTAAGTGGTTTAAAGTGGGTCACTGTTGTTTTGCTTCTCACAATGAAAAATGACTGGTTTTTTAGTGGTTTCGTGGGAGAATTGGAGTTGGGCTTTGAGATTGGTTTGTTTTGATTGAAGGGTTGTATTTCTTTGGGGTTGGCTTTGTTGGATTAAGTAGTGTTTTTGAAGTGGGTCTTTGTTGTTTTGCTTCTCGGACTGAAAAAAAATTGGATTTTGAGTAGTTTTGAGGGTGAACTGGAATTGGGTTTTGAGATTGATCTGTTTTGATTGAAGGGTTGTGTTTCTTGGGGGTTGTTTTGTGTGAATTGAGTGGTGTTTTTGAAGTGGGTCTTTGTTGTTTTGCTTCTCATAGTGAAAAATTGGATTTTGTGTTGTTTTGGGGGAGAATTGTAGTTGGGCTTGATGGGTTATGAGATTTGTCTGTTTTGATTGAGGAGCTGTGTTTCTTTGGGGATTTCTTTTGTGCGGATTAATGGAGCCTCCAGAGGGATTTTGGGCGACTATTTGGAGTTTCCTCTGCTTCTTGCCCTTCTTTATCGGGCTTCTGCTTCTCGGCATCGTAAAAGGTTTAAATTTGCAGAACAAGAACTTAGTTTGGCTTGATTTTTGTTTAATTATATGTAGGCCTTTGGTAGAGCATTTTATGTTTCAATTTTAATCATTTTGTTGGTGTATATTACACTGAAGATTTGGTCTGGTTGTTTTTTATTGGGGCTGCAAATTTTTCTAACATTTGGTAATCTTATTATGATGATTTATTAATTGGGAAATAATGTGTGTTTTGATGATCTCATAAGTTTTCTAGACAGAATAATGGGTCTTTTGTTGAATGTTCGGCGTTGACCAGCAGACATGATCAAATTTTGCTTCTGAAGAATAATAATGCATGATAGATTTAATTTATATATTATAACATAGGTTGACAATGTGAGGATTGCAAAATGCCTTGTGGTTTCTGAGTTTCATCTTTATATTCTATGATGTGAGTAGCCAAGAAGGTTATTATCGTGGGGATTATGTATTCAGTATACCCACTCCGGATGGTCATGATGAAGTTATATTGGCGTTAGCGTAAATTTAGTCTTAACTGTTTGGATAAAGTCTGTCTCTTGATATCTTATAAACTGTTGTAGTTAAGATTAAAGAGATTGTTGGGTATGATATATAGATTTGTTGAGAGGTAGTTAAGAGAAGGAAACTCTATGAGAGTTTTGTGAGTCCCATGTTAAGTCTTGTAACCCACCTGAATAGTGGATTTTTTTCAGATTTTTATTCCATAGATGGAGTAAACCAAACCAAGTAAATTTGTATTTCTTGGGTGGTGTTATTATCTTTGTTTAGATCTCGGGTTTGCTGCAGGCATCTACGAGATTGACAACAATTATCTATCTAGAGTTTAGCTAGTGGTTGACTGGTGAATTTTTGCAATGAGGGTTTCATGGCTGCTAATACATTTTCACTTGGAAAAATGAAATTTGGATGACAATGTTGTTTCTGAACAGACCCCCAATGGAGGACAGTGGACCTCTATCATGAATCATAGAACATGACTGTAAATGTCCTTGCTATAATGCAGAACTTTGAGATTAGTAAACAAAATTAATAACTTTAAATTCCTTTTATCCCAACAGCAAATTAACAAGCATTAACAATTGATGATTTTGTTTAATAGGTTATTGGATCTTCATTTATGTTTTTTTTTCTTGTTTCCTAAGTGCCTTCCCTTTCACTTCAGAAAAGGAAATATGAAAATTTGTTAAGCAGAATGTGTGTTTAATAGATTATTCAATCTTCGTTGAATGTGTGTAAAAGTTTTTTCTATATTGAAAGTAGAATTTTCAGATTAATAAACATTATTAAGAACAACTTCAAAGCCCTTTTATCTCAACAACAAATTAACAAGCATTAACAATAGATGTTTTTGTTTAATAGGTTATCAGATCTTCATTTAGTTTTCTTTTCTTTTTTTTCTTGTTTCCTAGGTGCCTTCGTTTTCCCATTTGTATGTCTGATAATCACAGTTGGAAATGCGACTGTTATTATCGGTCTTTGGCCAGTACATATAGTTTGGACAAATTACTGCATAGCAAGGTATCACATTTATCCCTTCTTTTTTTTCGCGCTTTGTGTATTTTTTTTTTAATTCTAATACATTGTTACTTGTTCCCACTGATTTTTCCAAAGGCAGAGCCAAACAGCTAGGACCAGTATTAAAGGTAGCAATGTGTATCGGAATTTCAGGTATCTTAATATTGTGGCCTTTGGTTGGAATCCTTGGGAGTATTGTAGCAGGACTTGGGTATGGCTTCCTAGCTCCGCTGGTCGCGACTTTTGATGCTGTTGGTGAAGGAAAGGATAACAAGTTTATCCATTGCATTTGGGTAATATTTATGCAGATATTCATTGTTTATCAACTGCCAAATTGGATTATTTTCCTCACTTTTTTTTTTTTTTGCATTATTACTTAGATGATATAATCATGTATGTTCATGATGAGATTCTTTGAACATGCAGGATGGAACTTGGAGCACTATTAAAGGAAGCTTCACTGTTGTGAGAGACTTCACAGATACATGCTTCCATTCCTACTTTTCAGTTATGGATGACCTCCGCCTTCAAGAGCCTCCGACCGGGAAAAAATGTGAAATCAGGTTTTCCTCTATAGCATGCTTTTGATTTTAGCCAACACCAGGAATTCCGTATGAGTTATTAGGCAAGAAAATTGAGTTCGGAAGCTAATGGTTCTGACTTTGTAATAATGATAAATTTTTTAAAAAAATGAAATTTTACCCCCCCCCCCCCCCCCCCCCACCCACATAGTTAGGTTTGGGTCTTAAACTTGTTGATAGGATAAGATTTAAATAGGAAAAAAAAACACTTACCTACGAAGGAAAGGTCAGTTATAAAGCGCGTCTCAAGGGAAACAGGGCTTCACAATAAGGATGCTAGATTTGCACGAGCGGATGTAAACTTCCTATATATTACATGAGAGCCACATTGGCCTTTAGACTTATTCTCTATACTTTCTTTTACCTCCATAACTTAATAATTTCCATTTATTTGTGTCAATTTCAATTTTAGTTTTACATTGGAAATATATTGAAGTTTTTGCTGAGGACGTTTTATCAATGCCTAGCAGACTGCTTCATCTTCCTGGTGCTTTTATAGTTGGTTTGCTTGGTGTCATGGGTGACATGCCAGTTATTACTATGGTTGCTCTGTATAAAAGCCCATACATGCTTTTCAAGGGATGGCATCGGCTGTTCCATGATCTTATTGGTCGGGAAGGACCTTTTTTGGAGACTGCATGTGTGCCATTTGCTGGTCTTGCCATTCTTCTCTGGCCCTCTGCAGTAACAGGAGCGGTATTGGCATCCATCATATCGAGTTTCTTCTTGGGCTCCTATGCAGCTATTGTTGCATATCAGGTTCGACATATATTGAAGTACATAGTCTGTTGTTTTTCATTATGCATGCACCTGCATTCTTCTTTAATCTCTGTTGTTTTTCGTTATGCATGCACCTGCATTCTTCTTTAATCTTTTCTTTTCATATAAATATTGTTCATGCAAATATGGAATGTTTTAACGAAATATCAAATCTATGCAGGAGAACTCTATTAGCATGGGTTTGTCCTATATCATCGCATCCATGTCCATATATGACGAGTACAGCAATGATGTTCTTGACATGCCCGAAGGGTCATGTTTCCCTAGGTGCTTCTACTCATCTTTGCATCTTCTTGGTCTTCAATCATCATATGAGCTATGTTTGGAAGTCTGATAACTCATTTTTCATGATTCACAGGCCTCCATATCGGAAGAATGTATCCCTACGTGCTACCTCATTTTCGAGGCATACCTCTTTTAACCATGATAAGCGAGATGGGAAAGCACCACTTTCTCGTAACATGTCACTTAAGAATGCCATTACCGAACTAAAACCAATTAAGGTAAAAAAATATATATATGTCAATATCAAGAGATTATGTGTGACCTGATAATCTTGATTGATTCTTTGCTTTGACATAGTTATTTGAACAACTGTTCGTCGAGTGCAAGCACTATGGGGAGAGTTTGATTGCTGAAGGAATGATAACAATCACTGATGTCAATGAGTGCAAATCGGGCAAAGGTGGTGGCGGAGTAATAAGTACTGGTTTACCAGCATATTGCATACTTCAGACTGTTCTTCGTTCTGTCAGTGCCAACTCAGAGGGTTTGTTATTAAGTAAGTTGAATGTTGATTTGGTTTTGGTTTATGCCCCATTTGGAATCAATTGTCAAACTGACTTTGCTTCCACAAAATCAGTTTTGAGATAACTGGTTCATCACATGTTTTTTTTAAAGGGTGAAATGCATTTGGGACCCCTTGAGGTTTATGAAACTTGTAGACACACCCCCCTATATTTAAAAAGGGTTAAAAACATTTACATCTCTACAAATATGGATTATCCCATATAAGCTCTGTTAAAGTCGGGGTAGACACATAAGTCCCTAAAAACTAAAAAAAATCCAAATATCATCGTTGGGTTAAATTTCCATCTAAACTAACGGAATATTCTCATAATATTTCTTCTTTATGTATTTATGTAGACATTATAATCCCCATAAATGATGATAAAGACGTAATAGTCCTTGCAAAAGACTAAATTGCCCCTTACCACCCTTTGATATGTCATCTTCTTCACTCATTTTTCATACCACACCTTTCCTGAGACCCTCCACCGCTGGCGTCAACTGCCTCTACTCCACACCCCCCCCCCCAAATACCATCTCCAGTCTCCCCACCATTGTCATCCACCACCCGTTTGGCCTTCTCCACCGATTGCACGACTCCTCCGCCACATACATTGCCCTCATTGCTGCCCTCTCTATCATCTTTCATTTGATTTGAGGTTAGGCTTATGGAGCAGCAACTTTGTGTGGAGGAGGAGGAGAGATTGAGGGAGAAGGGGAGAGGCTCCGGTGATGAAGGGGATCAGAGGTGGACCTGGTGTTGTGGAGGGGACCGGCAGTAGAGGGGGTCGATGCCGTGGATCAGTGGTGGAGGGGGTCCATGCTGTGGATCTACGACATGGAGGGGATTGTGAAATGGGTCGGTGCCTTGGAGGAGATCAACAATGGAGGGGGTTGGGGCTGTGGATGGAGGGGATTGGCTGAGAGAGGGATTGAGGTGTGATAAAAGCAGAGATGGTAGAATAGTTAAGGTCAGTATTGTCATTTTATGATCTTGGTTAGGATTTACTATGATAGAGTTAACATCTGTTGAAAATAGGGATGTATATGAAACTTTTTGTATTTTCAAGGACTTCTATGTCCGCCCCAATTTTGACAAGGATTTATATAGGATAATGCATGTTTACAGGGATATAGATGTCTTTAACCCATTTAAAAAATATGCACTTACACCCTCTATCGTTAAATCCCCCCCCCCCCCCCCTTAAGATGGAAAGACAATAACATGAAAGTATCATTTTACTGCTACAATTAATGTATCTTTTGATATGTATGAATGATTTGTGTTTCTTGAAGTGTATGGATGATCAATTTGATATGTATGAATGATTTGTGTTACATGAAATGTATGGATGGCTAGAATGGAAAATTAATTGGAGGAGTAAGATGATATTTTTCATGTTACAATTTTTCCATCTTACGTGTTTCGTAGTAGGAAGCACAAGTGCATATTTATAACATATAGGGTGTATCTTTATAGGGCTCGCAAGGTTCTAGGGGTTCAAATGCATTTCACCCTTTTTTAAACTTTAGCTTTTGATTTTTGAAAAGTCAACAGAATAGTTTTTATGTAAAAGCTTGTTGATAGCAGCTTTTATGAAGAAGCTGTTTTTGGAAATTGGTTCCGATCAAAGCCTTGGTAATTAAACAAATGATGCAGATTAATTTGCTGCCAACTGTTTGTTAGTTGATCAGATTCACTGAGAGCTTCACTTTTGCAAATGTAGTTGACAACACGGAGATAACAACCATGAACAGACCTCGAGACGTAGTCTTTGATTGGTTCTTTGACCCAATAATGATTATCAAGGAGCAGATTAAAGTTGAAAACTTTTCAGAGGCCGAAGAAAACTACCTCTGTAAGTTGGTTTTGTTGATTGGTGACTCGAAGCGACTGCAGAGTTTGAATGCTGGGATGAACTTTGAAAACGAGCGAAGACGAGCAGAGATTGATGCATTCGCTCGAAGGTGAGTGTTCATACAGTTTATCTATATTAAGCAAACATGTTTTTTAAGGATAAGTTTATTTTCACCTATTCCACTCTCTTATTCCTGAAACAAAAGGAGGCTTAGGTGTCTGTTATTCTTATAAGGTTGCAAGGGATAACCAAGTTCATGTCAAGATATCCAACATATAGGCGTCGTTTTGAATGCATGTTCGATTCTCTGTCGGCAGATCTCGCGGAAAAATTCAATGGAAGTCATTCTGTGAATGGTTCAAAGTTGATTGGGAGGTCGAGAAGCGGACTCAGGCGATTGTTTAGCCAGAAATCTTTTGGGATGAGAACCAGTAAACATGGAGGTGATCGGGAAATTCAATCGGATGAAGTGAATGCTGTGGAAAGTGTCTGATCAAGTTTTGCTCATGCTTCTTTTTTTTCTTCTGATTGTTTTACAGCCTTTTGTGGTGGTGGTGGTGGTGTAACATGTTAGGTACTGTCATTTTGTTTTGTGCAGTTACAATCTTACAAGGCACAGAAGGATTGTGTTATACATTTGTTTGATTAATATATGCAATGGGAATAGTTTTTATGCTTGTGTTTGCTGAGGTTTTGTATTTTACTATGCACATATTTGCCCATGATAATTATATCGGGATAGATAATTATTTATGTAAAATAAACTAATTCTTTGTTTGAATTTTTTTTCTTTTTTTATTGAAAAATGTAAAAATAAAAATTTTCACCTTGAATAAAATGAGAAGGGTAATGAATAAGATATAGATTAAAATTTATCTTTTTAAATAACAATTTTACCATTGCATAAATTGGATTGTTTGTGAGCAAGAATGCTTGAGTGATGGTAAACATGATTATTTTTTAAAAAGTAAAATGGTAAAATGAGTAATATTAATAAATAAAGACTAAAATATTGAATTCATAGAAAAACAAGCAAATTAAAAAAATAAAAATAATAATAATAAAGAAAAGCCAAGTAGCCTTTGGGAGAAGATGTTTCTCCCAAAGCCAAAAACCACATCACGATGGACTATCAGTCACTCCCACACCAGCAAACCGGAGCTCGGGAACTAGGATGGCAGTGGGACTGTCCCAATAGGGTATCCGACCCGACCCGATTGGGACTGGTCGGGTTTGGGTTTAGAACAGATTTGGAATAGATAAAATGAAACCGGCGGGTTTGGGATAGGAAATGGGTTTACTTAGCAAAACCCACCCCAAATCTGCATTGGTTGCAATTAATATTAAGATTAAATATTTGTTATACTAATTACGTAATTTATATTTTTCATTTGATGTTCCAAAAAAATTATAAGAAAAATAAGAATGAATAAATTTAAAGGCTAATTTAAATTTGAAATCGTATAAACATGGATTAAATTGTTTTTTTGTATTAAAAAAAATTGAAACATCATATTTATCACTTGTTATAGAAATTGAAAGTTTATATTTCTTATTTTATCTTATTTTGTAGGATTTATTCTAATAAATATTTATTTTTATTTAAAATTTTACTTTATATTAAATATTACATAAAAATATGTTTTGATTTTTTTTCTTAAACCTGTCTTGGCTCAACCCGACCGACCTAACCCAACCAAAATGGGACGGATTTGAAATGAAAAAGCTAAACCCGTCACGGGTTTGTGACATTTTTGAAATAGGATTTTGTGAACAATTGGGATTCACAAAACCCTATCTGGAACTCTAACTCCTTCCACGCTCACCTAATGTAATATATTTTTTTCAAAATAACATAGAAAGATATTGTTATCTAATTGGCATAGATAAAATCAGATAAACAATCAGTCTCGCCCTAAAATTGTCATCAAGGTTTGTGTCAAATTAAAAAGGAATAGCTATTAGAGTTTAATATTATTTTTTTCCTATTATCCCTTAATCATATGTTATTCGCACCCAAACGGGTTAGAGTATATGATTCATCAAAGTGTTAAAATGCCTCGTACTGCAAATCCAGTTGAACATTCTATCCCCCGTACGTTTCAGGGATAGTTTATTTGGGGATAAAATTAGTTATATAAGGAGGTAAGAGATTATTTTCTGTTTAATTGTCATTCTTTTGTCCAGATGAATTTTTCTTTCATTTTCTTAGAGGAATCAAATATACCTTCATCAAGTATAGGTTTATTCTAAATTATCAAAACATAATTATTATAGTTTATCCACACAAAACAAAAGCTAAATGATTTTAAAGCAAAAGCCTCATGTTATTGTGTCATAAAACTGGCACCACTTCCTGTGTCTATTTAGGAAGGTAACATTTAAAAATAATAATAATAATAAAATCAACAACAACAACAACAACAACATCAAAACATTCAATCCCAGGCTTTAAGATTGCTCTGATTATAACATTGCACCATCAAATAAGTCAAAAGCATACTCATTCATCAATTTCATTATAAAAAAAAAGGGGGTTCCCATCATCCTTGTACTCCCAACAGTATATATAAAATATAGGTCAGAAACACATACTCAAAAATCTTGGCTTCAAAAAGATATGAAATAGCTTGTCATAGCTTATTAACACCAGTAGAAAATCAAGCCATGGTTCAGGAAGGACATGAAGAATGCTACATACCTGTTTGTTTCTCTGCATTGATGGTTTTGGAAACTGGAAAATGAGGCAAAAACACTTGTTAACAACAAAAGCATAGTTCAGAAAGTGAGGATCAAATGGAGCTGCTTATAATGGAGAATGATCAGTCTGAGAATCTGGGACTATGGAGCTGCTTATAATGGAGAATGATCAGTCTGAGAATCTGGGACTATCTCAATAGGCTGGCTTTCGGAGTCCTTTGATTGAGATTGAGAAGATGCGAGCTTCGCCTTCCTGTAGCTACTCGAACTTCTAAGGATCATGCCCAGCGGCATTAGCTTCTTACCTGTATTTGGTGTTCTGTTCACAGAAATAAAGGCAATTAGATATGAGAATATATAACTTTTGAGTAATACATGTGTTTTGAGAAATTGCCTTTCATATTACTCTTCAAACTTTATCTGAATTTAATTAATATCCAAGTTCCCAATTTTCAACAACCTGAAATATTTTTGTCACTATGTGATGCACAATATTATGAAAATGTTACGCTCAATCCTTGTTACCCACATTTCAGATTTTATTTTGAATTATATTATTTGACTAATGAAGTACATTCTTTTATATAAAATAAAATACATACTCGTAAAAATTAATTGGAAATATTTTCACATTTATCGTATAGTGAGTACACTGTGTAGTGACATGGAGTATATATTAAAACAGATTGAGTGTATCAATGCCCCAATGTTATTAATGTGCTATCCAATGTACAGAAGGAAAAAGTTGGTTATAAAGTATCAGATGTATGAGGAGAATTAGCATTGAATTAGTCATTGAGAAATGAATAAGTGATTGGGTGCCCATAATTGTTAAATGACAGATCAGTTTGATAAAAACTGTGGCAATAATGAAGTTGCCAAAAGTAAATTTAAAAACATAAAAAAATATATGCATATCAAGTATGCAAATGACAAATTGCTTCTACAAGGAGACCAAAAGAAAGAAAGAAAAAATGAAAATGTGAAGAATTTGAACATGGATTCAATGATATAATGAAGAATGTATACCCAGACAGTTAAATCGATACTGTGAGGAAAGAAGGCAGGGAGAAGGAAGATATGCATATTGTTACAAATATATGTGAGGAAATGAACAGAGGAGAAAAGTGAATTCTTGATGCCTTGAGTTCTCAAGCAAGGCCAACTAAGCTTACATCCTTCACAGTTCTCTCTATATGAATTGGGTGCAGATAGGTCTCATGAACTGGTGATTCCAATGATATATCATTGTTAAATGGGAAGATATTGGTGAGCTTGCTTGTGGAGGAATGCAATATAATGTAGATTTCAAAATCAATTGGACCAGTGCATGAAATGTTTTCATGGATGTCTCTATACACCTCCGGCCTATGAGATGAGAAAGGGAACTTACATAGATGTTCCCAACAAATTAATAGATAAAGGCATAAATGAAACAGAAACTTCCAAAGTGTTGTATTGCAATACACCAGTTGAAGACTTCAAGTGGAATTAACATTTTCAGACAGATATACTACTGTTTATCTTCTTCAGGCACAGAAAGAATAGCAATGAAGCAGAAAAAATTATTATGTTATCGTATAAAACAAGTAACTACCCTTTGATATTGGCAAGATTTTACTTACTGTGACTGAATGTTGTTTCTCCCATCATTTGCATTATCCGTCGCTCCAGAAATAATGGATGGAGCTGCAGCTGAAACAATGGTAAAAACAATATGAGCACAAGATCATTCTTAGATATAGGAGAGAGGAATGCAGAAATAAATGGGAAAATGATGTCATTTAAATTCAAACCCAAGCAAACAATAACTCAAAATTTCGAATAAACGATTACGTCAAGTGTTTGTCAGTTCAGCCACGCAAACAAGGCTTCAGTCAACCATATAATGTACCACAGCCATAATAATACGAAGTGTCCTCAATGTTAGGAAGGCTGAATATATCAATATGTGTTCTAGTTATCATCCTGCGTGAATCCCAAGTAATCAATTTATGAATCTATTCTTTGTATATTTGCAAAGAATACATTAGATCCATTGAATGTGGTAATCTGGAAAATGACACAATGCATAAAGATAGTAAACCTTGACCCTGTAAACTTTTAGCCTAGCATTTCTAGCATATATCTTAAAGCAGAATGTGACTGAAATATAAATGGATATTATTGGGAATGACTGAATCAGATACTGCATGAGTCAAGTAATATATCCAAGTCTTACAAAAAGATCAACATATCTAAAGTGCATGCACAATCACTTTTCACATGCGATGTGGATACCTATCAATATTAGTTAATGTCAACACAGAATCAGAACTTAATGGAGATGCCAAATATTTAAGAGATCAGGGATACCGTTTCTTGATGGGTCTATGTCAGACTGGCTACTCTGAACCCGATATTTTGTATGAAATTCTCCATGGTTATCCAAGGAAGCAGAGGAAGATGAATTATCCGACATACTTTTGCTGACGCGCTTACCTTTATGAACTGTATGTTCATCTTCAGAGCTTGAACTGGTAAGACCATGGAAAATCATGCCAGGAGTTGCTACTGGGCCCTTCAATTGGTCAGTGCCATATTTCTTTTTAAATTCTTTATCTGGGACTTTTCTAACTGCAACACGAAATTTGGTCATCTTTGATGATCGCTTTTTACCAATCTGATTTCCATTTACTGTATCATCTGAGCATTCTGTGCTGTCACTTGACGCAACCAGGGCTGCATTGGGTTCTTTCAAAACAGCAGCAGCAGCATTAACTCTAGAAATCTGTGAAGTAACTTGTGCAACACCACCACCATTTGCTGTAGATGCTTCATTAGGAGTGATCATAACTTGAGGCTTTCCTTTACGTTGGCCATGATCTGTTGAGGTACTGACCTGTAAGTCCGAGGTTTCTCCAACAAGCCCACCTGATTTGCTGGATCTTTTACTGATTTTCATCTTGCCAGTGGTTGCATTTTGATCCTCCTCAGCTGCGAATACTTTGACAGGACCAACTGATTCTGGAACCCCAGATTTACTTTCTTCAGGTTTCCTTTTTGGTCTGATGTCATCATTTGGACCAGTACCACTGCCAAAGTTAGGGGAAGCAACTCCAACTTGCACAGTCGATTTCTTTATCACAGTTTTCTCCTTGTGATTTTTTCTGGTTGGGGTATTCTTAACTGAAGTTACATCTACAGAAGCAACTAATTTTTCCTGGCCTCCTTTATTCAAGAAAACCTCATGGAAGTTCACATTATCAGCATTCGATTCAGGATGTTTTATAAGATCACTAGCCACAGCTTCTGAGAGATTTTCAGGAGCTGAAATCAAGGAAGGATTTTCAGAAGATATTTGCAATTCTGATATTTTCAAGTCCTTGGAGATTTTACCCGTCGCTTCCTCAGCCTTGTTTTGTATAATTTGATCTCCTGAAGATTGGACGGTTCCGTACTCTGTGGATGGCATTTAGAGGATTTTGGGGAAGCCACATGGCCAACTATGGCAGCTTTTGAACCTCCGCATCCAGTGGCTCCAGAAACATCAATTTCCATTACCATTTTGTCCTCAACAGGAGAGCCCTTGGAGATGTTGCAGTTTTGATGAGACTTGGTTTCCTTCTTGTCAACAGCTTGCAAAGCAAAATTCTCATGTGAATCATGAGAAATCTTAGTCCTCTTTTCAACAGATGGTTGTACCTGAAGTTTTCCCTCAGGATTGAAGTCACCAAGTTTCTTTTTCTGTCCAACATGGTCTTTTGAACTTGACGATACAGGTATACTTCCAGAATCTGCATTTAATTTTTGTTTTCTTTTACTGGTTTTCTCCTTCTGCAACTTTTCAAATCGAACCTCCTGAGCTGCAGGCTCTTCAACAGAGGTGACAAATATCGGGGCCTTAGAGCTACTTTCCTGAGATTGCTTGTTATATCCTTCGTTATCATGCAAGCCAGGCATCATTTCTAAGCCAATGGAGATATCTCCAGGACTCACCTTGGATTTCTTCGCTTTCTTCTTCCCACTTTTCTGCTCATATGATATATGCACATCCTTTATTACATCAGCAGAATCAAATGGCTCATGTGGAACTGACCTTGGTGCAGTTGTCTCAGAAAACGCAGCCTTTTCATTTTGAAGTCCAGGAAGTCCTGCAATATCATCAGCTCCATGAACCAGTATCGAGGAAACATTTTCTGAAGGATCTGCGCTTGATTTTCTACCCAAGTCCATATGGTCATCTGCCACTGGTTTCTCACTATTCTCTTCGGTCACTTGTTCAGAGGGTGGAATGTGATGCCCTTGATCTGCATGGGAACCTGATATCGCTTTCAGTTCAGTGGAGAGATCTTCAGAACGCGCCTTTGATGTTCTTGCTTTCTTCCTCTCTCTTTTTTCTTTGCGTGAATTTCCAGCATTTACATCTTCTGCAGGATCAACCAAAGCATGCTGGCCTGCACTAGGGACAGTTGTGCTAGGGAATTTGATTGCACCATTATCAACTCTCGGAGCTGCATTTTGAGAGAATTCGGGACCGCCTGATTTAATATCTTGATGCTGCTTTGCATGCCCCATTGCAACATTAGAATTTGATAATGTCTCTCGTTCAGTGGAGATATCTTCAGAACGCATCTTAGATTTTCTTTTTTTCTTCCTCTCACTTTTCTCCTTGTTTTCTCCTCCGGTATGCAAATCCTTCTTTGGAACTTCTTCAGCAAGATCAACTGATTCGTGCTGGCTTGACTTAAACTCAAGTAAGTGAGAGTCACTAACCTCATCATTATTGGATTTACCACATTCTCTTTGATTGTCATCTCCTATGGTTTCAGTTACAGGAAGTCCATGAGTGCCAAAGTTGACATCTTTTTGCTGCTCTATTTCCTCTGCATTTACATTTTCAGAACGCACCTTGGATCTTTTTGTTTTCTTCCTCTTAGATTGTTCCTTGAGTGATTCTCCTGTATGAACATCCTTCACAAGTTCTCCTGCGGCATCAATCGAGCCATGCTTGCCTGTGCTAGGCACATGTAAATTGGGGAAGTTGACATTATCATTGTTATTGCATTCTGAATGATTATCAACTTCTTGGACTGCAGTTAGGGAAACAAAAGGAGCTCCAGAATTAATATCTTGGCGATGTGTTTCCTGCCCTTGGTCTGCATGAAAATCTGATAATGTCCCCCCTCCAGTGGAGATAATTTCAGAAACAACCCTTGTTTTTCTTTTTTTCTTCCTTTCAGTTTTATCCTTGCGTGACTCTCCGATGCATGCATCCTTTTTTGGTTCATTTGCAGAAGGAACTGATTCATGATGGTTCTCATTAAACTCATGTAATTCAGGGCAGATGACCTTGCCACCATCTCTATCAGATTCTACATGAATGTCAGCTCCACACTGTGAAGCTGGAGAGACTTCTTTAGAAGGCACTGCTGCATTTGTTATTGTGTTCTTCTGACTACTTAACAATAGGTCCTCAAAAGTTTCATGGGTTTCATGGGTCACCTGATCTCCCATGGGAAAAACAGTCCTGTGGTCTCTGGATGTAGTATAGGATCCAGATTCAGATGAGTGGAGCTTTGAAGATTTCTTCTTCCCTCGGCGTGATGTTTTGTCACTAGTACTAGAAAGAACTGTAGAATCAGCCGCTGTAAGGTCTCCCCGGGACCCAACTTTCAAAGTTTCTAAGGCAGCAATTGATGCAGAAAGTCTTTCACTAGACACTTTCTCAAGGTTTATCAGATTTTCTTTGGAGTTCTTCTCAGATTCAGCAACTGGTTCATTGTTTTCAAGCACTGTAGTACCTTTTATTCTATTGTCAAGAGAAACTCCAAACTCATTGCATTTATCTTTTTCGGCAGTGTCTATACATTTGAAGGGTTCAGTTTCCATGCCTTCCTGACCAGTTTTCTCATCAGAAAGAATTTGTGCTTTTAGCACATCACCAACTTGGGCTGAAGCTGGATCACTTGGTGGCGGCGAGGTCTGGAATAAAGTGTTCAATAAGGTTTCCTTTTCAGGCATAGCAGATGGGATCATCACATCTTTTGCTGCAGGACCAGTAGTTTTAGATAACTCAATTCCCATGTCACCCTGACCAGTCTGCTTGCTAGGACAAATTTGCGCTTTCAAATTGTCTCCAACTTGTGCTGTTGGTGCATCATCTGGAGCAGATATCTTCTCTAATAAACTGTTCAATGAAATTGGCTTATCAGATATATTAGATATAATGCTCCTCCTATGACAATCCATCTTGTCTTTGTCACTGGAAGCATCTTCAGCTTCTACGTGAAGCAAAGCAGGCTTTGGCAGCTGACCACGGTTACCAACCTCAATTTGGCAGACATTTTGCGAAATCCTTGCTTGGTTGTTTGTCAAGCATTTAGAATCAGCATCTACATACAGAAACCAAGTGCCCTTGATACCACCAAAAGCACTTCGAACCAACATTGAATCAGATAAATGGTAGTGAGACCCCTTGCGTCTTACCTGCAAGAATTAGCAAACATTATAAAGTTTCGTTTGCTAAATCAAATGTTTGGAAGGATTACTAGAACATGATGTCTGTTTAAACTAATAAAAGTAGGAAAATCTATCACAGTACATTCTCCATAGCAGCATCCCAATGACATGGAATACTTGAAACCATAGCTCAAAGTGGTACGTGCGGCCTCACATGTTGATGTGCCCCCCTCGGCGCACATCAGCACCCCGGTATTGTTCAAGTGTCATCCAAGTGTGGTCATGTGCGGCCATGTGCGGGCATATGCGGCCATGTGCGACCAAGCGTTCGAGGTGTTCAAACCCAGTTCGAACGGGAAATCAAACGGTCCTTCAAGCGTTCGAACTCTGTTCGAACAAGATTCAAATGGTTCAAATCTAGTTCGAACGGGATTCAAACGGATTTTATAGGCGTTCGAACCCAATTCGAACGAAATTCAAACTGTTCGAACCCAGTTCAAATGAGATTCAAACGGTTCGAACCCAGTTCGAACGGGATTCAAACGGCCCTTACGCATTTAAACCCAGTTCAAACGGGATTCAAACGATCCTTAGGCGTTCGAATTCCGTTCGAACAGGGTTCAAGCGCCCATATACTAAATTTTTTTTAAAAATAATAAAATATACAATGCGATACCGCATGTACCGTACATGCAACCACACGTACTGTATGCGGACCCCACTGCATATGGGGTCCGCACATGTTTTTAAACTATGCTGAAACCAACATGATAAAATCTATCTATATCAACATCTATACTGCTAATAATTAAACATATGCTTATGGAGCAGGGCTTACCTTCATTGTACGAACATTGATTTCCCCCATATTCAGAAAGCAAAGAGCGTGCTCAGTCCTTATTTTCCCTGCAAAAAAGAAATACAATAGTGTGATGTCAATTTACAATCATTTACCAAGACCTTAAATCTGACACATTTTCATTGAACTACAAATTCTTCAAGCATTTCAACACATGATCCCCGTGTATAGTTGCATCAAATCATCATGTTTGTGACTTGTGTTCAGAACAAGTTTTTGGAGAATAATCAGGCACTCCAACTTCTCTGCTATCAAAGTACACATGTCTAAGATTCAATAAGGAAATCATATTTGTACAAACAAATTCAAGGCCAACAGAAATTATATAGCAAGTACACCAAGGTTTCCTACAATGCCATCAAATAAGTTACCACTTCCTCACATCATCACTTGTTGATTCAAAACAAATACGTCTCAAGCAGTGAAAATTCACAAAAAAGTGCTACCATATTCACAATGTGAAACCACCAGCACTTTGCAATAAAGATAACAACAAACATCCGATGATTTGGTTCTACCAATGTAGTCAAAAGCACAAAGCGCTAGCAAACTTTTGTAGACTTTCACTAATGAGTTTTCATTGATATCAATTGACTCTTAACAAACTTTTGCAGACTTTCACTGATGGGTTTTTTAGAAGATCATGTGCTACTTAAAATAAATTATTTGATAATTGGCAACATAAGAAGAAAAGAATTCCCAATGAAAGACGATTTCCAAAATATAAGCCCCCGTTTGGAATCGGTATAACCCCCCGGATAACACCAGATAACCCCGGATAAATATTTTGGGGTGTTTGTTTACCCCGGATAACCCCAGATAAAGTAGTCAGAATAAACCCTGATAAAGTGACATATGGATTACAATCAACCTCTAAAATAAAAGTTATCCTAGGTTATTCCACTCAAAGAATATGTGGGCCCACTGTCAAATCAACTGGCATCACCTCTTATAAATCATATGTCAAATCAACTATCATTATTTTTTTATCTTTTATAAATCATTATCCATATTTTATTCATATTTTACCCAAACAACAAAACATTTATTCTTCCGTTTACCAACGAGAATAATTCAAAACACAATCAAACACAAAATCACTTTATCCTTATTTATACTCATTTATGCTTGGATAAATGTATACCCTAGAATAAAACATATCCCCGTTCCAAACGGGGGCTAAAACAACTCCAAAAGCATCAAAGGCGATCTCATAATCACTTTTTTTTTGAAGGTTGATCTCATAATCACTTGAAGAACAAAAAAAAAATGGAATCCACGACATGCATCAAATGGATGATCAAATAAGTCATATATCCTCTATAAAAAAAAAACTAATATTTGATGTTTTCACAATGTTACAATCACACAAAGAGGAACCCATTTATTCATCATTGTCAAACAAAAGTAGGCAATATAAAACAAACCAAAAAGAAAGAAATGTCCGTGAAAGGAGACGGTGAAAGGAAGGGTTTGGCCTCACTTTTGAAGTCGCCGACGGTGTCGCTGCCAGAGGCGACCAAGGCGAGGTGGGTCCCGAGGCTTGTACAGACGAATACGGGGAATTCCATCGTCGACTGCGATGCATCCACGGCCAACGCCGTTGATGGAGAGGGTGAGTTTCTCTTCCCCGCCATTGATGATTGATGGAAGCTCAAATGAAGCTCCTCGGGAGGGGAAGCCTCAAGTCGGCTGGGTTTTTAGCTTGTGAGGGTGGAGAGCGTGAGTGTAGTCGCGGAGTATGATAAGCTAAACGGCACAAGCGGGTATGGGCCTACGGGAGTCTGGATCCTCAATATCGACTCTTTCGGCGAAGAACTTGGGTAGCCCAGAGACAAATTTCTCTTTCCAAAAGTCATTGTTTGAGTTATCTATTCTATAAATTTGTGATAAAAACGTGTCCTTATACCACCTAAAATCAGATAAGGTTGGACACCTAAGGTTTATAAGTTGTTCTCTAATTCTGTCAGCAAACTTACCAGGAGACATCCAAGCTCATATGGAGCAGGAAGAATTAAACCCACAAAATAGCATTGATTTATTGAAATATCACAACCAGACGGGGATACCATGGATCCTCCAATGGGATTTCCAGGTAGAAAAAAGGTTTCCTCCTCACCTCAAGAGAGATATATATACTAAATGGTGGGCTAAATATGACCCACGAAAAATTTTATCTGGTTATAAATTACCAATTTATGGAAAACCACGGGAAGATAGTTATGAGACTATCAAAACAAACCTTATTGGAGAATACACTAAAAGATTCCCAAATTTAAGTCAAGAATGCATTGAATTAAAGGCATATGAGCACATGTTTAAAATGTTCAGAGCAGAAAAGGCGGCTCTGCCAGCACCAATGGCCACCAGCTCTCAAGGTCCGGGAGGGACTCAAGGGGCTCAAAGGATGGAGGATGACTCTCAAAGGCCAGAAGATGGTGATTCTCAAACGGACAATGACTCTCAAGGGCTTGAAAACATACCCTCAGATTTTCCTGAAGATGAGTTTGATCCAGCTGAAGGATCTGTTTAAAAAAAATAAAAAATAAAAAATAAAAAATAAAAGGAAGAAGGATCCAGAAGACCCTAGTAACTCACGGGTTCAATATTACGCTACAAAAAGCTAGTCACGGGAGCACCCGACAAAGATGGGAAAAGAAGAAAAGACGTAAAGCAGGAAAAGTGACACCAGAAGAAGACAAGAAGTCACTCAAAACTGAATGACCACGGACTCCAAACCCTTTGAAGTCCGCAAACTCTGCCTATATAAAGGGAGCAAGAGAAACGAAGGAGGGCATCGGCAAAAAACCCAAGTCTACAAAACCCCTCTACCAAAAAATCCACCAAAACCCAAGAGTGCTTTGTAAGAACTAAGTGTGTTTTGTAAGATAGAAGAAATAGGGCAGAAGAGGGAGATATCCTTCTCGACCCCAGTATTGTAAGTTTCTTTCTTTCTAAATCTATGTAATGAATAGTAGTGTTCTGTATCTTATGCATGTTCAATAAATAAATCTTTCTAGTATCCATATCATGTTTGTATATTAGTTCTCAAAATCATTTAAAAAAAAAAAAAAAAAAAAAAATTTGATCCTGTAAGTATTTGGTATCAGAGCCACGTTGCATTGTCTTTTAAGGGGATTTTCTTGCATGAACAGTGCTAAACAGTACCGGCCGGTGAACAGTGTTTTTTGAAACTATTTAGTCGCGTTGTCCACACTCTCATCTTAAGAACAATAGAGTTAGGGACGTAATACGTCGTTGACTGGTTTCCCTGCACTTCCTCATGGCCAATCTTTTCCGATCCCTTATGTCATGGGTACATGAAGCCTCCACTTCAACTGATGGAGCCTCCACCTCTAGAAATCCCCCTGCCATAAAGACTATGTCCATTAAAAATATGCAAAATATAAATTATGAGAATGTTGAACAAGCTGTTGGTAATTGGAACATCCCTAAAGTCCCGTTCAATGAGATTTATGTTTGTAACACTTTTAGTCTTAAAACAGACTATTATATCAAGACTATTGAAAAAACCCTTCCTTTAACTAATGGGCATGAGAACTTCCACCTTATATCCCAGAAAGAGATAGACAGGATTAGGACAAAACACAATATCACTATCTTCATATAGGATTAGTACAGGTTTCTATAAATGCCCTAGTTCGAGAAAACTTGAATGTTGCAGTTTTAGCATGTCTTCAAGACAATAGGCATCTAAAATTTGCTGATTCTGTTCTAGGGATAGTTGAATCCAGCCTAAGTAATGGACCAGTATTTTTTAATGCCTTTCCTAATTTCTCTGTGTCCTTAGCTGATCCTAACATTTTGGATACTCTTGTCCTGAGGATCCAAACTAATGGTTTCGACCTTACTAATGGCACTTTAAATTTAAACCTGAGTTATAGGGTATATTTCAAGGTTATGAACACCTTATCCCCTAAAAGTAGGGTCTCTGATATTAAAGGTATTACTACTTTGCTTCAAACGAACCCTAAAAATAACTCTTTTATCCCCAGACCTTTAAAATGGGATGAGATCAAATTACCTAATTCCTGGACCCTTGAAAATGCTCAGCCTAATAAGCCCTTGGAAAACCTATACCTTAAAGACATTATTGAACAGGAAGAGGGTAATATTGAAGTTCGATTTTCCAATACTGGCCTTCAAAGGACAAGATCTCTTAGGGCCACACCAGTAGTTCAAACAAGGGAACGCTTGACTCCTAGGAGACGCTCTGTTTCCGAAAGGGATAGCCAGTATTCGGCTACTCAAGCTGCTTACTTCCAACCTATAGGGGTTGCATCGGCAGTTTATGATGTTCAATCCGAAGCTCATTCTGAAATGCCATCTGAATATGAACCCGCTGAATCAGACATGCTCACTATAAGTGAAAATGATGACTATGAAATAGATAAAGAGATCATAAAACATGATTTTTATTCTTCAAAAAATGATGATAAAAGAAAATGGTTTTTCAACACTATACCCAAAGAAGAGCAAGGTCCGATTAGAGAACAGTGGTATGACCATATGAGATTTGAACAAAAAACTGTATATTTCTTTGATTGGTTTGAACATACTTATATTCCAATGTTACAGAACATGATCATTGATCTTCCTGAAGAAGACCATGCTATGGTCCTAGAGAAGATCGATAAATATGCCACCAAATGGAGAAACATTAAGAATGAAGAAGTGGAATCTATTCATCCACCGTTTGAAAGAATTAAAGTCACTAATTCCGACATCATAGCCAGCCCTCTTAAGACTACTACAAAGATTGACCCTGGTAGTCCTTTCAAGGCAGAATACTTTATCCAGGTTATGGAGCAAAATAATTTCACCAATGTTGCCTTGAGATCTATAAGTAGCCAAACTGAGAGAATAGAAAAAGCCCTCGCCGAAAATTGTAGCCTTGACAATATTCAAGCCAATGGTCTGCAAAGCCTCCAGGCCTCGACCACCTCGTCCAAAAATATAGTAAAAAAAACTGAAAAACCAATATTCATTCCTCAACAAAATCTTGAGAAAGGGATAAAGTTCAAAGAAAGACACTCTGAAGAATTGTTGATTAAATTATCTGAGAGACTGGAAAAATTATCCATCAATAACCTCAATGATGAGTCCTCTTGTGAAGAAAATTCCCAAGAAGACATTGAGGATGGCAGCATATCTGAAAGCCTTCCTGATCATTCTGATATTGAGATCAATAAGCTCGGGACTGTAACTCAGACCTCGAGAACAAAGAATTTCTATAGAAGACCAACTCCTGTTGATGTCCAAATAGAAGAGAATAATGATATTACTCTTACTACTTCCTATGATGGAAAATCTCTCGTAGAATGGAATCTTGATGGCATGTCTGAATATCAGGTCAGCCAATTATGTCATTCTATGCTTATTTATGCTAATGCCTGTAGGATACAAGGTAATAGTGATAAACATATTACTGATATGATAACCACATCATTCATGGGGCAATTAAGGGGTTGGTGGGACAACTTCATTACCCCTGACCAAAGACGTGCTATTTATACAGCCGTAAAAACTGATCCCAATGGGAGACCTGAGCCCGATATTGTCACCACACTAGTTCTCACTATATTTAAACATTTTATTGGCAGCCATAGTGACACTGCTGACAGAATTAGAGAACAACTTATAAACCTTAGGTGTCCAACCTTATCTGATTTTAGGTGGTATAAGGACACGTTTTTATCACAAATTTATAGAATAGATAACTCAAACAATGACTTTTGGAAAGAGAAATTTGTCTCTGGGCTACCCAAGCTCTTCGCCGAAAGAGTCAGAAATAACCTCCGTCAAGAATTTGGGGGACATATCCCTTACTCCGTTATAACATTCGGAGAACTCATACAAAAAATAAACTTGATAGGTCTGGCCCTTTGCAATGATCTAAAGATAAAGAATCAGCTCAAGAATCAACATTTGACTTCCAAAAGGGAACTTGGAGACTTCTGTTACCAATTCGGGTATCAGAAGGAAGACATTAAGAATCCTTCCAAGTCTCGAAAAAGGAATACCAAGCATTCTTATAATAAAAAACCACTTGAGAGACAATATTATAAAACAAATAGAGCCCCTGCTCAAAAAACTAGAAAGCGGTTCTCCAAAAGGAAACCCAACACCTCTAATCCTCCTACCTGCTTTAAATGCAAGCAGAAAGGCCATTATGCCAATAAATGCTTTAGTAGCAAACCAAAAAATAAAAAGGAATCCATTCATAACTTAGAAGAACAGAATTCTGATTCTGAAAGTTGTAGCTGTAACTGTTGTGACCCTGAATCCTATGATTCATCGTCAGATACAGATGGCTTGATGGTCCTTTCGGTCCAAGAACAATTTATTTTAGATACTATTGACTCCATCGAGAATCCTGTCGAAAAGAAACGACAGTTAGAAAGATATATTAGCCTGATAAAAACTCCTGTCAGTCAAGCCCAAGATGATAACAAAGAAAAATATTCCTATAAGGAGATAATTCAAAGATTAGAATCCGAAAAACCCAAAAAAGTGACTATAGGGGAATTAAGAAAAGAACAAATTGATATGAAAAAAGAAATCAAGGACCTTAGAGACAGGGTTACATACCTTGAAGCCATCCCTAGATTGGGAAAACCCGCCGAGAATTCTGATAATGAAGAATCTGTCAGGGATCAACCTGAAGAGGAAGAAGAATTTATTAGCTCTCTCGAAAAATATACAAAACAAAAATGGAATGTTGAAGTCCTCCTGAAAATTAAAACATTTTCTCTAAAATATAAGGCCCTTATTGACACCGGGGCTGATATGAACTGCATTCGTGAAGGATTGATCCCTTCAAGATACTTTGAAAAGACAACCCATGGTATTAATACTGCCAATGGGGAAAGTCTTAAGATTAATTATAAAATACCCGAAGTACATGTTTGTAATAAAGGATCATGTTTAAAAACATCGTTCCTTTTGGTGAAAGATCTTCGTCAGGGTGTTATCCTTGGAACCCCCTTTATAAATATGATAAAACCCTTTTCGGTCGATACTGAGGGTATTCATGCAACTCAAAATGGCAAAAATATCTTATACAAATTTTGTACTACACCAAAGCTATCTTTTCTCAACCAGCTCAGGCAGGCCCTGGAATATAAAGAAAAGTTTATTAATGAACTCTCTGAAGAGATCAGGATTCAAAAGACATCTGAACAAATCGGTAGTCCTATTTTCCAAAAGAAGGTCTCTGATTTTCAAAAGACTATTGAAAATGAGGCCTGCTCAGATCTGCCCTCTGCCTTCTGGCATAGGAAAAAACACATGGTGAGCCTACCATACATCAAAGACTTTAATGAAGAGAAAATCCCCACAAAAGCCAGGCCCATCCAAATGAATAATAGACTCCTAGAAATTTGCAAGGAGGAAATATCTCAATTACTTATCAAAAATCTTATTAGGAAGAGCTCTTCACCTTGGAGCTGTGCGGCTTTCTATGTAGAAAAAGCTGCAGAATTAGAAAGGGGAGTGCCAAGGCTTGTCATAAATTATAAGCCATTAAATAAGGTACTCCAGTGGATTAGGTATCCTATCCCCAATAAGCAAGATCTGATCAAAAGAGTCTATAATTCCAAGATTTTTTCCAAGTTTGACCTTAAATCAGGATTCTGGCAAATCCAGATTAAAGAAGAAGATAGATACAAGACCGCCTTTACAGTACCGTTTGGGCATTATGAGTGGAATGTTTTACCGTTTGGGTTAAAGAATGCACCCTCGGAATTTCAAAACATAATGAATGAAATATTTAATCCTTATGGATCCTTTTCCATTGTTTATATCGATGATGTGCTGATATTTTCTGAGAACATAGATAAGCATTGGAAGCATCTTAATATCTTCCTTAGAATTGTAAAACAAAATGGTCTGGTGGTATCAGCCAAGAAGATAAAACTCTTCCAAACCACAGTTCAATTTTTAGGATATAAAATCTCTGGGAATGATATTACACCCATAAAAAGGGTAATAGATTTTGCAGATAAATTTCCAGATAGCATAAAAGATAAGAAACAACTTCAAAGGTTTCTTGGTTGTCTTAACTACGTATCAGACTTTTATAAAAATATAGCTCTGGACAGGAAACTGTTGTCCAACAGACTGAAGAAAAACCCTACACCTTGGACCATAGAACATACCCATGCCGTCCAAAGGATTAAAGAAAAGGTAAAACAGTTGCCATGCTTGAATATAGCAAGCCCCAATGCACCAAAGATTATAGAAACTGATGCCTCTGACATTGGATATGGAGGGATACTAAAACAGAGGATTGACAACAAAGAACAATTAGTAAGGTTTACTTCGGGAACATGGAATGAAGCTCAAAGAAAATATTCCACTATAAAAAAGGAAATCCTAGCTATAGTTAACTGCATAACAAAATTCCAAGGGGACATTTTAAACCAAAAATTCCTCTTAAGAATAGATTGCAGCTCTGCAAAATATGTTCTTGAAAAAGATGTTAAAAATCTTGCATCAAAACAGATTTTTGCCAGATGGCAAGCATTACTAGGAATCTATGATTTTGACATAGAATACATTAAAGGAGACTTTAATAGTCTTCCTGATTATCTCTCGCGTGAATTCTTGCAGGGAAATGGACCAAAAGAAGAAGGCAAAGATCCTTCCTCAAAGGACCCTAAAAATTGAGAGCTCAAGACCTTCTGTGAACCTTATAAAGCCAGAGGTTAAGGAAGAAAATCTGTTTGAAGATCAAAATCAGTTTGCCATACTTGCTGAAATAGGATCTCAAACTTCAGATCCACAAACCGAATATGAATTCAAAACTTCCGTTCCACTATTCTCTATTGAGAAATATGAAGTAGATAAAGAAATAGCAGAACTTATTAAGATATACTTCCCCAAAGATGATCATTCTGGTACTGGCTACCATTTCTATATCCCTGATATGATAGGGAAAAATCCTGATTACTATGAAAACATCCTATTAGAAACAAACAGTGTCAGAATTGTGCACCATTATAAGAACAAGAGCACCTTAGAGATCTCATATTCTAAACTATGCATCCAAAAGATATTATCCTTAAAAGACTGGGATAAGAGTCCCAATGCCTCTAGGCGATTCCAAAAATCAGTGATCAGACCCAATTACTATAATTATTGGGATTACCAGAAAGCCTGGGAAAATGTACTATTAGTCCAAAACTGTGTCTTAAAACATTCTTGGTTTATCCATTTTGTCTGCCAGGCCAAAATTCCAAATTGGTTTTACTCCTGGTGGCAAGTATTTGGTGCTAATTGGAAAAACTTACCAGGAGACATCCAAGCTCATATGGAGCAGGAAGAATTAAACCCACAAAATAGCATTGATTTATTGAAATATCACAACCAGACGGGGATACCATGGATCCTCCAATGGGATTTCCAGGTAGAAAAAAGGTTTCCTCCTCACCTCAAGAGAGATATATATACTAAATGGTGGGCTAAATATGACCCACGAAAAATTTTATCTGGTTATAAATTACCAATTTATGGAAAACCACGGGAAGATAGTTATGAGACTATCAAAACAAACCTTATTGGAGAATACACTAAAAGATTCCCAAATTTAAGTCAAGAATGCATTGAATTAAAGGCATATGAGCACATGTTTAAAATGTTCAGAGCAGAAAAGGCGGCTCTGCCAGCACCAATGGCCACCAGCTCTCAAGGTCCGGGAGGGACTCAAGGGGCTCAAAGGATGGAGGATGACTCTCAAAGGCCAGAAGATGGTGATTCTCAAACGGACAATGACTCTCAAGGGCTTGAAAACATACCCTCAGATTTTCCTGAAGATGAGTTTGATCCAGCTGAAGGATCTGTTTAAAAAAATAAAAAATAAAAATAAAAAAATAAAAGGAAGAAGGATCCAGAAGACCCTAGTAACTCACGGGTTCAATATTACGCTACAAAAAGCTAGTCACGGGAGCACCCGACAAAGATGGGAAAAGAAGAAAAGACGTAAAGCAGGAAAAGTGACACCAGAAGAAGACAAGAAGTCACTCAAAACTGAATGACCACGGACTCCAAACCCTTTGAAGTCCGCAAACTCTGCCTATATAAAGGGAGCAAGAGAAACGAAGGAGGGCATCGGCAAAAAACCCAAGTCTACAAAACCCCTCTACCAAAAAATCCACCAAAACCCAAGAGTGCTTTGTAAGAACTAAGTGTGTTTTTGTAAGATAGAAGAAATAGGGCAGAAGAGGGAGATATCCTTCTCGACCCCAGTATTGTAAGTTTCTTTCTTTAACTAATGGCACTCTTGCTGATCCCAATAGTATCTCTCGTAAAACAGTTGCCATGCTTTAAGGATGGCAGCATATCTGAAAGCCTTCCTGATCATTCTGATATTGAGATCAATAAGCTCGGGACTGTAACTCAGACCTCGAGAACAAAGAATTTCTATAGAAGACCAACTCCTGTTGATGTCCAAATAGAAGAGAATAATGATATTACTCTTACTACTTCCTATGATGGAAAATCTCTCGTAGAATGGAATCTTGATGGCATGTCTGGATCCTCAATATCAATTGGGCCACGGTAAATAATATATCCAACCAAAATATATATTGTTATATGAAATAAAGTATATACTGATATATGTTAATGTAGTTTTTTTAAGTTAAAAAAATAATAAATTTTTTTGCGTCTTATACTATGATATAATTTCATACACTATGATAATATAGTATATATAACGTTATCATAACATATAGGGCTGCAAAACAGACTGAATGTATTAACACTCTTGGTCTATTACACTCAGCACATTTTACAGTCTTATTTACAACCCTACACAAAAACTTCAAAAAAATGTTTAGACTCGACTTCATTTCCAATCAGAAATGCAGTCTGCATTCTTTTCTCTTTTTTTTCTCAAATGGCATACATCATCTAATGATGTATGTATGAGTTATATGAATTCCTCTACTCTAGTTTGAGTAGTGGAATAGAGAGAAAATTAGGAGGAATATGAGTGAATAAACCCAAAAGTCAGTTTGTTTGTAAGGAATAGATTGATATAGCAATGTCAGAATATGTGAGAATAAATAGATACTGATATTTTAGGTCTCATAGAATTGTGTTATTCTATCCAAATTATTTCACTAGTACAAGGGGGTCCATATGTCACCACCTCTTACAAATCAAAGGGCTCATATGTTAAATCATTTTTTCATATTTTATAAAATCTTTATACATATCTTATTCACTTTTTATCCACAATTTATACATGGTTAACTAAACAACAAAAAATTAATGATTACATTTCTGAACGAGAATAATTAAAAATACAACTAGTGAATTCATGTGGGGGTTATAAATGAGATTGTAAAATAAGATGAATGTAATAGTGTTGAAAACCACAAGGATATAATGATTTTGTAATAACCCGTTATTTTAATGTCACAACACAAAACCCCTCATTAGGGTAATGGCATAAGCTATTCTGTAATAAATAACTATTCTAGTATATATAAGAAATAAACAATTTCATTTTTTATTATGATTTTAATTATTCTCGTTAGAAAACATAATAATGAAGGTTTTGTTGTTTGGTTAACCATGAATAAGTTGTGATAAAAAAAAATGTATAAAACGTGAATTTTTCTTAATAAAATGTGAAAAATGATTTAATATGTGACTTTATAATTTATAAAATGTGACGATAGGGACTTGACATGTCAACACTTGTGCCAATAAAATAGATTAAGTGGAACAATATAATTTCAAAGAAAACTTGAAATACCAATATCAGTTTGTTCTCACCTATTCTGATAGGGAACAACTACACCTACCCTTATCCGTTTGGATATGGAACAACCCAGTGAATAAGTAAAATAAAGTAGAATAAGTATTTTTTGTTATTTGGATGCAGGGAATACCCTGGTATAACTTATCTTAGAATAAACCGGTATAAAGCGGTATATGGATTCCAACCAACTCTTAGCCCTCGTTTGGATACAGAATATAACTTATTCTTTAATATACAGTTATTCTTGCATAAGTGAGTATAAATAAGGATAAAGTGATTTTGTATTTGGTTGTATTTTTAATTATTCTCGTTAGGAAACGTAAGAATAAATTTTTTGTGGTCTGGGTAAAATCTAAATAAAGTGTGCATAAAGATTTATAAAATGTAAAAAAATAATGATAGTTGATTTGACATGTGATTTATTAGAGGTGATGATAGTTGATTTGACAATGGGTCTACAAATTCTTTAGGTGAAATAACCTAAAATAACTTTAATTTCAGATATTGGTTGGAATTAGGCCTGTCAACGGGTCGCAGGTTGACCCGGATCCGACCAAATAAAAGGCGTAAATACTCGACCCGAAGGATTTGACAATCAAAATGGGTCGGGTCTAGGTTCACCCCGACCCGATCCTATTCACCCGTTGGACCCGATTGACCCAACCTAAATATCATGTGATTTTTATTTATTTATGATTCAACCTAACACTCATGATTCAATCAAATATTTATAACTAAATATTGAATAATCATTTAAAATTGTAAACATTTGAAATATTTTTACAACATTTTGACTTCATATAAAAGTTTAATAATTCAAACCGTATTCCAAATATTCACTCATAAAACATTTAAAAATCAAAATATTGAAGAACTATTTATAATACACTAGATTCTATTAAAAAAAAAAAAAAAATGAAACCATTGTAGTCACTTGAAAAGTTTATCAACCTCTCTTTGTCTGGCCTGGACTTGTTAATGGGTCGACCCGACCCTACTCGAGACCCGATATGGCCTTGACCCGAAGGACCCGACAATCAAACGGGTCGGGTCCGGATCCATGTCGACTTAACCGGACCCGACCCGTTGACAAGTCTAGTTAGAATCCATATACCATTTTATACCAGTTTATTCTACATAAAATATCCCAGAGTATATCGAACATCCAAACAAGAAAAAGGTCTATTCTACCTAATTCTCAATTATTAAAGGGATTATTCTCAAAACAAACAGAGACCAAATTAAAGTTATTTCAGGTTATTATACCCAAAAAATATGTAGGCTTACTTTTAAATCAACTGTATTGCCTCTTATAAATCATATATCAAATCAATTATCATCATTTTTTTACTTTTTATAAATCTTATTCATATTTTACCCAAATAACAAAAAATTTATTATTACATTTCCTAACAAAAATAATTCAAAACATAACTAAACACAAAATTACTTTATCCTTATTTATACTCATTTACGCTGAAATAATTGTATACTAAAAAATAAGTCATATTCTGCATCCAGACGGGCTAAAAGATAAAAACCCACCTTAGAAAAAGACAAAAAAAGAGGTGGAGTTTCTATCTTAAAAAAAGGGGAAGAGAGAGAGAGTGGGAGAAAGAGGGGGGGGGGGGAGCTGGAAGGGTGGTAGGTGACGGAGGATGACAACCGATCACCTCAGTCTCCATTTCTCTTTTGTCTCTTTCTTTCTCTTTTTTTTCTCTCTCCCTTCTGCCCGTCCCTTCACTATCTCTGGCACCTCTATCTCTCTCTCTTCCCCCCCCCCCCCCCCAGCCGCCACCACCTCCTCCGCTACAATTCGTCTGCCTCCGCTATCTACTGCCCTCCCATAACCCCTCTTTCTTTCTTTCTTTACCCCCCCCCCTCTTTTTTTCTCGAGGATGAATTCACCCCCAAAAACATGAAAATGAAATGGGTTCCATCTTTTAGCCCATATTTGGTTCGATAATAGGCATGACATAAGTTGAAATCAATTATGGACATTTGGATAGATAGAATAAATGAGAATTTATATGTTAGAATTAACTTGTATAAAATTGTAATGGTATCCAGCCAACCCCTACAATTAAGTTATTTCAAATTATTCAATCAAAAGAATATGTGGGTCAAATAAATTGTTCTCACATTTTATAAATTAATTGTCAAATCAATTGTTATCATTTTTTCATCTTTTATAAATCCCTCTCCATACCTTATTTACATTTATAACAAAAAATTTATTATTATATTTTTCAACAAGAATAATTTAAAATACAAGCAAACAAAAAATCACATTATTCTTATTTATACTAGAATAGTCTTAAATATCATAATAACTCAATTCTCAAACCAAACATGAGCTTGAAAGGCTTATTCATCTTCGTTCCACCGTTCCCCAGTCCCGCCTTTTGCATTACCCAAGCCTCAAGGCCACTGTGAAATTTCGGACTCTCGTAGTGGCAATCCTCGCTCGAGCCGAGCGAGCGAGAGAGATAGGGACAGAGATGAAGCGATTCTTCAAGCCCATAGAGAAGGACGGCTCGTTCAAGAAGCCCAACCTCTCTTCCTCCTCCTCTCCATCTCCATCTCCATCTCCATCTCCATCTCCATCTCCATCTCCATCGAAGAAGGAAGAAGAGACCGACGGATCAGAAAAGGCAGTGGCAGCGGAGGTCGAGCCGTCGAAGTTCCTGACGTGGAACGCAAACAGCCTCCTCTTGCGCGTCAAGAACAACTGGCCCGAGTTCTCCTCCTTCGTCCGCTCCCTCGACCCCGACGTCATCGCCATTCAGGTCCTGACCCTCTCTTCCTCTCTTTCTTGGGTTTCTGTGGTGTGGATTTTGTTTGGATGTTGTGGTTTTACATGGTTGAACAGCAAAAGTTGGGATTTCGCGACACGGGTTTTGCTGGGTTTGTGAGGTTGAACTAACTTGGCTATAAAATGTGGGTTTTTTTTTCCTCTCATGGTGATATGGGCTTCGTTGGGTTTGTGAGCCGGGGGGGAGTTTTGCAGTGTGTCGCGTTCTTTGATGTTGGACTTTTCCCTGATGGGTTTGAGGAATCTGAGCTGAATGTTGGATTTTTTCATGGTTGAATGCAAAACTTTGGGATTTTGTTGCAAGGGTTTTGTTGGGTTTGTTAAGTTGAGCTGGATATTTAGGTGTAAAATTTGGGTTTTTGTGAATCTGAGCATCAGAGGGATTTTATGGCGTAGGGGTTTTGCTGGTTTTGTGAAATTGAGCAAAATGTGGGTGTTTTGCATATTAGAATGTAATTCGTGGGATTTTGTTTAATGGGTGTTTGTGCTTAGTTTGAGCATAGTTTATGGGTGTTTCTTGCATTCAGTGTAAGAGTTGGGTGGTTGTGAAATGGATTGTTATTAAATTTGTGGATGGATCAATATGTGTTTGGCAGGACTGGCTTTTTCTTTTAATCTTGCAAGGATATTGAGCTTTGAGTATCACTTCTCTTCATCTCTGTTGAATTTAATTTGGTTTCTTTGCATCTAGATGAAACTTATAAAAGTTGGCCCAATTTCACTTGTTTTTCAACCAAAATTAGGGTTGATGCAACGCCACTATGGTAGAGAAGGAATGTTTTGTTAATGACTTACTGGATGGATGTTGGTAGGAAGTGCGGATGCCAGCTGCTGGGTCCAAGGGTGCCCCAAAAAATCCAGGTGAAATAAAAGATGACACGAACCTATCACGTGTGGAAAAACAGGCGAGTTATATATTCCCACTTTATTTTTTAATTTGTATATACAAATGCACTTCATGGTGTTGTACTGGATTTAGGGAATCTGATATATTTATAGACTTTTTCTATATCAATTTGCATTTCCATATTTGTATTGAAATTTAAATTTAATTCTAAAGATGTGATTTAATCAATGAGTATTATATCTCTTTCAGCTCTGGGAAATAATTGTATGATACTATAGGCACAATACTTGAGATAATATGCTAGCATATAAAGATGTCATGCAGTACATCTATCTTTAATGCCATTTTGATGACTATATTTGTGGAGTATTCTTATAGTTGATTGCATTTAAGGTTTTGGGTATGTGTTTAAATGAACTGCGGATAGGAGAAAATTTGTTTTAAAAGCCTTGGTAGTTCGTGGGTTTGTTATGTTGGAGCACAACATGAAACCGAAACATAGGAGTTGGAAAATTGGTGCAAATTAGTCAACAGTGTTTTCATTAACCTCAATGGTGGAAAAATGGGAAGAAAGGAGGATGTGCTTTTTGAATTACATCTTCTTTTATGTGTTAGTTGATGGGAATCATTCCTGTGTATGGAAAACCCCTAGGAGAAAGTGTACTCACATTGAGGCATGTTTACCGCTTATCATATCAGTAGAGACCAGAGAAAAGAAACATATTTAGAAAAATAAGTGTTTTAACAGATAAAAGATGCTTAGGTATGTAAGAAATGCATCTTATAGTTTCTGATCCATGTGGAATCTAGGGGACAGTCACTTCCTTGTTTACTGGAACTTTTGTCCCTATGCAGTGTTCAAGCACATATCCACAATGGTCATTAGTTGATCATTGCAGATTTTTTATTTTTATTTTTTATCAGCAATTAATTTAATGCATCTATTTCACTTGCAATATATTTGAAAGAAAAATATCATATATTTCCTTAAAATAATGCAGACACTGATGCGTGCCCTATCGAGTCCTCCATTTGAAGGTTATCGCGTGTGGTGGTCTCTTTCTGATACCAAGTATGGTGGTACTGCTTTACTTGTCAAGAAGCATATGCAGCCACTAAAAGTATACTTTAATCTTGATCGAAAAGGTATTGAGCAACTACTCAAACAGTGAATTTTGGTCTATTAAGTATTTACAAGTTTGTAATATTTCTAATCATGCACTATTGTTTATTTGATTGAAAAAATAACACTAAATATAATTATTTTAGGTTTTCTCAATGAAATAATCAGTTAGTCTAGTTATGCTAAAAGGTTGGCGTGATTGGGCATCTGACATGCAAGTTTTTTCATCATTATTAAAAATTGAAAAGGATGCAGCTGATTATGTTGTATCAAAACCTCTTAATACATGACCCTGCTTGCTTTTGCTGGAATTTTACATGCGTGTAAAGCTTTTGTGCTCTTAAATGGTTATAAATATTCCTGTTTGGTAAAAAATAAAGAAAAAAGATTGAATGGAATGCTGACCTCTATAAGGACATTGAGGAGTAGGTATTAAATAAAAATGAATGAATATTGATATTTTATAATCCCCCTCCCAACCCACAACCCCCCCCCCCCCAAAAAAAAAAAGGAGAAAGGGAAAAATAGAGAAGCAGAAAGAAAAAGAAGGGAAACTAGCAGAATAAATTGTATGATTATCCATGATATATCTGAAACATGGAGACCTCAGGTATGTTATACAGGTGCAATATTTTCAATTTCTGCAAATGGAGTGTGAATTACATAAGATGCTTGTGATCTGTTTCATTATTGTTATAGCATGTCTTAGTTATTTTAGTTGATTTAATCTAATAGGAGGATGTGATTGATTCAGTAATTTAAGAGGCTTTTGTTATCTTATCTGAAGAACATGATAGCATTGTGGGTTGATCATCCTTTTCCTAATTATCTGTTTATGAGGGAGGGGAAAGGTGTTTACCACATGTTTCCTTCGCTGTTGCCAGCTTCAAAGCATGAAGCTGATGGCCGGGTCATTTTGGCTGAATTTGACTCTTTCTACTTACTGAATACGTATGTACCAAACAATGGATGGAAGGAGGAAGAAAACTCATTTATCAGAAGGAGAAAATGGGATAAAAGAATTTTGGAATTTGTGCTGCAGCTTTCGGACAAGCCTTTGATCTGGTGTGGGGACCTGAATGTTAGGTGATTTCTCCTAAACAAAACTACTCCTCCATTACTATTGTTTGTTTTCCCATTTCTTTCTTCCATAATAATTGTCTATATTTATATGTATTTGTAAAGTGAACTTTTCTATGTTACTTCAAGTTATGTTTTATCAACTGTTCAAGCAACTTCTGTAGCCACTGGAAAATTTCCTTGTAGGGTTTTTCATCATCAAAAAATATTTTGGTAACGAGAGAGTAAAGTATAATTGTTCAATTTCAAAAGGAAGTGGCAACAAGGCTTACTTGGTTTTACATATAAAAATATTTGATGATCACAAGAACATTATGTATAATTGGTCAAAGTAAAATGAAATGGCAACATGCCCCAGTTTCATTTGCCTAACACACTATCGACATAATCAACAGGAAAAAAACGATACTAATGGCCATAATTTGAGGCCAAACTCCACCATCACTCCCACAAATGAATCTTCTATCAGTGCCTTTGATCACCAGTTATTTTTCTTCGCATTTAATAACCACAACAAGAACAACCAATACAAGCCAACTACAATTGTCATCCACGGGGCCGACCATTGAGCCCATCTCAAAAAAGTTGAGGTGCCCCCACAATTCAACTAATTTAGTCTCAAGACTGATTGTCAACATGATGTTAACCCTTGCAAATGGTCCATTTAAGATTCCTTGCAAAATCCAGCTGCTGGCTAGGTGGGGGCTTACTATGTGATATTATCTCTATCTTCCAAGAGATAATATTTAATATAACATTGTATTTTAGTTGAAGTAATCTACACTTGAAGTTTCATGTATTTTGTTTGGAGTATCCAGTTCAGCATTGCATCTGTCTGATGCCATGACACCTCATGAACTCTCTTCGACCACATGTTTATCTGCCATCCTTCTAATGGAATTTGCACATCTGGTAATGATAACATGAAAACAGCAATCGAGTATATTCACTTTATGAACTTGGAATAGTCAGTGAATATCCTGAAAAAGATCTATTTTTTTAACAATCTAGTTGATTGAAATTAGCTCTTGATCACATGGCACATGTAAGTGCAATTTTAATTAAAAATATGGTATAATTATATGAGAAAACCAAGGTTTACTACCTTACAATCTGTGAAAAACCTAGATAATAGCAATCCCCATTGAGCCTATTTCCATCTTAGAGTAAGCTTTAAAGTATCAGAGCTATTATTTGTCATGTAAAAAAGTATGCCACCAAAAAAAAGAGAGGAGAATAAAGATGAAAGGGTTAGAAAGAGCAATGTGTCACATTTGAAGGCCAATTATGGAATCCATAGGCCAGAAAGAGGACTTTTAACCAATTAAATAAAAAGTGCATTTTCATGACTCCATATGCAATTTATAGGCATAAGTATATGTTCTCGCCTTCTTCTATTACTCATGTTTTCTCTTGGTGTATAACTACTATAGATTATTTGAACATGTGCATAATATTTCAAAATATCCTGTTCTAGGTTGGCATATGCAAGTCTGCATATTGACCATAACTCTAGTTTTCTGATTTTCTTTAAATGGTGTGTACAGCCATCAGGAGATTGATGTGAGTCATCCAGATTTCTTTAGCAATGCAAAGATTAATGGCTACATTCCTCCAAATAAGGAGGTATTACCTTTATTTCTTTTCTAGTTTTTCATCAATTTTGTTGGGATACAACTGATCTGTTTTTATTTTCTGTAGATGTATCCAAGTTATCTATTAATATTAATAACACATGATTAATGGACAATGATAATTTGAATAATGTTATTAACTCAACTAGGTAGAAGGTATAAATATTGAATAAACAAAATTCTGTCTACCGTGTTCCTTTTTTTAAAGCTTATACCATCAGAGGTAAACTACAAGGGAAAATTATTGTTAGGGTCTATTGTTAAGCTATTGCTTCTACTGTTCAAATTTGGCAAATTGTGGGCAGTTTATAAGAAAAAAATGATGTATTATGTGATTCAGGATTGCGGACAACCCGGATTTACTCTAGCAGAGCGGCAGCGTTTTACAACAATTTTATCACGGTGTGTGGGCTTTTGAAAATCTTTGTGGAGGAATTATTTTGTCTTATGTTATTATCATATCATCATGTTCTGATTGCCATCTATGATTTTAATTGACTAAGAGCTTAACACAGTTTGAATGACTAATCTTTTATGAACTACTCCTGCAGCCAGTCATGTATAAGATTTCTAATCCTGTTCTCGAACCACTCATAATGTCTAATTCATGTCCTGTAAATCTTTCAATGCGGAGTTTGTTGTCTGGATTATATGTGCACAACAAAATGGATCATGCAATTCTTTTTGTCATCGAATTTGTCAGGCCTGAGAGATTGTCTGAATCTATGCAAAACTGAAGGATAGAAATCAAAAGTAGTTGTTTGGCATGTTGGGAGGTACATAAATTCATAAGCCATCTTGACACCCTTGCAAAGGCATTTTGCAGCAGTGAATAGAGTTTTTTTATGAATTATCCGGTCCATAATGAGATTGCTTGAATGTCAATTGGATAAATCAACTTGTTTTTATACTTGGTTTTTATATAAAATCAACTTGTGCATGTTCAGTTGGCTTTACGAATATATATTTCAAGAAAGCCATTTATTTATTGAATTTGTCCTTTTTTTCCCAAAGCCTGTTCACTTGGAAATAAACATGTTACACAATTTATATACTTGATCTTGTAAACACTGATCTTTGTACTCATCTTTCTAGAGTTTGTTTAAACTAAAAAAGTTTTAGATTATAACATTTAACTTAAAATAAGTTCTTGTGGTATGTTTGTTAAAACTTATTAGAGTTATTTAAGCTAAAAACAACATCAAAATTCACAATCTCAAAGATGGATCAAATGATGCTTTTGGTATTATAGCTTGTGCATAACTTTATAAAAAATTTCTTCGTGGACTCAACTACCCACAACTTATTTCAGAAATAGCAATTATGCTCCTCTATATTTTCACAAACAAATGATCAATTTTTCGCTTCCAAAGTATATAATGGTATTTTTGAAGCTTGTTTTGGCAAACATCCACTGTTGCTTATTTGTTGTTTATTCATAGCTATAACAAATATGTCTACTGCTCAGAAAAGTTAATATCTATAATCTATAATCTAGAATCTATCATTTCTAAATTGAAAATGCTGCAAACATGGTCTTTATGGCTTCTGCATGCTACATGTCTTAAAACATAACCAGTATTATGCATAACCAGCTAACTAAAGATGATTTACAAGTTTGTTAGATGGATCATATTTTCTGTACAGAATCTACAGATTCTTATGGTTTTCATGGCAATTGATCTGCTTCAGTTATACATGTCTGTTGCAGGGGAAAGCTGATTGATGCATATAGATTCTTACATAAAGAACAGGACAAGGAAAGCGGTTTCTCTTGGTCTGGAAACCCTATTGGAAAGTAAGGATTTACAATTCATTACATATATTTATTGACAATGCAGTACATATATAATGTTGATGACAACAATTATGAAATCACTCCAACGTTGCCTACTCAAATTTTCAATTGTTTGGGGTTGACTGGAATTTTTTTTAACTAAATGAATGTAACTTATTGAGTTTAATTGTCTGGAGATTCCTAATGATAATGAGGGGCTGTGGTTCTGAATTTAATAATCTAAATTTTCATTACTAAACTGTCTAGCCACTCTCTTCTCTTAAATAATATTTTTGGTGCTACCCTGTTTTCTTTGTTTGACTATTTTTCTCTATAGCATGAAATAATTCATGTTTAATTTTAAGAGGGGGACATGATCATAGCAAATTGAAACTTATACATGCCTTGCGCTCTTCGTCCGAATTCTCTCTCATGGGTGTATGTCGAATCTCACCAACGGAATTTATTCTTGCTGTAGACATAGAGGCAAAAAAATGCGGATAGACTACTTCATCGTCTCTGAGCAACTGAAAGATCGGATCGTTTCATGTGATATTCATGGGCATGGGATTGAATTAAAAGGTAAGGAAATTTTATTATATTTCTTATTTGATCGATGCCTTAAAATAAGCATGTCAATGAAGCGGATATACCTATATATGTATTAGTGCACAACCATATATCTGAAAAAAAATATTTGTATCTGATATTTAAAAACAAGTATCCATATAGGATTCAAACATTCAAATTCAAATGCGGATAATTATCTAAAATATCTATATGGATACGGATACATATATAATTCATCTGATGATCCAATATCCCTAAAGAAAAAATAATATATCCAATAGAATCCAACAGTTACCCATTCAAACATAAATTTATAAATGTCTACACAACTTTTGGATTCGGATTCAGATCAAACACAGATATTTTTTGATAATTGACAGGCATAGCCTCGATCATGGTACGCTAGGAATCGCCAACCATTATATCAGCTCACTGAGAGTTTTCATTACATGCTTTGTTCATCTAACGCTTTATATGCTTTGTTCATCCAACGCTTTATATGAAATCTTGTCCAGGTTTCTATGGAAGCGATCACTGCCCCGTTTCGCTTGTTCTGTCACCCAAAACCTGACTGATCGACACACTTAACACAAGACTGGACAACTCCATTGATTTTGAAAGACTTGAAGCATGCGATGAGAGAGTCAGTTCACTTGATGAACTGATGATGGATTCCAGTCAATCATTCCTGATTCAAGTCATCTGTAATTGCAAAATACAGCAAGCTCTTGTTCCTTCCATTTGGTATTGAATTTGGCAGGCTTACATGGCTAATTTTAGGAAGTTAAAGACCATGTTGGGACTAATCTATGAAAAGAGTGAAAGAAAGGTGTAAGTTGATTTTATATATTGTGTTAGTGACATGATGACTATAAATTGAACAAAACGGATTAGTATATCTGTGTCTCCTGGGTGCTTGAGACTTGAGAGTGTATTCTCGTTTTGGGTATCAACGGAATGGATGGATGCTTGATGTGATTGACTCATTTATTATGAGTGGTCTTTGGCTATTCATTAGTTCTTAAGCTATGTTGCATTCAATTTATTTTTATAGTTTAAAATATGGTCTTTTATATACTTTGATAGTTTCTTTATTGATTTTTTATATTTTTTATAAATAATATTATTCAATTTATTAGAGTATACATGTTTTGTTGTAAACAATGCATGTCTTGGTACATGCAATGGTGGATGATCACACCATAGTTGACTCATATGTATGTGTGTCCATCAATTCTAGTGGTGTACCCTCCCTATACACCTTTTGGTTACTTACCCTATGTACCATTTATGACTTTAGCACTATATAAGGAGGGCTTGACAAATATGTAATTCATGGGTTGAGTGAGAGAGAGAGAGTGAGAAAAGGGAATGATGAAAGGAATATAATAGTAGAGAAGTTTCTGAATAATTTTATATTTTTCATCTCCTGTGTCTCCATATAATTCTCTCTCGCGTTTTTTTTATAACATGTTAAAAGGGAATGATGAAAGGAATATAATAGTATAAAAGTTTCCAAAGAACTTTATATTTTCCATCTCTTGTGTCTCTATATAATTTTCTCTCGTGTTTTTTTATAACACGTTATCAGCACAAGTTGCTCTGTTGTTTCAGGTAATGTATTTTAAACAAGATTGTAGTCTTGTTTACTATTCTTTAGTCTCCTTATTTTATTTTTATTTTTATATTACATGTAAGTGTTATCCTTGAAGAGATACACTTATATAGATTTCAATACTCCTGAAGAGTTATATGTAGTTTATTTGTTGTCCCCAGAAGGGCTGTACTAGAAGTCTAGAATGATATGACCTGAAGTCAAATATATATGTATATATGCAGTTTAATTGGCATCCCCAGAAGGGTTTGACTGAAAATATAGAATGATATGACCTGAAGTCATGAAAGGCTTGATATAAAATGTTTGACCTGAAGTCACCAAGAGGCTATCGTTAATTTTAAGCATACATAAGATAGATAGAATATTTTAACAATTTGTATTATGTGTGGGTGACGGGTTCAATATAAACAGTATAGTATATATGTGTCTGTCCCATGTGATATATGCTTGACCCTCTAATCATGGTAGTTTCTCCACGTGATATATAACCTTGAATAATCATATATGATTCATGTATTCATGGTAGTTTCTTCAATACACTTTTGTGGTGATATGTCATCATACATGTAAGCCTGTCAATTATCCGAAAAAAATCATAATCCGATCCAAATCCGTATCAGAAAAATCAGAATTATCTGATATTCGAAGAATTGGAGTGCGGATATGGATATCAGTTTATCCGATCCGAAAAATATCCGTATTCGACATACATTATAAAAATATATATATTTATATTATATATTGTCCATATTGTTATCCTGTATGATTAATCATAATGATAATATATTATAATATTGTTAAATTTTTAATGTATGATTCTGAATGAAACAATAAACCTTAAAATATTAATTTTAATTTTGATCTCTCTCGAAAATATTATTTGATTATCCAAAATAATGTTAATATTCAAACATGTAAATTATCCGAAAAATATCCGTATCCGATCCGTATCCAAAGGGATCCGAATCTGAAAATTAATATCTGTATCTGAAAGTTAGGATATAGATATTAACCTATTCGATCCGTATGCGTCCGATTGACAGGCTTACATACATGTATAAAACTATGAAAAAAAATAAGGGGATGATCTAATCATGTTATGTTCCATGTGAAGAGGTATATATATAAAGAAAAATTTTGTAATCCTATTATTTATGCTTATATATTAGAGTTAAACATTCTACTGTTTATATTATATTATTTTTCTAATTTTTTTGTATTTTGTTATATAGTATGTTGAACCTTTCCAAACTTGATTTTGTTGCTCTTGACATCTTGGGGAAAAATTATTTGTCATGGATCCTTAATGTTGAGATTTATCTTAAAGTTATGAATTTTGAAAATACAATTGAAGAAAAAAATATAGCATCCCTACAGGATCGCGCTAAGGCAATGATTTTCCTTCGTCATCACCTTGATAAGGTTTGAAAAGTGAATATCTCACAATAAAGGACCCACTTACTCTTTAGAATGATTTGAAAGAAAGATATGACCACTAGTGTAGGAGGCCAATAAGACCAGAACAGTGAATAGAGAATAGAGAAGATCAAACACGAGGATTGACCGAAGAATAGCCCTTTCACTTTTAAAAGGACATGGGCCTAAGGGGAAAGAAGGCCCATGAAAAGAGCCCATGGACTCAGGGCCTAATGATTGCCAGAATAAAATCTCCCCGCCCTCGGAACAGACGGTTAGTTAACCCTAACTTAGTCAGGTCGGTAAAAAGACTAAGAACTGGCTAAGTCGGGCAACTCATATGCCCGACCACGATACGTCAGACACGATGATGTCGACTAGGACAGATTAACCATCTCGCAACATCATGAGAACGGGTGGCAGGTGTCTATCAACCTAGACCGTGAAACACAACAAAGCCCGGACTGAGAGACAAATCGGCCATAAGTCATTCCTCAAGGCAAAACAATTAACAAAGGGAATATTCCCTGACACCAAAAAAGACAATACGTCAGGGAAACCGTTGTAGGATAATGATGATCCCTAGGCGCTACGTGTCCTAGAATTCAGAGGTCACGTGGAGATTCCATATTGCGTTATGGCCACTCCGCAAGGCCTGAATCAGCACGCTTTAATCCAGTATAAAAAGGAGGTTCCGCCCCCCTCTCAAGGTATGCGAAAAGTTCATGACTCTCTCCTTCTGATTCTCGAGTGTCTTAAGTTCTTCCTCTTCTTCCTCAAAGAGAAGGATTACTGATTTGAGCGTCAGAAGGGTGTTAGCCGGCACCGAACTGGTGTGAGTTGCAGGTGCTCAAGGGAGAGGAGGAACGGCAAGGAACGAAAGTCGAAGCTCTAAACGGACCGAAGCAAAGGCAAGTCCAGGCCCACATCGCCCAGGGTCTACTTCCAAAGCCCGGATCAAAGGAGATCCGGCCCAAGAGGGGACAACCGGAAGATCCGTCCCCCACAACTAGAAAACGGTAATTCTTCCAAAAGCTCGCTACAATTGGATGCACCTGAGGTTGCAAGATTTTAAATCAGTGAGCGAATATAATTCGGCACTGTTCAAGATTAGCTCTCAATTGAAATTATATGGTGAAAATATTACTGAAGAAGACATGTTAGAAAAAACTTATTCTACATTCCATGCATCTAACGTGCTCCTGCAACAGCAATATCGAGAGCATAAATTTAAAAAATATTATGAATTGATATCATGTCTTCTAGTTGCTGAACAAAATAATGAGCTTTTGATGAAGAATCATCAATTACGACCAATTGGCTCTATACCATTCCCAGAAGCGAATGGAATTTCATTCCCTGAAGTGAATACAACTTCATTCCATGATCGTGGTCGTGGTCGTGGTCAAGGACGAGGTCGTGGATGTGGACGTGGTCATAGCAAAGATAAATCATGGTACCGTAATGATTATAAACATTCCAAGAAAGATGTACCACACCACCAGAAGTGGAATAATGCTGAAGCAAAACAAGAAAAGGGGAAGAGTTCATCGAATGAACCATCAAAGAAATATGAAGATTCTTGCTATAGATGTGGCATGAAAGGACATTGATCGCGTACCTGTCGTATGCCCAAACATCTTGTTGATCTTTATCAAGCCTCCATCAAGGAAAAATGAAAACAGATAGAGACAAATTTTGTTGATCATTACAATCATATGGGTCTTAATTATCTTGATGTTTCTCGATCCATCGGATTTGGAAGAGCTAATATCTAGAACTGCAAAATTGATTGAAGGCTCTGGAAGAGCTAATATTATATTATCAAGTGGAACAAAATTGAATATTGGCGATGCTCTATACTCAAGTAAATCCAGAAGAAATTTGCTTAGTTTCAAAGATATTCACCGCAATGGATATCATATTGAAACAACAAATGAGTGTAATGTAGAATATCTCCACATTACTTCTTCAGTTTTAGGCCAGAAGCATATACTAGAGAAACTTGTTATTCTCTCTTCTGGGTTGTATTACACAACTATTGGAACAATCGAATCACATGCAATGATAAACCAGAAGTTCTCTAACCCAAAGATTTTTATGCTTTGGCATGATCGTCTTGGCCATCCTGGATCAATTATGATGCATCGAATTATCGAAAATTCATATGGGCATCCATTAAAGAACCAGAAGATTATTTTGTCAAGTGATTATCCATGTACTCACAAGGAAAATTGGTTGTTAAACCATCCCCCTCAAAGATTATAACTAAATCTCCTGCATTCTTAGAACAAATTCAAGAAGATATATGCGGGCCAATTCATTCATCATGTGGACCATTCCGCTATTTTATGGTGTTGATTGATGCCTCAACACGGTGGTCACATGTATCACTTCTTTCTTCACGCAATGTTGCATTTTCTAGGCTTCTTGCACAAATAATTCGTTTGAGGGCACATTTTTCAGATTATCCAATCAAGAAAATTCGTTTGAACAATGCAGCTGAATTTTCATCTCAATATTTTAATGAATATTACATGTCAATAGAAATTGAAGTTGAACATTCTGTTGCACACACTCATACTCAAAATGGTTTAGTTGACTCTTTTATCAAACGTCTTCAATTAATTGCTAGACCTCTTTTTATGAAATCAAAACTTTCTATTTCTGCTTGGGGACATACTATATTACATGCAGCAGCCTTAGTACGTATCCGACCTACTGCTTATCATAAGTTTACACCTATACAGCTTGTCCTTGGTCAACAAGCAAATGTCTCTCATTCAAGAGTTTTTGGTTGTGCAGTATATGTTCCCATTGCACCTCCTCAATGTACTAAATTGGGTCCCCAACGTCGTCTTGGAATTTATGTTGGTTTTGATTCTCCATCTATTATTAGATATCTTGAACCATTAATAGGCAATGTTTTTAAGGCACATTTTGCTGATTGTCATTTTGATGAGTTAGTTTTCCCATCAGTAGGGGGAGGAAAGCCGTTGCCAGAAGAACGGCATGAAATCACTTGGAATACTTAAACTTTGTCTCATCTTGATCCTCATACAAGTCAATGTAAACTAGAAGTTCAGAGGATAATCTATTTGCAAAACATTGCAAATCAATTGTCAGACGCATTCACTGATACAAAAAGGGTAGTAAAATCACATATACCAGTAGCAAATATCCCAGCAAGGATTGATGTCCCTGTTGGACAATCTATTAATGCTACAGCAAATGAATCTAAGGCATGCCAGAAGCGTGGTAGACCAATTGGTGTAAAAGACAAGATTCCCAAAAGAGAAAAGCACAAGAAAAGGTAAATGAAATTGATGCTCCTGGAGAGACCTTAAAACAAGCAACAAAATAATTGATCAATCTCATCTTTCTAATGAACTAACCCCAGAAGAGGTAGCCCCTGAGGAGGCACATATAAACAATGAGATCTCATTAAATCATGAAAAAGAGAGATGGGATAGAAACAAAATCATTGTTGATAATGTATTTTCATATGCTGTTGCTCTTGATATTGAAAGATATAATGAGGATCCTGAACCGCTAAGCATTGATGAATGTCGACGTAGAAATGATTGGCCAAATTGGAAAGAAGCAATACATGCAGAATTAAACTCGCTAGCGAAACGTGAAGTATTTGGACCTGTAGTCCGTACACCTGAAGATGTAAAGCTTGTAGGATACAAATGGTATTTGTAAGAAAGCAGAATGATAAAAATAAAATTGTGAGATATAAAACACGTCTTGTCGCACAAGGTTTCTCGCAGAGACCTGGTATTGACTATGAAGAGACGCATTCTCCAGTAATGGACGCAATCACATTTCAATTTTTAATTACTTTGGCAGTATCAGAAGGACTGGATATGCATCTAATGGATGTAGTTACTGCATATTTATATGGAACACTTGATAGTGATATATACATGAAGATCCCTGAAGGATTTAAAATGTCTGAAGCAAATAACTCATCCCGAAGCATGTATTCTATTAAATTACAAAGATCCTTATATGGGTTAAAGCAATCTGGGCGCATGTGGTACAATCGCCTAAGTAAATATTTATTAAAAGAAGGGTATGAGAACAATCCGATTTGCCCTTGTATTTTCATCAAGAAATCAGAATTTGGATTTGCTATTATTACAATATATGTTGATCTGAATCTGATAGGGACTCCAACAGAGCTTACTAAAGCTTCTTGATATTTAAAAAAGAATTTGAGATGAAAGATCTGGGAAAAATAAAATTTTGTCTTAAATTACAAATTGAACATTTATCAAATGGAATTTTTATCCATCAATAAGCACATATAAAAAAAGTTCTGAAGCGCTTTTATATGGATAAAACTCATCCATTAAGTTCCCCGATGGTTGTTCGATCACTTGATGTAAAGAAATATCATTTTTATCCTAAAGACGATGAAGAAGTTCTTGGTCTAGAAGTAACATATCTTAGTACAATTGGAGCTCTTATGTACCTTGCTAATTACACACGCCCCGATATAGCATTTTCTATAAATTTATTGGCAAGATACAGTTCTGCACCAACTCGAAGACATTGGAATGGGGTAAAACACGTATTACGTTATCTCGGTGGAGCATCTGATATGGCTTGTTTTACTCGAAAGGATCAAAGTCCCTGGTTGAATATGTAGATGTTGACTATCTTTCTGATCCACACAAGGCTAGATCGCAAACATGATATGTGTTTATTTGTAACAATGTAGCACTTTCATGGAGGTCTGTGAAGCAGACATTAACTGCTACTTCTTCAAATCACTCGGAGATACTCGCAATTCATGAAGCTAGTCGGGAATGCATTTGGTTGAGATCTATGATCCAACATATTCGGGAAACATGTGGATTATCTTCAATCAAAGATTGCCCAACCGTTTTACATGAAGACAATGCTGCATGTATTGCACAACTTCAAGGAGGTTTCATCAAAGGTGACAGAACCAAGCACATCTCGCCAAAATTCTTTTTCACACATGAGCTACAAAAGAACGGAGACATTGATGTTTAGCAAATTCGTTCAAGTGATAATTTGACAGATCTATTCACCAAAGCATTACCAACTGCAACATTTAAGAAATTGGTACAAAATATTGGTATGCAACGACTCAAGGATCTTCTTGCTGAATAGGGGGAGTCTTCATGAGGGAAACTTCTTACTGAATAATGGAAATAATTTAATTCAAAATATTTGTGTACTGTACTCTTTTTCCTTCGACCAGATTTTTTCACTGGATTTTTCTGATAAGGTTTTAATGAGGCAGTACAGAAATATACACAAGAATATTGTAATTTTTTCCTTCGCCAGGTTTTTCTCACTGGGTTTTTCTGGCAAGGTTTTAATGAGGCATATTCTTCGTGTCATGGTCATCCAAGGGGAGTGTTGTAAATAATGCATGTCTTGATACATGCAATGGTGGATGACCATACCATAGTTGACTCATATATATGTGTGTCCATCAATTCTAGTGGTGTACCCTCCCTATACACCTTTTGGTTACCCTGTGTACCATTTATGACTTTAGCCCTATATAAGGAGGGCTTGACAAATATGTAATTCATGGGTTGAGTGAGAGAGAGTGAGAAATGGAATGATAAAGGAATATAATAGTAGAGAAGTTCCTGAAGAATTTTATATTTTCCATCTCTTGTGTCTCCATATAATTCTCTCTCGCGTTCTTTTTATAACATGTTTCACATTTGATAAAAGTACATATCTTGCCAGATGAGGTATATAATTTTTGAAAAAGGAAAAATCAATATAACTATCTAAAAGTTAGCTAAATAGATTTGTCCCTATAAAATTGAAAAATTGTCACAAGTCTCCATGTTATTAGAAAAAACGATCTGTTGGAGGTGGTGGGTACTTGCTCTTATCCTTTCTATGTTCGATCGTACCAATCCGATAAAAATGACAAGATTTTATTCCTATCTCTCTATCCAAGATTGCATTCCCCTTTAATATGACTATAAATTAAACTTTATTGTGGATGGTTTTTTTTGGGCATTGAAACAATAAGTTATTTCAACTCAACAATTTTAGCGACTGTATGAATTATTTAACTGAGAATGTATTCGATTAGAAGGAAAAAACGACAAATATATATTCAATTTATTCGAATATATATTTCATTTTTATAAAGATAAATAATTCACTGGACAAATATATAATTTTAAAGAAATTCAAAATGCATTAGAGATTAACATTGACTGAAAGAATTATTGTACCTAACATTTTTTGGTGACGAGCTTAACTTTTAAGTGTAAATTTTAATAAAAAATGTGTGAGTAATTGTAAAACTTTGTGTGAACATGGACTAAGAAACATTTTAAGTGTTAGTCTAGAACCCTATCTAGCCCATCTACACTAGACAAGTAGGGTGAACATATGACTTTAGCCAAAGAACCCAAGAAAATGTTACACTCAATTCATTTTATTTTATGGTCTAAAACACAAACCACACATGTTTTTATTTTTTATTTTTGAAAAATCAATGTAACTCTAGCTAATTCGAATTTAGTCTTGTAAAATTTAAAAGTTAAACAGGATCCTATATTATAAAAAAAATTTGTTTCAATTCCTACCATCACCCTAACTCACCAAACTAGTTAGGTACATGGTTATCCTAACTACACATTAAAAGTTACCAGAATATCCTCATCCATTTTTTTAGGAAAAAATCGATATAGCTCCCTAGAAACTTATGAAAATCTGAAAAGTCCCTGTAAAATAGGTAAATCCCCTTAGGCCTCTTACATTAGATAATATTTATTTTAGTTCCTATTGTAACCGAAACTAATCAGATCTGTGATTCATTCTGACCATACATGATAAATTATTGTAATATCCTATTAAAATTTATTTTTTTCTTGAAAAAAATCAATATAACTCCCTGAAAACTTATAAAAATCAATGTTTTGAAAACCAGACCGGACCGGCCGGTTCAACCAGTTAGATTGTTGACCGGATCGGCTGGTTCAAATGGTTGAACCGTCGACCGGCCCGGATTCTAGTCTGATTCAACCTCAAAACCAGTTCATGTAAAAAATCGTTCTAGAATTGAAAAATTGTTCACCCGACGATTCAACTGCCGGTTTTGTAGAACCCTTGTTAGTTTACACGAACCGTTAGGGTTTGTGTGGGTGTTAAAAAAAAACCCATTGAGATGATGTTTAAAAGCCCAAAAATCACTTTATTCCAAACAACAAGAAGATATATTATTTTCTTTAGATTGGAAAGCATTATTTAGGTAGTACATCCTCTTACAAAACTGAGTTATGTTCTTTTATTTTTGTTTAGCTTATGTTGTTTATTTATGTAATGTAGTTTTTAAACATCATTTTATAAATTGTAAAGCATTAGTTTGGTTATGTCCCTAACAAATTATAAAATAGATTAATTTTACATTATTAATATATTAATATATTTATTGCATCATAATGACATCACGGTTCAATTCCGATTAACCTGACTGTTGAACTAGTGACCAGTGATCCCGTCATTTTTCTGATTCAATGAACGGTTCGATTTTTAAAACACTAATAATAATAAAAAAAGATTCCAGTAAAATCAGTAAATCCCCTCAGATTTTTATTTTTAGACAATTTATTTCAATTCCTACCATAACGAGAATTAACTGTAGCTACTAGTTTTTAATGTACACTATTGAAAACAATTGTTTTGGGTACTTTACAAATGGACTATATTAAGAACAAGCTATTTTATGCACTATGTTGAGATAAATTTCTGATTTACTAATTTTAGAGTGACCTTTTCCGATTTTCATAAGTTTCTTAGGAGTTATATCGATTTTTTCCTCTTTTTTTATATATTATTGGTGAGTATAGGATAGCAAAATAATTTTCAGGAAAATGCAAATGCATTTTTGTTATCAAAAGGACTAAATTGAAAAAATAAGTTTTTAGGTGTGGAATAACCTAATAAGGGTTAGAGGAATGTTAATGATCTAATTATATATGGGTAGATTAGTCTTTTGTATTTTTAAATTTTTTTGGTATAATTTTAAAAAGTGGCTGATTTTGATATTTCTAACTTTTAAAATATCTTTTTGATCATTTTTCCTTTTTTTAAAGGGAGCCATTATTTCCACCTACATAGTTATTTACCCCCCATCTCTTAGAAAACAAGAATGTGGTTTTTTTAATGGATGAACCCACCCCTTGTATTAAGTCATAGAGACTTAAATGCTCTCTTTATGTTCCATTCGACTATGTGTGGTCGTCCGTATCAACATCACGGAGTCGAGTGGGTCACAAAGACTTTTGAACGAGGTCACAAAGACTTAATCCTTCTTTGTGCCTCATTCAACTTTGTGTAATGTTTGATAGGGACTAAGGGTCCGTTTGGTTGCGCGGTCGGAGCTGATTTTGATTTTTGAAAAGCTGAAAAGCTTAAGTTATGCAGCCAAACGGGTTGGATTAATTTAGAATCGAAAGCTGGGTTCCTTTTAATTTTTGCCTCGAATATGTGTTTTGAAAAGTTCAGAAACATTGATTTTTGGTCGGAATCGATTTTTTGATTTGGAAAACAACTTTCTCTATCAAACATCAACTTCTTTCAAATATTGATTCTTGAATTAAAAAAAGCATCCCAATAAAAGTCAATGTTAAAATCATCTTAAAAAGGAGCTTTATTTCAAAAGCTACTTTTCAATCTATGTTTTCAAACAGACCCAAGTTCAATATCACAAAGTTGACCTGGTCATAGAGATTTAAGGTCCTCTCTGTGACCTGTTCGACATTATGAAGTTGTGTAACGACTGAGACTTTTAGGGCGTAATTAACCTGCTTTTATGGTATGTTTAGTAGTTCACATGTTTAATAATTTGGCATGGTTAGATTCCTCGTTTCGTTGGCTTTCCAACGCTTCTTACGGATCGTAAATTGGATGTGGATAGGTCAAATTATGGCCTAAGTCATAGCAGAGAATCATGAAGTGCCTGATGACTCCTAGTGTTGCCGTCGGGCATATAGGAGATGGATGACTATGGAACCGTCGGATACCTAGGTGACGGCACTAGGTGGATCCGTCGGGTGTGCGAGCGACGGACTCAATAAGAGCCGTCGATTTGGCAAATTTTTTAATTCAAATTTGGTCCATTTTTTGAAAGAATAAATACTTTAATTGTAAATCATATTTGCGTTAATTGGTTTTATTCGCATCGTATATTGTCCCCCACGTGTTTTCTACTATTAAAACATCTTTTTCTCTCTCCTTTGACATTGAGACCTAAAACCTTATTTTTCTTCTTCTCTTCGGCACCTTCTTGAGAGGCCCGGGAAGAGACTTTAAACGAGGTTTTGGTGAGTATTTCAACGAGTTTTGAAGAGTTTTATTGTTAGTAGATCCTTTTCGAAGTCCTTGTTGTATAATCTCGCTTTTTGGATTTTGTTTTCAAACCACAGAATATGTTTTCTTATTTGGTTTCAAAAGACGTATGGTGATTTCGAGTCTAGTAGTATATCAGAGGTTTGTCCATGTTCTTGTTGTGTTTTACAAGGTTTTTGATAATGGTGTTAGGTCTTACATGTATGTACTCGATGATTGATTATAATTTTTGAAGTCTTCTTATGTGAATCTTTGCATAATCCCTAGGACAATTTAATTGATTTCGGATCTGATGATATAGCTAGGGTACTATGAGATTTATAGATGTTTTTATGAGCCTTTCACGATTTATAATAAATATGTTTAGGTATATATAAAAATATATCATGTTTAGATCTAATTGTTTTAAGAAAAATCGTGCTTATAATTTTTAAACCTTGTTTTAAAACTTATATGCATAGATCCAAACCAGAGACCGTATGTTCATGATTTTTGAAGATTTAAACAAAGATCCATATCCATATTTGCATCTATGATAAACCTAGGGTTTTTGAGATATTTTTATTTAAGCCTTGGTTTATTATAATTGGATTTTCGTTTGTATGACTTGATTTCGATGTCGATTCGTTTATGTTTAACGATGTTTTAAAACGACTCATTTTGTTTTCAATAGTAGATGATTTAAAAGTTTTTACAAAAAAAATATATATTAGGGTTTTGTGCTTCTGTCCCAAGACGCCCCTGTAGGAGCTGTCAGTCTGTTAAGGGACAGCCCCCGTAGGAGCCGTCGTGTTGTGTTTTGGACGGTCCCTATGGGAGCCGTCGGGAAGGTCTGTGATGGTCCCTATGGGAGTTGTCGGGTTCTGTGTCTTCGGATACCCTTGAGTTCCATACTGTTTGTACGTATTGTGTTAGTTGTATCGTTTACAGGTAGGTTGCCTTAGACCTACTGGAGTTGTTTTGGATTTGCGGTTGGACCTAAGTTGAGTGGGTCTTGTCTCCTACATAGTTTTAAAGGTTTTATCAATGATTTAAAAATGCTATTTTATGTATGAATTCGAGCATGTCGCCTTATTATGTATGGTACTGAAAATGTTATTATATTGAAATTATCGCATGCACAGTTTTGAAATAAAATATGTGTTGATCATGCATGCATCACATTCGTCTAGGTGACAACCTAGGTGGCTAGGTCTAGGTGACCATGGTTCAGAATGGACCCAAGTCTATAGGTGACATGTGTCTAGGTGACACGATTTCCTGTGCTAAATCCTTACGGTTATGTGCTGTAGATGGCTATGTGCCAGCATGCGTGTCCGTTGCATTCATACGCATCATGTGTTTAACAGTTATTTGAGATCATGCATTTTAAAAGATGGTTTGTTTAAGTTATGGCTTATTGAAAATTATTATGTTGACAAATATCATATTATTGTATATTGTAAATTGTTTCTTATGATATTTTATTAAAGATTATTATTTTGATATAAATTATTATTGGGACTTCGAATGTCTATTCACTGAGCGTGTGGTTGCTCACCCCTCTTTCTCTAACTTTCAGAATAGTCGTTGGTGATCGTTGATCTCGGTGGTGGAGATCGTAGATCGCGTTTATTTTCCGTTGCATTTAGGTGGTTGAATAAGTCTTCCTTTATCATGTAGTTTCCGTAGTCCCTTTCAACAAAAACAGTTGGATATTTGAATTAAGTTTATTTCGTATATAATCATCCGTGTTTAGGATGAATTATGTTTAGATCCTGATTACGTTTTTAATTGGTATGATTTTAAATAAACCCCTTGTGTTTTAAATACCTCGTGTTTTGTGAAAAGTTAGAGGTAACGAACCGTATCAAAGCTTCAAAATGGAGTCTTGGATACGGGGGCGTTACAAGTTGTCAATTAGATCCCAAGTCGAATTCACGGGGTCAAAAGCAACGTGATGTCCACACACCACCTCATGCAATATGTCCTACATGATACTCAATAATGCAACATTATTTAAAAACATCATTTAATTGAGAATCCATAACACGTGAACATATTATTCAAAACACATAAAGTGTTACAAAACACATTTGTAAACCCATACTACTCATTTGTTCAAAATATCTTCAAAACTCATGCATATAAAACACATTTGTTTTGAAACATCTCCAGAACCCATATTAAACCCAAAACACTATTATAGCTGGAAAGGTGAATACATTAAGCAAAATAGGATAGGGGAATTGAACTTAACGGGTCCGCCAAGAGAGCGCGTCGAGGCTAATAGCCAAACCTGTTAAAAGGATCTGTTTTAAAGGTCGAACTGCCTAGGCCCAGTACGGTCTATTACGGACAGACCTCCATCTTAGGTCAGATCAATGAACGATCTGGTTGGATCCTTGACCGGACCTGAATATACAAGGGTGGGAATCTGATCCGACCTAATTGAAGTAATTAAACCACGGAGTCCGACCTGATGTGAGGATCGCTCACGTGCCAAATACAAACATCAACGAGTTTGCTGAAAACCCAAGGGAATATTCCCCAACACAACAGCTGTAATCAATTGTTAGATATTGGTTATAATGAGACGATCCTGATATCACATGTCAGCCGATCCAAGAGCCATGTGAAAGATTCCATCAATTTGCTCACACCTCCATAGCATAACCGGTATGCCACCTTCACCTATAAATAGAAGGGTATATCCCCTTCTATACGAGGTACACACTTCTTCTTTTTCCAAAAACCCTAGACTCAAGATTAAATTCCCTCATTAATGGAGATTTGACTTAAGTGTCGGAGGGGCGTTAGCTGGCACCGCATTGGTGTGAGTTGTAGGTGATCTGAGTGGAAGATTAAGAAGGGTGACCCACCGAAGGAAGATCCACAGTAGTCGCGGGGGTTCTCTTGGGGCTTCTTCTGAGATATGCATCTAGAGCCTAGATCGCCTTTGAATCTGGCCTAGCAGAAGGAAGATCTAATTCCACTTTCCCCAATAGCCATTATCAACACCCATACAACATTGTTTAATCACAAAAAACACATTGTCATTTACCAGTGATCATGATGTTGCGTGGTCCTTCGCTGCGCCATGGGTGCATTGGGGAGAGGCATCCCGTCTTGCCGGTAATGAATGACATTTTGGATGGATTTTGCACCGACAATGTGGCTTCCTACTGTGAAAAGGTTCAAGATATCTAACCAAAGTGTGGCATTGCACTTAAAGTTTATATGATGTAAGGTATGCAAAACCATCTCAACAAGGATAATGACTGATTTACATTGAATGGTGTAAGGTATGCGGAACCAAGCATCGTACGACAACATCAACCAAATAAAGCATGTAGTCTAATTCTTTAAAATATTAATCCTATAAAACATTATTAATCACTCAATATTTTTTATTATCAATAAACATGTGTGCCAATCAATATGTGAGATCCATCACATTCAAACAAAATGAACACATTGATGATTAAACATCAAGCCAAAACCTAGGGTATTTTGTTATAAAATAAAAGCCTAGGATTTTTAAGAACATCAATAATTTGTGAGATGTAATACATTCTAATACAAGAAATTTAAGCTACAAAATACAATCAAACAAATGCAAGAAATCAAATAGATTCTAGCAAATCAAATACATTCCAAAGAATGAAATTAAAATGTGATTACCTTGTCCTGGAGGGGGGTGGGTTAAGGAGATATCCACGGGGGAGACATCAACGGACACTGGGAGATGTAGTGATCGCAACGATGATCGAGGCAATGGACGCCAGGAGAGGTCCTTTGGCAAGAGGTTAGAGAACAAGAGAAGAAGAAGAGTGAGAGAGAGGGGTGGATTCTCAAGGTGGATTTGCATATTTTAAAAAACTACCCCCCCCCCCCCCCCCCAAGTGTAACAACACCCTAATTATATAATAATAAATTTTTAAAAAAAATTAAAAAAAATGCCCACTGTTTTTAGGACTAAAAAGAGGGTTCACAGGGCAGAGGCCACAGAGCATCAATAACCTGAGGTCCATAACTCAAGCACCGTCAGATCTCCCACAACAACAAACCCTCACCGTCGATTCCGTGTCGTCGTTCATAAAAATTCAAAAAAGACGCATCTCCCACAACAACAAACCCTCACCGTCGATTCCGTGTCGTCGTTCATAAAAATTCAAAAAAGACGCGTCTCCCGAAAAAACGGACCTCGCAAGTACTGAAGTACGTACGGATCTGCGCAGAAGGGGTGGGGGGGGGGGGGGGGGGACCACGTTTTTCATCGAAACGCCATTAATCGAAGAATCACGTCTCCCCACCAAATGAGGATGAACAAGAACACAATGGAAGAATCTCAAGCCGAAGCCGTAATTGAAGCCGTCCCTGAAACCCTAACCACCTCCATCACCGCCGCGATCTCCACCGCCGAAGAAGCAGGACCACCGTCCGATTTGGTTCCCCCCGAGGATGCTGCGGCGGTTGCTCACGTCGTCGGTTCCCTAGTCTCGGAGTTTGAGAAACTCGTTTTGGAGGAAGCGGCGGCGGAGGCGGAGAAGGAGATGGCGGAGGAGGGGCTGGCGGAAGCGGGGAGCGAGGTGATGGAGAGGGAGTTGGCGGCGGATGAGGCGGAAGAGGAGGTGATGGAGGAAGGGGAAGCCGAGGTGGCGGGGGAGGAAGCGGCGGCAGAGGTGAAGGGGGCGGAGGTGGTGGAACAAGTGGAGGAGGTGACGGCGGAGGGGGTGGAGGCGGAAATGACGGGGGAGGAAGCGGCGGCAGATGTGAAGGGGGCGGAGGCAGTGGAAGAGGTGGAGGAGGTGGCGGCTGCAGAGGCGGTGGAACAAGTGGAGGAGGTGACGCCGGAGGGAGTGGCGGCTGCGGAGGAGGTGGAACAGGTGGAGGAGGTGGTGGCTGCAGAGGCGGTGGAACAAGTGGAGGAGGTGACGGCGGAGGGAGCGGTGGCTGCGGAGGCGGTGGAACAAGAGGAGGAGGTGGTGGAGGAGGAGGCAGTGGAGGAAGGAGACTCTTCGGCTTCCAACGATGCCTTGAAGTGTGAAACACGGGGTGGAAGATATGGCGATGTTGGGCAACTCTACCCACAGAGGCCGGGGAAGACAGACTGCACGTACTACATGAAGACTGGGAGGTGTAGCTATGGACGGAGCTGCGTGTTTAATCACCCTCCGCGGATGAAAGGACAGGTAGTATTTTTGGTGGTCTTGTTGTTGTGTTGGTTCTCTTCGTAAATTTGTTGTGGATGGTTGTGAATTTACTTGGGTTGTGCAGGGTCGTCTTCGGACCATTCTCAGGTGGGTTCTTTGGATTATGAAGCGCTTGATCCTCTGAACTTAACATATTTGTTTGTTTTTTCTATCTGGAGGGATAAAATCGTCATTTGTAGATGATTTTTTTGACATTTTTAACATATTGTAAGGTTTTTTTGGTATACTTTGTTTTCTAGCAGAGTTAACTAAACATAATATTCATAAAATATTTATCATTTGTAAATATAAATTTTATTCAAGAGGTTATTTGGATTTACTAGGTGTTTTCATGAGGTTATATGGATTTTAAGAAAAGCCAGAGGGTTATATAAATTTCAGTCAGTTTACAAGGGATTATATGGAACCCCTTAATAATAAAAGACGATTGTGGTATGTGTTGAGTGAGTTGTGATAAGTTGGCATGTTTGTAGGGACTTACGAAAATTGTGGGCTGTGTTTGATATGATGTGTGTTGCATTTTTGATATTTGACTTATATTGGGTAGCTAGTTTTATGATGGTGAAGTAGACACTCTCTTCTTCACTATATAGGTTCAGGCTGTCACTGTGTATGAGTTACTGTGAGTTTGAGATGATAGAAATTGGATTATTTGTTTATGATACATGTTAAAATATGGTTTAAATTTGTCCATGAGAAATCTTTCCCCATTGTTGGTTTTGGAAGGTCTGTTTATTACTTCCAATATCATCGTTTAAGATATTATGTGCTGCTGGCAAAAGTAGCTGAACAATAGATTTAATTAAAAAAAATTAGATTTTGTCTCTTATTGTATATAATATATGTAATCGTTGACACAGTTTTTTGTTGTTTCTAATTAAATGGTGTCATGAACATTAAAGTAGTGCCACAAATATAGCAGGATGTGAATAGTATTTTTAATTCTGCACCATACATACAACATAGGTAATAGAAGCATTAAGGAATCCTAATAGCTGATTAGGAAATCGTTGTCAAGTCCACTACTGAGAGAATGTTAGTTGAACGTGTGGAAGAAGATTCGGGATAAAGTTTGGAAAATCTGGAGAAAATTGACATTTGACCCCCACATGCGTTCTTTCTTTTGCCTCTAGGTTCTGGATTTGCCTCGTCATTCCACTGTGAACAAATCAATCAATAACATAATCAAACATGTCGATGTTCTCTAGCAGTGGAAGAATTTTTTTCCTTCCATATCCAATAAGTTTTACTATTTATTTTCTCATGAAAAATACCAGAAATATTGGTAAAATTGGCCAAGTTGGTGAGCATAATTGATGATAATGCCATTGAATTGAGAAGCAACCGTGATATTTAGAAACTTGAGAGAGTTGTTTTTTCATTGGATCTGATACCTATGTAAAACTTTATGAAGAAAATGATTAGGACTTACTTTTTTCGTTTATAATGACAAATGTAAGGGATGGTTTTCATAACTGAATGGGAAACTGTTTATAAATGTTATCTTAAAAAAACACTTTTTTATAACTTGACAGAAAGGCTGAAGAAGGAAAAGAAAAGGACACTGACAGTTGGATTTTTCTAGGTTTTCCAAACTTTTATCCTGGTTCTATTTTGCATTCCTCAAACTATTTTTTCTTGGTAGTAGAGAAACTTGAGAACCGTTTGCTTTTTAGGCCAAAAAATGGAATCTCTTTTTGGAGGCATACTTATCCATCACACGCTTAAAACTGCATTAATTAAATGGTAGCTACTGATTACTAGTCAGTTTCACTAGTTTTTGAACAAGAAGATATCATTTACAATTTCCCTTTTCCGCGGCTGCTAATTGTTTTCTTCTTGTTTGTGTCTTTGTCATTCATTTTGTTTCTGCAAGAGCAACAACATGCATGCATAACAAAGGGTGAATAAGGTGCTCAATAATACACTTACACCCCGTTTGGATAGTGGAATAAGAGTGGATTAAGGGTGGAATAAGGTGGGATAAGAATAAATAGGAGAAATTGGTGTTTGTTTAAAGAGTATATGATAGAATTACTATGCTAGTATAAATGAGTATAAGGGAGTATAACAATTCTAAGTAACCCTTAGGATAAGCTATACTCACTTTATCTATTCTCATGGGCTCACATGTCAAATCAACTTTTTACACCTTATCATATCAAATCATCTATCAACACCTCTTATACATCAGAAGGCCCATATATCAAATCAATTTTTTCACACTTTATTTATATTTTATTTTTATCAATTAAACAACTCAACCTTTATTCTTACGTTTTTCAATGAGAATAAAAAAACACAACCAAACAGAAAATCTCTTATTCATGTAGATTTGTTATCTATGCTAGCATGGTTATCTATCCAGAATAACTCAATTCCGCTGTCCAAACGGGGACTTAATGCAGTTCTAAAGAGCAATTTCTGGCCATTATCCGTGCATGTTTTAGCTGCCAACTTGTGCCTCTTAAATTTTGATATAACATGCAGCATGCTTCTTGTGAAGGCCAAAAATACTAGTATTGTTTTTAAAGCTGTGTGTCAATTTTGATTGCTTTTAATAACCCATCAATATGTTGTTCTGATCTCTGTCCTATTCACTTGGACTTGCAACTATGGCCTGTTTGTTTATGTCTTTACTTTCCAGACTGGGATGCGACAATTTTTTTATTTTAGCATTAATTAGAATGGCTGCTCCATAATTAACATGATCACAACTTAAAATCTTTATTTGAATGGTTGTGAAGTGTGAGATAAGAGATTGCTTTGAAAAATGTGTCATGTTTACCATGTAATTCAGTTTTCTGCTACAATATTCCCAGATTGGAGTTTATTATCTTGAATTATAAATGCTTGAATGTGTGTGAATATAATCAATTTCATTTCCTGTTATGATTGATTTTTTTTTATATAAACTTTCTCAAATTTGAATTTGACTTGGTCATGTTTATTAGTTTGAGGTTTTCATGGTTCTTTACTTTGTTTTCTACCCCTGAAGATTGATAGAGATGAAGAGGAAATCTTGGACAGGCCAGGAGTCCAAAAATGCAAGGTCATTATTTCTTCCTTTGGTCCATTACTCCGTTTGTCCCTTCTTTCTCTCCATATATGTGTGTGTGCCTATATATATAGTGGTACAATTTCAAAGTTCAACTTTCTGAATGACATTCTACATATGATAGTTTAATCTATTCCGGCGAGCAAGTTATTCCTGTGACTTGTTCACATTCCTTATATCATTGCACATGGGTAAGTCCTTGTAAAGGTATATAAACCTCTCTTTACCCCTTCAATATAAGAAATGCTAAAACTCTCATGAGTAGCAAAATACTTAATCTGGTATTTGTAGTTGAATATGATGTTTAACAATGTTTAGGTATGGCCTGAGACCTCAGTATCTTTCCAGTTTAAAAAAATTATCAATTTTTTTCTTTCTTTAGAAACTTGAGGTTTTTTAATTTTTTTTCTTTCTACCTGGATTAATATGAAAGAAGACTAGAATCTTTTAAATGCTCAACCAAAAATTTATTTTTAAGCTCTATTTGTAGGGGTATCAGCAAGTTGTGTTTGGGCTGGCTGTTCCCCTAGTCCATATTCAAGCCCAATAATAACAAAGTAGAGGTTTAAACCCGAGCCCAATCAAACCTTATAAAAATTAGGGTTGTGGGGCTCTAGGTTGAGATGTATAATAATTGGGTGGCTCTATTCTCTTATTTTTTTCTCCATCAAAAGAGCTTCTTTTGCTATTCATGCTTTTGATTGAGCGCAGAAGAGAGAGACCGATCTCTTAATTTTGACAAAAGAGCTTCTCTTGCTGTTGTGGGTCTTGACCGTGTGAAAATAAGTCTCTCTCTCTCTCTCTCTCTCTCCTCTTATTAGGGTTTTAATTTTTATTAAAATGTTGGATCTGGCTTTAATTTTTCTGAAACGTATATTTTATTAGTTAATTAATAAAACAATATTGAATTATATGTATGAACAACCTTGAAAATCTTGAATTTTGATTTAAGATCTCTTTGTTGTTTGTTTATGCATATTTTCTTTTTGGGTTTTTTCAAGATGGGTATCATTTGTTTGGTTTCTTTGTTGTTTGTTTATTCAAGATTGGGGGCGTACAAATTAGATAGATCTAAATGAATCTTTTACATTATAATCCATTTAAGAGGAGCATATTTACAGATTTAAGGGGTGCAAATAGAGCCACCCATAGTAATTACTTGTAATCATACTAGATTAGATCCATCTTTTCTGTGTGAATGAGAATATCAATTTCAACTATATAATCTAATAATTACTTGTAATCATATTAGATTCATCTTTTCTATGTGAATGAGAAAATCATTTCAATTTTATAATCTAAGGTTCTAAGGGTTCTATTAAACCTATTAAACGATATACAAAGATTTGAAAAGTAAAAAAATACATAATGAAAAGTAAAGAAACTTTAGAACTAAGCATAAAAAAGACTATTTAGTTATGGCATGGCATGTACCCATCATGATCATCATGAAAATTAGGCTTTCATGGAAAAAGGTTAAAAAAAATTAGGGTATATGATTGACTAGAGTCGGCATTTTTTGGGTCAAAGACAGGGTAAAGGGGAAATTAAGTGAGAAAGTAATGGAGAGTAGTTAGGTTGTGAGTTTTTTCTTTTTTGGTAATGAAGGTATCCCAATCCCTATAAGGCAAGAACTAATCCTTTGGATGTTCACACCGACCACACAGAATTTTCCCTATAGACAACGGGGTAAGTCGGGGGGGGGGGGGTGGTGGGGGAGTGGTAGGTTGTGCGTTTTTTATGTGTTTAGGAATTCACTATGTAATTATGCACATATATTATAATCTTATAGATGGAAGTGTTAGGGATAGTTCCACGTGCACTCCCGCACGCTTTGATTTTTTTATGAAGGTGTATATTTCATATAACGAAGCATGTACTTTCATAAAAATGTTCTATGTATTCTAGTGAATTGTATGGACCACTTATAGAAAATATAAAAAATTACATTATAGATGAAGTATAGACCTCGTTGCAGATAAAGGTTCACATGGGGCTGTAAATAAGGGTTATGTGTAACAATGCACATCATATGTATTGTTTTAATCCAAGCTCATCCTAAATCATTTGGACTTATAATTGTTGATCAAGCCCAACTTAAATTTCAAATGGGCCTGAATTTCATGTTCAAACCGGCTCAATAGCTTCAGGCCGGGCAGGCTATTGGGCTGACCATGACAATCGACAGCATTACCTATTTAGACGAGATGAAACAGAAAATTGGAACCTACTGTCTTATGAAATGGACAAACCTGCTCATTAGCCATCCCATAACCGAAATTTAGAATTTTAGGAGTATGAAACATGATGATGAGGTAACATATACATTTTTTAAGGACCAAAAGACCCACTATCATGGTTGGTTACATAAAGATTTGAGGAGTTCTTTTCTGTATCTTCTGCTTCTCACCTTCATGTTACACCTTTGTCCTCGACATATTCTTTTATTGTGGAGTCTTCTTTGTGTTTTAGTATTACTACTGGGATATTGTAATTAATGTGCCTTCAGTTTCTGCCACCTGAAACTATTTTATAGTTGAGTTATTTGTACTCAACATTCTTATGTGCACTATACTTGATTTTTAGCAGTATTTCCTGATGTCGGGATATTGCAAGTATGGATCAGCATGCAGATTCAGTCATCCTCAAGAAAAACGTGGTGCGAGTCCACCAGTGCTAAATTTTTTGGGCTTACCAATTCGCCCAGTAAGTTACCCTCTAAATTCTATATTCTAAATCTCATTTTGTTTAATGCCAAGGCATGCTGGCTAATTGATTTGAGAAAATACCTATGGTCCTTTATCTTGGCTTCATTATACCCGATCAAGGATGTTATTCTTTTAATGCAGGGAGAAAAAGAATGTTCTTTCTATATGCGTACTGGTTCCTGCAAGTTTGCATCCAACTGTAGGTTTCATCATCCTGAACCCACTGCTGTTGGTGGATCAGATGCTAGGGGTTCTCTTAGCGGTGTTCCTTTACAATCATATGTGCAAGAAGCACCACAACCACCTGTACCTTCCTGGTCACAATATCATATGCCAGTTCTGAATATTTCCTCTGGAGTTGTTCACTCGGATTCAGAATGGGACAGTTACCAGGTATTTTTTAGTTGGACCCGACTTAGAACCCTGTGTTGAAATTGTCCTTTGTAATTTTTTGTTTTCTGTTTCGCATGTCCTGCCACCATGTTGGGCCTCCATCGGGCATATAAATTTAGGTTAAGTATGGCATGTCCATATCGTCTGATTTGGCTTTAGATTTTACCCAACATCATAATTTCTATTATGTGTGTTGCAGCCATGATCTGCATTTAATAAGCTTCTTGACTGATGTGTCTTGTCTGTTAAAAAATTGGCTGATAACAAACAGAAAGCCACAAATCCACAATTACGTCTAACAACAAATTTAAATGAGTTGGTTGACTTGAGAAAGTTTGTCTTTTATTTTTCTGTCCTTTTTCCATTTTAGGGAGATACATTGTCCGCTTTTTTTTGGAGGTTAGCCATTAGTCTTTCCCTACATTGCTTCTCCTCTTGTGGCTTCCGCTGTTAATAGTAAAATACAGGTGGGGTATTCCTACGTTTCTTTTGAAGAAATGACAAATGTGATTTTGATGTTACTGACTTAGTGTTGTTAAAGCATAGCATTCATTTATACACAAGCTGTGTAACAAAGATATTCTATATCGGTGATGGTGCCCATATCACAAGCTCATGCTACATGCCAAAAAAATGTAGATTTCTTAGTAATCATATATTTTGATAATGGGCAACCTTTAGGCATTGAGTAGACTTTATCTCGTGAATAGGTTAATGTAGTTGTAGTTGTATATGTCTCAGCATATCATGCCTATTTTGTCATGTTCTCCAACTCTGTTGAAATTCTTGCATAGTGATGCATGTAGTGCATCGTCTCTTATGTTTATATTTGCGTTCTAGAATGATATATATTAATTCCGACACCAATTTATTTTTTGATATAGACAGATAAAAGTCAGTATCCATTTTTAATAATAACATCACCGTCCAAATTCATTTGTTTTCTAGGCTCCACCTGACCCTTCATGTCTGCCTGAGAAAAGGTCTTCCAATCAACAAAACACACAGATTGATGAATCTCCTGAGAGACCTGGCCAACCTGAGTGCCAGTTATACATGAAAACGGGGGTTTGCAAATACAAGTCAGCGTGTGAATACCATCATCCAAAGACGAGACCTTCAAAGACTTCTGGATGTTTCATCAATCCTTTGGGACTTCCCTTGAGACCTGTGAGTTAATTCTCCTTTCTTACCCTGATTTTATCTCCTTTCTTACCCTGATTTTCAAATAGATATGCAGTATCTCTTAGATAGCATTTGGAATCGGGTTTGGACAACTTTTGGAGATTTTGCTTTTGTAGGAGTCATACTTACTGCGAACTTCATTAAACTTGTGAAGAAAGTGTTAAAATAACAGAAGAGTGTTTTTTGAAAAGCTGCTTTAAGAACTTGCATCCAAATGCAGCCTTAGTCTTCATTCATCCTAGATAACATCGCATGCTATATCTCCCTAATTACTCAAGAGGTCCGATAACACATGCAATGGGTGACTGATTGCGGTGATCTTGCCATATACAATATGGTTTACTTAACCATCCTGTTTCCTTGAAACAACTTGATGTGATTTGTTGTATAGATAACAATGTCATGAGGCACAGCTTAACATTGTTATGCCATTATACCTTCCCCCTTAAATGTTGTTCTAATTGGCTGCGCCGCTCGCGTGGTGTAGGATCAAGCTATCTGCGCGCACTTCAGCCGTTATGGGATCTGCAAGGTTGGGCCTTCATGTAAGTTTGATCATTCAATGAACTATTTACCAAGTAAACCTCCATCCTCGGTATAATATTCAACTGCCTGTGTTAATGATGCTGGTTTTGGAAGGGTAGTTAACTTAAACAAACAGTAAATGTTGGTTGTTATATCCTTTGATACATGTTTTAACATATATTAGACAAGCTTTTTGAAATGCTGAATAAATCTATAACAATACCATTTGAATAATCTCACTGTTTGATTTTTTTTTCCAACGTAAACTAAAAATGCTATCCTTCATTAGATCTGGACAGTGACAAAATTGTGTGGCTCCGATTCATTGAGCTGCTAAAATTAAAATCAGGATGGTCCAGTTTCTATAGTTCATTTTTAAAAAAAACTTAATCCTTTTTTAATTAGTTTATTGAGCATAATGAACTGTTGTAGGAAGAGGGAAAAAAAGATATACTATTAATAAGAAAAAGAGACTAGGAATATAATAACTACCAAATAATAACTCATAATGACTTACATGTTCAAATCACTGCAAGAACAACCGACATTGCAATATCATAGTATTGATTATTATTATTGGCAAAAGAAGAAACTGATAAAGATACAAAATTAAGCCGGTCAACGAGATGGATATGGATCGGATGTGATATTAACTTTCATATTTGGACATGAATATTAATTTTTGATTTGATTCTCTTCATATGCGGATCACATACAGATATTAGAGAGATGAAAATTAAAATTGCGATTTTAAGGTTTATTCTCTTTTAGATATCATATATTGAAAATTTAATAGTAATGTAATATGTCATGATTATGATATATATATATATATATATATATATATATATATATATATATATATATATATATATAAGTGATTCAGTGGGGGAATGCGGGAAATGACGTCGGTCGTTCGATCGCGGGTCCATCGCATCCAACGGTCGATGTGAATCGCACCCGACCGTCCGATGCGATGGACTCGTGATCGCTTCCTGCATTCCCGCACCGAATCACTTCCCTATATATATATATATGGATTGGATACAATGATATTTATATCCACACTTAGGATGTTGGAATATTGGATATTTTTGAATATGGATTCGAATTTGATTCGGATTTATAATTGACATGCTTATATAAAATGCATGAGCTCTCTTACACCCAAACACTTTTATATTCTGAAATACAGTATTATATACTTCATTAGCTCTTTTCACTCATTGTATATTGGTAAATTTTCACAGTTTTTTTATAAATGATGACATCATTCAATTCATTAGAGTATATATTTTACTTTTTATAAAAGTACACAATTTTAAGATCCACATATTCTTGCAAATGCGGTGACCTTTACGAACACCCATGAAAATCGAAATAGCTGATTAAGTTAAATTGTCATTGACGGATGAAGAATTTTTTATGAATATTCTATTAGATTAACCCTAGTTCAAAATATAATATACTAAAAATCCTCTATAATGTGTTTAAAAATCCAGGAAACCCCTATGATGTGTTGAAAATCTGGAAAACCCTCCTTAATGTGTGAAACATATGGAAAACTCCTTGTAAATTAGTAACCTGTTTTGAAAAATTGTGCTTATGCCGTCTCAGAACCTTTTATTTACATATACCCTATTATCTAATAAAAGTTCTCTATAAAGTTTGATATCTATGACTTGATAATTTATGATAAATTTTGATAATTATTTTAAATTATTTGATTCATGGACTAAAATTATTTATTAATTAATATTTATAACCAAAGTAAAATATTATTTTATGTCATTTTTAAATATATCTGAGAACAATATGAAACATTTGAAAGTATACCATGTTTATCAAATGTTTATCTTATGAAAAAATGTTTTGTTCAATTCTGTTTGAAGGTTGCATATATTTTATTTTTTTTAGGTATATATTTAGTTAATTAAATTTATTTTTATATAAAAAATGAAATACATGTTCATATGAATTGAAAACATATAATTTTACATATATATTATAGCAGAGTATATTGTAACTATAAATAAGACTATAAAATAGATTTGTAGGGGGTTTTCTCGGTTTTTAACACATTGTAAGTTTTTTTGGATTTTTAACTCACTGTAGGTTTTTTTCTTCCCGTATATAGTGTTTTTAGTTAGGATTAACCTAACAGAATATTTACAGAGTATTCTTCATCTATCAATGAAAGTTTAAGTCAGAGAACTATTTGGATTTTTAAACAATGTTTACAAGGGGTTATATGGACTTTTCAAAAAGTTATATGGACATGAGACAGTTTGTAGGGGTTATACGTGAATTTTTTCCAATGTAAAATCCCAAATGACAAAAATATCAAATTACCAAAAAAAGGTAATTAAAATCACTAAAAAATAAAGACATACTGAAAATAATAAACTTTTGTCACGCAATGTCTCTTTACAACAACAACCAAATAAAAAGCCATATATATGAGTATATAAAAAGCATCAAACTACTTATTTTTATTAAGCTTCTGACACACTGTGGTTGTAGATTCGGTTGCTCTCAACAGAAGGTGCCATGAGTTCCATTTTGATCTTGTTCAATCGTACCACCACATCTTTCATATTCATTCTCTCCTTTGGACTTTCTTTTGAGCAACACAGACCTAATTCCATTATTGATGAGAAACATTTGTGATCACGCAATTTGATGTCATCATCAGTAGGGCGAGCTCTCTCTATATCTCCATTTCTCAATAGATTGGTATCAATAACTTGCAATATTGTATCTGGGAATGCCTCCTTCACCCACTCCCTGATGCTTGATCCATTACTGAACATTTCGTCCGTAGGTTTTCTTCCTGTGAAGGTTTCTAACAGTCTATAACTATCGCCTTTTATTGAAGCCTCCCCTGATGCACCATACTCTGTGAAGGTTTCAACATAAACAACTTCTTAATGAACTTGTGTGATGGGAAGCACGTATGTAAGTAGGACAGTTTTTGGAGATGTTGCAATCTAATGAATGAAAGAAATTTCTCTTAAATGTTATCAAATGATCTAATAGACACAATGAATAGTATATTGAATATATTTTTCAACTAAAACAAGTTTATTATACATGAAATATTTCTATGATCATAATTAAAAAACTAGATAATATTTTAAGCAAATTCAAGTGATTGATAATGCACATGCACCTGGAGCAACATAACCGATGGTACCAAGCATGCCCGTTGGTGTCGGAGACTTGTAATCCCCTACAAGAAGCTTCGCAATTCCAAAATCACCTAAATGAGCGACCATGTCCTCATCCAACAAGATGTTGCTTGGCTTGACATCAGAGTGAACCACCGGCCTTGAACATCCATGATGGAGATACTCCAATGCCGAGGCCACATCAATCATTATAGACACCCTTTCAAGAATTCCCAAGCTGTGCTCTTCGGAGGAGTGCAACCACTTGTCTAGGCTTTTATTGGGCATGTACTGAAGTACCAATGCCTTGATGTTTTCACTTGAACAACAACTGATGATCTTCACGAGATTCCGGTGGCGCACATTACACATCACCTCACATTCTGCTTCAAACCTCTTCGAAGCTCGCTCCGAGGAACCAAACTTTAAGACCTTAACTGCGGTGATTGTTCCATCCTCCAATTGCCCTTTATAAACAGAACCAAAGCTCCGAACACCAAGTAAATTCGCCTCATCGAAATTGTTAGTTGCACGCATAAGCTCTAGTTGAGATACAAATCTTTGATGAAGAAGAGATGGATCCCAAGTATCAGAGTTTGAAACTCCGGACTTCCTTGTCTTACTACTCAACAAAAGATAAATGATGATGCCTACAAAAACTGCCACGCAAAGGATGAGCGAGGGGAACACATATCTCAACAACTAACCTTCGACGAAGTCCTTGGATCGGAGGTCTTGCAAGTGGGTAGACCCAGTTTTATTGCTCCACAGAGAGCAGTATTTCCCATAAGAGATTGCATTGTGAGGTTTGCAAAGACACCACCGTTTGGTGCCTCACCTTCCAGCGCGTTAAAAGAGAGGTTGAGAAAGCTAAGGTAACGAAGGTCGGCTAGAGATTTTGGGATCTCACCAGAGAGTGAATTGGAGGAGAGGTCAAGAAGGTTGAGGTTTATTGAATGAGCAAAGGATTGCGGGATAGGACCAGAGAAGGAATTGTTGGATAAGTTGAGATTTGCTAGCATTTGTAGGTCACCTAGTGTGCTTGGGAGGAAACCTGACAAAAGATTGGAAGAAAGATCCATAGTTTCCAGGACCTTCAAATTACTCACCTCTTTGGGAAGGTATCCTTCTAGGAAATTGTGAGAGAAGTTTAGTGAAATGAGTCCTTCAAGACCCCAAATGCTTGGTGGGATTGTCGATGAGAATGCGTTCCCTGCTAACAATATCTTCTGAAGGCCGGTGAGGTTCCCCATGTAGTTCGATATCGACCCCGAAAGCAAGTTCTGGCTAAGGTCCAGCGTACCCAAATTGATCATAGATTGAAACCATTCTTCAGGGATGGAACCTTCAAGTCTGTTTCCACCAAGGAACAACATCTGCAACCCCTTGAGATTTTTCAGCTCTGTTGGAACACTGCTTGTCAATTCATTATCACTCATATGCAAAGTAATCAAGTTACTCATATTGCTAAACAATGCCATGGAAAACCTTCCTCTGATGGAACAATTGCTTGCAGAGAATATGACAAGGCTTGTTGAGAAATTACCCAAGATAGGACCCTTTGGTAGGAGGCCATTGAAGGGATTGTCATCCATTTCAATAGTATGCAAGTAATTCAAATTCAACAATGGTGAAAGGAACCCAAGTCCACTACCAAGTCTGTTATCCGACAAACCCAGTTTTTCAAGGTACAAGAGGTCTCCTATTGAGGGAGGAACTGACCCAGTGAACATGTTTACGTCCAACGCAATTATATAGAGTTGAGAAGAATTCGAAAGAGAGCTTGGTATCGCCCCGTAAATCCATTATATATGAGGAAGAGCCTCTGGAGGAGAGGGAAACGATTCCCAAAATCCGACGGGAGTCGCCCAAAGCGACCTGTCGATGAGAGATCAATGTCGTAGAGAGACGACATGTTCATGATCGCGCCTGGAATTGGGCCTCCTCGGAAGGCGTTGAATCCCACACTTAATCTGCGCATGCTCGTGAGGTCTTCGAATGAAGGAGGAATGGGATCCCCGCTCAAGTTGTTGTCGTGGAGGGAGAGGTATATGAGCCCGGTGAGATTCCCAAGCGACGGTGGGATCGGACCCATCAATGCGTTATTGTAAAGCCACATATATTCTAGTGATGTGAGGTCCCTGAGCGACGGTGGGATCGGACCCGTCAATGCGTTATTGTAAAGATATAAATATTTTAGTGAGGTGAGGTCCCCCAGCTCTCTTGGTATGCCGCCGGTGAGCTGGTTGTCGCTGAGGTCCATAGACTGAATGCGGGGGAGATAGAGGGCGGGTGGGATAGGACCGGAGAGTGAATTATCATTGAGAGAGAGGATCTCCAAGGAGGATAGATTGAAGATGGAAGGTGGGATAGGACCGGAGAGTTTGTTCCCCGCAAGAGAGAGAAACTGTAAAGAGGATGCATTGAAGATGGATGGGGGGATGGGGTCGATGAGGGAATTGTTAAAGATGGAGAGAACGGTAAGGCAGCGGAGGTTGCAGATGGATGGGGGGAGGGGGCCACTGAGTTTGTTGTTGTCGAGGTCGAGGATCTAAAGGAAGGACAAGTTTCCGATGTCTGAGGCGATGGTGCCTGTTAAAGATAGGCCAACAAGTTCCAAAGCAGTGACTCTGGGTCTTCTGCGGCTGCATGAGATGCCGGTCCAGGTGCAGAAGGAGGTGTTGGCGGTCCATGTGTTGGTTAGGATGTTTTGAGGGTCTGAAGTGATGTGGGACTTGAAGGATAGCAAGGCTGATAGGTCTCTTGGGTGGTTCTGTGGGGGTTTTGGTGGTGGTGGAGATGCAGCAACACATGGTACTACATTAGCACAGGTTAGTAGTAACAACAATATCAATATTAGGCAAATAAATGGAGATTGAGTCTGCATTTCTGTGTGTTTTGTGTGAGCATATATGAGCATGGGTAAATCTTTGAGAGCTATATATATGTATATGTTCAGGACAATTATGACAGACTTTTTAAGTTCCGTGCACAAAAACGTGAAGCACAATGTGAAAGAATGAACACGACTTATTTTCAGGTTCATATTTTGAAAGCCTTGCTCCACCCAACTAGCCTTGTGGTTGTGGAGTGTTGGGTGAATGTCAGGCTGGGTTAGCATCCCACATTCAGTCTGGAGTTTCTAAAATAAAAACATGTGAAGGACAAGACTTTAGATGAGTGCTGAAATCCATTTATCCATGGAATTAAGTTATTATAGGTTATTTAATCCATCTGAATATATAAGTTTTATTGTCAAATCAATTTTCATCGCCTTTTATAAATCAGAGGACCTACATATCAAATCATTTTTTCACATTTTATAAATTGTCACACCTTATTCACATTTTATCCACAATCAACCAAACAACAAAATCTTTATTATTACGTTTCTTAACGATAATAATTAAAAACACAAGCAATAATTTTCTATCCAAATAGGGTTGTACTATGATAACGCAGTATATGCTGCATCATCATAATGTATAGGGCTGTAGACTGGAGTGCAAATGGACTAAGAGCATCAACACTCTAATCTTGTCCTTCTCTTTTTTTATTTTTTTATAAAAAAATCTAAATAACCTCCTAAATTAAATTAGCGGCAGTCACTATTCACAAACATTGTCCTACATTCACACCCTTCCTTGATGCATCCAAAAAGAAAGTTTCCATACACACATTCATTGGGGGTTTAGTTTCCCCTTAAACAAAAAAAAAAAAAAGAAGAAAAGACAGCTGTCAGCATTCACAAACCATGTAGTCACCATTCACAAACAAAAAAGACATTATGATTCACAAACAATGTGATACACACGGTCAGTCGGTCACACACACCCTTCCTGTGGCATTCACACTGTTCAAATGATTCAAGAACAACAAAAGACCGTTTGTGGGAATGACTATACAGCATAGGTGGACAGATTGGCACGGATGAACGGACGGCAGTGCACGGGAGCGATGGAAGTATTGAAAAATTAAAATATTTCTATAATAAAATATTTTAAAAACACATTTGAAAAATAAGATTTTGAATAAAATAAATTAAATAGACTTTTATTCTTTTTTTTTTTAGAAATAACGGTAGGCGTGCTTAATTAAATAAGAGGGCCCAAAAGGGAAATACAAAGAGAATGGATTAAGTAGGAGAGAATCCTACCATAGGCCCACTGACAAGAGCAAAATCAATCTAAAACAAACCTCTCATTTACATATCCCACCCTGGGAGCCCCCGCGTAATAAACACCCCAATCTTTTATGGAACATACCACCGAATTCCAAGTGTTCTCTATGTAAGGGATGGAGCCCTGAAATAGAGTCTGGTTGCGTGTCAACCATATCGCCCACATGACAGCCGAGATGAAAGATAGCTGAACTTAGCTCCAATGCTGATCTCCTCTCTTCCGATTCGCTTACCCGCCTCCCAAGGCCTTCTATGTCTGGAAACTCACATCCATACCAGTCGCTGTCCCCAGTAGGAGCCATATTTGCCTAGTGAAGGAGCACGAGATGAAAAGATGGCCCGTCGTCTCGTCCTCCCCACCACATAAGCAGCATGCGACGTCTGTTTGGAGAGACCAAGTTGACCTGCGCACTTTTGTTAAGAGCCGATTCTGAGTGAGGAGCCAGATGAAGACCCGAACCTTGAGTGGGACTTTTGGAGTCCAGGTCTCCTTGGCCATCGACGCCCAGGGGAGAGGCTCCCTGTTTCTCCGCCACCATCCATAGCATCCTTTGATCAAGAACGAACCATCTAAGCTCGGGAGCCACATTGGGAAGTCCGGAACTGCCACGTTCAACCTCCGCTGATGTAGGAGAGCTGCCAACCTTTCCGATTCAACCATCTCCTCCGCTGATAGCACCCGCGTGAAGGAGATCCTCCAGAGTCCCTCCTCTCTTTCCCCCACCCAACAATTACTGACCAGAGACTCCCTGTTACATACCGCCTCAAACAGCCTGATATAAGAGACCTTCAGAGGGATCCCATCCACCCATGCATCGTGCCAGAAATCCGTAGTTTCGCCGTTGCCCACCCGACGGCCAACCGATTCCCCTAAACCTGCACAATAAGAGAGGATACCTCTCCATATCGGTGAAGAGCGCCTAGATGCGCGTGGAAAGATCCCTTGACCCCATCGCTTCTCCCCGTATCTGTCCCGGATGACATTATGACAAAGTAGAGCAGCTCCATCGATCCATCTCCACAGCCATTTACACAACAAAGCTCTGTTCAGGTCTAATAGATTCAAAACTCTCGCCCCACCTTCTGATTTCCTACTACACACTGCCTCCCATTGGGTCAAGTGAATGCGATTGCCTTCCCCCCGACTTTTTCTTCTTATTTTTCCTCAATAGACTTTGATTCTTGAAAATAACATTTGTATGCTTTTTAAAAGGTAATATTTTTAAATTAAAAACTCTAAATAACTTTTTTATGAAGTCTGGTTTCTGAAATGCGTTTGATAACACGTTTATATTTTTAGTTTTATTAAAAAGTATAATCGCTTTATCAAGCGTTTCCAAACGCCCTTTTAAATAAAGATTAAAATTTTTTAATGAGAATTTTTGTTCATTCCAAAATGTTTAGTTCCACATCAGTTAAAGAATGCAATAATATAATATTTAAATATGCCGCATGTATATATTGGATCGGATTGGGTTTTGTGAATTGCATTTGCATTTGTTGTAGTACATGTACCATGTAACTCCATTTAAGATTCTCCTAAATCCCTATCTACTTATTTTTTTATTCTTTCTTTTTGTCTGATATAGTAATAATTTCCAACAGGAAGCAATAAGTATAGCGTGTAGCAGTAGCACAGGCAGATCGGCTAGGAGGGAGAGGACATAAGGGAGTCAGGGAGAGGAGAAAAGAGAGAAAAAAGGGAAAGAAAACCTAGGAGAAGTGAGGGGTGATGGGTTAAGAGGTTTAATTGATTGATATATAATATATAAAGAGCGGTGGGATCAGGTATCACATAAAGTACTGGTGGTGGGCTCAGTGAAGAGGTGGGATCAGCAAATTAGATGGTGGGGCTGGAGGTGCCCTATCTCAAAAGTGGGATCAATGACATCCATAATAAAAATTGTGATTAATTATTTATTAAAATATTAATATTAATAAAAAAAATTTAAATTTATATAATAAAATCATGTTATGAGGTTAAATAAAAACTTACAAATATATATTTTTGTAACTTTATTTATTTAATAATAATAATTAATATATTTATTATATCATGATAATATTACCGTTTAAATCCATTAACCAAACAATTGAAGCAATGTCCCTTAATCTATTCATTTTTCTTCTTCAATGAACAGTTTGATATAAGCATTGCTAACAAGAACAAACTAAATTTAATGTTTTTCTTGATAAAAATAAATATACAAACACAAATGCAATAAATAAATCACTTTGTCAAGAACTTGATGTGCCTCTCAATTTCTTTTTTGGGGGGCGTTTCAACGCAATCTCATATACAGCCTTGTGTTGGTCTATTTTTTTTCTTAGAGGTTTATTGATGAAGCATATGATTTTTTATTGTTCGTGTGTATGAAGGAGTATATAAAATTTATTAAAATATATATTTTATTTTATAAAGGTACAATACTATCCATAACTACAAAAAAAAATAATTGAAGATTTGATGACTATAAGAACTGCTGCAAATACCGGCTTCGGATCGTCTGTGCGGTGCTACAGGCGGACTCCCTGTAGCACCCACTAAAAAATTGACACGTGTAAAGAAAAACTGTCAATCACCAAAAGTCCCAATCTTCCTCCTTGACCTAGAATTGCACGGTTTTCAATACAGAAACAGTGTAACATGAAAAAAATATTCGAAAGAAATTTAAAAAATAAAAAATGAAAACACTATGAATAATGCGTCACATGATCAAAAAGATCCATTATTTTAATGAATTTTATGATTAGGTCCCTTAAAAGTTTTCCTTGTAAAAACAAAAACATGGGCACTCAAGTTTTGGAATTAAACTTCGGATTTTGTGAAAAACTATTTACGTAGTTTGGTCCTAAAGAATGAAATGTTAGATTTGGTAAAATTTTTATTTCGTTGGATATTTAATTATTTTAATTGTAATAAAGAATCAGGTTTGTATTTGTTTGTTTTTTGGATTTTTTATTTTTAAATCCCTATAAACCATAGAATTTAGTGATTGATCTCTCACTTCTTCGTATTTTGGTTTTACTCTCCATATTTAAAGGATGTCATTTTTTAGTCTCTCTAAGGAACTAAAAAGAAAACCAAATAATTTAGGGATATATCTCTCCGAGTGACTAAAAAAGAACATATCTTTTAAATCTGGGGACTAAAACTAAAATACGAATAAGTGAGGGACCGATTACTAAATCCTATGGTTTATGGAGACTTAAAAATAAATAAAAAAACCCTTATTTTTTATATTTCCATTCAGACTTTCTTGTTATCTTAATAATGAATAAAAGGTAAGAGTCCTCCATTTTCTTTAAAAAGTGTAACAAATTTGACTTTTTCCTATTGGATGTGAGATTGAAAGTGTATCAAATACATCCTACCTAGACTGTAAAATTTTACTTAAATAAATTTAAACATAATAACAAAATAAATCTATTTTGATGGCAAATCACAAACTTTATTTTGTTATCATGTTTACGTTTATTGAAGTAATCCAAGTTATTCAGATATTTTTAGAGTCTCAACATTTTATATTTGGATGTGAGATTAAAAATAAATGATTCTTATAATCCCTCGTTTCACAACCATGTTTTTGAAAATAAATATTTTTTATAACTTTTTAAAATTGAATTTTTTACATAAAAAAAAAGTTAGTGCATGTGAGTTGATGGAATATGTGTTTGGATCTATATTTAGCTTTTTTGAGATTTTTTTTTTTTTGATGACGGAAGGGCTCTCCGTGACTGACTTTACGGTCAAGTTGGTAAGCTACATTCGCCTGTTTGTCCCTGGTCCCACAGAAAATTCTTTTTGAATTTCGTCTAACAAACAGGAGGTATAACACAGCGCCAAGACTCGAACCCAAGACCTACCCTTAACACAGGTAAGCCCTGAACCGTTATGCTATGACCACTGGGGACGCTTTTTTGAGATTTGAGAAAAAGAATCAACCCAAATATAAATTCAAATGGTGCCTAGTGTGTTTGCATGTGCGATAAAAACACTGAGATTTTTAGAATCTTTTTAAAATTAACTTTTAAAAATTATTATTTTAATAACTTTACAATAGTAAAATTTTTTTCTAAAAAAACAAATATTATGGTTTGAAAAGATGAATACTGAAAATGTTTGGATTTGTGTTAGATTTTTTAGCTTTTTAAACACAAAAATATTCGAACACAAATAAAAAATATTTTTGGGGATAAAAATTTGTGATGACGTACACCTAATTAAAATACAAGGTTAAATTTTTGAATATTAAACTTTTAAAGGACCTAAAGCAAAAAAATCTTATTTTAATCATGATGAGCTTGAGGTCAGCGCTTTTGATGAACGGACGATTTTTTTTTTAAAGTCGCCAGTGACATTGCCACAGACCATCCGAACCCGCAAATACCTGTCCCAACACTCAGCCTACATTAAATATGAATAATAATTTGCATAATTGCATATGATAAGCATTCAAATTAACTTATTTTAAGTTTTTGCACAGGATGAATGAAATCCAATTTTCTCTAGATTTTTATTAGATTGTTTTTTTTATTAGATTGTTGATACACTCAATCGCAGGCCTATCAGCAGGTTAAAAGTCATCCCCCAACCACAGATAAACTGTAATGGCATCACTTATATATTGCAATATCACCATATATAAAAATTAAAATTATTTTTATTTTCTCAAAGAATAAAAATGCATTAATGCATCTTAGTGTGTACTTTATTTTTTATAATAGCATGTACTTAAAACGTTCGAGTGTATATTTTCTTTATAAAAAAAAAGCCTGGTGAGGGCTGCGGATGGAGCTGCAGACATACCATTTTCCTTTCTCTTAAGAATCAGTGTACAAGATGAATACTGCTCATCCCAATTCATCAAAACATAACATGATGAAGCTATTAATTTGATCCAATTCATCATACAACAAATACTAAATTGAATAAATCTAATTTGATCCATAAAAGAAATAAACTGAATGGAATTGTCTGCTTGATATAGAAGCACATATAAGGCACACACATTAAACTTCATCTACTACTGGAGTGATGGATATTTCTTTACTCCCCGCGGAACGGAGTGAGATCAATGTTGAACTGCCTTTTCCCTTTGCTGACCCTCTTTAATAAGCCAAAAGAAGACCAAAAAACACTGTTAGGAATGATAAAAGATATATAAGCAAGATTTAAATCACTGTCCATAATGGATGGGAAAAATCTTACAGCTATTGCTATCAGCTCTTCTAAGAACTCCTCCAAGTGGCGCAGAGGCTGCACAGTTCATATGAAAATTTAATAAAATTTTTGTTGTCTGCAAGTTTATGTAAATCAGGAAAACTCACCCATTGTGTTGGACCATCAACGGGTGCATTTAACGGATCATCATGAACCTAACATAAAAGACATTGCAAACTTTAAGAAATGAAAGAAGACAACATAAAACAAATAGAACCTTAACACGATCAAATTGTTCTTTGCATAAGCGAAAGCATAAAAAGCAACTGATGGCATTTCAAACTAAAGCTAACAGACATCAGATGTCCTTCATGACCTTCTTATTAAAATCATACAAGCCAGAGATAATGGGAAAACAAATGTTCAACAATATAGATTTTGAAGGCAGTTATGGAGGCTTTGTTCCAGTCTGTATGGACTAGAGGGCACCCAAAAAAATTCCTCCAACATATAGACTGGAAAAGGGGTTTCCTTTATGACTCAGAAAATTATTCTAGACAAGAAGACCACTCTTTGCATGTCTGAATTTTTTTTTTTGAATGTGACGAAATTAAGTTTTTATAGATGGAAAAAAAGGAGTTGTTATGCAAATTGACTGAACCATTTCAAGATATCACAGAGAGAAGTATGTCGAGCTTTCATTTTATTTTTCTTGAGAGCATGTACCAGCATTATTAAACCAGTTCATTTGGCCTACATATAGTCATCCATGCTTTCTGAAATAGGTAATAAAGTATTTCTCTGAAATCTGCCTCTAGACTTGACCTTTCTTATGCATATTCTTCAATCATGTATCATTCATTTCACAAAGTAAGAACAATGACTTCTCTAGGACTGGGATAAATCTACTGAAATTTAAACCATTTTGTTGCCTTCAGACATACATGGTGAAACACAAATTCTTTTCATGTAACAAAATAAAGTCTGTAAAGTTGCTATGAGACACTCATGATGGCGTTCAAGTCTGTTAAGCTGATATTATGTGGAACACTCCTGAAGGCTTCCCTGGATGGACATTGATCCATGTTCAGGTCTATGATTTAAAACAATTTCTTTCATATAATGCAATAAATATGCAAGAAGTTTATTCTGGTGACATAGATGAAGGGCAACCAACAGTTTTTCCAAGGCTGCCATGTTCAAGGGTCATGGATAATTCTAAGTTTAATCATAATAGCAATGCAACAGAACTATCTATTCGAGGGGTCAAATTCATATGCCGGATCTTTGAACTTCTCTCGGGCCTAAAAATCAATTTCAACAAAAGCGCAATGTTGGGGATTAACGTCGATCAAGGAGCTCTTCTTCATTTCGCGGGCATCTTTGGATGCGAGGTTCAACAATTCCCTACTAGGCTTCTGGGGGCTACCACTTCACATAGGGCGTATTCAGAAAGTGGAGTGGTTACCACTCCTAAACCGTTTTGAGAAACGTTTGAAGGGTTGCGAACAAGTTCATTAGTTTCGGGGGTCGCATTACCTTATTGAAGGCGGTCTTGTCGAACCTCCCCATATATTACATCTCTTTATTCAAGATGCCAAGGGGCATCCTCCAAAGCATTGAAGTTATTCGCCGTCGTTTTTTGTGAAAGGGAGCTAAAGAGGTCCGTAACAGAGTGCACCTAGTGAAATGGGAAGTAGTGTGCAGCAGTAAACAATCTGGAGGGGTGGGAATTCTAAATCTCAAGGACATGAATGAGGCGTTGTTGACGAAATGGCTCTGGAGATGGCTGGCTAATCCTAATCTTCTATGGTGCCGAGTGGTCCGGGCAAGATACGGGTGCAATGATTCGTTCACAAACAGATTTCCACGGTGTAACAGCAGTACTTCGAGTAAAAGGAAAGCCATTCTTGACGGACTGGGCACATTTTCAGAAGCTCTAAGGTGGAGACTAGGCTCGGGGTCATTGATCAATTTCTAGCATGATATTTGGATAGGAAAGAATGCTCTCAAGGTGAGTTTCCCTTCTATCTTCCAGATTGCATCGGACAGAGACGGAGCAGTTCAGAATTTCTGGGCTATCAGAGGTGAAACAGGCTTTTGGGAGGTGCGAGTTCGCCGCAACCTAAATGATGATGAAATAGAGAGGCATATATGTCTCTGCTGGAGCTACTCCAAGAGAGCACGGCAGACCCAACGAGGACCGATGTTCCTATGTGGAAGCCCAAGCCGGCTGAGGGATTTTCTGTGCGGAGCAGCTACCAATGGTTACGGAGGGCCATCCCATCCACGGCAGTTACGGCCAGGAAATTCAGAGAGGTTTGGAGGAGTCACATCCCTCTGAAAATCAAAGCTTTCATGTGGCTTACTTTTCTTGGGAAAGTCCTCACTCGAGACCGAATTGCTTGTTAGGTTCCTGAGACGGTCCGTCGGTGTGTTATGTGTGGTGTGGAGGACGAGTCTGTGACTCATTTGTTCATTACGTGCCCTATCGCTCGTAGGGTGTGGGAGTGGCTTCAGGTGGCGACAGGGATACTGTGCAATTTCAGTACAACAAAGGAGATGTGGGAGGCTGGACGTGCTCTCTGTAGACCAGGGGACAAAAGTGTGCGGGCTAAGCTAACTCAAAGCTATGTTCCGGCCACGGTTTGGTCCCTTTGGACCTCTCGGAATGGTGTGATATTTCGAGGCGAAACTCCTTATGCGGAGAACGTGTGGGAATTGACCATCAGATTCATTCGAGATTGGGGAAGGTCCTGTGCAGGGGCAAAGTCTGTTCATTTGCAGGGGAGGGAGTTAGTAATTCAGGAGTGATCCGGTAGTGGGTCAGGGAACTTCGGTTGGATTCGCTCCGACTGGATGGCCTTTTCTCGGTTTTAAAAACTTTATATTCCCATTTGGGCACTTATCCCTATTTGAATAGAAGATGAATGCCTATCGTTTTTTCAAAAGAAAATAATAACAATGCAGGAAAATGTCATGCAACATGTTCCACAATCTAAAAGATATCAATAATAGCATGAACCACTGTCACCTCCATGAAAATTCCATCCACGCCAACTGCTACAGATGTCCTTGCAATGCAAGGTATTAGTTCACGGAGGCCTCCACTGGCAACCCCTCCGCCTTCCAACTATCAATCAAAGCAGATAATTTCAGTTAGCATCAACATGGGAAATGAGAACACAATTTTTCAAGTAGTAAAAAAACAAAATACCCAGATAAAAGATCAGAAAACCAGTTATGTAACTAAAATATTGTACTAATGAAAACCAAAGACATACTCATGGGGAGGAGGTGGAAATTCTCATTTAGTAAAGCAGTGAATTATACAGCTCAGGACTGGTGTGGCTTCCCAAAGAAATTCCAAGAAGACTACTATAGTACCAGGAAACATTCACTAAGAAAGGTGGAGGATTCAACAACCCAAGTTTCATGGATAATTCCAAGGGCATTGGTGTTTTCTTATAATTTCTTTTTCAGATTCACATTCTATCTAAGGTACTTCTGAAAATATAATGTTAACATGTGCAGACCTTCCTCCCAGCAGGTTGTTGAAGTGCATGGGTAACATCCGCAACCTGTAGATAAAGAATTTCCATCAGACAAGAAGTCAAGTAATCATCCAGACAACCAGCAGGTACTTGTTGAAAGTATCTAGATGTCAAGATTCCCTGATTAGAGCATGAATCATATCATTAACATTCATACAGTAAAATGATTTTGCATATTGCTTACTACTGTGGCCAGTAATGCTACACAATGATGCTCTAGTGTGCCCACAGAATAATTAGTGGATGTTTGTTCTGGTCAAGCTATGCTAGCAGTCAATATGAAAGCTTCCTTCTAAATAAATTACCTTCAATTTTGAGGGAAGAAGTATCAAATGATATAAGATTAGCTGCATGATTCTGTGGTTTAACAGGCATGATCCCAACGTACAGAATTTCATTCAATTCAAACGGGGTAAACTCTATAGTGGTTAACCAACAGCACCTCATGTTTGTGTCACTTAAAATAGTAAAGCCTGTATCTCAATGTCTTTGTTGATGGATTAGGAACTGATAAACAGATGTCAAAGTAAAGCACCAACAGGAAGCAGGTCCTTAAATGATGTTTTTCATAGAAATCTCTAGTTGCTTCATTATTCTTAGTTCTAGGATATATTATTTGAGTTCCCAAACTCAAGTTGTCAATAAAAAATTCAGTGAATAGTGGTCCTAAAACTCCCAAAATCACAATCCAATAGGCTTCCTTTTTGGTTAGGTGAGTGATGGGACTTGAACCCAAACCTCATAGTTGCAAATTCCATTGTCAACAATTAAGCCAATCAATCCAAGACATCTAATGTGCTAGGCTATAATAGTGCATGATGTAAAATAAGTAAAAGGAGCTGTAAATTTTCCCTTGATATTTAGGACTCAGAAGCTGGTAGTAGAGTATTGACCAATGAATACTTACAACAGGGCAATTTGCTTCTCTCATCCACTCGAAATTCCGTGGATCAACAATCAAATCATCTGTAAGTTGAACCATTAGTTTAAATATATCTGGCTTTTATGAAGTACCAAAAATATCAAATTAGGAATCAAATGTAGGGAAAAATGGTAAGATAAGATCAACAACTACAGACTACAGAGTTTAAAAGATATATTCCTGTTTGGGATTCAATAACAACCGACCACAATGCTAAGCCAATCTTGTTTGGATCCTATTTTTGAATAAGCTCTCTCCAACTTCAATGTGATTCAATGTTGTCTGTTATAGTTTCCTACGACTGAGGCCACATTATCACAACATTCATATTTAATTACCAAGGGGTCAACAGTTCAACACCTTTTGTTGCCGCCACTTAATACCTTAAGAAAATGAATGGCTGCAGGAGAGGAAACATGTTCATCACCAAAGGAGTCATTATTACATTGCACGAAATTATAGCCCTACACCTAGCCCTTCAAAAGATACTGTACCAAGATACATCTCATGAAGCATATCAAGTAAATATTCCAACAATGTCATTCTCATGTACTCGCTAAATTCAATTAATACAGCTAAAAGATCAATACAGGACAGAGAAATATTTGAAAGAATTTGAGTTTAACTTCCACATCTCAGTGGTGTATTATGAAGAACCTGATATAAATCAAGTTTGGGAAGCAGAAAGAAGACATGTAAAGATGTTCTACATCATCTCAGGAGTGTACTAATGGTGTGGGAAATTTATAAAAAAATTTATATGGTTCCACGCTCACAAACCATAACATTCTGATTTATATGGTATTGAAAGTCTTAAATCTGGACTTACTGTAGCCAAACATGGTTCCACGCTCACAAACCATAACATTCTGATTTCCAGCCAATCTAACTTTTTCTGCAGAGTTGACCATCACCTGCCAAACATACAGATCATTTATACACTAGGATATACCATATAATGGCATAAAATAACGGATATAGATTTTAACAAGCCCAAATTGAAGCATCTGATATGAATTCAACAGGCACATCAACCACTTTATAGTAAGGAATCGAAGATTAATTATAACCACACCTTACATGTTCCAAATGGGAAGCACTAGAGTAGACTAGATGCAACATTACTCAATTCACAAAGCTCTTTCTTTGCATGAGAAGTCCTAACATGACTAACTTGAACAAAAAGGCACCAACATTTCTCACACAGCAAGCCACCATTAACACTTTGGCCTGCAAGTATCCATTATCAATGTTTCATGTATGACATGCGATGTTTTGGCTTATTGCTTAAAATGAGTCACTCAAAATGCATCAAACAGGAGAATGCTAATCACTTTAATGCAGTTGATCAGACGAAAAACAAGCTTCCAAACACTCAGTGAGTAATATTTTTACTAATCATTATTATTACAACTTACAAGTAGAACCTATTTCCAAAGGTTCGTAATGTGTTAGTTCATGATTCTCCCAGAAGTAATGAGCATACTTGTACATACTCCTGAATAATTGGTTCTTGTAGCAAGAAGGACTTCTATGTATCTCTATTAGCTGAATGAAGAAATTACTTTACTTTGTTTTTTCCAGTACATTTTAAGTAGGTAGAAAGGCATACTCAAACTAAATTCTGAAATATATATTTTTTTCCAGTACATTACAAGCATGTAGAAAGACATGCTGAAACTAAATTCTGAAATAAAAGGGGAATTACGTACAGAAGGTGCACAAAATTGGCCTTTCTTGATATTGATGATTCTCCCAGTCTTAGCAGCTGCAACTAAAAGATCTGTCTGATACAGTAAAAAGTAAAAAGAAGAGTGAGATGTTAAAAGAAAATTTGAATTTAACAAGTAACAGTAAAGAAGGCCAACAGTTTGAAAGTAATAATGAGAATATTGATGCAATTATGCTTAAAAAATAATATTATCCAAGACATGGGATTTAGGTGTGTATCATGGAGTTCCATTTATTTTTGTTCTAAACAACAAATATTATCCCTTATTTTCCCCAAAAATTAGTATAAAACAATTGTGTCCATAGATAACAATACCTGGCGGCACAAGAAAGCTGGAATCTGAATGACATCTGCAACTTTTCCTACTAGTTCACACTGCACACATCCATGAAATTTATCAGGAAGTCATCACAGTGGATGAATCCCTAGAAAGCAACAAAAATATTGATTGTGGTATTAAAAAATCAATTACCTGGCTAGACTCATGCACATCTGTCACTATGGGCAAATCATACATCATTTTCACCTTCTCAAGTATCTGCACCAACAGAATTTGGTGAGTGAACCAAGAAATCAGTTGTTTCTACAAAAGATTTGAAAATGATCTACTTAACATGAAATTAGTTACCTTCAAGCCTTCCTCCAAACCAGGGCCACGGAAAGATTTCAAAGATGTACGATTAGCCTTGTCGAAGCTGGACTTGAAAACCAGGGGCAATCCCACCCTAGGAGAAAGAAAAATTCACAATCTCGATGAAATTTAAAAAATAGAGCCAACAATTTTTTTTTGTCAAATGAAGACACATTTAACGTGAATTGCTGCAATGCATACCTGGAAGAAATGGTCTTGATGTGTTTAGCCATCCTGAGGATGTGCTCCTCCGATTCGATGACATTGGGCCCCGCCATCAAGAAGAACGGATCGGCCACCTGTTACAAGCCTCAAATGGATCACACAGCACATATTGCACATATAAACATTTCTACTGATTAGAAACTGACCTTCAGTTGGTTAAAAAGCTCCACCGGGGAATCCATGTCGATGATATTGCCTCACTCTGACACAAATACGAGGAATCCCTTGTCAACTGCTTATCAGAAAAATTAAAATCCATAATTTATAAATTATAGGACCTCTCTGTCAAAGTTGAGGCAACATACAAGTCCTTTAATAAATCTAAATACCAATGATGGGTCAAATTTCCATCCAAACTAATGAAATATTCCTAGAATATTCCATCCTTATGTAATTGTATAGTCATTGTTGTCCTTCTAAGTAGTAATGAAGACATATTAGCCCCTATAAATAGGGGTGCAACTCAGGCAGATTGGGTCGGGTTAGAGGTTTGTCCAAACCCAACGCACAAATTAAAATACTCAACTTGAACCCAACCTCAACCCGACATAATCAACCCGAACCCAACCCAACCTTGAACCCTATGACTGGGCTTATATTGGGTTGGTCCGTGTTCGAGCTCGGGTTTAATATAAACAGTGAGCATCAAATATTAAATAATTAATTAACCAACTCCATTTTTATTCATTTAATGCATAAATTATTATTGAACAAAACATGTAACATAATTAAAAAACTTTTCACAAAAAATGTGAATAACAAAAGTACCATGAGAGGAAAAGACAATTGGACAAATGGACTCTAGGAATTTCGAAAGTCAATAATAAACTTATGCACACAGAATCGCACAATGTCTAAGCTAAATAGACAGCCCTCCAACTCTTCCCTCTCCGATCTGTTGATCTCCTCGACCGCTCACTCGTCCCGGATGGCGATCCGTCCGCCACCTGCCCCCCTGCGGTGATGGCCGCTGTGGTCACCGCCTTGAGGGATCACTCGATGGCACGAGTGGCGGCGACCGGCGAGGGTGCCTTCTCGCGGTGGCGGAGAGGGCACTGGCAGTGATTGACCTGATGTGCACGACGGCGGAGGGGGCTTGCGGATCTGAGGGGGAACGATGTGGCAGTGTCGACGCTGGTGGAGGCTGAGATGCTGATTTTTTTTTTTTGGATCTCTGCTTTGTGAAGTGTGACAGCAAAGAAGGAGAGGAGAGAGAGAGGGAGAGAAAACCTAGGGTTTGCATATAATGGGTGGATGTGATTTCATTTCTTAAAATTGGACGGCGCAGATGAGTTTATCTAAATGAGAACCCATTCCACACCTTTTTTTTATAATCATTCTTCTAAGAAATATCGCTTGTTCTTCATTATAAAATGCAATATTTATTCAATTTTTTTGTTCATCATTCTCTTGTACGTTCTTCCATCACAAATATATATGGCATTTATATAAACAGACACACCAATGAGTGAAATACATCATGCATCATCCATCGATACAAGAAAAAGTGTCATATTTTTTTTGCTCTATAAACCCACAAAAAAAAAATTTCATGTTCCCTCTGTATTTAAGAGTTCCCTTCCTTTATTACAATAACAAAATAGATGGTGAGCTCTCACCTTTCTTCTGATCTGTTTCTCAGAAAGGGTTTGCTGATTTGTAAATGTACATCTGAATAAAAGTTGGATATGTTATTTAATGAAGATAGGATCACTCTAAAATCCCAATTTCTTCAATCGGCATTGTTGATGAGATTAAACACAGTTTAATACAAAATTAAATAAATCAATAGCCAGAATGCCCACTTTTGTGCTCTCATTCTGTGGTAGATATTCCACTTGTATAGCCAATTTGAAAAAAAATGCATCTGATTGTCATTAGTTCACCAAATTTTGAGATACCTGGTTGATACAATGTGGGAACCGGCGGTGATGGAGGAGATCGGCGAGGGAATCGACGGTGGAGATTGTCGGTGCCGTGGAACGGATCGACGGTGGAGGAGGTCGACAATGGAGTGGATCGGGGACTGAGAGGTGATAAGTCAGTAAGAATAGGTAGGGTTTTGGTTAGGATTTTTTAACTGTATTTGTGTTTGATTTAATTTTGATGAAACGTCATGTAGCTCCCTCAAAACTTACAAAAATCGAAAACAGTCCTTGTAAAATCAATATAAATATTTAGGTTTCTATCTTTTGACAAGGAGCAGGGCGGACCTAAAGGTTGGCTCGGTCGGGCTACAGCCCGGCCCAGATTTTATTTTTTATTTTTTTTGTTATTTATTATATATATTGAGATAATATTACGTATAAACTTTTTTTCAATCATAATTTCAATTTACACATATTTTGATTTTTTTTTAAATAATATATACTTCATTTAATGAGATACATACTTTTATAAAAAAATTAAGCATATACTATAATAATTGAATGAATACATTTATAGAAAATGTGTAAAATTTCTATAGAAACATATACCTTGTTATTGTAAATATATGATCCGGTGATTTTTTTATTAACACATATAAGACTGAAATTAGAACTGAAAAAAAAATGACATGTCCAACCACTTCTGCACCCCCATTTGCAATCTCTTTTTTTAAAAAAAATTATGCACTCTCCTATCGAAGTACATGTTGTTATATGAAGTGATATATAAACTGTCACTAGTGTATTTTTTTCATTATGAATAAATAATTTTTTATTCCACACGCTATGATACACTGTATATGGGGTTATAAAAATGATTGAGTGTCTTTTAAATATCATATTATTTGGTATATAAAATAATTACATCAAAGAAGAATAAAAATCTTTCTATATTAGTATTTAATATAGCCCACCCAAAAATATTGTCCTGGATCCGCCCCTGACAAGGAGGTTTATGGTTTTAGTCACTCAGTCAATATTAAGTTAGTGTAAAGAGCATATTACATGAATATTCTATTTTAATTAACAGAACTCTTGAAAATAGTGTTCAAATAAGTCCTTTAAAAACTATTAAAATCTAAAGCTGTCATTTTTATGACCGAAATACCCTTTAAATGTGGAAATACCAAGAATGCCCTTATCACTTCCACTAAGAAGCCTCATGTGATAAGAAAATTGTGTATTTTTATTATAAAAATAAATTTTAAAATCATATTTAAAAAATTGTTTATATGTGCATTAAAAATATAAATTTAATTAGATTTTATGAATATGTAATATAGATTTTTTTAATTCATTTTAATTAATTTGTTAGAGAATAAAGATAATCCATGTTTGCGGGAGCGTAATTGTTTTTAAATTTTTTTTTTTGTATTTTGGACCCTCATATTCTTCAATTTTTTTTTTTACTTATGTTTGTATTTTTTTTACTAAAGTCCTGTTTAGAAACAGGTTTAGAGATACAGTTGAAATCCTCAAACCCATTTTCAAAAAAAAAATGCAGCTTCATTAAAAGCTGTAGGCACAATTTTTACAAAAAAAAATGTCATAAAGTTAGCTTTTTTATAATTTGTAGAGAGGCAGCTTCTTGCAAACTCAGTTTTAAACTCAGTTTTTTTACACAAGCTAACTAAACATATTTCCAAATATGAGTGTTTTTGGGTTTCTAGGAAGCTAAGTTTTTCGATTCGTTTCCAAATAGAAAAAAAGTTACAATTTAATTAAAAATTGCATACATTTTTTTGCAAAAAAATGTCAAAAACCTAGCCTTTTTCATGATCTATAAAGAGATAGTTTTTTGTAAACTCAATTTTAAACTTAACTTTTGAGAAAAAAAAAAACTAACTTTCAAATCTTTTTTCAAATGGGGGCGATATGAAATTATTCCTTATGTAATAAAAGATCATTTTAACTATTACACAAGAATAAGCTATTTTACCGTTTATTCTAACAATTCTTTTTTTTAACAGTTTTAACAAACATGTCATTCACCTTCCTATGAGAGTAAATGTGAGCATTCTTATCACACACAAGGACAATATCCATTGCTTAAAAGAAAAATGATTTCCTTTTCATCACTTTTCTCTCGTAGATCTAGGTTTTTCTTTCCTTCATTTTAATCCAACACAAACATATCCTAAATAGGGTTTTGATTAGATTTTCGTGGACACCTTGATTTATCCATATCACAGCTATTCAGTATATAAAACACTAATGAAAAAAAAAAACTTATGTGCAAAAAATATAAATTATATGGTGATTCAACTTGGATGATTAGCAACAAAACTTGCCAGACATAGATTGTGTTTGGTTGTATGATTGCAAAACTAATTTTAGATAAAAACTGAATTTCAAACTTATTTTTTAAGAAGCAACTCAAGTTTTGGACACTTTTTCATAAAAAAATCTGTCTATAACTTTTATTCCAATTTTTCTGTTTGAAAATAAATATGGAAAAAACATCTTTCTGTAAACTCAAAAATTGATCAAACTCGTTTTCAAACAAAGCATGCATATATAATTAACAAAACAATGCATAATTTGTTGTTTGTATGCCAATTTTTTATTTTCCAATTGAGACCCCGATTTTGATGCAGAATCCCTGTTGTGATGGCCCACCATTAGAGCACCTCCAACCGATCGCCAAAACTTCAAAATGCAGCTCGTTTGGACTCCAATCGTCCACCAGAAAGGGCCTCCATTTTTGGAGGCCCTCTATTGAGAGTGAGACTATATTTGGAGGCTCACTGTAGAGGTTTGTTATTGAGGTGTTAATTTCTCCCTTTAGTAAAATGTATATTTTAGTGGGAATAGAACTCCAAAGGATTTGTACTTTAGGGATATTTGGTGGAAAAAAAACTTGAATTTTATGAATTTTTTTACTGTGCCTTTAGAGTGCTGTCGTGCGACCTCTTTATAGGCTGCCTGCGTACCCCTTGGAGATCAAACCACACGTAGTTCCTTTTCTTACTCTTGTAACTGCCTTGCCACTAAGTGTTTAGTGGGCTTTTTTTCACGGAAACATCCCCCGTGTTTATGCTCCACGTCGGGCCCTTAATTACCCACGTTTTGTTGGTAGTGGACCTTTATTGTCAATTTGACAGTTACATGCGTTAGTGGTCTTCTGACCGTTTTTTTAGTCTGCTCGTGGCCCTTTGGCCTGCTTGTTTTTCAGTCACATCTCTAAGTATATCGTGCAAGGTGAAAGATCGCCTGACCAGACCTCTTGTTTGGTCATGTTTTCCGTACTCGTTTGCGAGCAGTAAGATCGTCCAACCAAACCTCTAGTCTAATCGTACCTTAACTACTCGAGGGGACAGTCTTCCACGAGGCGTCTGACTGTCCGACAAGACCCTGGATCTACTCGTGCCAGTGCATCTTGGAATGTCATCATGAGATTATGGATTCGGATCCAGATTTGTGGGCTCCGAGTGTAATGACTCATATCCGCCTTAGTGTGACACGTGTCATATTGCATATTTTTACCTCCACAGTTATTATAATTATTTTTTATATAAAAGCATTTGATAACTTCTACTACATAATTTTACTTTTTATAGAACTAGTATCGTTGGATAGATGTCGTCGATACGATTCAAATTAGTTTAATATTGAATATGTTTAACATATGTTTTAAAATGCTATATATTTAATAATATTTTTTATTTTTTTACATTAATATTATATTGATTATTATTTGCACTTACGTACTAAAATATCATTTATTATAATCGAAACTGATAATACAACAAAAAAAAATTACATAAAAAATTAAATAAAACACAACACATAATAAATAGCATCTAGATCCAAATTGGAATCTAGAATCCGAAGATGGTAAGTACGATGAGCCTTCATTTGAACTCATTGTTCTATACAACTTCAAAGTTTGTGTATACAAAGAAGGTTATTTGATTTTCATTGGGGTTTATTGGTCACCTTGTCAGAAACTAATAATATTAAACTTTTACCGATTTTAAATTTCTTAATAATTTTCAATTATGTGTACTACATCAAAAAATAAGAGAGATTATAAATTAAAGTTTTATAAAAAAAATAATATATAAAAATAGAATAGAGATGAAAATAGATATTGTGGTTGGAGTTAAAAAATGAACAGTGAGACTCTAAAACCACTTTTTGATTTTTTTAATGCATTTTGGCAGGATGCTCTTACATCCTTCGAATGCACAAAATTTAGTTGCCATGTTTTGTCACCATCTTGTGTTTGAATATATTTTCATGGAAACTGAGACCTATTTCCAGCTCCATCAATGAAATACATATTATTATAAAATACATATATTTTTTTATCTTAAATTTTTTTTTTAATCAAACATACACTTTGGAGTATATAATGCAATAAGATGCTATATGCTCTGCTAATAGCCTAATAGAGTGCATGATTGTCTGTAGGAAACGTCTCTGGACTACAGAATGAAATTACAAACGGGATTGAGTGTACTATTTTCATGCATAAATAAGGCAAACATGCACCCCCAAGATGTGGCACCTTCTGCAGCAGAAACTGCTAATCCTCTACATAGATCAAATGAATGCCACTTTTTCTTTCAAGCTTCTCATCTCTCTCTTATCATTTCCATCAAAAACCTTGTTAATATAAAAATTAAAAACTGAAGAAAACTAGGATTAAATAACACAAGAAGAGTCCCCAGTAAAAGCTTTCAGGCGTACTACGTAAATTTACGGTGCCGTATATAGTGAAGTACACCGTTCTCCAAACACGTATTCGACATCTTCAACCACAACAGAACCACTTATTCTGCAATCCAAAATAAAAAACGATAAGGATTCTTAAACTGAAATTTACATATTCCGCTTTCATGATTCATTCATTTCAGTCAAGTATTTGAAAAACATCCATAAAAATCATATATACCCCATATTAAAATAAATACGGATTTCAAGGTGGTAGTGCACCGCGCGTGCTTACCCCTCCCGTCATTTGTTTTCACTTTTTGCACTACCTATGTTTTTCTTCTTCTGTTTTTTTCAACTCATTCAGTCTTGTTCTTTCGATTCGTTGAAATAGAATTTGACTACATTTTCCTCAAAAAAAAAATTATCTTGTAAAATAATCCTCAAATTTAATTGCACCCTTTTTCTATGATCTCTAAAAGAGGTGAGAAGTCCTAGAGTTTTGATTATAACTTTAAATTTGTATATTTGCACCATTTCCCAATACCTAACATGTAATTTCAGCAACTCAACTAATGTTGTTATCCTGACATGTTAATTATATGAAAAATATATGTATCCGGAAGATTTAGGATCAGATACATATGTTAAACTATTTGATCCATATCCCATACGGTCACATGGTAGTGAATAACATACTTATCTTGCTACATTATCGCCATGTCATTTGAATACAAATCAGCAAATTGGATCAAGTAAATGGAATGGTGCAAGCAAGCCACTGGTCATTTCAGTTGGAAATGTCTATAACTGGTGTTCCGTTGGTTCATTTATCTAGGATTCTGGAACCAGTCAGGTATATACATTCATTTGAAGGGTATATAATATACCTTCCAAATAGTGTTGGTTAGAATATTATTCACTAATTAAGAATTAAGATACAAAAAAAAAAAAAAAAAACCAGGAACCAAGAAATTGTACCCTTTTAGGATAATCATAGGTATCTTCTCTTTTACTTCCTCCTCCGCCGCCGTTCCTCCGTGGTGATGCCACAGCCCCCGTGCTGGTGCTGGTCTTCTTCTCGTCTCGAGCCTTGTTGAATATCACGGTGAACCCCTCGGCCGAGGCAGGATTGTTCACATCCCATTCGCCGAATTTTGGCAATGGCCGACCCTTGTCCTGCTGCATCCAAACCATGTCAACAACCATTCCTAAAATGATCTGATTCTCAAATGGAATTCATGTTGTAGAAATTTCAAATAATATGCTGCATCTGCAGAACCTAAGCATAGAAAATTCTACCCCCTACTTGGATTCAGATAATATTTAATAAAATGGTTATTAAGTAATATAATAGAGAATCAGATGATTTCATATTTGATTGTCTTTTGTGTTTATTTCATTATATTTCTAGGCATTATCTCCTCTGCTTATAATCATTATAATTTATTCATACTAAACAAGCAATTTTGTTTTCCTTTCAGAATCGAATGAAACCTGATGTCTAAAATTTCAAGGATATATTGTCTGATAGGTTGCATGTATTGACATTTTCACAAAGACCAATCAAGCATAATATCTTTTAATCATCATTTAATACCTCCAAATAAAAAAAAGAACAAAAATCACCTAACACATCCAAAATTCCAAAATCATAAACATTACCTTTCTTTTCTTTACTTTTCAATCTTCTACTCTCTCTTTTTTCAATTTTTTCAGATGAGTTTTCATGTTTCAATATATACATAAAATCTAATGCAGATTACCCAAATATTCAAATCTCCACAAGAACCACCAAAATTGGCACCTCATGCCATTGTTCTATTTATTCATTTTGCAGCGACAGAAACCTTCATAGATCCAAAATCAATACATTTCAAAAACCATGCATAACCAATAAAGTAACAAATTCATTCTTAAAATCCAAAATTTCCAACCTGTACAATTCATTCCTAAAAGAGAGATGTGAATTCAAAATGCATCATCACAAATCATAAAAGTTTTTTTTTTAAAATCCAATATCAATACCCATTCTTCCAAACAAACATTCAAATCCTCACAAAAAACATATACCCAAAACACCAAAATCATTCCTTCCTCAAAACCAATGAAACCAAACCAAAATAACCCAAACAAAACTTACCGACGACATGAATGGATTTGGAGTTTGGTTGGATAGAGAGAGGAGGAAGATAACAAAATTATTCTTTTTGTTTTTGGTTTGGTTTTCTTTAGGAGAAGAACAAACAAGGAAGACCGGGTCTTATAAGGAGAAAAAACAAAAACCAAAACGGGGGACAGCGAAAAGAAAGGAAGGGAAAGTAATGGAGACGACGAGGTTGACACGTCCCTCACACGTCACTCTCTTCTTTTTTTTTGAGAAAATAATTAAAGATCCTGGAGACACTTAGAGCATCTCCAATGTATATGTTAACTCACTAGTTAGTATCATATGTTTACAAAAGATGTAAAAATAGTGCTCCAATGAAAGTGTTAAGGGAATGTTAAATGTGGGCCCCACCTGTCATATGTTATCTTCCATGTTAACTTTAGCTAGTGTTTTAGCTAGCCAAATGTGGGCTCCACCATTTAAAATATTCAAAAAAATATTAATTTGGGTGAGTGGAGAGATTTGAGTTGGTGGAGAGGTGGGCCCACTATTATCTTGAATAGCTATTTAGCTAGTCCATTGGAGCAACAACAACCAACTAAATGAGAGAGTAGTAAATGAGTGTCTAGTGGAGGGTTAAAGTGCTGACATGGCACTTTAACATCTTGTTTAGTTAGCATATCCACTGGAGATGCTCTTATATAATAAAAATAAGTCCATTGACTTTTTCTTTGTTTTTTTAGGTCTTTAAAGTACTAGATATATTATGTTTGAGTCCCTGGCACTAACTGCCATCCCATTTTTTGGTCCGTTCTCTCCGTTATGCCCTTCATTAAACCCATGTTCTCTCTCCCCATTAAAATCTAAAAGTTTTTTTTTCCCCCAAAACAACTCCCTCTTCCTCCCCTACCATCTTCTAAACCTTAATCTCCCATCCACACGAAGACCTCCTCCGATCCCCCCATTCTCGTCGTCCACGCTGTGAAATCCGACTCCGAATAGCATCAACGGCGATAGATCCGGCTCCGAAGAGTATCGACAGATCGGAAAGTATGCATATGAGAGCTATATATGCTTATATGTACATTATTTTTCTTTCCTTTGACTTGAAGACAATGAAATCTATGTTTATTCTTTCTTGATTGTACAAGAAGATTGTTCTATGACTTCTCTGTTTTCATTGGTAATCTTTCGATGTACACTGATATTCTTCTTATGTACACCCTAATTTATTTTTTTGATTATGTAGCCCTAGCCCCAGATGACATTTTGATTGGCAATGAAATGTTTTTTATTTATGCCCTATGGATGTTTGATTGGCAATGGTAAATGTAAAATTTATGAGATATCTCATCCACTGTGCACCGTTTATTTTCATATGTACACCTTTATGTATTCTTGTCATTGTGTATCCTCAACCCTAGGTTACTATGGAATGTTATCTAAACTTAGATTACATATAGGTTTGTTTATGAAGGTTTGATTAGTCTTAAAAATTTGGTCAAGCAAATGTTGGTTGTTTATAATTACATTATATTTGTGCACTGATATTCTTCCTATGTGCACCCAGGTAAACTCATAATTCATTGTCCTACAGTTATTCTTGATCTTATTGCCCAGAAAATGATTTTTTTCATTACTGACATCTATTTTTGTTGTCATGGTATGCAGAAGACACTGAAGAATAGTCATCCCCTTACAGAAGACTCCGTGTCAGCTGAAGCTTACATGAGTACTTTGTCCGGATTTTTTAGGGGATCCACCATAGAAATGCTGGGACATTGACATGGTTCTTATGCCCGTCTACTCTACGGTCAAGGAGTGCTAACATTGACATCTGTTAGTGGTTGATTTTAAAGGCCATCGATTCATAGAGTACAACTAAATGAAAACTGTTGTTGGGTTTGCATAAACGACAGGAACAGTATGAATATATAGACAACAAATGTAATTATTGTGATTGTTGAAATACATGAACAGTCTGAGATTGTTTTTTATAGTTTAAAGGATATGGGATTATTTGAAATGTGTTTATGAAGTTAAATTTATGTTTAAAATGTGTTTATGAAGTTTAATTTATGGTTGAAATGTGTTTATGAAGTTTAATATATGTTTGAAATGTGTTTATGAAGTTTAATTTAGGTTTGAAATGTGTTTATGAAATGAAATTTATGTTTGAAATGTGTTTTATAGGTTATGTGTTACACTATGTACACTGTTATGAACAGTATGTACACTGTTATACCTGTTGTATGTCCATATCAGGTTCACAGGTGACCATATGTACACTGTTATTCTCAATTTGTACATTTTTATACTTGTTACCGGTTCTATGTGTTACATTATGTATACTGTTATCAACAATATGTACACTATTATACCTGTTACAAGTTCTGTATGTTACACTATGTACACTGTTATGAACGGTATGTATACTGTTATACCTGTTACAGGTGGCTTGCATGTAGCCTTTCCCCCACAGCGGGCTCATGCCGTGACGTCATCCCTGTCTCATAGCTGAGACATTAAGTCCACGATCCTGCTCACATCTTTCAGTTCGAGCGGCTCATCCTCGCGCTGGATTTGTCGTTCGTGAAGTAGTTGATCGAGAACATGGACCAATGCGAGAAGAGGCTCCGCACCAAGACCGTTCCTTCGGCTAAAGTGCGTGGTAGCACCAGTTTGGTGCGCGGACCGCTTGGGAGCCAATGGACTCTATGAGTGACACTTCTACGTTCGGACTTCCCTTTGAGTTTCCTTAAATTTCGAGGACTAAATTTCCTAAGGGGGGGAGAATGTTAGACCTGTGTCATTTAGAGTCCTAATTACGATCGGAGTGGCTAAAATTTTGATTTTTAGCTACCTTCTGGGGTTTAAGGACTCTGATTGAAGATATAACTACATATTATGGGTCCTGGTACTGTTTAGTACTGCCCATAAAATTTTCGTTTAATTCCGATAACGTTTTTGGAATTATGCAGTTTCGGATTGGCATTCGGATTTGATTTTATAAAAATCCAAGATGAAGAGCTAAAAATCCGATATTATTACGAGATGTTCAGTTTTGAGATAGCTTCCATATAGAAGTGGAATTGGATCAACTGGATTCGTATATTAAAAGTTATGGGTATTTTTCCGAGTATACCCCGAAGTTGAGAAATCCAGGCAGCAGCCCTGTAAGATGTTTAGCCTAGATTTTGGAATAGCTGGAGAGGAGGTTATTTGATCTGGGTGTAAACATGAAAGCTGTAGATAATCTTCTTAGCTTTCCAATGCCACTGGAATCGTGCAATTCTGAGCTGTATTGAGGAAGTTATGGTCGTTTAAGTGAAGTCTGCGCAGAGGTTTTAAGTCCGAGGATGACTTGGTCATTTACTCGACCTTTGCTTATTTAACCCCAAATGTGCACGACTTTGGCTCACTTTCTCACCTCTTTTGGATCTGGTCCAGCCCTAGATGAAGGCTTGGGTGGAGGAGGTGGTGGTGATGGAGAAGAAGAGGTTTAAAAAGGTGAGTTGTTGAGGTTGTTGTTGTTGTTGTTGCTTCCCCTCCTCTCTTCCTCCCCCTCAATTGTTTTCCCTTCCCCTTTGGATTTCAGCCCCCCAAATGGTTGTTAAAATGCCTAAGTGAAGCCATGTAGAGAAGAGAAGCCCAAGTTGAGGCGGTGGCAGTGGTGGTGGCGGCCGAGGTGGTTGCGGGCGTACGGATGAGCCCCCACACCTCCCCCTTCCCTTCCCCTCTCTTTTGGTGAGTTCCTCCTCTTCTTTAATCAGTTTTTATGGCTTTGGGGGTGCTAGGGAGGGCATGCATGGGTGGTGTTTGAGTTTGGGTGCATGTGGGAGGCTTGGGGGAGGGCTTGGGATGCTGGGCGTGCACGGGAGGCTGTCCGCGCGCGTGTGCGCGCAGGCTGGCGCGCAGGCTGGCGCTAGCGGGCGCGTACGCGCGGGCGTGCGCGCGGGGCCGCGTGCGGGGCACCCGGGGCCATGCCCGGGGGCTCCCGGGGGTGTGTATGGTGCTGCCCGAGGCCGGTTTGGCCGTGCTGAGGGTCAGCACCGTCGGGTGGGTGTCCGGGGGGCTCGGGCACGCGTGCGTGCATCCATGCTTGCGTGCGTTCGAGCCCGTATTCGTGGATGTCTAGCCGTAGACATCCCTAATTGTTTCTATGTGTTTGTTTGTTGTTTTACTCACCCCTTTTTGGTACCCTTACCTTGCAGACCTCGTCGGATGGGATGCGCGTCGATCCGGGTATCGGTGAGTGGTTCGATCCAACACTTCGGGACGCGCTCAATGCACGTAGTCATGCACCGCACGTCCTTGGGGCATCTTAACCCCTAAATATGCTAGATATTTGTATGTTAGGGTTGTATAGCTCGTATATTGCGTAGAACCCCTATTCTACCCTATACTTGCTTATGTATGTATTCATGTTTGAATAAATGTGTTTTCATGCGCCCCTTGTGTTTTGGGCATATATTTTCGAATGAGTGTATGGATGTATAGAATATGAATGCCTTAGGTAGTATTGTAATACTCCTCTCCCCCTATATTAATTATATCCAGCATGTTAAACCTTGGGTTAATAACCGGATGCGTACTAATATTCCTTTACGATTAGACTGGAGGAATGGTGTAGTTGTTGCACCCATCTGTTGGGGCAAAGCTAGGACCAGCTTTTCGGAGAGGATGAGACTTTCCCTCTCTCTCGCCCTCCCTCTTTGCGTAAACTGAGTAAGTAGATATGATTCCTACTTGACTCAGGTTCGCTTGGGATTATCGGTATGCATCGGTTAGTGCGCGAGATCACGCTTAACCCTCCCCCTTGGAGTTGGTGATATCCAACGCCTGCTTGAGTCATCCTTTACATGATTGAATGTTTATTATGGCCTTATAAGCATGTTTAAGTGGGTCATACCTTGTATGCATATTGTATGATTTGTTGTTTATGATGTAAATCCATGTTAGGGAGTACCCCTATAGTTATATATATATATATATTATTGTGCATGTGGCACATATTATCATGTTATGATTCTCCTCATATATATATATGTGCGCATGTTAACTAATTTGGCCTATCCGTAATAGGCAGGGTATGACCCGCGGTCGGGTCGTACCCTATTAGTTTAAACGCCAGCGATGTAATCGTCCCTTGCATCCGAGTGATGCATTCGTATCGAATTCTGAAGAATTCATCGTGGCATCGACTTTGTTAAACCGATAGCTACGGCATTAACTTGGGCCTACCCGGGCTAGGCGTGTGTCTGAACCGCCTATTGGGTTATGCCCCTGGCTTTTCTACACGAGTGTAGAGATAGTCCTCGCTTTCGAGTGACGCCTCCGTGAGGGAATACAAGAGTATGCGATATCATCGATATATGTGTGTAAGCACCAAGGGTAGTTGGCTTTCCCATAGGGTTCGCATTGCGAACGCAAGGTGCTTCCTCCTGACATCGTCATGAGTCGAAGCTACCCGACATACAAGCTGTCCTGTAGGGTGCCACCACTTGTAGGTGCTACCGATGCGTGCCGCGGTACACATCTAGGGAATGTACTGATCGTGGAAGGCCGACAGGTAGAGGCTGCACGGGAGAGAGCTACCAAGTGATATTTCGGGCTTCAAGTCGTTCTCCCCTTCGTCGGATCCGTGTTGAAGCTGCCCGGTTCGTAGTTGTCCTGTGGGGTGCTCCCAGACGTATTTATGACACCTATTGGTGCGCCCATATGGTAGAGATAGCGGTCATGGAGAGGCTACCAGGTAGAGGCTCCCCGGGAGAGGGCTACCGGATGACGATGGGTGTAGAGCAACTGAGTTCGTTTCAAAAGTCCCTAGAGTCACCCCTCCGGGGGCTAGGGTGAGGATGAGTTGTTGTCACGTCGCCACGTGACCCAAATACCCATCGAGTATTCTCTGGGTTTGTTACTTTGACGCTTGAGGTATCGAAGTATATCTCTACCTCGTAGCAGATGGACGCGTTGTGTCTCGTTAACCAGTAACACGTGGTGTTATGGTTAACCCTCGTTTGTCCCCGGGTCTCCCTGGAGCTCCCCTTCGGGGTCGGGGCGACGAATGTGTTGAGTCACGTCGCTACGTGACCCATTTGTTTGTTCACCCGTTCCCATATTTATTGGGTCTGGTTAAGTATCGATGTTGAGAGACAGCGATGACAACTATCTCTATGTAGATGATCACAATAGTGTTGTTTAGACCAGTAATTCCGCGTCTCCTTGACAAACGGTATGGTCTCTCCCCAAGAGTCCCAAGAGTCTCCCTTCGGGAGTGAGGGTGTGGGTGAGATGGGTTGCACCGCCGTGTGACCCTATTATCCATTGGGTTTCAACCCATGTCTTTCCTTGAAAAGAAATGGCCTTAACATTAAATTGTTATAGTGGTGTTCGGTTTCCGACCACTCACTGAGCTTGTAGCTCACCCCTCGCATATTGTTTTTTTTACAGGGACGTTGTTGGGCGTGGAGCTGGAGTTTCCCTATGGCGTGGTCTTGCGTGCGTGGAAACGTTCTGTCCGGCGGATTGGCGAGTGCGAGGCTGTCAGCAGTCCTAGAGTCTTGTGTATTGGTAATTCGTGCGTGTGGCACTTGTTGTATTTTATTGGCTAGACTTGGCTCTCACAGGACAGTGATTGTGTATTCGAGTCTGTAATAATATTTTTGGTTTACAGACTTATTGATAGTTTATGCTTCTGTTTTTCAGTTGTATTATCAGTTGTCATTGCTTCATTAGCCTTGTGTATTGTTTATTGGAGTCGTTGTTGACCTCTTGTTTATGATAGCTGATATTATATTATTGCCACGTCTCGGGGACGGCCGCCCTGGGGCGTGACATTTTGAATTCGAAATTCGCCCAGATCGATGGATCTTATTGAGCCCGTCGCCCACACATCCGACGACTCCTTGAGGATCCGTCGCCCATATAACCCGACGGCTCCTCTTGGATCCGTCGTCGATGTGCCCGACGGCACCTAACTGATCCGTCAGGCACTGCCTGACCCGATAAAGTCACAGTTGTTACATGATTTCCCCCTTAAAGGAATTTTGTCCTCAAAATTCAAGTCATACTTGAGGAAGATGCAAACAATGCCAGATACTTCTCTCGCAATTCGTCTTCGCGTTCCCAAGTCATTTCGGGCACTTCCGAATGATACTGCCACTGCACTTTGACCAACGGAATGGTCTTGTTGCGCAAGACTTGCTCCTTGCGATCTAAGATCTTCACCGGTCGCTTGACAATAGATAGGTCTTCTTGCACTTGAACTAAATCTGGTTCGATGATATGAGAAGGGTCATGCACATATTTCCTTAGTATTGACACGTGAAATACATTGTGCACACGGTCCAACTGCGACGGCAATGCCAAACGATATGTCACTGGCTCAACCCTCTCCAGAATTTCGAATGGTCTGATGAAACGTGGATTCAGCTTTCCCCGTTGTTTGAATCGAACTACTCCCTTAGATGGAGATATTTTCAGGAACATATGATCTCCCACCGCGAACTCCAACTCCCGCCTACGGTTGTCGGCATAGCTTTTCTGTCTGCTCTGCGCTGTTCGAAGTCGATCATGAGCCACTTTCACCTTGTCAATCGTATCCTGTACGAGGTCTGGCTCAAAAAGACTTCTCTCACCAACTTCATCCCAGCACAGAGGTGTGCGGCAATTTCTTCCATACAAAGCTTCGAACGGCGATATCTGAATGCTTGCTTGGAAGCTATTGTTGTACGCAAATTCTGTCAAACCTAGGTGATCCTCCCAGCTTCCGCCGAAATCAATCACACAACCCCTCAACATGTCTTCCAATATCTGGATCGTTCTCTCAGACTGACCATCTGATTGAGGGTGAAATGTTGTGCTGAAGTTCAACCTCGTCCGTAGTGCCGTTTGAAGAGCACTCCAAAATCGTGAGATGAAACAGGAATCACGATCCGAAACAATACTGACTGGAGCTCCATGGAGATGAACAATTTCACGATCATACAACTTCGCCAGTGTTTCCAGTGAATCATTCACGCGCATTGCCAGAAAATGTGTAGACTTCGTCAATCGATCCACTACAACCCAAACGGCATCATGTCCTTTCTTTGACTTTGGTAGACCAGTTACAAAGTCCATGGTGACATGCTCCCACTTCCATTCCAGAATTTCTAATAGTTGCAACTTTCCAGCTGGACTTTAGTGTTCCGCCTTAACTTTCTGACACACCAAACATCTCGACACATACTCAGCAATATCTTTCTTCATCCCATTCCATCAGAAGTTCAATTTGAGATTTCGATACATCTTTGTACCCCCAGGGTGTACAATGTATCGAGACCTGTGTGCTTCATCAAGGATCCTCTTTTTCAACTCGGCGTCTGCAGGAATGCAAACATGACCTCGATAACAAAGGACTCCATTAGCTCAGATGGCAAAGTCTGGCTTCAATCCTTGGTTCTTCTTAGATGAGATCTTCTTCAACTCTTCATCCTCCATCTGTGCCTTCTTTATTTTATCGACGATGTCACGCCCTAGGGCGGCCGTCCCCAAGACATAACAAATATATATATGATATCAACAATCCATACACGAGATCAAATAAGGACTCCACAACATCAAAGGCAATAAAGCAAAAACCAACTAACTGACATCAAATATATACAAATAGCGGAACCTCAAACGACTAAGTCTGTAATTCAAAGACATATTTACAGACTAGAGTATACAATCAACTGTCCTGTGAGAGCCAATATACACAACAACAGACATCAACAGTCCACATACCGTGCACAAGCACAAGTATAATACATACAAGGAAAAGGGAATGCTGATAGCCTCTCACTCGCAAGACATCCAACGCGAACGCGGGTCTCCTACTCGTACTGCGCCAGGGGAGCTCTTCTCTTGGATCCGACTCAGCGTCAACTGGAGAAAAACATAAGCGAGGGGTGAGCTACAAGCTCAGTGAGTGGTCAGAAACCAAACACCAACATAATCATTCGATACTAAGGCAATCTCCTATCAAGGAAAGCCAAGGGTATAAACCCAACGGTTAACAAGGTCACACGGCGGTGCGACCATACCCTGCCCTCGCCCTAGCCCCCACAGGGGTAAACCTAGGGACTTAGAGGATAAAATTTGTTGTTCTACACCCTTGGTCCACCGGTAGCCCTTTCCCCGGGTAGCCTCTACCTGACATACTCCGACGATCAGTACACTGTCGACTGCAGCGATGGTACCTACAGATGGGAGCCCGGTGCCAGGACAGCGTTTCCGACGCCGGGAAGTTCCTACATGGATCCAACGAAGGGGAGAACGATTCATGCTCGCAATATCGTCTGGTTGCCCACCGTCATGCAATCTCTACCTGGTATGCTCCCATGATTAGTACATCAGCCGAATGCATCGGGAGTAGCTACAAGTGGGAGCCTTCTGACCAAGCAGCTTCAACATCGGGGCCACGACATATGACGATATTGGGAGGAACCACTACTTATTCGCAGCGCGAACCCTCTGGAAAAATCATCAACCCAAGCTGGTGGGTCGAGTATCAACTCGAGCCCACCACACTCACACCAACACCCTCACCTCCGAAGGGTGACCTAGGCTGTTGAGAGTAACTGTACCAATCCCTCACCTTCACCCCCAAAGGGGTGACCCAGGCTCTTGGGAAGAGACTAGATCGTTTCTAAGCCCTTGGTCCACCGATAGCCCTTTCCCCGGGTAGCCTCTACATGACATACTCCCACGATCAGTGCACTGTCGACCACAGCGATGGTACCTACAGATGGGAGCCCGGTGTCAGGACAGCGTTTCCGACGCCGAGAAGTTCCTACACGGATCCAACGAAGGGGAAAACAATCTACGCTCGCGAATACGATCTTCTTGGATCCGTCGTCACCGGTCATCAAACACCGATTAACCGCAACGAATTCTCATGAATTCCCTCCAAGGCGCGTAACTCAGATGCGGGGAAGTCATTTTATTCTAACTGTCAAAACCATGGTATGACCCCATAAGAGGTCATACACTTGTTTAATCTCACTAGACAAGGCTCATGGCCCGATAAGCATATATATATATGCAATCAATACCCAAGAATGGCTTACTTAACATGCATACATGAAGTCAAACAGACAAATACACAAATTACAACCTAACATACGTTGGATGACACCAACCTAGAAGTGAAGAGTTAAGCGCGATCTGCGCAACAACAGGTGCATGCCAATAATTCTAAGCAAGCCTGAGTCAAGTAGGAACTACATCTACTTACTCAGCTCGCGAAAAGTGGGAGGGCGAGAGAGAGGGAATGCCTCATCCTCTCTTAAAGCGGGTCATAATTTTTCCCTAACAGATGGGTGCAACAACTATACCACACCCTCAAATCCTAAATTAGAGGAATTTTATGCATACACCCCATTATTAACCCAAGTTAAACATGCTTGATAAATAGAGGTAGTATTTCAAACGAAATTACCTAAGTCATGCCATATTCTATACAATACATAGGCAAGTATATGGTAGAATAGGGGTTCTACACAATATACGAGCTATACAACCTAGCATGCATGATATCTAGCATATTTAGGGTGCAATTAAAGCCCCATGGAAGCGTGAAGCACGACTACATTAATCGAGCGCTCCCGGAAGGGTTGGAATCAAACCACTCACCGATACTCTGTTTGATGCGCGTCGAGTGGCAGCACGCGAGCAGGGTGAGCGAGGCAGCACGCACGTGGAACAGCACGCATGCGGGGCAGGCGGGGCAGCACGCACGCGAGACAACACGCACGCACGGGGCATCACCCGGGGTGCGCAGGCAGGGCAGGGCGTTCTGGGCATGCCGCCGGGCACGCTGGGAACGGGCGCCGGGCACGCTGGGAACGGGCGCCGGGCACGCTGGGAACAGGTGCCGGGCACGCTGGGAACAGGTGCTGGGAACGTCGCAGGACGCGCTGGGCAGAGTCGCTGGGCGCGCTGGGAACAGCTGCTGGGAACGCTGCCAGATGCGCTGGGCAGAATCGCTGGGCGCGCTGGGAACAGGCGCTGGGAACGCTGCCGGACGCGCTGGGCAGAATCGCTGGGCGCGCTGGGAACAGGCGCTGGGAACGCTGCCGGACGCGCTGGGCAGAGTCGCTGGGCGCGCTGGGAACACTGCCGGGCACAGACAGGGTCTGCTGGGGCACAATTGCTAGTGCTGCTAGGGCAGCAGGTGCTGGGCATTCTGGCACAGTTGCTGGGGCTGGCAGGGCACAGTTGCTGGGGCTGGCAGGGCACAGGTGCTGGGGCTGCTGGGCACAAGTGCTGGGGTTGCCAGGGCAGCAGACAAGGGCATGCTGGACACAGGCAGCACGCATGCGGGTATGCCAACACCCCTACACCCAAGCAACTAAGCACACACACACACACCACACAAACATAAATACAAACACATGGCATGCACCACCTACCAACACACCCAATGTGCCAAAAACTAGAAAAAGAAGAGGGGAAAGCTTACCAAGAGAGGGGGAGGGAAGGGGGAGGTGTGGGGGCTCACAAGCACGCCCACGACCACCTCAACCACTACCACCACAACCACCATCTCAGCCTCCACATCTCTTCTTCATGCTGAACCAGAGGAGAGGGGGAGCTAAAGGAGGAGGAGAGGAGAGGAAGGCCAAACAAGCACAAACACATCCACCTCTACTTGTTCCTTCTTCACCCATGATTTCCTTCCACTACATCTCCTCCAAAAGCACCATCAAAGACACACATAGGGCTGGACCAAGAGCAAAAGAGGGGAGAAAGTGAGCCCAAAGTCGTGCACATTGGGGCCTTTAAATAGGCAAAGTCGGACTGAATGTCCGAGCTGTCCTCGGACTAAAACCTCTGTACAACCTTCACTTAAACGGCCATAGCTTCCTCAATACAGCTCTGAATTGCACGATTCCAGTGGCATTGGAAAGATAAGAAGATTATCTACAGCTTTTATGTTTACAACTACATCAAATAACCCCTCCAGCTATTCCGAAATCTAGGCTAAACATCTTACAGGGCTGCTGCCTGGATTTCTCATCTTCGGGGTATACTCGGAAAAATACCCATAACTTTTGATACACGAATCTTGTTGATCCAATTCCACTTCTATAAGGAAGCTATCTCAAAACTGAACATTTTATGATAATATCGGATTTTTACCTCTTTCATCTTAGATTTTAACAAAAAATTAAATCCGAATACCAATCCGAAACTGCATAATTCCAAAAACATTATCGGAATTAAACGAAAATTTTATGGGCGGTACTAAAGAGTACCAGGACCCATAATATGCAGTTACATAATATGCAGTTATATCTTCAATCAGAGTTCTCAAACCTCAGCAGGTAGCTAAAAACCAAAATTTTAGCGACTCCGATCGAAATTAGGACTCTAAATGACACAGGTCTAACAGACGCGATTTGGCTTAACAACAAGCCGCGCAATGAAACCTTTCTCTAATGTACGTATCACACTGAAAATATCGGCAGCTTCATTCAAAAGCTTCCATTGGCCAACCATCATGTGCGATAAAATTCTCGAAGGTTTACGACTTAGCGCATCCGCGACCACATTAGCCTTGCCGGGGTGATACTGGATTTTGCAATCGTAGTCTTTCACAAATTCAACTCATCACCTCTGTCGATTATTCAAATCAGGCTGAGATTGCAGATATGTCAGACTTTTATGGTCAGTGAAGACTTCAAACTCCTCACCGTAGAGATAATGTCTCCAAATCTTTAGAACAAAGATTATTGCTGCTAATTCCAAGTCATGAGTGGGATAATTCACTTCATGCACCTTTAGCTGACGAGATGCATAAGTGACTACCTTCCCATTTTGCATTAACACAGAACCCAAGCCTTGATGAGAAGCATCGCAATACACTACGTAACCATCAGGACCAGATGGAATGGTCAAAATAGGAGCAGACGTAAGTCTCCGCTTCAGCTCTTGGAAACTCTTCTCACACTGCTCTAACCAGACATACTTGGCATTTTTCTGAGTTAGACGGGTCAACAGAACCGCAATCCTTGTGAAATCCTGAACGAATCTTCGATAGTAACCTGCTAAGCCCAAAAAACTCTGAATCTCCATAGCATTCATCGGATGCTTCCACTCCATCACCGCCTTGATCTTTGAGGGGTCGACTGATATTCCGGCTTCAGAGATAACATGACCCAGAAATGCCACGCTCTCCAACCAGAATTCGCACTTGCTGAACTTCACATAGAGTTGATGTTCCTTCAATTTCCGAAGAACCAAGCGAACATGTTCAACATGCTCTTCCTTATTTTTTGAGTATATCAGGATGTCATCAATGAAGACAACCACGAACTCATCAAGGAAAGGCTTAAAGACCCTATTCATCAAGTCCATGAATGCTACAGGGGCATTTGTCAGACCAAATGGCATGGCCAAAAATTCATAATGCCCATATCGAGTACGAAATGCCATCTTCGGAATATCCTCCTTCTTGATCTTCAACTGGTAATAGCCTGACCTTAAGTCGATCTAGGAGAAGACCGTAGCTCCCTGAAGTTGATCGAACATGTCATCTATTCTTGAAAGAGGATATCGGTTCTTGATCGTCTTCTGATTCAACTGACGGTAATCGATGCATAAGCACAAGGAACCGTCCTTCTTTCTGACGAATAACACTGGTGCACCCCAAGGAGATACACTAGGTCGTGCAAATCCTTTCTCCAGCAGTTCCTCCAATTGAGCCTTCAACTCTGCCAATTCTGCAGGTGCCATACGATAAGGAGCTTTCGATATCGGTTCTGTACCGGGAATTAGATCAATAGAGAATTCAATCTCATGATCAGGTGGCAGTCCCGGTAGATCATATGGAAAAACTTCTAGAAATTATGCGACCATTGATGTTCCTTCGATACTTGCTTTCACCGCCTTAGTATCCACAATGCTTGCTATGTATCCCATGCAATCACTCTTCAGAAGATGTTGTGCTTGCAATGCCGAAATATGACCCATTGGTCCAACACCTCCATCGCCGACGAATCGCAACGTTCGTAACCCTGGGATGTTGAACGATACTGTCTTTGAAAAATAGTCCACGTTAGCATGATAGGCAGAGAGCCAATCCATGCCAATGATGACATCGAACTTTTGGAACTCTAAGAGTAAGAGATTCACCACCAAACATTGGTCTTCTATCTGAACTATGCACCCTCGGTAGATTGATCGGATGGTGACTAATTCGCCAGTAGAAGTTGCAACAATAAAAAGTTTCTCAAGAGAACTCGGCACTAGACTCGCACGATTTACAAATTCGGCAGACACAAATGAGTGCAAAGCTCCAGAATCGAATAATATGAATGCATCATAACCAGTGACAGAAACGGTACCTTGAACGACTTCATCAGTCGCGCGAACATCTCCCACAGACAGGGCTGCGGTTGACTATGAGAACTCAAAGTTCCTTATCCTCCAATGTTTTTCTGCCTTGGGGCTCCGCCTTGCACCTTTCTTGGTTCAGTGCAGTCAGCCTGACAATGTCCCAACTTTCCGTAATCATAGCACGCATGGCTGTCTCTCCGCTGTTGGGGACATTCGATAGACTTGTGTCCCGGCTCCTGGCAGTTGTAGCAGATAATTTTTTCGCGCACTTCTCATCCTCAATTATAGTTGACAAAGTTCCTCTTTAGATTATCCGTCCTCTGACCACCACCGAAAGATTGATTATTTCGGTTCTTCATACGGACTTCGTTCTCCCTCTTCCACTCTAAGCAGTCCTGTTCCGTGATAAGAGCGCAATCCTTCAGCTCTTCATAGACACGGATTCGGAGGTTCCGCAGTCTATGATGAATGTCTCTCCTTAGCCCTTCTTGGAAGCGACGACATTTCCACTTGGATGTAATGAGGCGAAAAGTGTGACAGTTCCAGGAATTTTTCCTCGTATTTGTAGATACTCCAATTTTGACCGTCCAGAGAGACAGAAAATACTTCAAGTAACACACGGAAATATCCCACATTTGAACATCTAAATAGAGAACCAAAGTTCAGGAAGCCCTAAACCCTAACCCTGACCTAAACCGGAAACCCTAACCCCCTAACCTAAACCGAAAACCCGACCTAGCCCTGACCCAAACCAGAAACCCTGACCTAAACCCCAACCCTAACCCTGACCTAAACCCCAACCCTAGCCCTGACCTAAACCTAAACCCCAACCCTAGCCCTGACTTAAACCTAAACCCCAAACCCTGGCCCCAAACCAGAACCCCACCTAAGAAAAACCCTAAAACCCAAAAACCCTGAGTCCCTGGCAAGGGGTGGCTAGACCTAACCAGCCGCCCCATACCAGGCGGCTAGTTAAAACTAGCCGCCCCCCCTGGCCGACTTTGGACCAGTCCCTGGATGGGATATAAAACAATATTTAATGCTGATCATTGCGGCGGGTCATGACCTTTAGCCGCCCAATCTTGGCCGGATCAACACAAGTAACCGACCCAAGCCACCGCCTGTCAGAGATGGGACGTTTGGCAGGTTATGATAGGGGCGGCTACCAAGAAGTAGCCGCCCCATCTTGGGCGGCTAGTTAGGACTAGCCGCCCTTCACCTGGTCCTAACAGAAGAACCAGAGAATTAATGAGGGGTCTAATCGAAGCCAACCCACTCCATTACCCCCTGGATCTTCCCCTGCCTCTCTTTTACTATAAATAGAGGAGGTTCCAAGCCTTACAACATCCACAACATCAACAACATCAACAAAACCAATCAACATCCACAAACCAATCAACAACCCACAATTCACATTCCCCACTAGAAATCCCAAGAGAGAGAGAGAGAGCCCCTTTTGTGAGAGAAATACCCATTCCCCCACATAAAATACCCTCTCATTCCACCCTCCAGAAATCCAGGCTAAACCTAGCTTAGCCTCTGTCCAAAAACCAAACCCATTTCCTACCAAAGTTCTGCCCAAACCACTTACACCCCCTATGTCCCAAGACTCCTTTAGTCAAGCCCCGGAAGTAGAATAGGATTATCTGTTTTTCACCTCTGTGTACGGTATATCTGTGTCTCAGAGCGGAGACCCCACAAACTCCCCACGTAGGCGATCAAATCCAACCCAACCCCTTTTCCTGCATTAGAAAAAGCAGGTGGCGATCACACAAACCCCTGAATCCTCTTGAGACGCTATCGGGTGCCTCAACCAGGAACGACACCCCTCACCCTTCCGAGAAGACGATCCGACCGAGCCCGCCAGGGCACGCATCCGATTCGAATCCCCGAAGAACCCCCACACACGCACGTGCACACCCGCGCACCGCCGGGACCCTTTCCGAAAGCACCGACAACACCACGCGGCCATTCAGACCCCTTCCCGACGATACCGACAAAATCTGGCGATCACGGTGGGACCTCCCTCGTGAAAAACAACAAAAGGGTAATCCTCTTCTGCCCCCCCTTTTACAAGCTTGACTAGAATGCTATCAACCCTCTAGGAAGGTTAGAGTTTCCCACCCTTCGAATCAGTTCCTCCTCTAATTCACATCACAGCATCATTTATTGCTTTGTAAGCCGCACACCGCTGCGCAATCCTTTACTGCTTTGTAAGCCGCACGCCGCTGCGCAATCCTTTACTGCTTTGTAAGCCGCACGTCGCTGCGCAATCCTTTACTGCCTTGTAAGCGGCACACCGCTGCGCAATCCTTTACTGCTTTGTAAGCCGCACACCGCTGCGCAATCCTTTACCGCTTTATTTACTGCTTTATATATGCATTCGTTCCCTTAAAACATTTCACACGCATCATGGAATCCCACGTAGAGGAGGAGATATTAGAGGAAAGAATCCACCAAGAGGGTCAGGCCACGCAATTCCTGACTCATCTAGAGGAAAAGATGGCCAGTCTAGGATACCAATCCGTAGAGGACATGTTTCATGACCTCGCCGACTACCGCCAGGTCAAAACCCTAAGACAGGAGGCCCCTGTCGAAACCCCTAAGGCCATTCCCAAGACCCCATTTACACCCAGTCACTCGGTCAACCCGAGCGTCTTTTCGTTCACCCCCCTTTCCCCCGTGAATCCAATATTCCCAACCGTTTCCTCCTCAAACCCGAGACCGCTAGGCAGCCCTCCCAGGGGAGAAACACTGGATGAAACCATCTGGAGAATCCTCTCCGAGACTGGTCCCTCAGCCCCCAAACACATGTCTCTACATAACCTGAGGCAAATCCCGTCAGTCCACCTACCGGAGGGATTGAAAATCCCCAAATTCTGCCGGTATAACGGTCGTGGAGACCTAGACATTCATTTAACTGCCTTTTATCTAGACGCACGCCCGTTTCTAGATAATCAGCCTCTGCTAGTCTTCTTCTTCCAGAAATCATTGGAAGGAGAAGCACTACAATGGTTCTCCACCCTCCCTATAGATCACTTGTCGAATTTCTCGGCTGTAAGTGAGAAATTCTTGGGCCGCTACGGTTATCAGAGGATTAGAACCCCCTCTATTTCGGATTTAACCGTAGAGAGAATGAGGCCTAGGGAGGAATTTGAGCAATACGTGTCTCGGTGGCGCACACTTGTCCACCGAACCGGCCTGCAACTCACAGAATGTCAAGAAATTGACATGATGTTACAGAGCCTGAGTCCAGAACTTCGTACGAGCCTTTCGTATGGAGACTGTACTACGTATCAGCTTCTAATTGACCGCCACAATAGGATTTTCCATTGTGCAGCCCCAGTAGTCCAAACCCAGTCCCCACCCATCAGCCATAGGGTTGGACAACCGCCTCGTAAGGCGCAAACCCCCACGGTACCCGAACGGAGCACGAGTTCCTGATCGAGGAACGGCTCCGAGACAGTACACGTCTGGTTCATCTGGGTATGCACCGCCTCGGCAAGCCAATGAAAATTTCATTCCCCGATCAGTACCCGCTCCCGTGCCGACATGACTAAGTCCTATATTCCAAAACTTTATAAATCAGATCTCCGTACGTGTAGATTCTGTAACGAATATTGGAAAGTAGAATCTAGAACCTACTATGCAACCCCTGATGGAAGAACCAGAAGACCTGCCTAGGATCATTCCGAACGGCCTAATCCTTCCAGCACCTTCCCCAATACACCCAAACCCCATCAAACCCCTCCCCCTATACACAGAACAAGTATCCGAGCCCATTCTGGTTCACCCGATAAAGGGTGGTCCCATCCGACCATTGAACCATTTCTCTCATACACAACCTAGTCAGATCTTTGGCAACAAAGCCAGAGTTCTTCCTGCCTGTCCCTCTACCTCACCGGAGACACAAGCCTCTATTCCCCAGCAACCACCCCAAAGGAAATACAACGCTATTCCACCCCCATCGACCTATGAGTCTCCAGTACCTGAAATTATTGAATCCGTAGAATGTCCCCAGCAGGACTCTGACGATGATGAAGATTTTTTGGATGGAGAACTATCAAAACTCTTTTACCCTTCCCAAACACAACCTCAATCCATCATCCAAGCCTTACCACCGATTAAATTTGAATACCCCTTGTCTCTACCTGCTCAAGACCAAATCATATCAATGCCCGTCGAACCTACCTTGGTGGTCTCGGACGACTCAACTTCTGACTCATCAGATCCTGAGACTGATCCAGATCCGGTTCAACTAATTATGCATATCTTTGAACTAGAACCACTCATATTTAAAAATGCACAATTTGAGGGAGCAATCAAGCCATCCAAATTGTCGGACTTGCCATCTCATCTACCTAAGGAGCTCTTTCCTTCGGATTCCCCCGCCATATCCAAATCAATTATTCTATATCAGATCCATAAGCCCCTGGTTACTCCAGTCGAAGAGTTTTCACTCTCACAATCATTAGGGACTCAACACCACATCGATTCGTGCTCCCTTGCATCAGTTCAGTCAATAGTCACCCCTGTGACTTGCTTTTCCATATCCACATCTTTATTGACTGACCCCCCTTTGAGGAAATATTCTCTTCCTACTAAGGGTCCATGGCAGATCAAGCGCTACTCGCGCTTTCGACATCTTTTAGGTTTTGACATTCTGATAGATGCTGTCAGAATAGACGCTGAACAACATTGGCTGAGAAGGCGACAAACGCGCTTCAAGATAGAGGAAAATCGATACACGATGAATGATACATCAGAAAATTCAAGTATCATTCCCCTAAAGATCCTGCAGTTTGAGCCTCCATAGAGGGCTCACCTTGCACTATCATTCGTGGAGGTCATCCTTCAGTGTTACGTATACTATCTTTTACATGCTTTACTATTTCCAAACCTTTACACGCTTTATAAAATAAAAAAAAGGATACATAGAAAAAGATTAAGAGCGGCAGACCATGCCCAGGCCTACCAAAGAAGGGTGGCAAGGGCATTTGAAAAGAAGGTAATAAAAAGAAAATTTGAAATCCGGGAACTAGTACTTAAGTAAATCATGCCATCAAGACAGCCTCACCCAAGAGGAAAGTTGCAACCCACATGGGAGGGACCCTATGTGATCACCCATGTCTGTTCCGGGAATGCCTACCGCTTGGTAGATGCCGAAGGAGTCAAGGTTCCAGGTTCGTGGAATGCACTTTATCTAAAGAAATTCCATGCATGAATAGCTTTCAATACTTGAGAACTATTACTCTTCCTTCCTGTGATTTCTAACGTTTAGTACTTGATGATAGAATTATAAGACTCTCAAAGATAAACTCTTATCTATTGGACTAGATTCACCCGAAAGAAGAGAAATTGCCTACCCCGTAAACTGGGACAATTTAAAACCCCCAAAGCAAAACATCCCTTATTTCCGCCCCACTCGTATTAAACCTAGGTCAAAATGAGGAGTTACCTAGACCTGGCATATGTTCCAAAACTGGCTCTGGCACTATACAAACACTTCAAGAGGAGAAGCATGAAAAGAATCGGGGTGAAAAACAGAAGAGCCCCCCTCAAATAAAAAAAAATCAGGCAATGAGAGGCCAACAAAAGAAAAATAACACCCAAGTGAACGGGTTAAACTCTCTATTTTAGCAGGCTTTCACGCCTTTACGCACGGTATACGCTAGACAACGGCTATACTAGTACAGGTCCAAACAACGGACTGTACTTTCCACCCAAAATAAAGAAGTGGTAAAAAGAAGAAAGTCAGAGGGACCTAGAAAGTAAGACATGTGCTAGACTGGGACAATTCTAAAATATTGCCCGAAAGAAAGATATTACTCTTACCCCATTCTCCACCCCCCCCCCACTTTTTATTTTCGCAATGGGATTCAAAATTGAACCATGTCTGCCGGGAAAGGTGAAATTTCGACCAAAGGTAGATCATTTCTAGATTTACAACTACACACACTCACATGAGTTCACTTAGAAACTTTCCTATCCAAGAGAAGCTTATTCGACTTGACTCCTGGTACACTCATGGATTTTTCAGCATGTTTAGAATAATACGATCAAGCATTTGAAAACCACGAACCTAGAAAAATCGGCACCTAAGGCTCATTCCTTTCAAATACAATCCTAGTTTGGACATAGGTGACCACAAGGGCTCCTCCACGGGGACTTGATGGTATCTTTTACTTCAGAAAATCGAGAACATTACTCTCTCACGTAAGAAACCATCGAAGAATTAAAATGCCCCCTTAGGCCAATTACACTTACGCATAAGCTTGCATTTTTCTTTTCCGAAAACACCTTGGCATCCGATTTTCTGGGAATATTAAAATTGACCCCCGTACCTAATATCAAGATTGTCCCCACTCATTTCATACACTTCCGTACATGCTTGAGAAGAAATTATCCCACTTACACACGTGCTTAAAATTTTTCTTCACTTACGTACTTGGAATCCCTTCCTTGCATACTAAAGCATGGTCTCCCGCACTTTACTTTCTCGCATTATCTTTCCATTTCACCTTAAGATGGATTATAGCCCTTGACAATTCACGCAAGAAAGAGCTCGAAAGTCAGTGCAGGGGCGCAATCCGGACAGATTTAACACTTGGTCCATGGAAGGGATGTTTTTATAGGTCTCGAAGGTTGAAACGGTCACAAAGGCTTTTGGCAGCAGCAGCAGACAGGAGCAGCAGAACCAGATTTCCCCAGGTAGGGGGCGGCTAGACCCAACTAGCCGCCTCCCTTTGGACGGCTAGTTTACACTAGCCGCCCCTGCCCTTTGTCTCAGGTGAGCATATCCCAGGCAGGGGGCGGCTAAACCCAACTAGCTGCCCCTCACTGGGCGGCTAGTTTACACTAGCCGCCCCTTGCCTGCATCCATTTCAGCTATGTCAGTCCATATCCAATCAACTCTTCAACACTTCTTTACCTATAAAGATTAATTCTTTCCAAAACCTGCATGTACACATTTCATACACATATTCATACACAAAACATATATAGATACCATGCTAAAACAATTATATATCAAAACCCTACATCCATCCATGAATCAAACCTATAAAAGCCAAGATTCACCTACACGCACATACGTATCCATAATCCATGCTAAACTACTCTAAACCATGCATACAAAACGAGAAATTAAATTGTCCCACCAAAACCATAAACATAGATTGTTCTTCTAAAACCTAAGAGAGTGCATAAAAAAGGAATCTTGACCACCGAGAGCTTCAAAACTCCAAAGTCTTGAGCTATACTTCACCAAAATAATCACCTGAGTCAAAAAGAAAAGAAGAAAAGCATGAATTCCTTGCATATACACCATTCTTCTACCTAAAACCAAGACACAAAGAAGCTATACCTCGGCGTATCGTCATCCGCTGGAGGCTGAGTGGGAGGAACATCCTGGCTTGGTTGAGAAGGGAGCGGTGGTTGATGAGAAGACTGAACCTCCGGAGCGTCGGGAGCGGCAGGAGTCTCTCGAACAGAAGACGCAGCCCTTGCGTATATCCCATGACTCCGAGACGCCGAAGGATGAGAAGCACGGCTAAAGGTGGCCCCAGTGGCCAAGGAAGCCGAGAGAGAATGGTCAGGCTCAAGCGGAAGAAGGTCAAGGTCCGCTTCAGTCATGGAGCCCCCTCCAACCAACTTCCCCCTCATAGTCGCCTCCCAGAGATGGACCTGCTGCATATCTCTGTCTCTTCTCTTCAATCTCTGTCGGAGGCGACTCTCTGTCCCCCTGGCCCGATCCTCGGCAGCCCTCAACCTCTCCTCCAACTCCCGTGCCCTCGCCTCTGATGCCCTGAGCGCCTCCGATCCCTATCCCCGGCCGCCTGAAGAGAACGAACCAAATCCCCCATCAAACCTCCGGGAATGCCCGCTGAAGCCTCCAACTCCGACACCCTCATCTGGAGGGAGTCCCTCTCACGGCCTAGGGTAATGAAACCCTCCTCTCTCGAGGCCATCATGGACCTCAGCCGGTCCGTCTCCTCCTCAGCTCGAGAGACCCTACCCCTCGCCTGGCCCAGCTCCATCCGTGTGGCCGTCAATTCACTCCGGGCCACATCTAACTCCCTCGTCAGCTCGAGCTCTCGCTCGGAAACCATGGAAGGAGGAGGGGCGGAAGAAGAAAGCGCCATCAGCCCTCTCTCTCGACAAAGCATCCACCTGAGCCTCGAGGACCCGGACCTGGTCCTGCAAGCGTCTCTGTTGCATCCGCAACACCTCTATCTGCCTGGCCCGCGCTTGGAGGTGCTCATTGGCGGTCTTAAGCCTCTTCTCCATCTCATTCAACTCAAACTACAAAAGGAAATACCAATCAGAAGATACTCAAGCAAGGGAGAACGAGGAAAGGAAAAAGGATTTTCAACTTACCTAAGCGTCCGGGATCTCCTCCTCCATCGTCCTGAGGATACCCGCATACTCCTGACGATACCAAGCTAGGTATTCGTCACTCGAAGTCACCTCAGGACGACGCTACACCAAGACACCTCGGCCCATCCATCCCGCCACATATGTAGCGTAATTCCTCGGGAGATTCGTGTCCCGAGGAATCCCAGCCACCGGAATCGAGGGGCACCGCGGCAGAGGATCGGGCACCCACTGATGATACCCAAGTTGGCGGACGACCCGGCTGATCGCATGGAACACGACCTCATTGAAATAGATTAACCAGACGTCTCGCACCAGAGCCTCAGGAACCTCCTCCGAGTAAGGCCTCCACGTCATCTAAAAAAGCATCGAAAGATAGGAAGAACGCTTAGTCAAAAGAAAACCAAATACAAGCCAAGGAAATTCAAAGAAAAACTTATACCTCTTCCTCCGACAAGACACGGAAGGCCTCTCGGAATTGAGCAAGGCGGTGCAAGCGAGAAGACCCCCGGGGTTCCCATCTCATAGCCCAAGGGAGGGCATGATCAAAAGGAGCCAAAGTCGGGCGATCAATGGCGAAATGCTCGTACCCAAAGATCTAGCAAAACGAGAGGGAAATTATCATGATCAAAGTGAGTTAAACTAAGGAAAAGACATTTACCACTTACACATACCTGAAGAAATGGCGCGAAGCCACCAAGGTTCTTTCCCCCGGCCCTCTTGACCTTCTTCGAGAGCTCCGCAAATAGATGGGCAAGCATCGCCGCTCCCCAGGCATATCGTCCCATGCCCTCCAGGTCCCTCATCAGCAGGAGAGAATGAGAAGAAACCTTGTCAGAGGCCATCGAGAAGAGGACCCGGCCGAAGAAGTAAAGAAAGAACGCCCTCAACTCCCTCCGTGCCCTCTGTGGACACGCGGCCGCCTCTCTCGCCTCAATCATCGCCCGCCTCCTCTCAAAGCTAGCTGCAGATTCGCCCTTCTGGCACTCTATAAAGGAACCGATGCCGTACTGCCCCGAAAGCCTCCCCAAAGGGATCCGGTTCAGCGTCCGCTCCCGCTCCACGAACTCCCATTCCCCGATCAACTCTCGGAAAAGCCCCCTGTAGTCCGCAAGGGTGGCCACAATCACCTCCTCCCCCAAGACCGAAAGGCCGGTGATCCGATGGACGTCCTCGAGCGTCGGCATGACAGCGCCGGTAGGGAGAATGAACGTGCAACTCTCCGGGTCCCATCTCTCCGCCAAGGCCTCCACATATGGGCGATGAACGTGGAACGGCTCGATAAAAAAGAAAGAGCGGAAGCCCTCCCCCTCCACTAAGCTCCTCTCCACCTGCCCTGAAGCATTATACCACCGCTTCGTCCCATGCCAAAGGGCCCGGATGCGATTCGACCGCTACAAAACAAACGAAAATGGGTTAGTCCAAAGCGATCAAGAGGTAAGGATCCAAGTCTAAACAAATTCATTTTCTAAAAACCATGCTTATCACAATAAAACTCCTACACATTAAAATCTAAAAAAGGGCATGAAATATGAGACTTCATACGAATATTTACCCTCCTTTATTTTTCAGAACATACCTATAAGGTCACATGCTTTACCCTCTTATCCCACCGTGGTCATTTCTCGTATGCTTTATTTTACCACCTATCATGCTTATATACCTTCCCTAAAATACACCAAAACATATGGGAAGCACTTGAACCCGCGAAATGCATGCATACACTCCCTCATACTCTACCACGATCAAACACATACGGAATCACATACACGTAGAAAAGTATCGCATGCAAGCATACTAGCTATATCATTTCTCTCTCCTTTGTATGCATATAACAAACATGGATATATATATAGAAATTGCCCCCCTCCCTATAAAAACAAACCCATATCGGCATGCCTACGCGTCCCACCATGATTAAACTTATACACAAGCATGCCTATTTTTTTTATAAAAAAAAACACACATATACAACCTGTTCATACCAACCAAAAACACATGCTTATACACCAAAATAAAAAGGCTAAGACTAAAAGGTTAGGAACATACCACGGCCCGTGTGGACCCAGGAGCGTCCACCTCGGCCTCGTCAGGATTCACCATCCCATCGTCGTCCTCCTCCTCATCCTCCTCAAACACGGCCTCCTCGGCCTCAGCCCCAACACCAACACCGGCCTCTACAGCCCTGGTGCCCATACCCTCGGCCTCCCCGGCCCCATCCCTAGCCTCTCCTATCCCCTCCACCCTCCCCACGCCGGAGATAAGCTCCGCAAAAGCCCCCATAGCCCTACTTTCCTCCTCCTCAGCCCTGGCCTCTGTGGCCTCCCTATCCAACATCCCAACGAGGGCATCCAACGATGCCCTCACATCCTCGGTAACCCCCTCAGCCCCTGGCCCCTCAATTGCACCCTCAGCCGATCCCCCGACCCCCAAGACAACCTCCTCGACCACCGCCGGTCGATCCCCACGCCGCCTCTTACGTGTATAGCCTATCATGCTACTCCCCACCTCCGGGGCAGTCCCCAAGGGCAAGTCTCCAACCTCACCCGCGCCGATATCCACCGGAGGCACCTCCGTCGTACCCATAGCCTCCCCCACGGCCTCGACCTCCGTCCTATCGCTCTCCGATGATGAAGAGCTCGGGCTACGCTCTCCACGAGCCACCCGTGGTCGTTTTTCACTCGAAACGATCGCCTTCGACCTCGTCATCTTCCTCGATTTGAAAAGAAAAAGGAGAACCCAAACCTAGGGTTTCGAAATCAAGAGAAAGAGAAAGGATTGAGGTCGAAATGGAGGAAGAAAAGGCAAAGAAAGTAGGGTTTTGGGTTTGAAACCGAAGAAAAGAAGAAGAAGAGGGAGAGAAACCGTTTTTGAAAAGTGGGAAGAGAGAGGGTCCCTTTTTCGGTTATCAGGGACCCAGTCCAGGTACGGCTACTCGCGTGTAGCCGCCCCCTCTCGGACGGCTAGTTACAACTAGCCGCCCCTCCCAGTTTTCCACTTTCACTTAAAACCCCTTTTCAATATCTTTTCAGCCCTAAATTTCAAGGTTTTCCATACCAAACAGCCATATATTGGCTTATTTCCAGACACTACTTGATCAAACACGACTTTTCTGAAGTTTAGCCACAGTTTCAGTACCGTTTAAATTCAAATTTCTTCAGTTCTAGTTCTTTTCCAGAGTTCTTATCCTTCGGATGATCCAATTCACCAAATAAAAATTTTACCTGCTTTCTGTCGGTGATATCCCCTCCTTGCTGAGTTTTCCCAAGCACGGAAACGGTAGGCACGAGGAAACTGACGCTGGGCTGCTCCGCGCACGATAGCTAAGAACCCCGACCGCGGGTTGGATCACTCACCATTTACTTTTCCCCGCCTTCCACCTGGATCATCCTTTTGGCTAAAAATTCTAAGTCAAGACCTAGTCTCTGACAGTCTAAATCAACTCCCCGAATAGTACTGTTCGTATCGGCATAACTTCTTGAAGGTCGGGCCGGCCAAAATAGGGGTCTCTTTCCTTATCATCGGTCGAAGTCTTTTCTGCTTCACACAAAGACTCCGTCCGATGAGGGACAATTGTAGATACCCCAATTTTGACCGTCTAGAGAGACAGAAAATACTTCAAGTAACACACGGAAATATCCCACATTTGGACATCTAAATAGAGAACCAAAGTTCAGGAAGCCCTAAACCCTAACCCTGACCTAAACCGGAAACCCTAACCCCCTAACCTAAACCGAAAACCCGACCTACCCCTGACCCAAACCAGAAACCCTAACACTAACCCTGACCTAAACCCCAACCCTAACCCTGACCCTGACCTAAACCCCAACCCTAGCCTTGACCTAAACCTAAACCCCAACCCTAGCCCTGACCTAAACCTAAACCCCAAACCCTGGCCCCAAACCAGAACCCCACCTAAGAAAAACCCTGAAACCCAAAAACCCTGAGTCCCTTGCAAGGGGCGGCTACACCTAACTAGCCGCCGCATACCAGGCGACTAGTTAAAACTAGCCGCCCCCCTGGCCGACTTTGGACCAGTCCCTGAATGGGACATAAAGCAATATTTAATGCTGATCATTGCGGCGGGTCACGACCTTTAGCCGCCCAATCTTGGCCGGATCAACACAAGTAACCGACCCAAGCCACCGCCTGTCAGAGATGGGACGTTTGGCAGGTTATGATAGGGGCGGCTACCTGGAAGTAGCCGCCCCATCCTGGGCGGCTAGTTAGGACTAGCCGCCCTTCACCTGGTCCTGACAGAAGAACCAGAGAATTAATGAGGGGTCTAATCGAAGCCAACCCACTCCATTACCCCCTGGATCTTCCCCTGCCTCTCTTTTACTATAAATAGAGGAGGTCCCAAGCCTTACAACATCCACAACATCCACAACATCAACAAAACCAATCAACATCCACAAACCAATCAACAACCCACAATTCACATTCCCCACTAGAAATCCCAAGAGAGAGAGAGAGAGAGAGCCCCTTTTGTGAGAGAAATACCCATTCCCCCACATAAAATACCCTCTCATTCCACCCTCCAGAAACCCGGGCTAAACCTAGCTTAGCCTCTGTCCAAAAACCAGACCCATTTCCTACCGAAGTTCTGCCCAAACCAGACCAGGTCCTGGACGGCAAAACCCTAGTAGCCGCCCCTGACCAGACGGCTCAAACCCACTAGCCGCCCCCTATACACACCCTACTTACACCCCCTATGTCCCAAGAGTCCTTTAGTCAAGCCCCGGAAGCAGAATAGGATTATCTATTTTTCACCACTGTGTACGATATATCCGTGTTTCAGAGCGGAGACCCCACAAACTCCCCACGTAGGCGATCAAATCCAACCCAACCCCTTTTCCTTCTTTAGAAAAAGCAGGTGGCGATCACACAAACCCCTGAATCCTCTTGAGACGCTATCGGGCGCCTCAACCAGGAACGACACCCCACACCCTTCCGAGAAGACGATCCGACCGAGCCCGCCAGGGCACGCATCCGATCCGAATCCTCGAAGAACCCCCACACACGCACGCGCACACCCGCGCACCGTCGGGACCCTTCCGAAAGCACCGACACCACGTGGCTATTCGGACCCCTTCCCGACGATATCGACAAAATCTGGCGATCACGGTGGGACCTCCCTCGTGAAAAACAACAAAAGGGTAATCCTCTTCTCCCCCCCCCCCCCTTTACAAGCTTGACTAGAATGCTATCAACCCTCTAGGAAGGTTAGAGTTTCCCACCCCTCGAATCAGTTCCTCCTCTAATTCACATCACAGAATTAATGAGGCTGTCGACTAGCAACATAGTCTTGAAGATTCCTTCGATTTCGGTGATCCAGTGCTTCGGTGCCAATGGATCGGTGCCAACTCTTTCGAATACTGGCGGATCCATTTTCTTGAATCTCGTCACCAGTTCCTCCGGCTGATTCTGGTTCTCTCCCAAACGACATAATGCCATCTGAAGTTTCTCTAATAAAATAACTCCCAGTTTGAACTTGACATATATGAATGTAGGCCTAACAGCTCTATCTTATGTCCTTAGCCCTAACAGAAAAATCTAGGCTCTGATACCACTCTGTCACGCCCCCGTATCCAATATCCTGTATTAAGGCATCCGATACGGTGCGACACGTCAAAACGATTCCCAATAATACATGATTAAAATAATAGTTTCAAATCTTAAAACATAAAATATAATATCACCACAGGATCTCAATAATTCATTCTTAGATGAATGTTTACACACGAGTACTTTATTTGCTAAAATAAAACATCTCCTTCTTTTGCTGCTAAAGCTAAGGACGTCCATTACATGCCAATAAGGAGGCTTATTCAACACCTACGATGTAACGGAAGGAACGAGAACTAAATCTTCAACGTCCTCCACGAACAACGCTCGCCCATGGCTACTCTTAAAGGTTGAAAAAAAGGAGTGGTGAGCTACCACATGCTCAGTGAATGAACCATAGCGTCCCAATAATAATATTAATAATCATAATAATACAAAATATTAAAACCTTCAGAATAAATTCCCAAAATGTCCGAACCAACATAATATAATTTTTTACAAATATTGCGATAAAACAGAATGCATCTCTTCAGAGGAAAATAGCCACCATCTCATACAATCAACATGATGCACATGATGCAACAGACACACATGCTTGTATGGCACGGAGCCGAAAGTGCTCCATATAGAGCTTGATCACACAGACCAATTGTCACACAGACGGGTGTCACGCAGACATGATCCCACTGGACTAAGTCACGCAAACGATGTCACGCAGACGAATGATATGCATGCAAGAACAACTACTCACACACCAACTACTTCCGCATGCAATAAAATATAACATAATATCCATAAAACATTTACGACATCAAAATAACCACCTCATATCTATCTTGATGACATGCTCATATGCTCCATACACAAAAAATAGTTGTATTCATAACATAGGCATGATGCTGTCATGATTAAATATAAATAATTTTAAAATCTACATAGAGACTAGATCCACTCACCTTCGGTCCAACGACTCGCAAATCAAACCCAAGCTTTACAGTAACCTAATCTGGCAAGAAACGATATGAACTGATCAAAATACGCACAACTCGTACGGAAACCCAATGTACCCGTACACATAGCACCCGACGGCTCCAACAGGGGCTGTCACTGACCTACCCAACGGATCCCACAGGGACCGTCTGAAGCATACCCGATGGCTCCTATTGGGCCGTCACACTGAAAACTGACGGCTCCTCTAGGAGCCATTCCAAACATGCCCGACAGCTCCCACAGGGGCCGTCCTGAGGCAGAACACAAAACCCTAATTAAATTTTTATAAAAACTCTTTTAAAACATTTTATCATTTAAAACAGAATATAGTCATTTCGAAACGATATAGAACCAGTGAGAAAACTTATTTGAAATTGTATATTTTGAAATCCGATTGAAAACGAATCAAAACCCATGGAAAAACTTAAAAACCCTAGATCTGTCATAGGTGAAAATAGATCTACAATTAACAAATCCGAAATCATAACATTACATGCATAAGTGCGGATCTATGCATTTATGGTTTTACCATTGAGGTTTTAAAAGATAAACAAATTTTTTTTCTTAAAATAATAGTCTGACATGATATATAATACATAACATATATTTCTTTCACGAAAGGCTTACAAACATCCGAAAATACCATGATACCCTAGTTATAATAACAAATCCAAAAATGGAAGGCAAAAAACAAAGGATTCAAGGTGTTTTAAAATCAGGGTTTTCGGTTTAAAATGGAGAAGAAGAAGAGAGGAGGGAAGGGTAACCGTTTTAAAACGTATGGGGAGAGAGAGGGTCCCCTTTTTCGATTATAAGGGACCCAGTCGGGAGGAGACTACCCACGAGTATCTCGTTCTCACTTAAAACCCCTTTCCAATAACTTTTCAGCCCTAGTTCCAAGGTTTTCTATACCAAACAGTCATGTATTGGCTTATTTTCAGGCACTACTTGATCAAACACGACTTTCCTGAAGTTTTACCACACTTTTAGTACCATTCAGTTTGAATTTTCTCATTTCTGGTTCTTTTCCAGAGTTCTTATCCTTTGGATGATCCAATTCACCAACTCAACTCTTTACTTGCTTTCTGTCGGTGATATCCCCTCCTTGCTGAGTTTTCCCAAACACGGGAACGGTAGGCATGAGGAAACTGATGCTGGGCTGCTTCGTGCACGATAGCTAAGAACCCTGACCGCGGGTTGGATGACTCGCCATTTACTTTTTTCGCCCTCCACTTTGATCATCCTTTCGGTTGAAAATTTTAGTCAAGACCTTGCCTCTGACAGTCTAAATCAACTCCCCGAATAGTACAGTTCGTGTTCTCATAACTTTTTTTAAGGTTGAGCTGGCCAAAATAGGGGTCTCTTTCCTTATCATCGGTCAAAGTCTTTCCTGCTTCGCGCAACGACTCCGTCCAATGAGGGACAATTGTAGATACCCCAATTTTGACCGTCCAAAAAGACAGAAATACTTCAAGTAACACTTAGAATCAAACCACATATGGACATTAAATGGAAAACGGAACATAGGAAAAACCCTAAACCCCACCTAGAGAAACCCTAAACCTAAACCAAACCCTGGCCCACACCCTAACCCTAAACCCTAAAACCGGAAACCCTAACCTTGGCCCGAACCCTGACCCTAAACTAAACCCTTGGTCCAAAACCTAAAAAAAACCTTGCCCTAACCCTAAAACCCACCTAGAGAAACCCAGAAAACCTAAAACCTAAGAAACCCTGGAAATGGGCGGCTAGCCCTAACTAGCCGCCCCATACCAGGCGGCTAGTTGGCACTTTAGCGTAGGGTTGTGACCTTTACCCGCGCTATCTTGGCCGGATCAATCCAAGTAACTGACCCGAGCCACCGCTTGTGAGAGATGGGACGTTTGGCAGGTCATGATGGGGGCGGCTACCAGAAAGTAGCCGCCCCATCCTGGGCGGCTAGTTAGGACTAGCCGCCCTTTACCTGGTCCTGACAGAAGAACCAGAGAATTAAATGAGGGGTCTAATCAAACACACTATTAACCAAGCCATCCTATTACGCCCTGGACATTCCCCTGCCTCTTTTTTACTATAAATATAGGAGATCCCAAGCCTTTAAACAACATCTAGAATTCCAATTGACAATTCACTCATAGTTCACACCCCCTTCCAATACTAAAAATCCCTAGAGAGAGAGAGAGAGAAAGAGAGTCCCTTTTGTGAGAGAAAAATCCATTTCCTACACAAACACACCCTCTCATTCTACCCTCTAGAAACCCGGGTTAAACCTAGCTTAACCTCTGTCAAAAACCAAACCCATTTCCTACCAAAGTTCTGCCCAAACCAACCCAGGCCCGGGACGGCTAAACCCTAGTAGCCGCCCCATACCCGACGGCTCAAACACACTAGCCGCCCCATTTCCACACCCCACCTACACCCCTTTGTCCCAAGACTCCTTTAGTCAAGCCCCGGAAGCAGAATAGGATTACCTGTTTTTCACCTCCATGTACGGTATATCCGTGTCTCAGAGCGGAGACCCCACAAACTCTCCACGTAGGCGATCCAAATCCGTCCAACTTTTTTCTGCTTTTCAAAAAAGCAGGTGGCGATCACAAACACCTTTGAATCCTCTTGAGCCGCTGTCGGGCGCCTCAACCAGGAACGACACCACCCTTCCGAGAGACGATCCGACCGAGCCCGCCAGGGCACGCATCCGATCCGAATCCCCGAAGAACCCCCACACACGCCCCCCACGGATTTTTCGCACACGGACACTCATCTCAAAAAGTCAAATCATGCGTACGAGAAATCCAATTAAAATCAATCTGAAACACTATTTTAACTCTTTGAAAACTCTAGATCTATCATAGGTATAAAAGTAATAAATAGTACGTAAAATGATACAAAATATTTACGAGATCGATCGAAGATCGTACAAAGAAAAATCCACTCGAAACCCTAGCTTATGGGAAATGGTAAGAATATCGGTAAAACGTTAAAACACATGATATACCCAATATCTAAACATACTCGATAAAATCCTTTGAAAATAGCAAGGAATATATATTAAGATCAATCATGTGAAAGAAAACCCAATTAAAACCCTAGGTCATAAGGATTAACCAAAACATGTACATAAAGCCAATCAAATCCCATTCAAAATTTCTCAAAAACCTTAGATTTATCATAGACATAAACAACAAATATGGATCTATGTTAAAACTCTAAAACAATTCACAAAAACACGTATAGGTTCGGATCTATGCATATAAGGGTCAAAACAAGACTTTAAACGATTTTAAAACATGATTTCTATTATTAATAAAAAAAACCCTAGATATGATATATATATCCCTTTTATTTTGACCTGAAAGGTTTGAAAATACCTTGAAAACACCATGATTTCATAGCTATAAGATAAGGGTCCGAAAATCAAATATACTCATCAAGATCTTTGAAAACTCAAGAAGAAAACCCTAAGAGACCAACAAATCCAAAAATACACATGCTTGGACTAATAGCATCACATAAAACTTTATAAAACATTATAAAATCATTGACAAATAATTGATATAATACGAGACTCGAAATTATACAAAGCTTTCAAGAATAAAGAAGAAAAACCTATTCTTTTGCTTGAAAAACTTCAAAAATGAAATCATATAACAAGGACCTCTAAAGGAAATCATTATTGATCAAAACTCATCACAACAGCGAATCTTCTGTTCGAACCCTTTCCCGAGCTCCTCTAGAAGGGCGCCGAAAACAAGAGAAGAGGAAGACTTTGGGATTTTAGGGTTTCAATGCAATGAGAGAGGAAAAGAAGGTATATATAAGCCTCTCATACACGTGGGGAAACAATTACAACACCAATAATTCACATTAATCCCGATTAATGCACCTGTTCTTTCCAAAAATGGACCCTATTTTCGAAAATACGATTTTCCAGATCGACGGCTTCCATAAACTCCGTTGTCTAGGTGCTCGATGGCTCCACCAATACCCGTCACACAGGTGCCCGACGGCACCAATTGGATCCGTCAGAAAATCGACGGCTCCCTAGAGCCGTCACTATTCCTCTGCCTGACCTTGCGGCACAGTTTGGCTTATAACTTGATCGATACTTATCCGATTCACGAACCGTAAAATGTGTTGGAAAGCTAACAGAATAAGGATTCTAAAATCTTATAGGAATCTGACCCAATCCACAAAATTAAGGAATGACTAGGAAAAACCATAGTCATTACAAGCGGGTCCTAGCGGAGCGGTCGGGTGCCTGGGAGATGGATTTTGTAAGAGCCGTCGATTTGAAAAAAAATCATATTTTCAAGATAGGGTCCGTTTTTGGAAAGAACATGTGCATTTATCAGGATTAATGCGAATTATTGGCATCGTCATTGTGTCCCCACGTGTATGAGAGGCTTATAAACCTCTTTTTCTCTCTCATTGCATTGAAACCCTAGAAATGTCAACCCCTAAAAGATCTTCTTCTTGTTTTTGACACCATTGTTGAGGGGCTCGGGAAGGGAACTCGAGCAAGGGTTTATGTGAGTTTTCTAAAGAGTTTTGAAGAGCTTTTGATTTATAATGACTCCCTTTAGATGTTCTTTTAATATGATCTCATTTTCAAGGTTTTCCAAACAAAAAAAATAGTTTTCTTCGTGTTTCTTAGGTGTTTTCACATGGTTTTGGATTTGCTATGTTTTAACCATGATATAATGATGATTTTATGATGTTTGTAAGTTTTGATGGTAGTATTATGTCTTACATGAATGTACTGGAAGTTTATGGTTTCTTAGGTTTTCTTATTGGATTGTTCATACGATTTTAAAGGGTGTGGGATCTTATGATATAGCCATAATGTTAAGTTTATTTTTAAAAGATGTTTTATAAGTATTTCATGTAAATATAAATATGCTTATGTATATACCATGTTTAGGTTAATTCATTTAAGGTAAAAATCATGTTTTTATGATCTTTAAGCCTTGTTTTGAATCTTATATGCATAGATCCAAACCTATGCATATAGTATTATGATTTTTGGATTTGTTAAACATCAATCTATATTATTATATCTCTATGATAGATCTAGTATTTTTCTAAGAGGTTTCAATTAATTTTGATTTGGTTTTAATCGGATTTTCGTATGTATGATTTGATTCGATATTGATTCTTTCAGTTTAACAAACGATTTGAAATGACTTGTGTTTTGTTTTCAATGGTAGCCTATTTAAAATATTTTATGAAAAATAAAATTAGGGTTTTGTGCTTCTGTCTCGAGACGGCCCCAATTGGAGCAACTGGTGATGAGGTTCAAGAAAATGGACCCACCAGTATTCCAAGGAGTTGGCACCGAAGCACTGGATCACCGAGCTCGAAGGAATCTTCAAGACCATGTTGCTAACCGACAGCCGACATATTCTCTTAGCGGCTCATCAACTGAGAGGGAGACTGCCTTTCATTGGTGGAATGTTCATCATCAATCCCTGAACCGCAGGATTGAACAAATCACCTGGGAGGAATTTGTAGAAATGCTCTACAAATAATACTTCCCTCTGGCAGAGTGTGATCGCATTGTACAATCATTTATGGACCTTCGCCAAACCCAAGACATGACGGTGACCCAATATGAGGAGAAATTCCTGGAATTGTCACACTTTGCGCCTCATTACATCCAAGTTGAGAATAAAAAATGTCGTCGCTTCCAAGAAGGGCTAAGGAGCGACATTCGACATAGACTGTGGAACCTCTGAATCCGTATCTATGAGGAGCTGAAGGATTGTGCGCTTGTCACGGAACATGACTACTTAGAGTGAAAGAAGGAGAATGAAGCCCATGTGAAGAACTGGAATAATGAACGTTTCGGTGGTGGTCAGAGGACGGATAATCGGAAGAGGAACTTTACTAATGGTAATTGCGGACAAGAGGTGCGCGGGAGAGTCATCTGCTACAACTGTCGGGAGCCGGGACACAAGTCTAATGAATGTCCCCAGAAACGGAGAGATAATGTGCGTGCTATAATTGCGGGAAGCTCGGACATCATCAGGCCAATTGCACTAAACCAAGAAAGGCGCAAGGCGGAGCGTCAAGACAGCAAAGCACTGGTGGACAAGGAGCATCGAATTCTCTTGGCCAGCCGCAGCCGTGTGGACAGGTTCATGCCTTGTCAATGGGTGATGTTCGCGCGACTGACGAAGTCGTTCAAGGTACCATTTCTGTCGCTGGTTATGATGCATTCATATTATTCAATTATGGAGCTTCGCACTCTTTTGTGTCTATTGAATTTGTAAATCGTGCGAGTCTAATGTCGAGTCTTCTTGAGAAACCTTTTATTGTCATGACTCCTACTGGTGAATTAGTCGCCATTCAATCAATCTACCGAGGGTGCATAGTTCAGATAGAAGACCAATGTTTGGTGGCGAACCTCTTGCTTTTGAAGATTCAAAAGTTCGATGTCATCCTTGGCATGGATTAGCTCTCTGCCTATCATGCTAACGTGGATTGCATTTTGAAGACCATGTCATTCAAGATTCTGGGATTGCGGACCTTACGCTTTATCGGCAATAGAGGCGTAGGACCATTGGGTCTTATCTCAGCGTTACAAACACAACATCTACTAGACAGCGATTGCATGGGGTACATAGCTAGCATCGTGGACGCTAAGGTAGAAAAGACAAGTATCGAAGGTACATCGGTGGTCGTGGAATTTTTAGAAGTTTTTCAAGATGACCTACCAGGATTGCCGCCCGATCGTGAAATTGAATTTTCTATTGATCTAATCCCCTGTACTGAACCGATATTAAAAGCCTCTTATCGTAAGGCACCAACAGAACTCGCAGAGTTGAAAGCTCAGTTGGAGGAATTGCTGAAGAAAGGATTTGCAAGGCCGAGCGTGTCACCTTGGGGTGCACCGGTGTTGTTTGTCAGAAAGAAAGACGGATCATTGCGTCTATGCATTGATTACCGTCAGCTGAATCAAAAGACGATCAAGAACCGGTATCCACTTTCAAGAATAGATGACTTGTTTGATCAACTTCAGGGAGCCACGGTCTTCTCAAAGATTGATTTTTCGCACTCGTTATGGGCATCATGAATTTCTAGTCATGCCATTTGGTTTGACAAATGCCCCTGCAGCATTCATGGACATGATGAATCGGGTTTTCAAACCTTTCCTTGACGAGTTCGTTGTTGTCTTCATCGATGACATCTTGATATACTCAAAGAACAAGGAAGACCATGCTGAACATCTTCGTTTGGTACTATAGAAACTGAACGAGCATCAACTCTATGCGAAGATCAGCAAGTGCGAGTTTTGGTTAGAGAGCGTGATATTCCTCGGTCACGTTATCTCTGAAACCGGAATTTCTGTCGACCCCCTGAAGATCAAGGCGGTGATGGAGTGGAAGCAACCGATGAATGCTACAGAGATTTGAAGTTTTCTGGGCTTAGCGGGTTACTATCAGAGGTTCATTCAAGACATTTCAAAGATCGCAGTTCCGTTGACCCGTCTAACCCAGAAGAATGCCAAGTATGTTTGGTCGGAGCAATGTGAGAAAATTTTTCAAGAGGTGAAGCGGAGACTTACGTCTGCTCCTATTTTGACCATTTCATCTGGTCCTGGTGGATACGTGGTGTATTGCAATACTTTCCATCGAGGCTTGGGTTGTGTGTTAATGCAACACAGGAAGGTGGTCGCATATTCATCTCATCAGCTGAAGGTTCATGAAGTGAATTATCCCACTCATGACTTGGAGTTGGCAGCAGTGATCTTTGTCCTAAAGATTTGGAGGCATTATCTCTACGGCGAAGAGTTTAAAGTCTTCACCGACCATACAAATTCTAACGTATCTGCAATCTCAGCTAGATTTGAATAATTGTCAAAGGCGATGGGTTGAATTTCTGAAGGACTACGACTGTAAAATCCAGTATCACCCCGGCATGGCAAATGTGGTCACGGATGCAATAAGTCATCAACCTTCGAGAATTTTGTCACACATGATGATTGGCCAATGGAGGCTCTTGAATGAAGCGGCCGATCTTTTCAGTGTGATACATCCATCAGAGAAAGGTTTCATTGCACGGCTTGTTGTTAAGCCAGATCTCATCGATGAAATAAAGATGACACAGTTGGTGGAGTTGAAGAAGGTCTCATCAGAAATGGACCAAGGATTGAAGCCGGACTTTGCTATCTGGGCCGATGGAGTCCTTTGTTGTCAAGGTCGTGTTTGCGTTCCTGCGGACGCCGAGTTAAAAAAGAAGATCCTTGATGAGGCACATAGATCTCGGTACACCGTACACCCTGGTGGTACGAAGATGCATTGGAATCTTAAACTAAAATTCTGGTGGAATGGAATGAAGAAGAACATAGCAGAGTTTGTGTCGAAATGATTGGTGTGTCAGAAAGTAGACGGAACACCGAAGTCCTGTTGGAAAATTGCAACCATTGGAAATTCCAGAGTGGAAGTGATGTCACCATGGACTTTGTGACTGGTCTACCAAAGTCAAAGAAAAGACATGATGTTGTTTGGGTAGTAGTGGACTGATTGACAAAGTCCACACATTTTCTAGCAATGCACACGAATGATTCACGGGAAACGCTAGCAAAATTATATGTTCGAGAGGTTATTCGTCTCCATGAAACGCCGACTAGTATTGTTTCGGATCGAGATTCGCGTTTCATCTCATGTTTCTGGAATGCTCTCCAAACGGCATTGGGAACAAGGTTAAATTTCAGCATAGTATATCACCCTCAATCGGATGGATAGTTTGAAAGGACGATTCAGATTTTGGAGGATATGTTGAGGGCTTATGTAATTGACTTCGGCGGAAGCTGGGAAGATCACTTAGCCTTAGCCGAGTTCACATACAACAATAGTTTCCAAGTGAGCATTCAAATGTCACCTTTCAAAGCATTGTATGGGAGGAGTTGCCGCACACCTCTATGCTGGGATGAGGTTGGCGAGAGAAGTTTGGTTGGACCAGAATTAGTCCAAGATACTTTCTACAAGGTGAAACTAGTTCGTGATCGGCTTCGAACAGCACAGAGTAAGCAGAAGAGCTATGCCGACAATCGAAGATGAGAATTAGAATTCGAGGTGGGAGATCACGTGTTCTTGAAGGTATCTCCATCAAAGGGCGCAGCTCGATTCGGACAACGGGGAAAGTTAAATCCGCGTTTCATCGGTCCTTCAAGATTCTTGAGAAGGTTGGATCAGTGGCGCATCGCTTGGCGTTACCGCCGCAATTGGATCGTGTGCACAATGTATTTCACGTATCGATGCTAAGAAAATACATGCATGATTCTTCTCATGTCATCGAACCGGACTTAGTTCAAGTACAAGAAGATCTATCTATCGTCGAGCGGCCAGTGAAGATCTTAGATCGAAAGGAGCAAGTCTTGAGCAATAAGACCATTCCGTTGGTCAAAGTGCAGTGGCAGTATCACCAGGGAGCGCCTGAAATGACTTGGGAACGCGAAGAGGATATGCGAGAAAAGTATCTGGCATTGTTTGCATCTTCCCCAGGTATGCCTTGAATTTAGGGACTAAATTCCTTTAAGAGGAAATGATGTAACGACTGTGACTTATAGGACATAATTACTCTGTCTTTGTTGTGTGTCTAGTATTCCAAATTCTGATAAATTGGCATGGTTGGAATCTTCATCCTGTTAGCTTTTCAACGCTTTTACGGATCGTGAATCGGATGTGTATCGATCAAGTTATGGGCCAAACTATGTCAAAAGGTCGAGCAGAGGAATAGTGACAGCTTTATGGGGAGTCGTCGATTTTCTGACGGATCCAATAGGAGCCGTCAAGCACCTGTGTGATGGGTCCTAGGGGAGTCGTCGGGCACCTGTCTAATGTATCGTGGTGGAGTCGTCGGGTGCCTGGGAGACGGATTTTGTAAGAGTCGTCGATCTGGAAAAAAATCATATTTTCAAAATAAGGTCCATTTTTGGAAAGAACAGGTGCATTAATCGGGATTAATGCGAATTATTGGCATCTTCATTGTGTCCCCACGTGTATGAGAGGCTTATAAACCTCTTTTTCTCTCTCATTGCATTGAAACCCTAGAAATTTCAAACCCTAAAAGATCTTCTTCTTCTTGTTTTCAGCACCATTGTTGAGGGGCTCAGGAAGGGAACTCGAGCAATGGTTTAGGTGAGTTTTCTAAAGAGTTTAGAAGAGCTTTTGGTTTATAATGATTCCCTTTAGATGTTCTTTTAATATGATCTCATTTTCAAGGTTTTCCAAACAAAAAAAATAGTTTTCTTCTTGTTTCTTAGGTGTTTTCGCATGGTTTCGGATTTGCTATGTTTTAACCATGATATAATGATGATTTTATGATGTTTTAAAAGCTTTGATCGTAGTATTATGTCTTACATGAATGTATTGGAAGTTTATGCTTTCTTAGGTTTTCTTATTGGATTTTTCATACAATTTTAAAGGGTGTGGGATCTTATGATATAGCCATGATATTAAGTTTATTTTTAAGAGATGGTTTATGAGTATTTCATGTAAAAATAAATATGCTTATGTATATACCATGTTTAGGTTAATTAATTTAAGGTAAAAATCATGTTTAGGTTAATACATTTATGATCTTTAAGCCTTGTTTCGAATCTTATACGCATAGATCCAAACCTATGCATATAGTATTATGATTTTTGGATTTGTTAAACATAAATCTATATTCTTATATCTCTCTGATAGATCTAGTATTTTTCGAAGAGGTTTCAATAAATTTTGATTTGGTTTTAATCGGATTTTCGTATGTATGATTTGATTCGATATCGATTCTTTCAGTTTAACAAACAATTTAAAACGACTCGTGTTTTGTTTACAATGGTAGCCTATTTAAAACATTTTACAAAAAATAAAATTAGGGTTTTGTGTTTCTACCTCCGGACAGCCCCTGTAGGAGCCGTCGGGCATGTTCGGGACGGCTCCCAGAGGAGCCGTCGGTTTGCTAAGGGACTGCCCCAGTAGGAGCCATCATGTTTGATTCGGACAGTCCCTATGGGATCTATCGGGTTGGTCAGTGACGGTCCTGTGGGAGCCGTTGGTTTCTGTGTGTACGGACATATCAAGTTCCATACGGTTTGCACATATTGTAATCGATTCGTATCATTTCTTGTCAGATTCGATTTACTGTAAGACTTGGATTTGGGTTGTGAGTCGTTGGATCAAAGGTGAGTGGGTCTAGTCTCTATGTAGATTTTGAAACTACTTATATTATATCATATTCGCATCATGTCTATGTTTTGAATTAAATTGCTAATTTTAGTATGGAATACATGAGCATGACATTACGTTTGAAACATTATTTTTCTTATGAACTATATGTTGGATAAAATGTTATTCTTGCATGCAAACTATGAATTGTTGAAATAAATTTTGCATGCATATCATACGTCTGTGTGACACATGTCTGCATGACATCCTCTGCATGACGACCGGTCTGCGTGACCCAGTCCAGTGGGACCTTGTCAGCGTGACGACCGATCTGCGTGACCAGGCTCTAAATGGAGCATCTTTCAGCTGCGTGCCATACGGGCATGCATGTCCGTTGCATCATACGTATCATGTAGTTGATATGAGATTTGTGGCTATTCCTCTAATGAGATGCATTATGTTTTATCGTTATATTTGTGAAAATTATATGTATATGTTATATTCTGCTATATTGGATTTCCTTGGAATTTTTTGAATATTTTATTATTATTATTATTGGGACGCCATAGGTCCATTCACTGAGCATGTGGTAGCTCACCCGTCTTTTCCCCAACCTTTCAGAGTAGCTGTTAGTGATCGTCGCTCGTGGTGAGGCATTGACAATTTAGTTCGCGTTTTATCCTCATTGCATCGTAGGTGTTGAATAAGCCTTCTTCTTGGCATGTAGTGGAAGTCCTTAGCCTTATCAGCAAAACCAGAGGAGTTATTAGTATTTAAATAAAAAACTTGTGTGTATTCATTTAAACTTATGAATGAATTATTGAGATCCTGTGGTTTATTTATGTTTTAAATAGTTGAGAGTTTATGAGTTATTATATTACTCGTTATACTGTGGATGGTTTCGCAGTAACACATCGTATCACCTGTCTTAATAGTGGATAATGGGTACGGGGGCATTACAATTCTAACCTAGCTTCATCATAGAAATACTATACACATGAACCTTGCAAAGTTAATGCATGAATCAACAATTAATAGAATCCAATGTACATACTCCAACAAAATACATGAATCATGCCAAGTCCGTATTCACATGCCAAATTCACATCCATTTTCTTATAGTCCTTGTTCATATTAAATCCAAGCCTATATTTAGCTAATAGGTGATTATTGAAATCATGTGAGGGATTAAATATTGGAGTAAAAAAATATTAATATATTTTTCATATTAAACATAGAATTTTAAAACTTTATGTTTGAAAAAAAACATTTCAAAGAACCAACACAGTGGTATTCAAAATATCATAATCATAGTATGCCCACACACCCATATAATATACCAAGAGGAGAAATTATGCAATAGGGCCAGCAAGACATGCAATAACACATATACATATCATCATATCCAGCATGATGCACACGACACCATGAACAAGCATGTTCATTTTCACATCACCTAGCTCGCGGGGCTTTTCACAAGTATGACCACGTAGACATAGCCAATTAGAACTTTGGACATATGTTCTCGGACCACGGCCATGTAGCCAAATGTCCACCCAGATGTTATGTGAACTATAATCATAACTAAGATGAGATATATCAAAAGAAGCATGCTCATAAGTAATAATGAAAGTAGCAGTTCATATTCCATAAAATAAGAGATCATATGCATGAGTACATAATATACTTCTTTTGAAAGATACATATAAGACTCAATTAAGTTCACTCACATCCGGTCCCTCACAAGATAACGAGACTCAAAAAATAGGCTAATCAAGAGCTACTGCTCCTAAAGGTATTCAAATGAATCAGATAAAAAATGAACGATTGAGAAAACAAACTGCACAAAAAAATGGAGAGGGTCGCCTACTCAAACCGAGCCGTCTAACTCCACCACCTGCATTCAATCAATCAACCCTCGGCATACCCTAAAACAGCAAATATGCCTCCTAATGACTCTGATTCACTACCCAAACATCCACCCGTACCTACTCTCTCTTATACAGAAATAGAGATAAAAACACATTGAAAACATTTAAGTTTGATCCCCTAGTGGATTGATTCGATGTGCAACACCAAAATACCAAAAATGATAAAATGTCAATAAAAACAAGTAGAAAATTCAGTGATATTAACATCATGTACTTTTGTACTTCAAAATAGCATTATTATATTATATAACAATAGATTAAATGCTGATAAAATGTCCTAACACATGGTTCTATCATGCATGTGGAGTTTGTGTTAACCTAGGTATTATTTCCATGTGAATATCTATAGATAAATAAAAACCTGAATCATAAAACATGGAAATCTGAGATATGAGATTTGTTCTTATCTTGTTGAAAAAAATAATAACAAAATTTCCTTAAATCATGAGATTTATTCTTATCTATTGTTTTTTTATTTACCAATAAAATAACTAAATTCCTATAAAATTGGATAATATAAATAAGTAACCAAAACAAGGGAACAAGAATGAAAAAAAATCTAAAAACAGAAAAAAAAAATAATACATAGGAGAGCGCATGGACGTCTTGGATAAAACTACATTTAAATGTAATTTTCACAATAATTTTTAAAATTTTAATTTTTAATTTTCTTTAATTTGGTTCCTACCTAATGTGAGGACCCAAGGTAATCGCATACTTCGCCTCCCCTTGGGGCTGGCCATGACTATGGCCTAAAACTCATAGCTGTTACATGGCCGACGAGGAGGTGATTGAGCGAGAAAATGTTCTGTTCCAAAAATTGGGATGTGGAAATTGGAGTGGCATGCAAACTTATTGGGTCAATTGCCCAAATACCCGTGCATCAAAGGCTGAATTTTTTCTGTGCCCCCAGCTTTTTTTTTAAAAAAAATTTACCCCTGGTTGTACACACAGATTTTTTTTCTACCCCCACCTACCACATCACTTTTTTATTCCACTTATACCCTTCTCTCCACTTATCCCTACCAGTCCCACAAAATCCATTTTGTCCCCTGTTTTTGAAACCCTCGCCGATCACCTCCATCTGACCACCCGACACAACCGCATCGACCCTTCTTTCCTCCTGCATCGACTTCTTCTCCACCCAGCGAAGACCCCAGTCATTGAAACCCATCGCCAAAATCCTCGCCGAAATCCATTGCCGATACCCTTGCCAAAACCCACCCGATGTCTTCATTACCTATCCATTGTAAATACAGAGAGGATTCATACATTGCAGATGTTGGAGAAGATACTAGGTTTCAAGATGGAACTTGGATCCATCTAAAATGACAATGAAGTACTCCATTCCCGGCTGCGATAAAGAATTTGTGACTTTGATTGATGATCGTGATATAAAGAAGATGGTTTAGCTACATATTCGCTTTGATGCCCGACTAATACACCTCTTTGTTCAAAATTCCAATGGGTATGCATAATCATCTTCAGGATTATCGATTTCTGTGAACTTTGCATGATCAGACTTGTTAATTAGTTAGTGCATAGAAATTGTAATTAAAAATGGGCATATGGTGCATGTATGTCTGTTTGTTATGTAAGTATCAGAAGAATACATTTGTGACATAGCTGTAACCATTGATTCTGTAATGGACATTGATACTGTGCATTTGATTCTGTAATGGACTTTGATAAATCTGTAAATGAAAATATTTATTCTATAACTCATTATATATATTCTGTAAATACTCCCAAACCTGAAGTTTGCCCCGTTCAATGGAATGGGTCAAATCACAATGTTAATGAAAACGCTGTTGAAGAAACTCATAATATGGCATTGGTGAACTTCCAAAACACAGAGGCTAATGAAGCTCATAGCCTAATGATTAGCATGTGGGGGGACCTCATTACAAAGCCTGGCCAAATCTTTCATGATGTAGATCACTTTCATCGTGACCTTCTTAAGTTTGAGGTTATGGGTAGTGATTACTCATACTCGGTAAACCTAACAGATTGGACCTGCCTTTGTGGGAAATGGCAGGTAATGAGAATTCCGTGCGTGCATGCTTGTGCGGTCCTTGTTAGCATCAATGAATCACTGCACACATGGTGTGACCCGTTCTACACCACTAAAATGTATAGAAAAACCTATGCAGTCAATATCTTTCCGATTCCAAATCTTGGGATGCCAAGACCAGATTTGAATGATATTCTTATTAAACCTCCCACGATGAGGAAGCGAGCAAGAAGAAAGAAGAAGAGAAGAATTCCATCCAGAGGTGAGATTGACACATTGCCTTATAGGTGCTCTTACCGCCGACAGTTTGGTCACAATCGACAAACGTGCGAGAATCCAATGCCTAGCCAGATATCATTTGACTCTCAGGTGTAGCATGGGCATTTAAGAAGGTGCAGTCTAGTACTGCTTGTTGTTTGCAGGATATTGTTTTGAATTATGTCTACTAGGTAATTGGTTTTTGTAAGTTCAACATTATATCCTGTAAATAACATATAATTTTTTGTAAGTTCATCTGAATATCTTATAACCAACATATGTTTTTTTGTAAGTTCATCAATATATCTTGTGACCGCATATGCTTTTTTGTAAGTTCATAAAAATGACATCCTGTAGGATATTTTATTGTAAGTGCCCATGTGGTTCTGTCCAATATCGTAACTTACATAAATAAATAAATAAAGTAATATTTTATTTTCTACAACTTTCACAAAGAAACATCTAAGTATTTTTTGTAAGTACTAACATATTTTGTGTAACTTGGATAATAGAAACCGTTACTCATGAAAAAACATCTGTAAGTTACTAAACAGAAAGTGAAATTCCTGTTTTGAAAATAGAATAACACATGAAAACATGAATATTTATGCACACACATGAAAGTACTCGAAATACCACATGAAAATATTTCTTCCACAACAGACACAAATGCACTTGAATGATTCAATTGTTTGCATTCCTACGTTCTTTTCCTAGCCTAATGAAATGGGATGCTGTCTCCCTCTGGATTCTCTTCATGTCCCTTTGGCTGAAGTCAAATCAACTGTGATCCATTCGAGTCAAGTAATCCGCGTAGTTCATTACGAAGAAAGCGCAGTCCAAGCTACATTAAATATGCAAGAATTAGACAAATACACAAAGAACTCAAATACTAACAAGTGTGTTAGAAGAATAATATAACAACCACACATACCTTTTTTACTGTTTCGGGCAGTCATTTTTCCATTCCACGTTCAATTTGCAATATCAAGCTCTTTGATATCAGGTTTACCTCCTCTACATAAGACATGTCCATTAAAAAATGAATTACACAAACAATCAGTCACATAATATAAACAATTAATTACAGAAGAGAAATAGGCCATTTACAGCAAAGAAACAGTCCATATACAATGACAACAAAGAATCTATGCAGTTCTAAGAGGCTTGACAATCCCAATCACATAATACAATTACGAAAATGAACTAGTACAAATACACAAACAACTAGTACATTTACAATGAACACCAAGAACATGACCTGCCAATTCAATGGGCGACTCAATTTACATATCCAGTGTAATAGCCACAACCTACCTATAATCCAAAAGAAGTAATAAACAAAACATGGACAATTACAGACTGTGAACTATAGGTTACAGTTTATTAAACTACTATTTACTTAAATACAAGCTATAGTTACACAACACACCAAGATCAAAGCCTATTAAGGATCAGGGCATATTCACATAAATACACAATCCAGCTACACAACCACTAAAAAACCCTCCATCACGCAATCCAACACATTACGCGGTCAATTTCACTACCCCAGCCAATGAAATATCGAAACAAACACACTTCCATTGACACTCCCAAAACAGCAAAATCAACAAAAAAAAAATCTCATACAGGAACGATATGCAAGATGAGAGCAGAGAAGAGACGATTCAATTAGATATGAACTACATTTACACACTTGTAATTGCCATTTACGGAACAACAAATACCAAATTACAAAAACCATATAAAAACACAAAAAAACCATGCTTACATACCTGGTTTGGGATTCGGCCGTTTAGGGGATTCGGCCATGATGGGATGTTAAGGGGGGTTCGGCTAGGGTTAGAAATTCGGCGTGGGGAAGGGGTTTCGACGAAAGGGGCGAATCGAGACAGTTGCTGGAGGAGTGACGGTCGGCGAGAGGGTTTCGGAAAGAGGGGTTCTTCGCCGGGAGGAGAAGCACGTCGTTGGGATCGGGTTCATCGGTGGGAGAGGGAGAGTTGCTGAGAGAGAGAGGGTTTTGATTTTGAATTAAGAGAGGGTTTTAAGAGTTTTTGGTGATGGGGGCATTTATGTTAGAGGGTGTAAGTGGAAGAGAAGGGTATTAGTGGAACAAAAAAGTGATGTGGCAGGTGAAAGGGTAGAAAAAAAATCTATGTGTAACCAGGGGTAAAAAAAATTTCAAAAAGCTCGGGGCACAGAAAAAATTCAACCTTTGCTGCAGGGGTATTTGGGCAATTGACCCAAACTTATTTACTTAAATCGAACACATGCAAATTAGATGGATATGCAAACAAATCCGATGGATGCTATTAGAGGCATCCTATATTGAACTCGGTATATATTTTTAATCGAGTATTGATACACTCAGTTCATTTTGCAGTCTTATCTATAGTCTAGAAACAATCCCCACACTACGATAGCCCAGCATGTGAAAATTAATTTTTTTTCATTTTTTGTTTCAATGGGGAGGATCGGGACTACGGCTAGCCGCACGCTGAGCTACACATCATTTCCATTTGCATTTTTACATATATATTACATACAAATGAAGTTCATACAATTAATTAGAATATATATTTTATTTTTACAAAAAAATATATCCCTCATTAGATGGAAAGTATGTTATTTTTAATAATAATAATAATAATTGTGTGATCTGCATTTCTAACTGAAACGAGGGTTGAATAACATTTTCCTTTTGTTTTTCAGAGTCTATGCATCTCTACAGTTGATTTTAGGAATTCTGCATGCATGTTTGGAATGTAAAGGATCAGATGAACGGATTCGTGAATTTTTGTCTTTTTTTTTGCATAGATAAACTATAGATATACCCATGTATTAGAAGAACTATGCCCAAATTACATACAACAAAAAAAGCAAAAGAAGATACAAAAGAAGAATTTCGTTGTAGAAAAGAATTCAACGCCCCGCCACCCCTTTTACACATCACCCTTGAATAATCAATCTCCCTCTAAGCAACTCGATCACCTTGGCACCCGCGCAACATCGTCCCCGGTCAGGAATTTTTATATCTTTATTTGTTCATTACATGTAGAGATAGTGGTCATATAAGAAAATTGATTTCTACGTTTGATATCATTGAATATGGATACAGATCGAAGCAGGAAATCATTATAGATATGTTTGAACATTAGATCATAAAACAGTAGTCAATGGCCACTAATACGTTTGAGAACCAACGTATTAAACAAGTTGTACGAAGTCAAGTTGTTAACTAAAGCATTTTATTTAAATAAGATGTTGAATTAATTTTTACTTATTGTTCAATAATATATTTTTGAGTCAATATAGAGAAAAAAAAATGTGTAAAATATATTTTTTTTAAATGTATAATAGCATGAATGTGATCCAATTAACATGCTAAATTCATTTCATAAGTTATTCAATTGATTCTCCAGAGGGAACTCACACCATTAACCCAACAATACATTTAAGCAAAGGTAAATAATATCAATTATTTAGTATATATTATATGCAAAAGTGTGTATCCAAGCAAAATTACATATTTGATCATTTGTGCAAAAACATTATATAAAAGACAAATATCACTAGAAACATTATCATTTTTTTGAAAATTGGATGTCCGCATTGTATCAGGTAAAATATATTTGTATTATACTACTTCTTAGGTATTGAGAGTATTACAGATGATGATGGATTATTTTTATTTAAATAAAAATATATGATTGGTCTGTTATACAATACAAAAAGCTTGGTTGATGGCATTATAGTCAATTAATAAAAGAAGACAGTGATATTTTTTTTATTTTTTTATTTTTTTTTTTGATATCAGAGGGCCTCCCCGTGGCTAACCTTACTGTCGAGCTGGGAAAGCTACCGCCTGTTTGCCCCGGTCCTACGGAAAATTCTTTCGAATAATCGCCAATAAATAGGTGGGTAAATCAGTGTCAAGACTTGAACCCAAGACCTATCGATGACACCGCTAAACCCTGAACCGTTATGCTATGGACACTAGGGACTCCAATTATCATACATGATTGTTTAAATGATTCAATATTAATAAGGTTTGAAATTTAAATAACTCCAAAATATGTCATCCATTGCATTTGATCGGCTCATTATAACATTTGACTCCTCTCATTTTAGGTTTTCTTGAAAATGTTTGTTCCAGTAGCCCTCTAATTGTCTCTTTCAAGTAGACAAAATCGGATGAGATTTGGAGGGTTGATCTATTCAACTGCAATAACAACATTAGCAAACGACATAATGTAATTTGTTACATATGTTCATGACAAATGTAACTTATAACATTTATATTATTTGGGAGAAGAATAGATTTTTTTAATTGGCAAGCATAAAAATGTCAATCTTATTAGTTAAAATCTAGTATTTCCAAATAAGAATATGCCTAAACTTGCTGTAAATTTATTAAACAAGAAAATAATCACATTCATGTTTTTAAAGCAAATGAACAGAAAACAATGCTTGCTCTATACATTATCCTTTTTTTAATCTAGAACTTTCAATTTGGATGAATGGTGATGTACTGAAGAATAATTTATTGAAGTCCATATAAGATTATGTAATTCAAATACATGACAATTTGAGAAAAACTTTGATAATATAGACATATATTCTCATTAAAATATCATGATTTGTTTAAAAAAAAGTTGCATTTTTTTTAAAGAATTTTGTGATAAAAATATTCAATAGTGTACACTTGAGATTTTACTCTGGAGTGGAACTTATAAATTTATGCAATGCAAATTCTATAAATAATTTTATAAACTTACCAATTATTCTTTGTCAATTTTCACCAATATCTCAAAATGCATAGTTTTCTTGAAAAAAAATCCAAACTCAATCCTGAATAAACTATGACACTCAAGGATAGTCACTTGTTTTTTTTGGTGAGAGCTTATTCAAATATTGAACAAAAAATTAAATGCAACTATCATCCAATAGAAACATTTATATAAGAATACAGAAACCCTTTAATGACATTTGTGTGTGATACCACACAAAAAAACATGTTCCACACAAATGTTTCCTCCCCTCAAACAAAAAAAGAGAAAAAAATTGACTACATGAATAACTAAGTGTAATGTTTTTCAAATATAAAATAAGTCAACAATGTCAAATATGGGACTGGATCCAGTCAGTTCGGCCAGTACCTGGACGACATGAAAATCAAATTGCACCATCTATATATCGAACCGCACAACTAATTATTGGGTATATTTCACTCTCATATTGGATACTGATGATACTTATGAATTCATATTTTCTCCAATAGCTTATTAGATCTAATAGGAGAGTAAAATATATACCCAACAATTGATTGTGCAGTTCGATTTATAGGTGGTGCAGTTCGATTTTCACGTCGTCCAGTTTGGTACTGACTGAACTGACCGGATCCAGTCAGATCTCATCAAATATGCAATCATAGTCTTCCGATAGGTCCATATGAGTGAGATTAAAACTCCACACCATGGTTTAGTACTACATCACCTACCGGGTAGGATAATCTATGTTTATGTCAGTTAATATTCACATACCAAGTGGCATTTTAAAGTCATAAACCAGATGGCAGGCAAAACAGACAAAATTTTATTGTGCAAGTTTAGAGGTATTACAATTTGTATTAGAGCATGTATGTTATACAGTAGGTTGGATTCAACCTCACATAAAGACGTGTGGTCCATTGAATGAGATAATTATCAAGTATGACCTATTATGGAGTTGACGATCGGACTAACCTTGATCGATGAGGGTCAAATTCACACAATGGTGTAGTCCCACATCACCTATCAGGGGACGATAATATGCATTTACATGTGAGTACAACTCTTACACATCAAAATAGATACGGATCAAAACAGATAGTACCTTGTTTGTTGTATAAGCCTAGCATTGCACATTCATTACTCAAGAATGCTGCAGAAAATCTTAGGACCACATAGTTTTTACTCAGGTGCTTAAAAAAATGATCATGTTGAGCATAATGTCACAAGTATAGCATACACACCTAAACATAGGGAAGTATCATTTGATGTTTATTTTTTCCGGTGAGGAAGAATAGCGCCACAGAATAGCCCCCACAAGATTGTTTAATGAATGAGAAACTGCTGGTACTAGAACGCTTGAGGATGCGATTGTTGCCACGCCATATGCGAATCCAACGAATGTCGCCCTGTAATAATGCAGAGGAGAGGTTAGATACAACTAGATTGATTCCCCAAAGATGCAAGCTATCTAAAATCAGAGCCTGTAAGAAATCCATTGAAAAAGAATTCTGCATGAGCTTAAACACCCATCACATAGTTGTCAAGCAATCAGAAAACTTATTTAGACAAATTTTTAATTGTGAGGATGCTTCTTGGTCATCTATCAAATGCTAAGCTTTTTTTTCGGTTTGTAATCAAACTAACACAACAGATTCAGAAGCAATGAAAATAAAAAGACACGTCACAAGGTAACTAAGTAATCATTAAAAGAGGCATTATCTGCAATAAAGATAGCAGAAGTGTTTACAATCACAGAATTCATGTGTTCCATGCAGTATTTCACGTAGAAAACTTTTTCCCCATATCAAAGCATCAGAATTCTGAAGAGGTGTTCATACATCTAAACTGTTTGGCCTCCTTTGGCAGCGGGTAAAGGTTTTTCTTAGTTGTGTATGCCATATAGAGTATTGTAAAAGCCATGAACATAATCCACTTTTCATTTTAAAAAGATGATAAGTTAGCTTTGTTATATAAACCATATTTTGCTATAATCTATTCATTTCTCAAGTATCAATTTTACTCCTAAGTGAAATGTAAGATTATATAAAATAGAGAGGAGTGATTGATGCATCTTTTTTTAGTACTTTTTATAAGATTAACTTTATCCATATAAATGAGTAAACAAATGGCATAGATCCAAATCCATCGCTCAGATGGACCAGATAAAACCGCTGTTCGAGGATAAAAATTATTTTCTAATGCCTGGAATACTCCTAATACCTTTGTTGTCAAATAGTATTAGAATATTATTTCAACTATACCAATCAATATACACTGTCAAACGGGAGTTTAGGTAGTAACTACCAGACTGCAAAGGAGTATCTTCGGCCACTACCCAGATGCAAAATTCCAAATACAGCACCAGTCACTAGGGCACTCTTCCAATTAAGCCCGAAAAGTGGCATCAATGCCCCACGGAAAAGCAACTCCTGGAATAACACATGCCCATAAAATACAATGCCATTATTAGATCCGGTCCTTGTATACAAGGAAAAAAATTAATTTCCGTGTGGTTGCATCATGTTCCTATGTACCAGTAAGATATCATATCTAGTGAAAACAAATGTCCAGAAATTAAATAAACAGAATGTTAGGTGACACAAGAATTCTGCTTTGGCTTGTGTGATGCGTGTTAACAGGATCTCGTAGTATACCTCGCCAATTCCCGACAGAAATGCTACAGTCACATAATCCAAAGGTTGTAATGGACTCAAAACCTGGGAAGTCACAGTGCAGCAAGTTAATGAGGGAAGCACGGTGAAGACCACAAAACTGTCTAATTACTGATCAACAATAAAAGTGTTAACCTATGTGTACCCAACAGTAAATCATGTTCTTAGGAAATGGAAACACACGAAAGTTTGTAGTACTTGAGTCTTGTTAAGTTAAGCACACCTGTTGATTTGCTGCTTCACTGGACTCAGCGAAATCTGGCCATAGCTTCAATAATATGTACCGAAAGCAAGATATTGCTACAACAAGTCCTCCTATCAACTCAAGATGCCATATCTCAAAATCAACTGTACAAAAAATTAATCAAATCAGGATACAATATGTGATTTAAAAATCAATTTAGGCAGAAAATTATATTAGTTGAAGGCTGGTAAAAAAGAAAAAAAAGAAAAAAGAGAGGCTTTAGAACAGAAACTCATCTACACTACATGTGACAGCATAGAGAATGTTAAAGTGGATGTGTGACAGACAGAGAATTGATAGGACTGTAAACAAGTGCATCAAGGAAGTTTAAGAATAGCATTGTTAGGGACTAAAAATGATGGAATATTAGGTTAGTCTGGACATGTCGAGGTCCATTTATAAGATTAACAAACCATATCCTAACCGTTGTACATAATTTTATTCTTAGATGTTTTCAGTGAATAAAATTGGACATGATTACAAAAATCCCAAGATATCAATATCATTGGGTGCCCAATGACATAATCCAATTCATAGCATGATGTCTTCAAATCATCTATTTCTTTTTTCTTGGCAGCAGATTCTATCTTAGAATGATATTTAGAGGAATCATTTCAAGAAATCTATGGTGTTTGCATATCTAACCCTGTGAAACAAAATAAAGTGCAAAGGAATTCCAAGAAAACAAAGTACTAGAATAGCAAATCTTCATGTGTAAATACAAACATTAGGAAATAGAAACTTCAGATGCCATAAATTATGATTTCAAATCAAAGAGGATAAGAGAATATATCTCATATTTCCACTTATGGAACTATGGGTGAAGAAAGCATACATGACACAGTAGTTGAGTCAAGAATCGGCCATCCTTGCATGAAAGCAACATGAGATGCCTGAATTGACAAGAAAAAAGAATTCTTGGGACATTGAATGTGACCAAAGCATGACCTAAGGAACAGAATTTGTTTGATCATGCCTAACAGGAACTTTATTTACAAGGAGTACAATAACACCAGAAGAAAAAGAAACAAATAGTGCAAATTTGATGACAAATGAAATTAAATCAGATTTTCTCAACAGGATGATTAAGATACGCATGCGCAAGTAAAATAATGTTTATCAGTAATTAACTCAACTTCTTAAAAAATCAAAATGCATGGGAAATACAGCCTTCAAAATCCATTCCACATAAATAAGACTATAAGAGTATAAAAAAATGAACAAATATGGGTATCAAATACCTATTTAAGTAAAGCATGTCTGCTAAACAGTACAAGAGGAAGATAGGGAAATCAAGATCTGAATAAATATGACAGAAACATGAATTCATGGCAAACTAGAGACCAAATTCACCAGAAGCACGAGATAATGGAAGAAGTTCAGCTGTAACACAAAACTGACATGATGGAATAGCCATGAAAATATGAAAGAAAACCAACCTGCCGTGCTACCGATCCCAAAGCAAACATTAACCCAGATGTGATAACGCAAGCACGAAGAACACCATTTCTAGACACGGTCACAGCTGGATTCTTCACATCCAAATCTTCATTTATTGTATTTGCACTGACACAGTGACTTGGATCATTTCCCCTAGAAGGATCATCTTGGGCATTCAAGTTCTTGTAAGATAGCAAAGTTTTCTGTTGGGATGCTTCTTTTACTCTTTTCTCTCTCTTCTGAGACTTTCCATCGGTTGATGCTTTAGGTCTGGTTTCCGAGGCGTGCTACCGAAAGTAACAATAACACAAAAAGGAATTTACTTTAGAAACAAATGGAGAAGTTCATTCCTTCAGGTTGAGCATGCAATTACTTATGAAATATTACATCCCTGGTCAAGTGGAAAAAACAGGTTTCTGAGGCTACTAAACAGTAAACAGAAAATGAAACAATATGATACTCACTTTTTGTAGTTTGACAGTAAAAATCCTCCTGGAAGAACACACATGAGAATACCCTTTACCTGATAAAATATGATTCTTCTGTTAGGCATGATAAATGGAAACCACAGTTAATTATGAATAATCATTTACCTGTTGCATTCGTCCCAAGAGCATGTGTGGGTACTTGTATCAACATGTATTTCAAGTGTTCAACAGTTTGATATTGAAACCTTAGTAGGAACTAAACACTCCAATAAACATGGCATAGACAGGGTAATTTATTAAAATGAGTGTGATTTGCCTCGGACAGATGATGACACTATGGCGTGCATTGTGATACAATGTTGGAGACATCCTCTCCCAATTGTTTATACCTTCTTGTGATATATGGAGATTGTAGCAGGAACGCGGAAACAGGACTCAACAAGACACGACACGATACAGACACAGTGACACAAAATTATGAAAAATCGGGACACTGACATGACAAAAACACGTTAATACATAAATAATTAATAATATATCATAATTATTCAAAAAATGAGCACGCGTCCATAAACTATATACAAATATAATTATAATGGTGTGTTAACTGCCAACTCAATCAAGATTTTGAAATCATTTGACTTTACAATAGTTATTAAAAAAAAAATTACAGTTATGTCTCGTACAAGTGTCGTGTCCACACCGTCTCCATACGGTGCCTAATGCTTGTCCAAAATTCAGAAAATTATTTTTTGAATTAAGGACACGTCAGACGCACAACACACGTCGTGCAGTGTCCTGTGTCCAGTACGTGTCAAACACCAACACGACATGTTCATTGAAATATCTGTGCTTCCTGGTTCCTATTTGGGATCAATCTGACTAAGAATCCCCCTTCCTGATTTCTACTATTCAAGACTCGTCATGATCAATTGACAAGATTGATATATAAACAATGCAATTTCTCTTCTTCCTTTATTCACTACAATTCATTTCATGGGCATGGCAATATGTACAGATGGGTCACATAAATTACACCAAATTCAATCAGATTCATAGAATTCACTTGCAAAGCTATAAAAAGAAATCCAAAATAAAATCACACACTGATTCCAATCTGAAAGGGATTTGAGAGAAAAAAAACACTCACTCCAGACGGAGAGTCGATTTGCTCTGATCAAACTTCGTATTTGGGTCCCATTTTTGCTTGCATCAATCACCATATCAATCGATCAAATGTTACAGAAACTGATCAATTGAAATCGTTTTTTCTTTTTCACTATAGCAGAGAAACAATGGAGTTATCCGTAATGGATGGTGATTGGTGAGGGACTTGCCCTAGTCATTATTAACGAAAATGAAGGGCAATTGTGTCATTTGAAGGTTGGTATGTGACAAAATTTTGGGTTATGATATGTGAGGCTATTGTACAGTATATCGTTTTTATTTTGGAAAAAATGCATTCAACCGCCCTAAAAAGTAACCAATGTTAACAAGGACTCCCCAAATCTTAGTATATCCAAAAAAAACCTTGTGATTTTTTCCTTGGTTAAACAAATCGCCCTCAGTCAAATATCCATTAATTTTTAAGGAATATACCTAAAATCTTTCGTCCACTTGACAAAAATAAATATGTATATCCAAAAACCCTTTGTCTTTTGTCAAATATCTAAAATGACAAAAAAAATTGACAAAATTGCTCTCCTCCACGAAAATCCACCGAAACAAAATATGCATATCCAAAAAAAACCCTGTCTTTTGTCAAATATCCAAAAGAATCTAAAAATATTGACAAAATTGACGGGGTTGAGGCTAGGGCAAGAGGGCTCGAGCAGGGGTAAGGGGTGATGGGGTGAGGTGGGATGCGACAGAGGTTGATCGATGGGGGCAGGGACGATCGGTGGGGGAGGTTTCGTTGATGGAGACGTAGAAATGTTGAGTTAGGGTTTTTTAGATTCATTTGTTAAAGAAGGGTTTGGGGTAGGATGGTGATTCATAATGTTGACTTAATTTAACCTAGCTACAAGTTATTAACAATTACGGTAGGGGTTTTTTAGATTTTAGGAAAAAAGTCGGGGGTTATTTTGGATATATTGAGATTTGAGGGGTCATTTTGAATATCAATCCTTTTCAGGGGGGTGAATGCATTTTTCCCTTTTATTTTTTAATAATTACATATTATTTCGTTGAAATAGAGATTGTCATAAACAATAGAATATATAAAAAATAAATATATACTAAGATATAATAATATATTTTTTTTCTATAAAATTTTTTTTTACTTTATACACACCATGGTAGAACCTCATAGCTCTTATTCACAGTGTATAAAGCTGTAAAATGAACTCCAAAACAGTCCAAGTGCATCCACACTCAAATTTAAAATAATTTTTTTATATCTCATTGTTCACTTTGTTAAAATCGGGAAAAAAGGATAATGTATTGAAATTTAGTTGAAATAATACATGCTTATTTTCATTTGAAGATCAAGACAATTGTTACCATTATCTACCGATTAAGTCCACACCATTTCTTTTACATAATGACTAGTTTTCATACACGTGCCAAAGCACGTGGTATAACATTCACAAAAATTATCGAAACACTTGGAATAAAATAAGTCATGCAATTAAAAGAAGAACATAAAATAACAAAACGCACACATACACACTTATACCCATTTATGTACGTTTTGAAACATATAACTCCTATAGACACGAATTAATTCATCAAGTATATAACTCCTATATACATCGATCAAATGATTAAAGCACTTTTATCTTTATACAATTCTAAAACATAATTCAAATAAATTAAAACAAAACACATAATAACAAGTATTTTGAAAAAATCAAGGGATAATTTTGATCCATAAATTAATCTTAAAAAATAAATAAGTTTATCTTAAATCAAACTCAATTAATCCTATATTTTCATATCCTAACATATCATAACAATCTTATTAGATAGATTAGATTGTTAAGATTGTGTCACTTTTTAAATGTCAAATATCGCGTTTTATTTATTATTAATAGTTCGGGCATTTAGTTTTAAAATCTAACTGCATATTTGTGGTTCTGGTGTTCACTTGGGCTTAAATGGAAATTTTCGTAGCATTTCGAGGTCTTTTTAGAAATTATGCAGTTTCGATTGGTATTTGGATTTAATTTTGTTAATGTCCAAGATGAAGTAGTAAAAATCTAATTTTAATCATGAGATATTTAATTTTGAGTTAGCTTTCATACAAAAGCAGAATTAGATCAACTGGATTCATGTATCAAAAGTTATGGGTGTTTTTCCAATTATACCCTGGGGATATGAAATCTAGGCAGCAGCCCTGTATGATGTTTAGCCTAGATTTCGGAATAGCTAGAGATGTTATTTGATCTGGGTGTAAACATGAAAGCTGTAGATAATCTTCTTGACTTTCCAATGGCATTGGAATTGTGCTATTCGGAATTATATTGAGGAAGTTATGACTGTTTTAGTGAAGTATGTCCAGAATTTCTAGTCATGGACGGTTTGGTCCTTTTGCCCCACTAATGAGTGATGTATTTGGGGGAAATGAAAGGGGGGTGGTTTGGCTGGAATTTCATTGTTCAGCTGAAATATCTGAGGGAGAGAAGAGAAGAAGAAAGAAAGAAAGGAAATATGAAGGAAGTGCGTTCAACCACTCACCTCCTCCCTTTTTCACTCTAGGTGCCTCTCTTTCTCTCTCTCTCTCTTTGTTTTCTCTAGCTATTGTGCATGTTTATGGTGGCTGATTTGGTATTGAATGTTGTCTTGGGTGAGGGAGACAGGGGAAATTGGTAGGGATAGGTGAGACAAAGAAAGTGTGTGTGGGTGTATCCCTTTTACCTTGGCCAACATGTCCTTCCCAAATTATCTTTACCTCCCCTTTGTGTCTTGTATGTGTTTGTGTTTATTCTTGTATGAGTGTGTATTATTGAATTTGGGTGCTGTTGGAAGAGTGTAATGTGTAATTGCTACTGCACATGAGATGGTTGCATTAATGCATGAATGGGGTGGTTTTGTGTTGTAAGGCAGATTTTCTGTCTCTTTAAGATCCTTGTGTTTGAGGTATTTGGAGGCATATTTTGAGGCTTGTGTCTTCATTTCATATGATCATCTATGTGTCTAGATGCTATATATCAAATTTGGTGTCATTTGGTTACCTGTATTGAAAGTTATAGCCTAATGTTCATGGTCTGTCCGGATTCGCGCAGAAATTGACCGGTTTCTGAAAATAATTTATTTCGGGCATTTAGAGATTTTATCAAGTTATTATGTCTTCACGGAATATGATCCCAACACATCATAGAATGTGTGTGATTTATTTTAGAATATTTGGATGTGTATTTTGTGCTGTGGATACCAATGTTTGGGGCTGATTGCAGTAGATGGACTAATCTTGTATAAATATGTGACAAAGAGTTATTATGCATGGTGTGGGCAATATAAGGAGTTGCTGTCTTCATGAAGAAGGCTTGTATATGTATCAAGATATTTTATATTTAATTGAGCATCATTGGTTGTTCTTGCAGATTTCGTAGACCGACGCGCGGCGATCCAAGTATCTGTGAGTGGTTCGATCCACCCCCTTTTGGGAAGCGATCGATGCATGTGATTGTGCATCGCGTACCCATGGGGTTCTATAACTATACTCATTATTAATTTTCAAATAATATTGCTATTATCACTTTGTAGCTTTTATATATATAGCATGGAATGTTGGGTATGATATGCTATAGGTGTCCTTTAGTAGTATTGCCTTCATATTAGTAAATGTTTACTATGATTGTGTTATAGTTAGCCTTGGTATGACATTTATGATAGCTTCTAGTAGGCCTAGGTTGAATTGTATAAAGTGTTTATATACATGGTTTATTCATAGGTTATTTGGACATGTGGTCCATATACCTCTCTTGTGATAATTGTGCGTGTATTTACTTGTTTGACTATCACACTTATGTAGCAATATGCATGTTATTTACTCTTGACTTCCATATATTCCAAAAGTGCTAATATTGTGGTGTAAACTTTTAATGCGATATCAATTGTTCACTTGTTGGAAAGTCTTATGTCGAATGACTTTTCTATTGCTTGAACACATGTAGTTTTGGAGTGCAATTGGATTTATATTAGTTGAGCCATTTTAGGGAGTTCGGCATTTGAGGTGTTTTTATTTTATTCAATGTCTTCTACTACATGTATGGCTATATGAGCTAATTTTGTCATCTCTAGGACTTGATATATTCCAATTGAAAGAGGATTTTATACTCGAAAAGGACTTAATATGAAGAGATTTGTAATGAAATTCTTCTTCGTTGAGATCATTTATTGGGGTGCACATGTGTTATCTTATGTTGCTTGTTATGTTTTTATATGATTTATGTACCTCTTATGAGATAGAATTCCTCATGATACATTTGATTTATGTAATATTATTGAGTACGATGGTTATGTAGCAGTTTATCTACCCTGCATCCATGCGATGCTCTCATATGAGAATTCAGAAGAATTCATTTATTGTATCGGTGTTCATTAACCGATAGCTATGATAGTATGTTTGGTCTATCTGTAATAGGCATGTGGATGACTCATCTTTAGGGTCATGCCTTCGTATTGTTAAGTGCGAGAACTTAACTGTTTTTCCTCACGTCCGAGTGATGCATCTGTATAGCAATTCAAGAGAATTCATTAACATTGTTATTTGCTAAATGGTTATAGTTGATCCTTGAGGATCGTATTGTGAGCGTGGAATGCTTCTCCCTTACCTCGTATCCGCGTTGAAGCTACCCGGCGTTGAAGCTATCCTGGATTCTGCCGTTACATTATAGGAGGTCCAATGTGTATTTCAATACCATTGTCGCTTCGTACCTATCTTGGAAGGCTGTCAGGAAGAGGGCTACCCGGGAGAGGGCTACCGGAAGGTTAAGGGAGTTAGCGAGTTGATTTTCCTTTCTAATAGTCCCATGTCACCCTAGGGGTGAAGGTGAGGATGACATTGGAGTGCTTCCTCCCGTATCGTCGTACATCGAAGCTTCTGAGTGTTGAAGCTACCCTGGATAGTGCCACCACATCATAGGAGGCTCAATGTGTATTTCAATACCTTGTGGCTTCGTACCTATCTTGGAAGGCCGCCAGGGAGAGGGCTACCGGATGATGCAAGGCATCGTAACGTATTATACATCGATGTAGATAATCTTTGAAGTGTTGTACTAGTTTGAGATACTACACATTACTATTAATGAATTAATTGCTTTTCAAGAGTCCTACGAGTTTTCCTCCGGGTCGAGGGTGAGGATTATGTGATGTCATGTCTTCGCATGACATTTATCTCTGTTGGATTTCTCCCATATCTCTTTTCCTTGGAAGGGAAAATGCCCTGATATTATATTATTATTTGTAGAATTTGGATTCTTGCCACTCACTGAGCTTGTAGCTCACCCCTCGTGTGTTATTTTTTCACCAGGGATTGGGTTGGCGTGGTGCTAGAGCATGGCTCATGCGTGGAGCGTCTCACCTTTCGGTTGGTGAGTACGAGGTTGTCAGCAATCCTATCTCTTTGTGTATGTACCAGTAATCGTGCGTGTTGCACATATGATTTTAATTAGACTAGACTTGGACTCTCACAGGACAGTGATCGTGTATTTGGGTCTGTAATAATGTTTTTGATTTACAGACTAATTTGTATATTATACTTCCGCATCATTTCTTTTTATTGGCTACCACTTCCCTGTAGCCTTTTTATCTTATTTTATCCCTGTTGATTATTGTAGGATTGGTAACGCTTCGGGGACGGCCGCCTCGGGGCGTAACATAGATTGTATCAATGAATAATTTTAAAATTTAAGTAAATTTACAACGATCAGTAATTAAATAATTAATTAAATGATAAATTTGGAAATAAAAATATTGGATCACATAATCCTTTTAATAAGTAATAAAAATTTAAATAATCTTATTAGATAAGACTCCATCATTGAATAATTTAAAATTTTAAAAATTTAAATTACTGATCATAAATCTTATTAGATAAGACTATATCATTGAATAATTTAAAATTTAGTAATTAAATAAATTATTAAAGGAAAAAAAGGGAAATGAAAATACTTATAATCCATGTATATCTATCATGTAATTATCTATTATATATTTTAAAATTTAAATTAATAGATACATTAGTAATTGATCAATTGTTTAAAGGATAAAATGAGAAATGAAAATACTGGGTCACAGTATCCTTTTAATAAATAAGTAATAGATATATTTATCATGTAGTTATCTATTATATATTTTAAAATTTAATTTAAGAGATACATTAGTAATTGATCAATTGTTTAAAGGATAAAATGGAAAAAGAAAATACTGGGTTATAGAATCCTTTTAATAAATAAGTAATAGATAAGTAATAGATATATCTATCATGTAGTTATCTATTATATATTTTAAAATTTAAATTAATAGATACATTAGTAGTTGATCAATTGTTTAAAGGATAAAATGGAAAATAAAAATACTGGGTCACAGAATCCTTTTAATAAATAAATAAATTAGTTAAATGCACATGCTAATGCACGTGATATATCATACCTGAAAATATATTTATATACACAATTTCAAATAATAATAAATAGAATTATATGTAAAATTTTGTAATAAACTTCGATTTATTATTTTTATTATTTTATCTAATAAAAGTATATAACAAAAAATTTCATCAAACTTATGGAGAGATAATGAAGTCAAAATTATATATATTAGTATTATGTTAATACAAATACTTGACAAATATAAATGAAATTTTTTTAATCTAGTTCATACTCAAACCTTAAATAACAATCACAATATAAATATAATACCGTATTTCCCTCACAATTGTTACCTAAATTAATTCCCACGTATAAATATTCTGAATACATTCAAACTCTTAATTGAATACCACTATCGTGAGTTAAATGTGAAAAAAAAAAGACCTACAACATACTACATTTGAAAGTTCTTCATCAAATTCTTCTATCACTCTCACGGTCTCACCCCCATGGCCCCATTCACTCATGTTCTATTTTAACTTCTTTGATAATAGAAAATGACTACATTTAATATTAACTAAAAAAGATTCTTATTGATATACAACCACATAAATACTTAATATTTTCATAGATTGCATACGTATAACAATTATGGCATGACATATACATTATTTTTCTCAAACTTTAACTCTTAAATCAACAAATCATATGATATTAATAAACCCCTTATGAGATGTTTGAGTTGAATTCAAACTTTTCATAGGCCCTTTATACAAATGTCACATTCTTTGTCACATACAAATATTTAAGAAAAAAATGTTCTTCTCCAGTCAATTTTAAATGAAACATTAATCACATAAAAGAATTCTACTTTTAAAATCACATATGCATAAATTTTTTACTTTATCTATTAAATCAATTTTTCATATAACTCCATAATCAAATCAAATATTTAATTGAAAGTCATCATTGTAGATTAAGTAAAAGTAGGAAAACAGAATTAACATTTAAAGTTACTCCTCTATTCATTAACATGATGAAACAATATTCATTTGTATGATCATGGATGCATAACCATGTAAACCATAATTGAAATTATAAAATAAATTTCATAGAAGTCCATCGCTTTCTACTGCATCTACTTGAACACCATTTTTTTTTGCTCCTCCAATGTGGGAGTATTTTATATATTTGGGAGAATAAGATTAATTGAGATAATATGTTTGGATAAGTAATGAAAATCTATATCTATAACATTTAATTAAACCTTCCAAATCATCTCAATCATTAAAAAAATCCCATATTAGATGCATGCTTTCTTAGTAAAAAAAAAAAACTTTTAACAAGGCCGCCCTCTACACAAATATGCGTACATATAAAATCATGTAAAAGCTATCTAATTAAAAATTGAAGTCATAGATTATGAAATTCAAAGAAAAATTGATTAAGCATATATATTTTGTTTCCACAAAATAATTAATTAGATGATGAAAACATCCAAAAACTAATTCTATGTTTTTTTTACCTTGATTTCATGTTGGAGGGGACTCTGTTCTCTATGAAAGAATAAATCAATTCACCTATATAGTAAAAAAAATACAATTAAAATGAACGATGAAAAACCTTAATATGCATCGAGACATATATTAAAAATAAAAGTCTATAAAAATAATTCACCTAAAATAAAAAGAAATTAAATTATCATAAACAAAAGTACACAAAAATAAATATATTGTTAGCTGGGTTGATCAAATAAGAAGGGTTTTCGTGTTCTTTGTGGAGGATTTTCGGGTTCTTTGTGGAGGATTTTAGGGAGGATTTATTAAAACCACAAATGAAGATGAGATTGGTACTAATTTTAACTTTTTTTTAAATATGTCATACATATTAAACAAAAAATAAAGGGTCACCAATATAATCACATTTCTCAGATCTCGGATGTTTTAGTATAGATATAAATAAAAGTCATATATTTTTTAATTTCCATCTTTGTCTCTCATTTAATACATGTAATCAACAAATATTAAGGATAAAATGAAAATTTTATTTCAAGAATCCCTAAATATATTATATATTATTCGATCTTATCGATATTTTTTTGTTAGAGAATATCTAATGATTTTTAATTAATAAACAAATCCCAATAAAATGGCAAATACAACACAAATTCAAAATATATTTAAATTTTAAATAAATATATATTAGTATGGATAAATTTTTTTTAAAATAAATCATTTATTAAAACACAACAACAAAATAAAATATGGATAATTTTTTAAAAATAATCCAAAAAATCCCAATAAAATGGCAAATGCAATCCAAATTTAAAAACTATTTAAAGATTTTGTTTCATTAAATAATTTTAAAATTTAAATAAATATAGATTTTTAATTAATTAATTATTAAAAAGATAAAAAGGAAAAGGCTGGGTTAATCCTTTTAATATCTAAGTAATAAATGGTTCATAATATTATTAGATGAGATTGTATCATTGAACAATTTTAAAATTTAAATAATTAAACAAATCATATAATCAGATTGTATGATTGAATAATTTTAAATTTTAAATAATTCTATTAAATAAATCATAATCTTATTAAATTATCATTTAATAATTTTAAAATTTTAAAATTTGAATAAATCTATTATGTATTACTATTTGTAATTAAATAATTGATAAAAGGATAAAAGGGGAAATAAATATATTGGGTCACATAATCTTTTTAATAAGTAAGTAATAGATAAGGGAAATGAAAATACTTATAATCCATGTATATCTATCATGTAGTTATATATTATATATTTTAAATTTAAATTAATAGATACATTAATAATTGATCAATTATTTAAATGATAAAATGGGAAATGAAAATACTGGGTCACAGAATCCTTTTAATAAATAAGTAATAGACTAGTTTTCAAGCACGTGCCAAAGCACGTGGTGTTGCATTCTCGGCTATACATTTAAATAAAAATAAAAATAATTAAATAATCATTAAATAAAAAATATAAAATATAATTATAAATGCAATGTAATGTTTTCAATTTTATTTAATATATACAAGGATAACATGTATATCTTAAATGAAATATCAATTAATGTTCTTACTAAAGAGAGAGAAAATCAGACATATTGCTTTATACTTTCAATCACTAATATAATGATGAATGTATAAAAAATTTATTACTTAAAAATAATCCTTTCTCTCACTTAACATATATTATGATAAATAATTTTATGTCAAAATTCTATAATATTATTAAAACATCTATTAAAAAAATTATAAAATTTTTATCAACACAATATATGTTTTGATTCAAAATATTACTAAAACACCTATTAAAATGATGATTTTTATAACAATTTGATCAACACAATATAAGTTGTAATTCCAAAACATCAAAAGCTAACCAAATACTGAATTGGAACATCTAATAAGCAATTAGAACAACATGAAACCCATAAATAAGATTTTCTACTACTCATTCGGCTACCTTTTGTATTTTCTTATTGGACACACTCTTATTAATGAATTGCCCACGCTTATGTCAAAAATAAAAAATGAAACCCTTAAAAAGAACAATAAGAATGTAAGGTGCCACATATTTTAAATTCAAAAATCAATTAAAAAAATAATAAAAGAATTTTTTTTCTTTCATTTTGTCAAGTAAATAAATATATATCACTATAAAATAGGGAGAAAAAACAATATAAAAATAAGTAAAAAACATATGGATAAAGTTTTAAAATATCAAAGTACATCAACTATTTAATTTTAAATTATCTACGAAGTATTTAAAATTTATTAATCATTAAAATCCTTGGAGAACTATCAATCCCCACAAAATAAGGATTAGATAAAAAAAAGATATAACAAATAAAAATAAAAGAAAAAAAAGATAAAATTATAGAAAAATTAATAAATCACATATTAGATAAAAATATACAAATGAAACTAAACGGGAAAACATATTACGATATCATTTTATAAAAATCAGGAAAAACTAACTTATTTTGCATTAAAGATTTTATAATTATAATTATAATTATAAATAAATAGATATCACTATAGAAAAGAGAATAGATAATAAAAAAAATATAAAAAATAAACCCAAAGGTAAAAAATTAAAAAAACATTTATACCCCTTTCATGTATTTTAAAATTAAAAAAACTTAGATATCAGTATAACAAAGGGATTAGAAAAAAATAACAAAAATAACAAATAAAATGAAATTTTAAATATACGGATAAACTTATAAAAATAATATAAAATTAAATATTTAATTTTCAAATATTTATCATTTATTTGAAATTGAATAATTATTAAAAGTGATTTTTTATTTTATTTTGTTACTTATAATAAATTTTTATCAGTTTTCTGTATTTTAAAATGTTAAATAAAAAATTAATATGCAGCGAAAAGTAAAGGTAAGAACATATTATAAAATTTTAAAAAATCATAAAAATAAATATTTAAATTAAAATAATGGACAGATACATTAAAGTTTGATAAAAAAAAATCAAAATTTTTAATATAATTTTTTCTTAGATTTGGGGGGCCTCTTTTTGCTAATAAATTTTTTTTTTATTGATTCAGACATGATTTTTCATTAATGAGGAATAAATAAAAAATAAAAAATTTATTGAATGAGTTCTATGTAGCATGGAAGGAGATGAATATATAAAATGCTTAACATAATAACTACACTTGAATATAGAAAACTCAAGCTTATAATAATAAATCATGAAAATGATACTTAAAAACAAAACAAAACCGAATTTCTTGTAGTTCTAGAAAAATAGATCCAAAATAAATATAGAAAGATTAGCATTATCAATTAATGAAAACAATAGCAAATACATTGATCTATAAAAATAAAAAACTATAAAAACCTACATGGCATATAACAATAAGTAAATTACATGATTACTAAAAATATGATATAACAAACAAATACTGTTAAAAGAAATTGAGAAGAATAAAATTAATATTGGACAAGGAAAAAAATTAAAATTGAATACAAATATAAGTGAATGACATGATTACTAAAAATTAATGTGAATAAAAAATCAAAATATCGAAAATAACAACTTACTTTCTCCGTGTATCAAACTCGTGTATGCACCTATCAATTTTCCTGAGATATAAACATTCAACCACACAATGGATTAGAACTTCTCAATTATTAAGCAATATAAATAAAAATATTCAAAAATGTTAAAAACAAAACACATTCATATCTATTTAAACAATCATCTAAAAAACATTAATAAACCTATTTTCTTAATCTAATCCAATTATTATTGAAACAAAATATAAACCATACAATATATAAAATAAAATTTAAAATCATTTTCTAAAAAGAAAAAGACCTAAAAACCGAAAGAAAAAAAAAACTACAGCCTAATAAATGAAGTATAGGAAAGATTTTATAGGTGGATTTTATCCTAGAATCATGGGAGGGTGGTTAAAGTATTTATCCTAAAATCACTTTAAATTCACATTATTAATTTTTTAAAGTGATTATAATATTGCTTTTTTTTTTGTGGTGATTATCCGATTTGAAATTTTGAATTACATATGCATATAATTTTATCATATTTAAATTTAAACTTTTTTTTTTTTGTTAGATAGATCATACCCATGCCTATCTCATCCAATTAAGATTAAAATACGTTATCCATGTATTTTATTAATTTTATATTTAAAAATATATAAAATTTAAATTTAGAATAAAAAATTGATTTTATATCCATTACATATCCAAATATTATTCAAATCTTATCTATTTAATTTAAAATTTAAAAATAAATCTTGTTAGATAGATTAGATTCTTTAGTATCATAATCTTATTAGATAAGACTGTATCATTGAATACTTTAAAATTTAAAAAATTGAAATAAATCTATTAGTATTAGTAATTAAACAAATAATTAAAGGATAAAAAGGGAAATGAAAATATTGGGTCACATAATTCTTTTAATAATTAAGTAATAGATTATATTTGAAAATATATAAAATTTAAATTTAGAATAAAAAACTGATTTTATATCCATTACATATCCAAATATTATTCAAATCTTATCTATTTAATTTAAAATTTAAAAATAAATCTTGTTAGATAGATTAGATTCTTTAGTATCATAATCTTATTAGATAAGACTGTATCATTGAATACTTTAAAATTTAAAAAATTGAAATAAATCTATTAGTATTTGTAATTAAACAAATAATTAAAGGATAAAAAGGGAAATGAAAATACTGGATCACATAATGGAAACAATAGATAATAGAAGTAATAAATTATTATTATTATTAACTAAATAAATCATAATCTTATTAGATTAGATATCATTGAATAATTTTAAAATTTAAATAAATTTATTTAGTAATCATAATCTTATTATATAAGGCTATATAATTGAATAATTTAAAATTTTAAAAATTTAAATAATCTTATTAGATAAAATTGCATCATTGAATAATTTAAAATTTAATATTTTTAATAATCTTATTAGATAAGACTGTATCATTGAATAATTTAAAATTTTAAAAATTTAAATAAATCTATTACTGATCGTAAATCTTATTAGATAAGAATATATCATTGAATACTTTAAAATTTAGTAGTTAAATAAATTATTAAATGATAAAAAGGGAAATAAAAATACTTATAATCCATATATATCTATCATGTAGTTATCTATTATATATTTTAAAATTTAAATTAATAGATACATTAATAATTGATCAATTGTTTAATGGATAAAATGAAATACTGGGTCACAAATCCTTTTAATAAATAATTAATATATTATAGATATAAAAAGTAAAATATACATTAATGTAGTTTTTTTCTTTTGAAAAATATAAAAATTAATTTTCATATACTGAGAATCTATGATAAACATAAGATGTATAGGCAGATGGGAGACCGCTTATGAACTACAGGACTGCAAAACGCACTCATATCAAAAGTTGAATCAATCATCTTTTTCTGGTGTGGTAGGAACATCAGAAGAATTTTTGGTATACACAAAAGAAACCTTACGAAAATGATTATTATCTATAATACAATGCTCATCATTATGATAATACATACACAGATTTTGGATCTAAATAAATGGCAGTAAGAAAGAAAAAAAGACTTATCCATTCCACCTTATATTTAAGTAAAAACAACCACCCAAATTCATATAATCTCCACCAGAAATGGAGACATTCAGTTCTGCTGACTGAATCCCTAAAAAATAAAATGAATGGAGTGGTACAAAGATGTATGTAAAAGAATTGTGATAGTGGCTTCCATCTATGGTACAATTTTCATGAAGACAGAAATCTATAAAGTGGGAGACCTAACTACAATAGGGTTCCCAACAGCCATATATGCAACAGCACCCAGTAGGCTATGAGACCCATCCTCGCTTCCGGCCGGCTCATCAACATCCGACCGCCGGACACCCTGCGAATGCATAACCTCTTATCAACCATATTCCATTGAAATCGCGCGTAATTAATCCCGAATGTCTAAGGATGCATTTGGAAAAAAAAGATTTTTTCACTTAGAGCAGCTTTCGGAAATGGCTTCTAGGAAGCACATCTTTTTTCGATTCCTGAAAAGCTATTTTTATAACTAATCACTTTCACCAAAAGCTCGGACTGCTAGGGGCATTGAGAACAAGTTTGAATTAAGTATGATATGGTTCCTCCAAAAAGCTGTCAAAACCCATTTTACCAAAAATCTCCAAAAACTGTCTAAACCCATTTCTAAAATCTAAATGCTGCCTAAGCATTTGGAAACAAGTTTTGAAAAACAATTTTTCACTTAATAAGCTTTTGAAATTTGCTTTCAACAAAGCATATTTCTGTTAGATTCCTGAAAAGTTTTTTTTATAACTAAAACTAATTTTTTGCTTTCTTCAAAAGTTGGGGCCACAGGGCATTCAGAAATGAGTTTGGATTAAGTATAATTCCTGCAAAAGTAGAATCTCCAAAGGTTGTTCAAACCCGTTTCTAAGTAATGAATGAAAGAGACAGTGGGGTTTGAAATATTACCAGATACTATCTATCTTGTCCGCTACTGATTTCCCTTGCTTTGGTACGAGACCTGATGTGTTGAGAGACTTAAACACATGACCTGCATAAAAAAACAACTGTGAGATTGTGTCCCAGGATTTCTACTGATCGCAAAGGTTGGTGGTTCTAAAAGGTAAACCTTTATCATCTGTTTCGTGGCTGCTGATCAATCGTTCTGTTTCCGTGTTGATATTGATGGCGAGGTGATCACCAGACCCCTTTCGCATTGTTCTTGAATGAGCAGCAGCAGGGATGGTGGGGACTATGTTCTTCCCCAGTGGACCCTGTTTTAAAGCACATAAAAGACATTTGAGGATGTGATACGAAAAAGAAAAACTTTATATGAGAGCATATTTTTAAAACTGTTAGAAGCTGAAATCTAACTAAAATAGTGGGGCAATTTATTACATCCTATGCACTGATTAAAGAAACAATTAAAGACAGAATCCACTAGCTCAACAAAGTATTCATAAAATAATCCCAAAATATCAGCAAAACATATAACGAACAACATCATAAATTTTAATCCTATAGAATCCTTGATGTTAATCTAGTGACAGAGACATCAAACTGTTGGACAAAATATAAATTTTATATTGAAGAATTTTTACTTGTCACAGTAATTAAAAACACCAATCATGAGGGATGCACCTTGATAAACATTCCATGCACAATGGTAAGTATAAAAACACGTGACTCATAAAAACATTAACAATTATAAACCTATTGGTGTCCAGAAGCGAGGAAACCAAAACGTTGGATGACTCATACACTAACAGAATGAAGAATCATACCACTTCTTCAATTTCAGATATATCTGATCCCATCGCTGATGAAGAAGATGCTTCAAAGATGCTCCTCTCCTTGAGAGGATCTGGTATCGGTGCCTTTGCATGAAATGACTCTATAGAATCTTCAAGCAATTTAACCTTGTCTGACAACTCATCTACAACCTTTTGGCTGGCCTGCAACTTCACGCCGAATTCCTGTGTTTTGGACTTCGAACTATCAGATTCCACAACTAAAGCATGGACTAGCCTCTCCAATGTTGATACCAGTCCCATAGCACCTGCGTGTTTCTTATCTTTCAACACATCACGTTCTCCAAACATCTGCACGATTCTTTCCAATCCGGATGTCAGCTCAGCCAAAATTTTGTTTTCAATGTCCTGATTAGATCTGTCAAAACTCTCAGCTATGTTCTTCAAATTTTCAATTTCTCTAGCTTGAACTGAAATATCAGTCTCCAATTCCTCATTGTGATGAGACAATGAGTCAATCTGCTGTTGCAACCCTGAGAAATTAGCTATGATATAAAGGAGTTTATCTAGAGGGGAAGAAATTTGGGACTCTCGACTCTCTGCTTCAGATTTTTTCATAGGGATTTCAAACTTGTTTACTTTGTCAATGAGTGCTTCCATATTTTCCTTTAAGAAAGCCCACTCATCTGCTCCTGAAATGCCAATATCACAAGAAATTCATAAATAAAAAGGACGAATAATAATAACAATATCTGTGTACTAAAATCTTAACTAAAAAAAATGAATACCTGTATCATTTGCAGCTAAAGCATGGTGCAATGATGAAAGTTCTGCTTCTCTTTTTTTCCAATGGTCCTCTTTGGCATAATAGTCATCTAGTCCAAGCTTCATTTCATTGCAGAGGGTTTGCAATGTTTCCAAATCTCCCTCCAGCTTAGAAATCCTTTCCTGATTTAGATTTCTCTCTCTTAACACATTTTCTGCAGCCAGTTCTGTCTCTTCCAATTTACTCTGTAGATCATTGAGGGCCGTTTCCCATCCACTCTTGGAATTCTCATATTGTAGAGTATGGTTTCGGCCTCTTTTGGCAGCTAGAAGCAAATTTTCCGCAGCATGGGCATATTCATCCAGACCAAGTCTTTCACCTTCTTGATCCAATCCACCTCCAGCAGATCCCCTCGTTGTCAAATTTCCCAGCTCTGCATATATGTTTGAATCCGGCATATTATTTTGGTCATCAAATTGTAGTTCCTGAACTGCAGTGGTGCATGCCGAGAGAAGCACATTTAGATTACTCTGTAATTTTGATATTTGCACATCTTGGGCTTGACAACGGACTTCCAAGTTATCTGTACTTGTCTTCAAAGACTCCCCAAGCCCAATGACTTGAAAGACATCATCCTTAAGCGTCTGCATTGCTCGCAACAGAAGTTCAACATGACCATCCAAATAACTTGAGAGACCTTCAAACTTGTCAGCTAGAACTTTATTTTTAGTGGAGAATCCTTCAATGACTTGTGCAAATGATGAAATATTATCAGAGAGCTCCATTGTTTCTGTCCCAGTGATATCCAATAAACCACTTAGGTAATCTTCATGTTGCAGGATAGAGGCAAGCTTTGCAAGATCTTGCTGGAACTGAAATTATGAACATAAGAAATAGTTTAATAAATATAAGGTTAAATAGTAAACCATAAGAAAGTTAATAATCTGCTATTGGCAACAATGAGACAACAATGACGAAATTTGTGAGATTTAAAAGAAACAGTTATGAAAGACCACAGAGAATGATAACAAAAATAAGAACTGTTGTAAGGGCACAAATCAGTAAAAAAAAGTGTACAAGGAACTAAGGGAAGTTCCTTAATTTCAACAATCACAACTGCAGAATTATAAATTTTGTTTCCAAAAAACAACAAGAATTCTAAATGTATTCTAAAATGGAGCTCTTGGGAAATAATGTCATAAAATTAATCAAATGTATTGTTGTGGGAATTTCTTTTAGAATTTATATAAACCAGACATCACTAATATGAAATGAGAACTTATGTCTGTGAACCAACACATTCATGCATTCTAGTGGTCTCTGCATGTCAGTTGACCATTTATGACAATGCATTATTTCATTCAAGTATTTATCCTAGCAAATTCTTTTCCCTACAGGTGGGTGGCCCTAGATCAGTCTAGGTGGGGAACAATGGAAACTTAGAGAGAGAGAGAGATTGATCACAAAACGAAGGGCCAATCAAATCCACTGAAACAAGTATGTGAGTCACTGTAAAAATTAAGAGGGGCATGTTGCCTGCTCAGAACTAGGTGGCAGCTATGTATGACGAAACAAATATAAAGACTGATCACATTTCTATCAACTTTGATATCCACAAGCAAAAAATAATGACAAGTTGTATCCACTGAAACAAGTATGTGAGTCACTGTAAAAAAAATTAAGAAGGGCATGTTGCCTGCTCAGAACTAGGTGGCAGCTATGTATGACAAAACAAATATAAAGACTAATCACATTTCTATCAACTTTGATATCCACAAGCAAAAAATAAAAACAAGTTGTACCTCTGTGCCCACATGATTGTGCTGTGCTTTTTCAGCAAATTGGTCATGTATATCCTGGAGTAAGAGGCCCATATTTCTCAGGCCTTCGAATTTTTGCTTGAACCCTTCCACCAATGAAGACAATAAACCTTGATCATTCAGAAGTGCCTCAAGATTCTTAAGGTGACCAACAAATTCCAAAGAATGGTTCTGGTTTCCAGCTAACTCATCCATGCAAGCAGCTAATCTGGCATTTAGTGTTATAATCTCCTGGTTGCTTCTCCTTTCCACTTCCTTTTTTTCCTCCATGAGTACAGAAAAATTGTTCTCCACTTCTGACAATTGATCTTCTAACATTTTTCTAGTTGCAAAAGCATGCACAGCTTCCTCTTTCAACTTCACCAATTCTTGTTTGGCATTGGACATACCAGCCTGGGCATCATGTTTTTCCTTAGAAATAAGTGAAATATCCTTCTCTGCCTGAGATAACAAATTTTCCATTGACTTGATAGTTGCAAAAGCATCTTCTAACCTGCTAGCCTGCAATAAGATTTCTTCTTTTGCCTTATCTAAATCTTCCTCAACATGAAGCTTAGTAGCTCGTAACTGTTGGACGTGCTCTGCAACCCAATTAACCCTTTCTATGGGATCCTCAACCCTTATATCAGTCGGAAGGCTTAAAGTTTCTATAGATTCAATCATTCTCTCCAATGTAGTATTTCTTTCAAGCAAGAACCTCTCAACTTGATCCCTTTGCTCCTTCACAGCAACAATATCAGACTCCAGCTTCTGGATGCGCTCTAATTCAGCAGACAAATTCTTAATCTGCTCTTTGTATTCGTTAACTGCAGATTCTTGAATCTGTAACTCAAGTTTCAGTTTCTGAATTTCTGAATTCTTCTCATCCAGAGAGTGTTTGAAGCCCTCTTTTTCCTGAACCAGGCCCTTGCCCTTTTTCACCGCCATGGACAGTTTCTCTCTTATCAGTGAACACTTCTCCTCAGCTCGCTCAAGATCCTTCTGAAGAGAGTCTCTTTCACTGTTCAGTGCCATAAGTTCTTCTAATGCTCTTTTCAGTTTTTCTGCCATACTCATCATCTCTGGTTTATTAAGCATCTCTTCTTCTAACATCTCCTCATAGAGAATTCGATCCTGATCTCTTACATACAATAAAATTTGTAGCTTTTGAATATGTTCTGTCATGGTGTCATAAGACTCCATGGAGGAATGTATTTTTGCTCTGATTTTTCCAACACAATTTTCAATGAACATCTCCGTCTGTGTATGATCATCCATTGTGCTTTCAGAAGCATCCACCAGAGCTCGCATCAACACATCCTTCTCAGAGGAGACCTTCGACATACTCTCAATAAGTCCTTCATATTTGCTTTTCAGACCTTTCAACTCCATTTGAAGAGAGTCCTCGGCCTGTTTTTCAGACAAAAGTGACTCAGATAACCGTTCAATTTCCTGATGTGCTTCAGATATTTCAAGTTCACGAGATGCAATTACTGCTTGAGTATCAGTTACTTCATCTTTCAACTTGCTCAAATCATCTTGAGCCTGGGAAAATGATCTCCCCAGCCAGTTGATTTGAGATTCTATTTCATCAGAGGAAATGGTCTCTGGTAGTTGAATTGAAGACATGGCTTCCTTTATTTTCTGGCTTTCCAGGGAGACATTCTTAGACACATTGATTTGATCAACAAGCCATCTGATTTTATCTACAGCCTCCATGGACTGTAGTTCCTCAGGCATATCAATCTGAGAAACTGCTTCCCCTATTTCCTGAAGAATCTCATCCCTCTGTAGGAGAGTGTCCTGAAGAGAAACAACAAGATTCTGGCTCTTAATCAGTTCCTGTGCACCAGCTTCTGCCACTTCCAGAGCATGAGATTTTTGTTGTAATTCTGCCAAACATTTCTCAAGCTCAATCGTCTTCTCATTAAGTGATTGCTTTAATGAATCTCGCTGCTGAACCAATCCTTTGCCCTTTGTCACCGCCAAGCTAAGCTTTTCCCTATAAGTCGTTACCTTAGTTTCCCCCTGAACCAGTTCTACTGAGATTCTTTCGATCTCACCATTTGCATGTTCTAATTGTGCTAGCAGTTTCTTGTTTTCCTCTTCAAGTTGGTTTATTTTATGAACAAAATCTGATTCCTTATTTTTACATTCAAATAATACTTCACATGCCTTACTACTAACATGAATGAGTTCATTTTCCTGCGGCGTTGTATAATCAGAGCAGATCTCAGCAAGACACTCCCCAAGTTGACTGATTTTCGAGAGAAATTGTTTGTATCGCTCAATCAAAATTGAAATACTTTTCTCAGCAATGAAGATCCTCTCGGTGAAGGGGACTGCTGAGGTATCTTCTTGCTCAACAACTGCTGCAAGGGAATCTAACAACCTCTTTGTTACAATATCCAAATGTGCATCACCCTGATGCTGGATGTCAGAGGCCTCTTTCATAGAATCACCCAGTCCTTCCCGAAAGGATGCCACATAAGAAATGACAACATCATGAGACACCGAAATCTCTGAAATCCTCGAGTTGAGATCCTCCAATTCTTGATCCTTAGCAAAAATAACCTCATGAAGCTCCTTGATGGTGCTTTCAGAATGCAACTGATTTCCCATCTCAGCTTTAAAATTCGACAAGATATCAGAGCAATTGTTGAGCATCACATGCAATGGTAGTGCACAGGAGGCTAAACTCTCAGTGTCAACTTCTTCCTGCCCCGTGGTACCTAAATGCTGACGCAGTTCATCATTACTGTCATCAATTATAGGCTGTCGATGAATCATTGATTGAATCGTGTGATGAAGATTAGAAACATCTCGAGAAAATGTTTCTCTCTCTTCCTATGGATCACAAAATCACAGTGCACGAGGTGAATGAGAATTAAAAAAAAAAAATAAATTAGAAATACAAATAAATGCAGCTGAGGGTTGCAAATCAGACCTTATATTCTTTACATTCACGCGCAGCAAGCTCCTTCTCTGCAACGGCTTCGTTCAGCTGAGCACGGAGCTGCTCAATCTCCCCCGTCAACCGAGCATGGATATTGAACTCAGGAGCACTCTCCTGGGCATCAACCAGTGCCACTGATTCTCCAAGATCCACACTCCTCGCATCCACAAATGTCAACTGCTCTGGAGCATCGACAAACATGTCATCCCTTCCTGAGTCCTCAATTTGACCCTCCTCGCCCAGTTGATCTTGCATCGACCCATCAAAATTGACCAGAATGCCACCATCTTGATCAGCACCTTCCACCTGCAAGCATCTGGAATCTTGTGATTGGTATCTCATAGGTGCATTGAATATGACAATTCCAATGAGAATTATAAAGCTCTAGTCCCCTCTTTGGTTGGAGAATATATAAAAGAAAAGGGGTTGAATAAAGCACCCCCCCCCCCAAAAAAAAAAAAAAAAAACTTGGATTGGCAAAAAAATATGATAGGAAACCCACACAGGGTTGGCACTTTTGGCTAAAGCCATGGATTTGCTCGCTATTGGTCTCAGGTTCAAAACTTCAATCCTTCTGGACTTACTCGATGCATAAGGTATTAAGAAAACAAAATTTAATGGGGGGGGGGGGGGGGGGGGGGGGGGGGAGAACACAAAGTCATTGTAGTATACAATTAGGAGGATAAATTTATTCCAGGGGTTGGTCAAATAGATTTTTTCAGGGATAAGTAAAGCCCCCCACACTCAATATTTACAAATGTCTAACCATACAAAACACAGAATAAAAACAATCACTAACTAAACAACTTCTTGGGGATAGATGAATAGAGTGAATGGGGGATTCAAAGATTCTTGAATCTTCCCACTGAAACTGCTAAAGATGGATCTAACTTATTTCCTTTTCCACGACATCACAACAATTTCATGAAGTACAATAATATGACAACCATTCAACATCAAGAAATCGCAACAAAGGCGGACATTTCATCATTTCAAAGACCACGCAAGAAAGGATCTAACACAGTGTTCAATCATTCTGATCATTCGAATGCATTATGAAGGGAAACATATCCACCAAATCATCGGCAAAACAAAACATCTGTCTTTAAAAATCTTAGTGTACCTGATCGGCGCGGCCGGGCAAATCAACGATGGTGATCTGCTCGTTCTCGGCGCCGGACCCGGCCCCGACGTCGGACGACGAGGCGGGGTCCACCAAAACCCCGTCGCTGCTGCTCCCTCCGCCGCAGCTGGCCTCCGATCCCTGCCGGCCGTCGATAGGCGACCCAGGGTCACCGGACGAAGATCCCTCGCTCGCCTCCTCCTCTCCCGGCGTCACCTCCGGGGACGTCCGGACCTCCGCGAACCCCTCCCGATCTGCGCCGTCTCCGGGGGCAGAGCTGTCGGAGGAGCTCGAACTCTCCGACATCGTTGTAAGAGATCGAACGGAACCCTCAACAAATCGATTGATGAAGGAATTGAAGAGATCCGATACAAAAAAAAACGTCCGATCTGATTTCGTTGGGGACAAGGAGAGAGAGAGATCTATGGAGGGCTCGAGCAGTAATGGCGACTGGTGATACGGTCACCGGGGTGTGAAAATAAGGAAAGTGACGTCGACGTGTCACCTGCAACTTCGACGCGTCGGGTTTCCATAAGCCCGCCAGAGCCCAACCCGAAGAAAAGCCCAGTTTGTTCTGTTTATGAGAAGAGTGCGGATACACCGTCTACATTATCATAGAAAATCTATTATAGTTATTGATGCAAAAAAAAAAAGTTATTTTTTAAACATAAAAAAAACATATATAATGTATCTTATTATATATTTATTTCATATAAAATCACGTACTTCAATAGAAGAGTACGTATTTTAAAAGTATAGACTACAACTGAGACTAGACAAGGAGATGGACATATCATTTTCCTTCGAAAGTGTTACACTCAATTACATTTTACAGCCCAAAACACAATTGTTTTTTTAATTATACATATATATCATCTAATGAGTTATGTATTTTTATAATATATAAAAAAAATATCTAATAAAATAAAAAATGTGAAGAATTTCAAACGAGATATATATATTGGGATTGTAGAAATTACTCAGTATAACAATGCACTTTTTTTAGAAAAATTTAGGATGGTCTGCATATGTTTTATTTTTTTAAAATGGTAGATCTCTAGTGAATCATATTCATTTATTAAATTTTATATGCTTTCATGATGTATTACATGGAACCATCATATTGAAAATATGAAAAATTGATAAAGATATATATCTTATCTAAAGAGGTATACACCTTGTTCGTGGTCATGGAGGTATATAGACTGTTTGTGGGACTACCCCACGAAATACCTGTAACAATGTTTTTTTAAAATAAAAATAAAATAAATCACTTCATAGGATCTCTACTTTAGAGGTTCCAAATAGATTAAAAATATATATAAAAAAAATTAGATTACCATACAATACCAACTACAACCAAAATCCCTGCCTATATATGAAATTTATTTTGAATAAAAAATTTCTATAAAATTTAATATAGGGAAAAATCATACAACCACTCAAATCCATATAACCCCTGATTTTTCATAACATCCATATAACCCCCTGAATAAATTTTTGTTAATAAATGATGAACAGTTTATGCATATTTCGTTTGGTTAAACCTGATTAAAATATGATATACTAAAAAACTACTACAATGTGTTAAAATACAAAAAATCCAATGAAAATGACTATTTTACCATCTCTGAATATATTATAAAACTCTATCCGGATGGATAAAATCATCGTTTAAAGAAGGTTTTTCGCATTTTTAAAATATTGTAGGTCTTTTTGATATGCTGTGTTTTCTACAAGTGTTAACCAAACATAATATTTACAAAATATGCATTATATGTAAAAATAAATTTTATTCAGTGGGTTATTTGTATTTACTAGTTGTTTTCAGGGGGTTATATGAACTTTAAGAAAAGTCAGGGGTTATATGGATTTCAGTCAGTTTACAGGGGGTTATATGGATTTTCCCCTTGAATATAACATCTCCGTCAATTTATAATTAACATAATTTTAGTAAATAAATTTTAACAAGTATTAGTTGAATCAAATCAATTCTAAATGAAATATGTAAATGTAATTAACAATATCTTAACATTTTTATTATTTTTTAATATATGTTATGTAGTTTCTATAGCACAAAGTTGAAGTCATGGTGGAAATATATTTAGAGATTGTAAAATATATTTCTAAGATTCTGGAGATTATAAAATTTCTCTCTAAGATTCTTAAGATTGCTAAATCTGTTTATTTCTAAATTTATTTGTTTCCTCTTTAAGCTGTTTGTTTCCTCTATATATGTTTTTGAGGAAAACAAAATATTGTGAGGCATATAGACAAGGGTGGCTCTATTTAAGCCCCTCAAAATTTTAAGTAAGTCCTTCTTAAATGGATTTTGTTGTCAAAGATCCATTTAGATTTTCCTAATAAATACACCCCCAATGAGTAAACCCATCTAATTTTTTGGTAAAATCTTTCGTTAAGATTCTTTTAATAAGCATACCTCATATCATTTAAATTTATTTATTTATATATTTATTATAAAAGAGGCGAATTATATTTGGACATCAATATCAATTCTGGGCATCAATGTATGCTCCAATTGAAATTGAATAGTTATATATATATAAATGTGGATTTCAGTTTTTTTTTTGTATATGGTCGATGTATATTTTTTTTATAATTGTTTATTTTAATTTTCACCAAAAAATAATAAATAAATATATGTTTGATTGGCTAAATATTAATAAAAAAATCCATTTTTGTATGTGGATGAATTTTTTTTTTTGTGCCGAATTGATCTTTATGCATTTTTGGTGTTGAATATTATCTCTATGAATCCTATTTGACAATTTTTAGGGATTTGATTTTAAAATAAATTTAAAATCACATATTTCACAATAATGAATCACATACTTTATATAAATATAAATGCTCAACGAAAACCATTGGTATGAATGCTTTGCTGAAGGGGAAAAAAATATTAGTATGAAGGGGATGTAATACATATATTACAATTACATTATAATTATAGGGATTTAAATCTAACACGTATTTCAAATGAGGGGCTTATAAATTAAGTTATGAAAATGTGAGAGGCTTAGGTACCGTTTGACAACTGCTCAGAAGTACTTCTGGACCACTTCTTCTTCTGTAGAAAGAGAAGTGATCGCGTTTGGGAACCCGATAACTACCACTTCCAGAAAGAGTTTTTTCACTTCTGTAGAAGTTTTTAAAAATTAATATTTTGATAAAAATACCCTTATGAAATTTTACAAATTCTCAAAAAACATTTGCCCATGTTTGAGTATAATTAAGTTATTCTAAGGTTTATGACTATTCTAATATATATAAAAATAAAGTGATTTTTTGTTTGGTTGGAATAAATTAATTCTAAGGATTGACTGGAATCTATATATCACTTTACATCAGTTAATTCTGGCATACTGATTTTTACTTATTCCAGCCTTTCAAACACCAATTTTAAAACTATTCTTATTTATTCTCATTTATTCTAACTCTATTCTTGAACCAAACATGGGTTCTAGATGCTATATAAAATATATTTTCTCTCACCTATCTCATTAGATGATGTAGGACAAATCTAGGATCTATTTTAGATTTGTTAGTTTAGGTTTTTTTCTATTTTAAAAATAAATAAGTTTGTTAGTATCTTTTAGTTTTTAGAATAAATTTGTTAGTAATATCTACCTTTTATTCAAAAAAAAATTGTTAGTATTTTAATTGTTAGGATTTGTTAGTTTGATTTTGTAGCCAATTGTGTGGTTATAAAAAGTTTGTTAGTATTTGAGATATATATAGTTGATTATATTATTTTATTTATATTGATCTATTAAGATAATTGTATAACATGGGTGTTATAGTATTTTAGACAATTCATGTTATTTCTATTTCAAAAATACTTTTTGAAAGTATTTATTAATATTATTTCCAAACATCTTCTACTTCAAATACAAAAAGTTCATTCTTTATAAGTAACTTCTTATAGAATGAACTTTTTGTAGAAATACTTTTAGACAAGTTGCTAAATTATACCTTATTAATAAGGAGGGCTTACTTATAATTTTGAGGGATTCAAATAGAGCCGATAATTCTTCTCAATAAAATCATTACTGCCGTCGGTGGATGTAGGCAATTTGTCAAATCACGTAAATTTCTTGTCTTTTGTGTAATTATTTGTTTGATTTGTTCGTCTTCTCTCTCAAACCCTCAAATCTATATATATTTTGGAGAGATTTTTCGTAACATGTTAAACATATTCAATTTTGGTCAGCATATTTTTAAAGGTACTGATTTTGTAAGATCCAAATGTATAACAAAATCAAATGAGTTCATTAAAAGAAATTAAAAGATGGATTTTTAAATTTGTTCAAATCGGTCACAAGTTTGCCATGTTTGGATGGAGGCGTAAGAGTGGTATAGTGTCGAATACCTAGAAATTACTCTTAAAACCATGTTTGGATGAGTGGAATAACAGTGCATTGGGATTCTAGAATAAGTTGGCATTAAGAGGAATAAGAATTCCGCCTCTCCCCAACCAAATGCATAATTGCCTCCCCCCCCCCCCCATCCCATCATAATTTTCCAAGGGAAATTTTTAAAAATAACCCCACAAAAAAAAACAAATTTCAGTTTTGACCTCAGGACCAATTTAATTGCAAAACTGGTTTGGGGTCAATTTTGACCACACAAGCAGAGACGTGATTGTCCATCACTTCACCCCCGGCCCCTGCGCACGAGCCGATCTGCGCTGCGCGCGGGGGTTAAGCGTTGATTTTTTTTTACTTTTTGTTTTTAATTTTTTTTCTTAACATAACATTGTATATTTGCATTTTTATTTGAATAGATTATTTGTGAAAATGAGATAGATGAATCCTACTAGATGTTGGATAAAATTTAATTTTATAAAACAACCATTTATATAAAAAAAAGAGGAAACAACCATTTATAAAATTTAATTTTATAGAACAATCCCATTTATATATATTTGCATGTGATTTTTTTTTATAAATGAGTTGTTTTATAAAATTAAATTTTAAATATTATCTAAATTTTAAATTTTCTTCGAGTTTTAAAATTTAAACTTGAATCTTAATTTTAAATCAAAGTTAGATTCTTATCCTTTCCTATATTATGTCTAACCAAAATATTACTTTGAAATAGAGAAAAAAATTATGATAAGTATTACTTGTATTTGAAAATGGATCTTCTGCTTATTTTTTTATGATTGTTTACCTATTAGATCATTTTATTAATTTTTTCAACATGTAGTGGAATCTATTAATCTCATCTTTACAAATAATCTATTGAATTAAAAATGTAGATAGTTCTGTTAAAAAAAGTAAAAAAAAATTAATCACCACCGCACGTGCGCATTGATCCACTCCGCGCAGGGGTGACATGTGAGACGTGATTACTAATCACGTTTCTCCTATGGGGGACACATGATATTTACAAATGAAGCGGTCGTGATTTATGGAGTAGCGGTGGAGACGTGAATAGTCCCCAGGAAGATGGCTTGGTGATCAAAACAGTCCCCAAGAGAGCGGGGTCAAAACAGTCTCCAGGATCAGTTTTGCAAATAAATTGATCCTGTGATAAAAAATAATTTTTTTTTAGGGGGTTATTTTTAAGAATTTCCCCTTTTCAAACTGCCCTTCCCACTTTTTACCATCTCTTTCAATGGAAACACACGTGATGGTGGTTCATGATGGTGGCTCTCAGTGGCGGTAGTGGTTTGTTCTTGGTGATGGTGATGGTGGTGGTGGCTCAGTGATGGTAGTGCATTCTCGGTGATGGTAGTGGAGGGATAATTTTTTTTATTTTAAAAATTTTACATCATTATCTATTTTTTATTTTCATTTTATTCATAACTTATTTAAAATAAAATAAACTAAAACTTATTATTACATTTTTTTAATGAAAATAACAAAAATAATAACTAAATATAAAATAATTATTTTACTGGTGTAGTATTCTATTATCTAGAATAGTTATAAACTGATAATAGCTTATGTTTCTATTCAAATGACACCTATAGATCATATTTGAGATCTCATTTAGAGAGATAATTGTACACCATTCTGAAGGAATAATGCACATTTGGAGATGCTCTTACACAATGTAATGGTCCATGATGTGAGTCATTTTTCAATTTTTGATCCATTTTGAAACTTTTTTTTTAAAATGGGTGTCTTAATTCATAAAATCTACACTCTTTGATTGTTTGTACTTCATATAGTGGCAACGGGCAACAACAATGTCACTATTGGCTTTCTTTTCTTTGCATTTTGGAGTTTTTTTTTGGTTTAGGTACCATTTGGATAAGTGTTTTGATTGCGTCTGCATCTTGGAAGCAGAGAAATGCTGCATTGTTGAACCAAACATCGCATCGCGTTACCAACACCACATCGGAGCTCCTGTGTTTACCGTGTTAAATATTCGCTTCTCATGATGCATTAAAACAACTATTCCACAAACACAATGAATGAAAAACATTGTATATGGATATAAATTACTCATATACCCATCGTCATTCGATGAATTTCTTGTGTGTGTGTATATATATATAGAGAGAGAGAGTGTTGATCGCCGGAGTCGTGTGTCGCCAGGGGTCGCAGAGAGAGAGAGAGAGAGAGGCATTTGGAGGTATTTATTGATTTGTTTTGGACTATCCGATCACATCTTATTGGACGATCGAGTACATGGTAGTCCTTTCGAGTACATGGTGGTCCTTTGTTTGGTTTTTGTTTTTTGTTTTTGGATCACATCTAATCTAATCACACGATCGAACGGCTACCACTCGATCTGCACGTAAGGCTCGTCCGCACGTTTGCAGTGTATCGACACACTCTTTCTATATATCTATATTACTATATAAAAGTCTCTTAAACCAAAAACCTGTCATTTGACCTTTTTGCCCTTGTCAATTCATTCAATCCCATTACAGTCAATTCACACCACTTTAATGACAACCATTTTTTTCATTTTACCCTTACGTTTCTATTCAATTCCATTAAAATCCATTTACGTCATCTTAATCTCATTTATAATATACTATAATACTTACATTTCATCATGTAACATATTTATTAACTTATATTTAAAATTGGTTATCATAATATTAATAGGATAGTCCTACATTTCTGTTCAATTCCATGAAAATCCATTTACAACATTTTAATTTCATTCATAGTTTATTCTAATACATACATTTCATCATGTGACATATTAACTTATAGTTAAATTTGATTATCATATCATAATATTATTAGGATAAGAGGATCCTTCCATTTTTTTCATTTTACCCCCTACATTTCTATTCAATTCCATGAAAATCGTAGTATTATCAGGATAATGGAATACATAAAAAATGAAAGGATATTTATATTATAATCTGTTGTTAGAATATATTTTGTACTCTATATTGATTAATTGAAAATTATGTTATCACTTGAAGAATTTACCCCCATCCAATTAATAAAATTCCTCCAAACAATCATTCATCATTCTCACACCGTTTCACATGAAAACCATTAATTACTATTAAAACTTTCAAATGAAAATTTATCCTCATCAAATCTAGAAAATACATTATGACCCTAAAATTAAGATCATTCCACTTCTTTCCTAACGTTTCAAATCCCCTCATCTCCTCCTCCTCAATCATCACCATCCCTAATAATAATCCGTGGGTATAATAAAAATCTTATATGACAAAATAAAATTATTTTTGACATGAATGCGGTTATATTCATGAAATTAACTTCAATTTGAATACTAAATATTAAAATATTAATATTAATCTAGAGACATTAGATTTATTGTATTTGGAGTTATATTATGAAGATGTTATTATAACTAAATTATTTGACATTAATATTACATAATATATTTTAGACTTTGTTTATGTGCATCTGCCATGCACACAACTAATATATATATATATATATATATATATATATATATATATATATATATATATATATATATATATATATATAAGAGGTTATCCTGAACCCCACACTTCACTTCCCCAGATTTTTCAGCTCACCTTCTTTCTCCTCTCTCCTATTTGTCTTTGATATTCAAGATAAATCAAACAAGCAAAAAAAAAAAAAATGTTGCCGTAAGCCATCATCAATGGTGACCGATTCGATCTTCTCCACCATCACCATCTCCGATGACATCCGCCTCTCCTTTGAAGAAATCAACACTCAAAAGACCCTCCTCACCAACCTCACCCTCCTCTACTCCACCCTCACCTCGCACTTCGCCTCCCTTGATCAAGTTGATAGAACCCAACCTGAATCATATAAAAAACCCTAACCCTCTGTTCCCAAACCCTCGACTCCTCCCTCACTTCCTTTAACTCTGACACCCGCTGCGCCCTTAACACCCTTGATGCCCGCGAGGCCTCCATCCCCTCCTTCAAGTTCTCTACCGCCGTCGCCCGCCTTTGCAACGCTGCCCTCTCCGAACTCGCCGTGTCCCCTTCTCCGGGGACCTTGACATCCTGACGGCGATTCAGAGGTACTGTTGGAGGATGGAGGTAGGTGTAGGGGAGGAGGAAGCACCTGGTGGCGATGAAGCGGGAGATTGTGGCGGTGGTGGTGGAGGAGGCCATCGATCCAGCAAGGCTCGTGCTTGACTCGATGGGGGCCTTCATTGGATCCTCCTCGTCGAAGAGATGGGCATGTGGGGTGCTATTGCATGCATTGCTTCCCGGGGAGGGGGTCGGTGATGGGTGGTTTGAGGTGGGGGTGGTGGAGAGGGCGGTGAGGGGTGGATTTGCTTTGTTTAAGAAGAATATAAGATTCAGTTTGTTATAAACAAGGTGGTGTTCTGATTCCATGGGGTGGGTATATAGCCCCCTTAAAAATTTCCAATCTCGTGCACTAATAAACACATTTGGGGTTCCTTCTTCGCATGACCCCTTTCGCCGCCCCTTCAAACTAGCATTTCGCCATTAGCATTCTCCAAAGACCAGTGGTTCAGGTCCAAAGAATCCCCAATAAGATGATCTTTCTCATCTTCCATTGCTCTTTCTCCATGTTTGAACAAGATTAGCTGAAACCCAAATAAAAATAGAAAAATATTTCTCAATCCATGGATTTACCACACACATCACTCACATTCAACTATTTGCAAGATATCAGACAATTACAAATCACGAAAAAAGAGGAAAAGACTATGAATCGGTGCTTACCCTTTGATTTTATTTCAGCTTGGTTTGCTTTAGAAGCAACTGTTGGTGAGGAGAGGGGGGTGTCAAATAGGGTTTGCATGTATGTGTCTCGGTCGGGCTTAGGTTAGGCATATATAAGCAAGGGGTAATACAATAATCCGTGCTTAAGGAGTGCGTAACACGAAAAAATGTTAGTGTTAGAAAACATCCTTAACGTGTACACATTTGAGTTCATATTTTCAATCGCCGTGTATGACAAACGCCATGTTCGGGACCTCACATCCAAACGGTACCTTAAACATATTTGGATGTGAGACGGATTTTACAACAGAGAATATAGCATCACATTATCATTGTGAATCCAAATATATTTTCAACATTTGCGTTTATATCACTGGTAGAATGTTTTTAAGCTATTTTTTAGGGATTTTTAGTTTTAGGTCCCCGTAAAGCGTAAACTATAGGATTTAGCGATCGATCCCTCACTTTTTCATATTTAAGTTTTAGTCCCTACATTTAAATGATAATTTAGGAATAAGTCTCTTCCAAGGATTGTTCAAAACAAACTTTTTAAAAGTGATTTTGTCTTTAATTAAGGTAAGAAATTCCTTCCAGGGACTAAAAAATGTTGCCAAACACGTTATTTAAATGTAATAACTAAATGTTTGGAAAAAGTGAGAGATTGATATTATTTAAATGTAATAACTTAATTTTATCTTTTTTATTTTTAATGAAAAAGTGAGAGATTGATAGCTAAATGTTTACGGATACTTAAAGTAAATTTATTTAAAATCTTATTTTTCGTAGAAGTTTTCAAACCGACCCTTCATTTAATTGTTCCCGCTCACGTGGCGGAATTATCCTCGGAGCTTTAATTTTTCGCGCTTTTCAAGGTACAAAAGCGAACCAGATCACAGATTCGGTGGTTGTTTGGAAAAAAACCCATCCAAATCCCCCCGTTAGTGGACACCCGTCGTCAGTTCTACCAATGAAATTTTCGCGCTTTTAAAGAGACGGGGATTTCTTCACTCCTCATTTTTTGTAAAAAGTGAGCTTTCCGAAACCCTCACCGGGAGAACCGAATGTCGTATTGGAAATCGCCCCCGCTCGGGATCGCTTACCAGACGCTCGGATGGATCGCCTTCGTCTCCTGGTCCTTCAGTTTCTACCCACAAGTGATCCTCAACTACAGGAGGAAGAGGTGATGCTTCTTTTACCCCTTTTTTTTGATGCTGTGGGTGTGTAAAAGTTGGAAATTTTGAATCTTGGATCGATTTTGATATGTGGGTATCTATGATTTTTGCGATTCTTGAAGCGTGGTGGGTCTGAATTTTGATTTTTTGGTGCTGAACGTGACGAAGCACACTTCGTACCTGATATACAACGCGGTCCTGTTCTTCAGCCGCACCGTTCAGAGGCAGTACAGAGAGAAGTATGGTTTGGATGAGGTGGGTTGGTCTTGTTTTGCTTTGGAAGTTTTCCCAAACCCCTCTTTGTTTCGGGTTTAAGTAGTGGAATAAGTAGTTTTGTTGTTTTCATTTGGAAGTTCTCCTTAACCCTTGGTCTGAACGTGACGAAGCACACTTGTACCTTTACAACGCGGTCCTGTTTTAGTGGTCAGAGGCAATACAGAGAAAAGTAGTTTGGGATTGGGTTAGGTCCTTTGGAATGTTCCCCTAAACCCCTCTTTGTTTCGGGTTTAAGCAGTGAATAAGAGTTTTGTTGTTTTCAATTTGATTGTTCAACTTGATTGTGACCGTCCGATTTTATCATTTTGAGACACTCAATTTGATTAAATCATAAAAAAAGAAAGATTAGAATTTTAAAATTGACAAAATATCTCAATCATAATGCATATATAAGATCGGATGATGGACAATTAAATTGTTCAACGCGAGTTGGATCTAACCCGATCCCGTGTAGTATTTGTTGAATAGCTAGCTTAGTTTTTCTTTTATGTTTGGTCAATTAAAGATCGGTGTGACTTGGGATTGCTGTGCCTATTCTATTTTTGTTATATGTGTATATCTGTTGGATGTGAATAGGACTTGTGATGATTTTGTAATTCCATTTGCAGCAAAAAAAATTGTCATTTTTTAAACTTATTTATTATTTTCTAAATAGCACAAGACAATCTCATGTGAAAAAAAAACTGAAATTTTTTGTTTAGAATAGCCTTTTTGAGTTGACTTGGTATAAGGCCAGAAATTTTTGTTATTTAGTTATCAAACAGGGCCGATTAGAATGAGGTGAAAATGAATTGTTGTTTAAATTAGTTTTAGATTAATATGCCTTTTTTTTTGGTTTGATTGGTGTTAATTTTATTCGAGGCTGAGTAAGCATAGTGTTAAATTGGATTTTTAGATATTGGAATAGGATTCTACCTACTGGAATAGTTGTCTACCATTTATCCAGTTTTAAATAGAATTATCCAGGTTTATTCTGCACAGACAATAAAGTCAGAATATGTATTATTTTCCTATTTGCCTCTTTATTCCTAAAAAGGGAGGCAAGTCAAGAGTTAGTGATGTGGATATTCATGGATTCTTGTGAAGGTGTTGCTATTCATGGTGATGCAACATTTTTAAAATGCTGGAATAGCTCAGTTGGTTAGAGCGTGTGGCTGTTAACCACAAGGTCGGAGGTTCAAGCCCTCCTTCTAGCGTTCATTGCTTTTTTTTTTTCTTCTTATATCTTTGAGATTACTTTAATCTTTACCCATAAAAAAAATAAAAAAGAAAATTTTTTTTCACAACCCCCCATTGTTTGGCTTGCGGATAGCTTATATGGGTAAAAAATCATTTGTTTTATTACCGTTCATTTATTTCTTTTCATATCTTTGATATTACTTTAATCTTGACCCATCAAAAAATAAAAAAACCTTTCACAACCCCACATATGTTTAGTTTGTGAATAGCTTATCTGGGTGTAAAATAGTTCTACGAAGATAGAGAAGAATTATATAATTTCTGTTTTGTTATTCCTTTTTTGGTATTGATAATTTTTTTTGTCTTTGTATTTTTTTTTATTAGACTATAGTTTAAAATTTGTTTTATTAGTATTCATTTTTTTAAATATATTTGATATTACTTTAATCTTTACTCATTAAAAAAAACTTTCACAACCCCTCATATGTTTGGTTTATGAATAGCTTATCTAGGTATAAAATAGTTCTACGGAGATAGAGAAGAATTATATAATAATTTTTTGTTTTGTTGTTATTCCTTTCTTGTTATTGTTAAGTTTTTTTGTCTTTTGTGTTTGTTTTATTGGACTGTATTTTTAAATTTGTTTTATCTTCCCGACTACCCAAGTGTAGTTATTAGTAATTAGTGTTTGTTCTAACCTATCCAGGCACAATTATTACAGTTTATCTATATTGAACATACTTGTTTTTAAACCTTTTCTCCCTTATACAATCTATTCCTGAAACAAACTAGGGATCAATGTTTAGAGTGAACAAACCCACATTGGTGAAACTTGAGATGTAGAGGGTGTTAAGAATTGTTATCAGTGATCTCCTATTTGTGTGAACTTTTTTAATTTCAATATTGCAGATGATTCCAGTGGCAGCTAACGATGTAGCTTTCTCAATGCATGCTGTGCTGCTGACTTTATTTACGCTGTATCAAGTTATAATCTATGAGGTGAGCCGATGATGCATGGCTCATTTGCGTCTTAAACTTCAGGATACGTTTGAATTGTGTCTCATGTTCATCTTTTGGTCCTTGACGCACAGCGTGGAAATCAAAGGGTATCCAAAACTTGTCTATCTATATCTGCTGTAGTATGGATCTCTGCCATAATTTGTGTTATTTTAGCCTCTCGACGTTACACTTGGCTTTGGCTCATATCCGTGTTCAAGTAAGTTTATTGCATTTGTTTAATTCAATGGTTGGGCTGTTATTAGAATGAAATCTTTGTATTGATTTGTGACTCTTATTTGAATGTTGAGACATCTACAAGTTAATTGTTAAAATTGTGCATACAATTCCTAGGGACAAAAAATAGTGAACTGACATGGAATTTGCTACATGAACTTTTATTGAGTAAACAATGCATCTTTTCCCTTTATTTTAAAACTAAGATTGCAAGAAATCTTTGATCAGTAGTTACAAACAGTTTTATTGGAAAAACACTCCAGTTTCTGCAATTAGACCTCTTACATTGGTATGGAAGGTGTCATTGGTACCTGCACCATTTTTCTGTCTTACATGACAAAATTGCGTATTAGGTTATATGGATCTTTACCTTTTTTTTTGGGACATACCAAGTAGCATTTTTTGTTAGCAAGAATATTGATAGAACTGAGTTGCATTAGGCATTAAATAGAGGCAGAACTATCGTACTAGATGTTGATAGAAACGAAAGGAAGAGATATATTCTTTAATATTATGCTTGAATTTGTCCTAACACTCTTTTGTGTCGATGAGCTGTGCAATGAAAGGGGTCATCATCTTGAAGTTAAAAGGCTTGGTGAGGATCATCACAAATATCACTTATTCATCCTTGGAAGAGCAGTCATACTGATTTAGAAGTAAATTCTCATGAACCACGCTAGTAGAATTGTTTTTTTTTTCCAAAATTACTTTTATGGTTTACAAAATGCGAGGGGTAAAATTCAGTCGCCCCCCCCCCCCCCCCCCCCCCCCAAAAAAAAAAAAAAAAAAAATTCAACTGAATGTTGAAAATATGTAAATCTTTGAGGTGAATAGGAAAATATCAATGGATAAAGATCAAATATAATTGTATGGATAATATTGAGTAACCAAAACTAACTCTTATTTGACTGCATTTCAACCATATCTCTCTATTGTATGTGACATTCTACATTGAACCACCTAAACTAACATTGTTTGAGTCATGATGACAACATGTGATGGTTGAAGGGGAAGAGTTTTGTTTAGTCATGACTAGTCAAAAGATGAATCTGTAGAATGTGTTTTTTTTTTTTTGATGCCTGTAGAATATGTATTGACTGATTAACATAATGTTTTCCATATGTCTACTAGCTTTTGTGATGCTACACAAGTCAGTCGCTTGCAGTACTATCAATGGTTTATTGTCTGCTTGGTTGCCAGTTGCTAGAAGTTATTGGAAGACCAAATACATGGGAAGTTGGAAATTATGAAGTGTAGTTGCCCAAAGAGTTAACAAAGAGCTGAAAGACATTTAACTTTCTCTAAAGGACTTTTCTTGAAAAAATTCTCTCTAAAGGACAAATCACTTCCATGAAACCCTTCAAGGGATATTGAAAAGTCCCACTTCAGTTGACATTTAAACAAAGCAACAAAACATTGGGAAATGGGCCAATCATGGAAGTCATACTTCCCGGGTCTACTAACAACTTAATCAAATTGACTCTTAGTTGGGTCCTAGGGCTAATTGGTATGTTAGGGGTTAGAGAGATGTATATGTACTGTTATGGGGAGTTATAATTATATCTATCTGTATGGGAACTCACTGTTGTTGAAAAAAGTGAAAAAAATATTTCAATGAATTCTTTCCATTTGTAATGTGTAAGCTACTTAATTAATCTTGTCTTGTCTCATCTGATTATCATTTCTATATGCTGATTTTTTCTGTTCTGTTCAGTTTCTTCATCTGATTTTCCATTTTCTGGGGCACAGGGCCATTTCATCACTGTTATTTCCTTTCCCAATAATCAATATAGTAGTAGTCTTTATATCTATTGCAAGTTCTAATAATTGAAACAACTATCTGATTCTGGTTGAGTTTGTATTTACTCAAAATGACTTGTCTTGCAGCTTAATCCAAGTGGTCATGACTGCCATCAAATATATTCCACAGGTCTGATTTTTTTTTTTAAAGTTCTAGAATGTGTTTAAATGTGAGCTAGATTCATACCACGTAAGTATTGGTGACAATGATATTTTAGTGCATGCTTTATCTTTACATATGACCTTAGAGAAGTAAAAGCTGTAGGATGACCTATATAAATATGTTTTTGGGTGGTTGATAAAGAGAACCTTTTTTTTAAATAATTCAATGCATTTACAGGATATTGGAATTTTCCTTTATCATCTGCATTCATTTTATTTCTAGTTTTTGTTTGGTTTTTTGCTGCGCGCTTCTTTTCTTTAGTACTATGAATCCCACATACATAGGTGGAGTTGATCATAACACATGAGTGTATCTTCTAAAGAGGACATCACCTCAATTTTACAAATCTCACTATCTTTTTATCACTATATTAGATCAATAAGTAGAACCCATACACATGTAGTTGATTTAAAACTTTTATTGGCATTAAAAAAGGATTAAAATGGAAGAATTGGAAAGCTAATAGATTGTTTTTTTTTAAATGTTGCAAGAAAAAAGTAAATTACATTTAATTCGAACTGTAGATAGATATATATAAAATTCATTGTCTGGATTAGATTCACATTTACATTCTATAACATACAATAAATCCGTTTATTCATCATGTTATTCACTCTGATTATTTGAGATGCTCATAATTCATCCGTCACATTTTTTTAAAGATTGAATCTGGTATAAGTTGTTTTAAAAGTCACCACTATATTATAAAATTTCATATTCCTTTTGTGAAGCAAATGTACCACATTGTCACTAGAGGGAGATAAAATAAATGTAAAAGAAATGGTATCTGGAACACCTTTTGAACTATAAAATAAAGATAAGTTCACCAGCTTTAAACCGTCCTCTATGTTCAAATAGTGAGGCCCTGTTTGGGACCGAGACAAGGATGCCCGCGGTAGAGAAAGCCACCCGCAATAGAAAAGCGTTATCACCGGAGCTTCTCTACTGCGGGCGAAAATGGCTTGTTAACGCCATTTTCACAGCCCTACCGCGGACGAGAGAAAAACGTTTGGATCCGCGGTGGCGTTATGCGGTGTTGTCCACCGCAGAATTTGCCCCACCACAGATCCAAACACTGCTTGAGTTATTGCACAATGAATACTTTCACATATTGTGGTTGTGGTTCTGAAACCTATATTTAAATGATTGAATGAAGATGTTTAATTATTGTCAATGTTTCATGTTGGAAACTTTCGATTTTCTAACATTTCATTCACACACAAATATTTTCTGCCAAAATTCTATGCAATGACAAATATTTTTAAATCTGGGTTTACTAACGGTTGCTTTTGAAGATTGAAATAAACCTGTGGCATGTTATCCATTGCTAATCAATAAATAATAATCTTTTATCGTGGTGTTTTTTGGAATTATTTCTAAGTGAAAAATAATAGGACATATCCTTATTCTCCCTAATATACAGTAATTAGTTCATCTTGGGTTGAAATGCAATCTTATTTAAGTAAGATCAAGAAAGATGACAATTCACAGACGATGTTTTTCACCTTTAAAGGATAGGGTGGAGGACATTGATTTTGAGCTTGATCGTGATCTTGATGTCCATTTCACATATTCATTTTTCTTGTGCATTCTTGATTACTGGAAAATACCATCGTTTACATTCATAAGATTACACTCTGGTTATTTAAATAATGCATGTTATAATATTTTTCCTTTAGGCGTGGATGAACTTTAGGCGAAAGAGCACAGTTGGATGGAGCATTGGCAACATTTTACTTGATCTATTAGGAGGGGTGATGAACTTTTCTCAGATGGGTGTGCAATCAATAGACCAACGTATGTTTCTACCTATCAAGGAAAATAGTGATATGAATAAATTAACATGTGCAATTGATCTATTCTTCAGTTCAAATTGTTGTCTTTTGATGCAGGTACAATTGTGAACTTTTATGGAAATATAGGAAAGACCTTACTCTCCTTGGTAAGGTCCCTGTATTGTTGATCATATTTCAAATAATCTCCATTGGAGTTAATTCTGCTATACTTGCAAGATTATGAAGTAATGAGACACGGTGATCAGTTATAGGTTCAGTAGGGCACAAATCAAAAGGAACACCTCAATTCAGATATGAAATACTTGACAATGCATGAGTATGAACTTTTCAACAGAGTAAATGATAATGTGAATGAAAAATGGTATATGTGATATTATAGTGAAGTAGTAGCATGTCCTGTTTCCAAAGCTTCCTAAGTGAAGAAGTTTTTGTTTCATCTTATACACTTCTTTGGAATTGATGTGAATGTTAAATATGAATACATTTTTCTTAATTGTCTCTTGTAGTAATTTGTTATGTTTTCTTTGGGCTAGTTTTGTAACTCTGGTCCAGAAGGAGAATACCTCATTTCTTAGGAATCCACTTCTAGTAGATTCCGTGGGAAGGAGATATGAGAAAAAAAAACCTGGATGACAAGGAATGATTACAAGAATGTTTTCTTTCAATTTTTTTTACATTCAAATTTATCCCGGTATTCCATCGTAATGGGAATGAGAAGGAATGTCAAACTAGCCCTAAATCTATAATAGAGTTGTAATTTAGGTAACCTATTGTACTCATTTACTTGATTCACATCAGTTATTAAGATTCCATTTTCTTCCATGTGGCCTGGAAATCTTGTAATTCCACTGCAGGAAGTGGTATTCTTTGACCTTCTCTTCATCATTCAACATTACATCTTGTATCCCGTCAAGACAGAGCAGTTCCCCATCATTAGCGAAGAAACCATCACGCCATCTTTGAAAAATCGTGACCCCTCAGAAGAATCTATGAACGTATGAGGATCATTATGAGAGAGACATGCTGAGGTATGTATGCACTATGGCTTCACAATGTTCATACCAAATTTTATTCAAGAAACAGTCACACATACTGAGGCACATTAGATGTTCAAAGTATAGCATGAATGTTAGATTATGTAAATTACACCCTTCTTGTATACATATTGGTTTGTAAAACAAATAAACATGTAATATTTAGACTGACTAAGCTAAACAAACAAATAAACATGTAATTTTTTTTTTTTTTTTTTTTTTTGCGTTTTAAGAATACTCCAATTGTACCAGTGCCTAGTGAAGTGAACAGTCAAATGAAGAGAGAGCACTTCACTAAGTATTAGTCAAGTGAACTTGTTTGATATATGAAACATTATATTTATGGCATTCATGATACTGATGCAACACATGTTACATTAGTTATATTTTTTTGTTGTGCATTTTATAGTTAATGAATTGGCACTCTTATTATTGTTATTCATGCCCCATCTGTGAAAACCCATCTGAATGTGATGTTTTTATTATTGAGAGAGATGCTTTGTACATATGGTGCATGGACAACAGACAATATGAGCATGGCAATATAAATAAATGAACATACATTTGTGACATGGTGCCAATTGTTGGTAGTGGAGTTACCAAATACTTTCAATCAAAGATGGCAAAGGATTGCACTCCTATTGAGGATCCATCAGCTCAAGGGTCAATGGACCCTTCCATCCCTCCTTCTGCTTCGACCCCTAGTATGAAAGGGGGGGGGGGGGTTCCCCTCCTTCTGCTCCGACTCCTCCTTCTGCCCGACTCCTGGTCTGAAAGAGGGTGCTATATCTGCTTCTACATCAGCTAGGGAGGGTCTCGCATGCGGTTCTCCGAAGAAGGTCCAAGAAAAGGGATCATCCCCCATGGTCTCCACTGTCACTGTTATTGCCGACCCTTCTATCGACGTGGAAGGTTTGGGCCATGTTATAGGGTCTGCAATGGAAGTTTCTTTCACCGCGGAGGAGGTTTTCTTTGTTAACCATCCTTGCCCAACCCTTATGTCCCTATGAATGATGTGATTCTCACTGAGGGGGCAGTGGCTAAAGGCTGCCCTGATGTCCATGCTTCTCCAACAAGTCCTTCGGCTAGGGAACAGGAACTGCTCAATAGTACGACTGATTTGGCCCTTGAAGTGCTACTTCACCCGATTTCGGTTGAGATCCCAACCAAGAAAGCTAAGAAGAAAAAGGCCAAGTCATCCTCTAAGAGCACCGCATCTGAAAATATTGTACTCAAGTCCAAAGCCCCTGATGGGGAATCGAAGAAGCACCGACACTCCTCTTCTTTAAAAGTTGATAATCTGGTCCCTCCTATCCGTCGGCCCTCAGGGTCGACACAGGCTTAGTCCTGACCTTTCTTTATTGAGTTTTCTTATGGATTGTATTTTTTGGAACATCCGTGGTTTGAATAGTAAGGAAAAACAATTGGATGTTAAATCTTTTTTGGAGAAGCATCCCTCCCCAATTTTGGCCCTGGTGGAGACAAAAGTTTCTTTGGAGCGAGCCCCCCGTATTTTGCACCGCATTGCTCCACATTTGAAGCTCCTCAATCCTCATCCTCGGGGACGCATCTGGCTATGTTGGAATGACCAGGTAATGAATATCTCATTACGTTTTCATTCCTCTCAATTGCTCCACTATAAAATCAGCCCGATAGGTAATAAACCTGACTACTTTCTCTCAATCATCTATGCGTCCAACTTGGTGTCTGAATGCCTCGTTCTATGGGAGGACTTGCGTCATATTGCACAATCCATTGGAGATGCCCCCTGGATTATTGGTGGGGACTTCAATGAAGTTCGATATGCGCACGAAAAGATTGGAGGGTCCCCTCCTCATTCGAGAAGGATGGCTCGCTTCAATGGATGCATTGAAACTTGCAGTCTGATGGATATTCAATTGATGGGGGGTCAATTCACCTGGAACAATCATCAAATGAACTGCATTGCTTGTCGTCTGGATCGGGTTCTAGTAAATTTTAAATGGCTGGACACCTTTCCGCACTCCTTTGCTACTTCTTTAGAGGAAGGTTTGTCTGATCATGCAACCCTTCATCTATCTGTTGATCCTATCATTCACTCGGGTCCAAAGCCGTTCAAATACTTCCAAATGTGGGAAGTCCACCCTCAGTTCTCCACAGTGGTTCAAAAGGCATGGTTGACTGATATTTTTGGGTCTCCGATGTTCAGACTTGTTAGCCGGCTAAAGCTCACAAAGGTTGCCTTGAAATCGTGGAATAGGAAGAATCCCTCCTTAAAGATGATTATCTCTCTCATCTCAGATCAGAAGAACTATTTTTGCGTCAGAAATCTCACCTAATGTGGCTCACGGAGGGGGACCAAAACTCCAAATTTTTCTATGCTCAGTTCGGACTTGGATTGCCTCTAATGTCATTCGAAGTGTAAGACTACCAGATGGTTCTCTTTCCAATGATCCGACATCTATCTCTTGCCATGCAGTAGATTACTACTCTGATCTTCTAAACAGAGTTGGCCCTCAGCTAGTTTCGAACCCCCTTTGCTTCTCTAGAAGGCTCGTCGAAGTGGACTCTTCTGTCCTCCAAGCACCAGTCACTCCTGCTGAAATCAAAGCTGCCCTGTTTGCTATGAAACCGCTTAGCAGCCCAGGTCCAGACGGCTTTCCTGCTCGGTTCTTTCAATTGTTTTGGCCCTTGATTGGTGATGAATTCACAGATGCAATTCTCTCATTTTCTTTAGGCTTTTATTAAAACAAGTCAACAACACATTCATATCATTGATTCCCAAATCAAAATTGGCTGACTCCTTTGAGAACTTTCGGCCGATATCCTTATGCAATGTGGTTTATAAAACAATCACCTAAATTCTATCTTCTAGATTACAACTGGTCTTGCCAAAACTGGTGAGTGGAAACCAATCAGTATTCATAAAGGGGAGAAAAATAGTACACTACATTCTCTTGGCACATGAACTCTCCAGATATCTCAAGTCCCCATCCAACCTGGGCCGTTCTTGCATTAAACTTGACTTAAGAAAAGCTTTCGACAGTGTTCGTTGGGACTTCTTAGTCAAAGTTTTGGAAGGCATGAATTTCCCTCCTCAATGGACTTCTTGGGTGATGCAATGTGTTCAAACGACATCCTTTTCTATTCTTGTTAATGGGTCCCCTCAAGGTCATTTTGGTGCTTCTTGCGGTCTATGACAAGGTGATCCTCTGTCACCTCTTCTATTTGTCCTAGTGATGCAATTAATCCTTCTCTGAAGCTATGGATGGGGCGATCAACAATGGACAAATTGGTAAATTCATCAAATCCCCTCTAAATGTCTCTCACCTATGCTTCGCGGATGATCTTCTTATATTCATGGATAGCTCTCCTTCCTTGGTTAAAGGCCTCAAGAGTCTTCTGTCTGAATTCTCTTCTGAGTCTGAGCTGCACCTCAACCCACTAAAGAGCCAAGTTTTCCTTAGCATCTCTAATGGGCTCTTCCTGGAGGAACTGGGTATCCGTGAGATTGCAATTCCTGTTCACTATCTTGGAGTATCGTTGTTCCCAGGTGCTCTCACTCACCCAATGTGTCAACCTCTCGTGGATAAGATAAGCAAACAGCTCCAATCTTGGACGGGTTTGTTTCTTTCAAAAGTAGGCCGATTGGAACTCATTAATACCGTTCTCCTTAGCTACTGTCACTACTGGACAGCAGGTCTTTCGCTACCTAAAAGGACTATCAAATCAATTGAAAGCTTAATTTGAAATTTTCTTTGGTCAGGAGACTCTCCAAGATCCAAACAGCATGCAGTCAGTTGGCTGAAAATTTGCACTCCCCGAGTGGAAGGAGGTTTGGGAATAAAGCGCCTCGATGACTGGAACAAAGCAGCTCTGGGTCTGCGATTTTGGGAAGTTGCATCTTCCTATCCGGCTCTATGGGCATAATAGATGAATTTTAAATATCTTCGTCAGGGGAATAGAATATCTGGCTAGTCAGTCCGACATCCTCCTCCTCCTGGGTCTGGAAAAAGATTCTTCAATCTCGAGCTTGGATTCATCCCAAAACTAGTTTTATTGTGTTTGAAGGAAACTCTATTGATCTATGGAATGACCCATGGTTGCATGGGTTTGGACTAAAGCATCACTTCAATGGCCAAACCTCTCTCTTGCGGACCACCTTGCTCGACTAAACTCAGCTCCATCATCGCTGACGGTATATGGTCCAAACCAGCCCGTTGGCCAGCTGAATTCAACCATATTTGGGAGGATATCTCTCAGTTAGATATTGGTGGCTCGGGCCCGGATCTCCTTATCTGGAAGGGTGATATTTCAGGGCAGGTAAAGCTCCAATCGGGTTGGTTAGCCTGCCGATCTCCTTTCCCCACGGCGGATTGGACCAAGGCTCTATGGAATCCGATTCAGCCCCCCTCTTATAGTTTTATCTACTGGCAAGCTATCCTAAACCGTCTCCCTACTCTGGATAGACTTCTTTCTAAAGGGCTAGTGCCTGAAGCCCAATGTCATCTATGTAAAGCAGGTATTGAAAGTGTTGACCATATATTTCTACTTTGCTCTTACTCAGCATATATTTGGTCTTCCATAATCAAAGCCTTTGGAATCAAGAAAACCAAGCCAAGAAGTATTGAGGCTTTTGTTCTATGGTGGTATAGCCTCTCACCTCCTAGGAGGAGAAGAAAGTCTTGCACTTTATTTTCAACCAAGTTTTTTGGTCGATATGGACCGAGCGACACTCACTCATCTTCAGAGGGATGCATATTCCTAAATCAAGGGTGGTTGGTCTCATCCATAAGCAAGCTTGGTTGAAATTCAATGGCTCTCTAGTTCTTTCTCCTACTTCTCCCCTAACCACCAAGTTCACTGATCTCTATGGGATTCTATTCAAGGAGAAACCCAAGTCTAGCTTTCTCATCAAGTGGGAACCTCCACCTCCGGGCTGGATCAAGGCGAACTCAGATGGATCGGTAAAGGATGACATGTATGGCTATGGTGCTATTCTTAGAGACCACTTTGGGGATAGTCGAATGACATTGGCTGCTCGGGTAAGAGCCTCCTCTATTAACATCTTGGAACTAAGGGGGTTAGTAGCAGGGATCCAACTAGCCATCAACTACAAAGCTGCTTGTGTGTGGTCTGAGTCTGATTCCACTACGCTGGTGGCCTGGGTTAGTGGTCGTGGTAGTCCTCCTTGGACTGCTCTCCGGGATCTGCGTAATCTCCAAATTCTGCTTACTTCTCTTTTGCAATGGAGGATCACTTATGCGTATCGCGAAGGAAACAAAGCGGCAGATCTTCTTGCTGTTTTTCAATCACCTATGGGAATCTCCATCTTTCCTCCCACCCCCGTTAGCGAAGAACTTCAATTGATTATCCAGAATTATCCAGAATGATCGTATGGGAAAAGAATATGTAAGGGGTGATTAATATCCCTATGGCCTTAAAATTTGGTGGTGGCTTGTCCAAGTGACGTTTTTTTTCTTTCTATAAGGGGATGTAATTTGGCCTGGACCAAATTTTCCTCCCTTACTAACTGAATGCCTTACTTCCCATGTCCTTTCACTCAACTTTTTGTACATTCTCCCACTTTGTGATATTTATATGGAAATGAAAGATAATTACTTATAAAAAAAAGAGAAAAAAGGTTCGTAGTGTATCTTTGGGAATTACTGAAGGGTTTGTGACAGACATTGCTTACGGTTACATATATAATATTTTAATAGAAAGGTTGTGTACTGTCAAGCATTAACCTTCCTTTCTGCATATCTGACTGATTTCCTTGAGTTTTTTTCCTGTCTGTTTTTCCGCCTCTATTTAGGTTGAAGCTCAAGGAGGATCTATGTGAAGATTTGTATTATGAAGAATCTATTTGAACCTATTTTCTCATGCATTATCTTCAGTTTTAAGGGTGTGTTTGTGCACAAACACAAAGGTAAACTGAAGAAAAATAAAGGAATTCGAGTGAAGGGGAAACCGAGGGAAAAAAATCATTTTTCCATTGATTAGTTTACATGTTGTTTGTGTCTGTTATGGAAAATAATGAAAAATAAAAACTGTTGTTTGTGCATGTGGGATGAAAAATGATGGAAAATAAAAACTGTGTTTTCTGCTTTTGATGGAAAAAGATCGAAAATAAAATAAAGGGAAAAATTTTCTCAACTCTCTGAAATCTTCTTAAAATCACAAAAAATCTTCGTAAAATCAGAAAATCATCTTAAGTCTCTATAAAGTATATATGGTTAACGAGTTGTCCCCCGGTTAAAAATATATCGAAATAAGTTTTCAGAAACTTATTACAATTAGATTTAGTTCCTACAAACTTTATAAAATCATATTTAGTCCTTTTATAAGATGAAAATACCCCCGTCATTTTTCAACAACCCCTTCTCTTGAAATGTCACACTGAACTGTAAAAAAATAGTTGTTAAACTTTATTTGATATATAAAATTGAGTTTTTTTTTCAACATTTTCATCTCCTTAGTCATAGAAACTGAACAAAAAAAAAAATACAGACTTCATCAACTCCATTACAAAATAAAAAAATAATTTAAAAACTAAATCAAAATTTTATAATACATTTTCAACTCAAAATTACTAGCAACAAAAAGTATAAGACCTTGATTAGAAAATTTTAATTTGTTTAATAAAATTTAAATATATCAGTATATAATTTTAGATAATCACAAAGATTTTTTGTGATTTTAAAAATATTTAAGGGAGTTAAAATGATTTTTAAATTTAATTGAGACTTTTTAATTTTTTTAAGTTTTCAGAAAGTTATATCGATTTTTTCTATGAAAGAAAGTAAACTTTTAAAGGGTATAACAATAACTTATTATGCATAGTTAGGGTTAACTACACATCTGGTTAGTTTTGGTTTTGATAGGAACTAAAATAAATATTATTTAATAACATATGGATTTGATGGGATTTATCAATTTACATGGATTTTTTTGATTTTCATTAGTTTTGAGGGAGCTATATCAATTTTTTCTTATTTTATTTTAGGTAAAAATCTTCTTAACTCTATGAAATCTTTTTAAAATCACAAAAAGTCTTTGTAAAATTAGAAAATCATCATAAGTCCCCATAAAGTGTATATAGTTAATGAATTTAGTCCCTAGTGAAAAATATATCAAAATAAGTTCCCATACACTTACAGAAATCGGATTCAGTCATTACAAATTTTATAAAATCAGATTTAGTAATTTTGTAAGACTAAAATACCCCCGTCATTTTTCAACATTCTCATCTCTTGAAATATCATCCTTAATTGTAAAAAAAAATAGTCGTTGAATCTCATATGATCTACAAAATCATTTTTCAATAGGGTTTTTTTTTATTTTTGTCCCTATAAACTATATGATTTAGTGATCGATCCCTCACTTCTTCATATTTTAGTTTTAGTCCCCAGATTTAAAGGGTATGTTTCTTATTAGTCCCTGGGAGAGACCTATTACTAAATTATTTGGTTTTGTTTTTAGTCCCTCAGAGGACTAAACATATAATTTAAATCTGAGGACTTAAACTGAAATATGAAGAAGTGAGGGATCGATTACTAAATCATGTAGTTTATGGGGACTTAAAATTAAAAAACCTTTTCAATATTTTCACTTGCTCAATCTCCTCACTCTATAACAAAATCAGAGAAAACAATTTAAAAGCCAAATCAAAATTCATAATACATTTTTTATTATTATTTATTATACTTATAATTTTATATTTCATGTTTTATATTAGGTAATTATTAGATTTTTACATATTTTTTATATTATATATTTTATTTTTATTTTTTAGATATTTTGGATAATTATCCGAATCTGAATTTTTCGATCGGATACAGATTGTTTTCAGATATCTAGTTCGGATATAGATATAGATATAGACCTATTTGATCTGTATATGCTTTGTTGACAGGTTTACCACTAGGTTGAGGAAAAATTCCATCCCCACAAATAAGTTAAATAAGTAAAGGTAAAGTGAGAAATTTTTTTGGGGTGGCACTATTCGCGCTCCTCTAATTTATAAGTATGCCCCTTGTAAGTAAGCCCCTCATATTTTGATGACTTAATTTATAAGCCCTCAATATATAAACCCTAATCCTAAAAAATTTCTAATCTATAAGTATGCCCCCCCTCTCCCCTCTCAAATCGAGGGCACTGATATTCCCACCAACACAGGTATTTACCCCACCCCTCTCAAAAAATTAGAATGTGATTTTTTTAAGGAGTATGCCCACCCCGACCATTCGACTTTGTGAAGTCCTCCAATATGTCAAAGGTCGACATCACAGAGTCGAATTGATCACAGAGACCTAAAACCATCTCTGTGGTCCATTCGACTTTGTGTAGTAATCAATTATATGCTCTGGATGACATCACATAGTCGAACAGGTCACAGAAACCTAATGCCCTCTCTGTGATCCATTCGACTATGTGAAGTTGTTCATTATTTCAGAGGTCGACATCACAGAGTTGAACTGATCACAGAGATCTAAGACTCTCTCTATGACCCATTCGACTTTGTGTTCACGTGTTATGACATTCTCAATAAAATGATATCTTCAAACAATGTTGCGGTGTTCAGTATCATTATAGGTAGATCATTTGATGTAGTGTTTGGATATCTCTTTGTGACCCTTAGGTCTCTGGGACCAGTTCGACTATGTGATGTCAACCTGTGACATAATAGCAATGTTTTAAAAATCGAATCGTTCAATGAATCAGAAAAATGAACGAGTCAAGGGTCATTGGTTCAACTGTTGGGTCAACCGGATTTGAACCGTGACATAATTATAATATAATAATTTTTTTAATTATCATTACTAAATAAAAATATAAAATATTTTATTAAATCTTTGCATAAAAGTTGTACTTAACATCATAACATGATTTCAGTATATAAAATCTAAACTTTGTATTACATTTCATATTTTAACAAGTGATTAATCACAATTTCTATGAATAAAGAACCATTCCATATAATCAACCCACAACCGGTTAACAAAAATTGTTAGTTCAATCGGTGGGTTGATTGAATTTTACCAATTTGTTATATCATCGGGTTATATGGGTAAACCGAACTGGAATTCAAAGCGGGTGAATGTTTAACTAATTCAACCAGGTAGGTGAGGTTGAGTTTTAAAACACTGCATAATTGATGACTTCACCAAATCAAATGGGTAACATGAGAGTCTTAGGTTTCTGTAATCTGTTTGACTCTGTGATGTCGAACGGAGTATATAACTGACGACTACACAAAGTCGAATGGGTCGCAGAGATGGCCTTACGTCTCTGTGACTGGTTCGACTCTGTGATGTCGACCTGTGACATAATGGATGACTTTACATAATCGAATGGATCGGGGTGTGTTCACCTCTTAAAAAAACCACATTTTTTATTTTTTTTATAGGGGTGGGTAGAAGAACTCGGTGGGTGGAAATATCGGCGCCCTCAAATCGACAGCATCTGTCTCTCACTCACCCGTACGTGAGAGGGAGAGTGAAAGAGATGGGAGGAGGGGAAGATCTAGTGGTTTACTTATTTGTTAATAGGAAGCTGGGTTTATTGTATTGAACATATGGACACACCGGGGTTTGACATGCTTAATATAGTCAACACCAGTAATGTCGATGGATTTACTAAAAATCAGTTGTACTAAATCTATAGGGAATGATAAGGAGGCTGTTGATAGTTTATGTATATAGCGACATGAAAAATGTCGACACTTTCTGGATTTCTAGACAACTGCAGTGTCGACAATTTTTGTATATATCGACACATGTAGTGTCGACATTACCAGACTTTTAAATAATGTTAGTTGCTGAACGAAATGAAGTCAATGACTTAAGGTTTATCGACAATAAATAAAATTATTTACTAACACATCGATAACTGTCAGGGCCGACTCTTTTATTAGGTAACTTAGGCAATTGCCTAAGGCCCCAGATGCACAAAGGCCCCTAGATTTTTTTTTATCTATATGTAGGTTCAGATATTGACCCAATAATAATTTAACACATTGCAAAACAATATTTATTTTTAAAAAAATTAATAGTCATTTTAATATGGTTAAAAAATAACCAATACAAATTTGACAACATTTTATGATATCTAAAAAAATCTAAAAAATTGAAAAAATAAATTTACATAACCAATAGGTTTTAAATACTTTTTTGAATCCCAAAAAAATGGGATATAAAATGGAAAAGCCTAAAAAAGGAGACCGGATCCGGTCAGTACCAAACTCTGTCAGTTCGGTTAGTATCGAACTGCACCACGTTCAAATCGAACTGCATCACCTATAAATCGAACTGCACAACCAATTGTTAGGTATATATTTCACTCTCCTATTGGATACTGATGATACTTATGAATTCATATTTTCTCCAATAGTTGATTGAATCCAATAAGAGAGTCAAAAATATGCCCAACAATTGGTTGTGCAGTTCGATTTATAAGTGATGTAGTTCGATTTACACGTGGTACAGTTCGGTACTGACCGAACTGACTGAGTTCGGTACTGACCGGATCCGGTCCCCTAAAAAAGTGCCTTTTTTTACACTATCTTCTTTTCTTCTTCAATATTTCTTCTTTATTTAAAAAAAATCCTTCTTCTCACTCTATTTATTCTTTATATAAAAAAAACTCTCTTGACTTCCTGTTTGCTATAGACACGAAAAAAATCTATGGTGTGGACAACAAGGAACAAGGCCTTCTTTTATTTGAATCAAATAAAAATTTGAATATTAAAATAACAATGCTGCTACCTAGGCCCCAGAAATTAGACCACATTAGTGACCCCCAATAGATGGCATCCTCCTATTGGTCCCTGATTGGCTTTTTCAAATAGCAAAAAAATCAATGACATAACTACCATTCTAAGAATTTTAAAATTTAGTCCAATTAAATCATACAATCATTAATCATTGTAACGATATCCAAAAAATCGCGGCATCATTAATTCTTCCCACCCTAGGGTTTCCAAATTGAGCGAACCAGACGAATGAAAGAACAAAAAAAAGGAGATTAGGAGTTCAAATCATCTGACCATCTTCCCCAAATAAATCATCAACAATGGCGAAGAAAAATGTTAGATTTCTTGCCAAAATCGAAACCTTCCCGTGCCTTTTTTTTTGCGACTGTAACATAAACATTAGATGAATTTTTTGCACTTCTTGAAAAGATGAAATCAAATATGAACTTCTTGAAAAGATGAAATCAAATATGAAGTGTCTCAATCGTCGAAATTCCCATCTGTAACCTTTTCATCTGTTAATCTTAGTGGATCTGAAATTCATCTAATAAATATGTTAATCCGAATGTTTCAGATACATATACATAGTTAAACACATTGGACATTGTTAATCTGAGTGTTTCAGATATATGTACATAGTTAAACACATTGAACATTGTTAATCAAAGTGTTTTAGATTCATGTATCTGAAAATCCATAATGATTGGTTATTTATTATATAATCATAATCTCAAAATAAATGACGAAATAGTGTGTAATGCGTCATGTTCATTTACCAGTGTATGTAGATTTGAGAAAATCAATATTTGACATTGTTCAATTGTTTTAGGTTTCTTTTGCGCACTGCTCACTTTCTGGGTAAAAAATGATAGAACGAATACCTAATTTCAGATGCTTGTATATGAAAATTGCCTTAATGTACATAGGTTTATTAGAAAAATTAATTTTGTGTATCTGAAAATGTTTATTAGAATATAAGTGATTTCATTGAAATCTCACTTTATGATTGAAGAATTAAAGAAGAACCCTTCAACCCTGACAATAGAAAAATGTTTATTTACTTACTACTCAGTTTCACCTAAATCACTCAAAGAATGCATTGTTATCCACTGTGTATCTGAAAAATGTTTTAATTTTCATTTAAATCCCTTTGGTGTATCTAAAATAACAAACATCTGATAGCATTTATTGGTGTGGAATCTGGATGATACGCATGTATCTGAAATATAGATGATTTGTCTTGTTTTGCTTATCTGCTGATTTTACTTCTATATTTGTTTTAAGAATTGCTGATTTTACTTTTTTTAGATACACCTATATCTTTGAAAAAAAAGTGCATTAGTATGTCAATATATTAGACATTTTAAGTGTATATAGAATATCGATAAGATTGCATTTAGATTGTTTTGCATCTAAAAATCAAAATACGTATAATGCAAAAGCTTCAAAAGAAAGAGTTGTTGAACACTTTAGTGGCAACAAAGGTGGAAAAATCATATCAGTGGCATATGCACCGCAACAAGATCGAATGTCTTAAGTGTAATTCAATTTGAAAGTTCAACATTTAGTTTATTATCTGTATCGTAATACAAATTGTTTATTGTAGGATGGATTGTGGTCCAGTCATCCTAAATATAATGAAACAATATGCTGTAAACGAGGAAGTGACCACACATAAGATGGATAAGAAGAAGTGCATACCAATAAGAGCACACATTATGCATAAATTTCTGATTGACAAACGTCATACGTATATAGACGAAGATCACATTGGTAGGCAAATGTATATGGAACCTTGATAAGCAAAAGAATGGAGTTTGTATATGAAAAGATAATTTGGGTCTCATTAAACGATAATTTTTTAATGATGTTTGGATACGAAATTATGCATTCAATGTATTGTTGATGTTTGATGAACAATTGATTGGTTTTGAGTTTTGTGTTTAATATCATGTCTGATACAATTCAGATGTATCCGAATTTATAAAGTGAAATGTATTTGCTTATTGTAATGTGTTTATGAATAAAAAAGGTTTTGTGTTTTACTTTCATCTGAGAAGGTGAATTATATTTAACAATGTGATAGGTATGTGAATTGTACTTGGTAATTGTGATGTACATATGAAATGAAACAATTAGCTTGTTACATGTACGTAACAAAATCTGGGACTTCTTATTAAGTATATCTTAATTCAAATTGAATCATATAAGATTGGCTATATCTGTCACATAGTAAATAATTGGTATTACCTGAAAACCTGTCATAGTAAATTTATAATGTATCTGACTTTGACATGTATATTTGAAAACCTGTATAATTTACAAAAGAAAAGGTGATTGATATATGAAATTGTGATGTGTTGACATTGTTATGTGTATCTGTAAAATTGTAAGGAGTGTATAAAATGAACCTTGTAAATTTGATAACAGCATACATTATGACAGTAAAATGAAGTTCACAAATACATTGACATTGTGTTGTACAAACATCCCTCTGCAACCTTCTAAATACTAGATCCTTTAGGTATTTTTGCTTTCTTGTTCCTCGGCTTGTAGACCTTGGGTGTCTTCCTTCTTGATGGTGGTCGTCCTTTACTTCGAACCTTGAAAGGCGAGTGAACAATTGACTCCGGCATCTACTCATCACCAACACATCCCAACAGATGGAATAGACTATTCTGCGCATGCTACAATCTCATCTACATTTTGCTGATCAGCCAAATCAGGCAGTTCATTTGAAAAACTGGTTTCCAGAGAACATGAATCATTGATGTCATCCAAATGAATTAGGTCTTCGCATGTGTCATCCATAATCCAAACAAACAATTATGGTCTACATGCTACTGTGTAGTGCATAGATTTTCAATAAAATTATTTCAAGAATTTAAATATACACTACAATAAGAAATTAAATATTAGTCAGATACACATTAAGTCAAATCCATAGAAATAAAATTATCAAACTTCAGATTAGGCTGGATAACAAATTCAGATACACATGTATCTGAAATTGGAATTAAAAACTACACATTCGATATAAGTGAAAATTGAATCTGAATGAGTTGAATAATGAATATTCAAAGCTAAAAAATATGCTGGATGACTCAATATGCATAAGTATACACATACACACCAACAAAAATGATTATACAAATCATGCATATAACACAAGAATGCATATAAATCCAGATACAGACATGTATCTGAAAATCAATTAAATGCAGTCTAAAAAAAAGGTATATGACGATTCATAGAAATAATAAAATTATTTTAATCATGTTTTATTCAGATCGAATAACCTAAATTGCCCACCGAAACCTTTGACCCTCCCACCTACCACCGAAACCCTTGACCCTCCCGGCGGCTCCCTCTGGCAATGCCGGTCATGCCGTCGGTGGGAGGGGATCTTCCCCCCGCCCTCCCACCTCCTCCTCCCGTACCTCCTTCTCCTGCAATCTCTAGCTCTCCATCTGTAAACCCTTCTCCTCCCATGCCCTCTTTCCCCCTTGTATCTCTTCCTCTTGCCCTGGCTTTATCTGGAGTGATCTCCTCCCACTCCTTGAAACCTCTCTCCCCTGTTACTCCTTCGGACGATGTGGCTTCTTCTTCCTTTTCACACGCTCCCCAGGATGGTGTATCCGGTTCTGCTCTTGAGGTCCTCCCTCAGGCTGGTGGATCTGAAGTATTCTCTGCTAATGGGCCCTCTATGGAGCAGCACAAAGCATCTTCCTCCTCTGCTCCTAAGGTAGCAGTGGTTGCTGGGGTACCCCTTCCTCCTCTCAAAGGTAATCCTAAGACTGTCAAGGAGTCACAACCAGTATCTTCAGCCAGTAAAGACAAATCTATTCAGATTGAGCCTAATACCAGTAAAAGCATTCTCCCAAACCCCCAATCAAAACACCAAAAAGAGGGGACTTCACAGACCACCAAACCTGCCCCCCAAATTGGATCTCGACCAAGAAACCAAAAGATAAATGTTCCCCTACCTGAAGTTAATGTTGCTTCTAGGCAGTGGGCCAGCCTATTTACTACAGTGGAATCAAAAAGCCAACACACAACCATTGAGTATTATCCACCTGAGATGGATTGTTCTCAGAAATTTGCAGTTCTTGAGGAAGAGGAAGTCTTTGAAGCTCAGAAGGCTTGGGGGTTTATTCTAGTGGGTTATGTCTGGGGCAAATCTCCGGTTTATATTCCTTTTCTTCAGTTCATCAGAAGGCTTTGGAATCCAAAAGGTGAAATTACTCTCACTTTGCAAGGTAATGGCTTCTTCATGGTGAAATTTTCACTGGAGGAGGATTTACTCAAAGTTCTTGAAGGGGGACCTTGGACGATGGACAATAGACCATTTGTGATCCAGAAATGGGCACGCAACACTAAATTGGAGCTGAAAAGGTTAACTTCTATTCCTATTTGGATAAAGTTTCCTAATCTGCCTCTGCACTTCTGGTCTAGAACTTGTATTGGCAAAATTGCAAGTCTCATTGGCACCCCTCTTTATATGGATACCCCAACTGCCACAAGATCTCGAACTGCCTTTGCTCGAGTCTGTGTAGAATTTACCGCAGGTGATGATCTACCTGATGAGGTCTTTGTCCAAATCCAGAATGGTGATAGACAGGCTGTTCGAGTTACTTATGATTGGAAGCCGGAAGCATGTTCGCACTGTAATACGTTTGGGCATGATGCAGCTCTTTGTTGCAAGAAGCCTCGGCTCATCCCTTCCCCTACTCAAGAAGGATCAGCTAATGATGGCTCTTTTGTGGAGGCCTCGTACAAAAAGAAAGGCTCAAAGCAGCACGATAGTTCTGAAGAAAACCTAGCATCAAAGCAGCAATTAACACCTTATTCTTCACAGAATCCTTCCAAGTCAATTCAGGGAGAGAAGCAACCTCCAAAGTCTATTCAGGGAGAGAAGCAACCTCCAAAGTCTATTCAGGGAGAGAAGCAGTCTATTCAAGAAGCGAAGCAATCTGTCCAGGGAAAAAAGCAGAGTTATCCTGAGGTGAATATCCCCAAGAATATTCCAGAAGAGAGGCAGGGTTCTATAGCTTCTGAAGGCCAAAATTCCAAGGAGGTGGTTGTCTCTCTAGTTACTGCAGTTGAATCGTCCATTTGCAATTAGAAAGTCTATCAGCCAACATCTTCTCCCTCAAATCCCCAAAGTCCTACGACTTCACATCAAATTCCAAATAACATTGAGGGTGAATTGGTTCTTCAGGTTGCTCCTCAACTCCAGCCTATGAGCAATGCGCTAGTAATAAAATCCAAGAAAGCAAAAAAATCGGTCGATGTTGGAGAGTATGACAATCAGACCCTTGCTACTATTGTTGGATCTAAGAAATCCAAGAAAAAAAGAAAGGGCCCCAATTCGGGGTTCTCCAAGGCTGAGGCCTAGAATCCTCCCTTCCACCATCCAATTTTGTTTAATGGATTGTGTTTTTTGGAACATCCGTGGTCTTAATAGTCGTGAGAAACAATTGGATGTTAAGAATTTTTTGTCTAAGCTTTCTACCGCTATTATTTCTTTGGTGGAAACAAAAGTTGATGACTAAGTTGCTGTGCAAGTATGTAGGCACATCCTTCCTCACTATCAACTTCTTAATACCCCCACAAGGGGTCGCATTTGGCTACTTTGGAACAGCTCTCTAATGGATGTTGAATTGCTCTCATTCTCTGAACAATTCATGCATTGCAAGATCACTCCATCCAACTCGCTCCTCCCTAGCTATCTCCTCACAACAGTCTATGCCTCAAATTCCTCAGCTGACAGACTCTCTCTTTGGGAAGATTTGGAAAATATTGCTGCTACTACCTCCTCCCTAAAATGGATGGTTGGTGGTGATTTTAATGAAGTACGTTATGTTCATGAGAAAAGAGGAGGCCGCAACCCCCACATAAGAAGAATTTCAAATTTTAACAACTCCCTTGAAGCCTGCCATCTCCTAGATCTTCGAAGCATTGGCCCTTCCTTCACTTGGAGCAACAATCAAGATCGGAGGATTGCATGCAAGCTTGATCGTGTCATGGTTAACCATCAATGGTTGTTGGAACACACTGATAGTTTTTATCACACTTTACCACCTGGACTGTCTGATCATTCAGCACTTCAAGTTTCGGTTACCCCATCTCTCCCCTCTGGTCCTCACCCATTCAAATACATTCAAGCATGGGAGCATCACCCTCAATTTGAACAGGTTGTCCAGAATGCTTGGAGAACATACATTATTGGTTCTCCAATGTATGTCTTGGTGAAAAAACTACAGCATCTCAAGGGTACTCTCAAGATATGGAACAAGGAAATCTTCGGCAATATCCACAATCAACTCAGGCTTTATCGCAACCTTATGGAAAGAGCGCAGGATCTCTTATCCAACAGATGAATATTGTAAAGGAGGACTATCTAATTATCTTGAGACGGGAGGAGAGTCTACTGCGATAGCAATCACGTCAGCTTTGGCTTCAAGAAGGGGACAAGAACTCTAAATTTTCTACTCCTCCCTTAAAGCAAGAGCGGCGCGTAACTCCATTCGCACAGTTAAAATTCCGAATGGATCCTTCTCTAATGATCTTGAAGTGGTCAAATCTCATGCAAAGGACTTCTTTTTTTCTCTTCTGAACAAAGAGTGCTCTGAACCTATTCCTACTCTCCAGTCCACAAATTGCCTTGGTGAAGAAGACATTCATACTCTTAGTGCTCCACTCTCAGACATTGAGATCAAAAAGGCTCTTTTCTCTGCTAAGCCGCTTAGCAGTCCAGGACTGGACGATTTCCCGGCCAGATTCTTTCAGCAACATTGGGCAATAGTTAAAGAGGACTTCATTTTAGCAATTAGATATGTCTTCACCACTGGTTATCTTCTTCAGCAAGTAAACCACTCTTACATCTCGCTTATCCCGAAGTCAAAAAATGCTGATTGTTTTGAGAACTTCAGGCCAATCTCTCTTTGCAATTCTGTCTATAAAACTCTCACTAAGATTTTGGCGGACAGGCTTCAAAAGGTACTGCACAAAGTCATTCTCCCCCATCAATCGGCATTTATGAAAGGAAGGAACATAGTTCATAACACAATGTTAGCTTATGAATTAGTCAGATACATGAATCAACCTTCTTCCAAGGGTCGGACTTGTGTGAAAGTGGACTTGCGTCAAGCATTTGATAGCGTGAGATGGGACTTCCTGCAGGAGGTCTTAAGGAGTCTTAATTTCCCACCTGCATGGATTCATTTGATTCTTCAATGTGTTCAGACGGCCTCTTTCTCAGTGCTTGTAAATGGGTCCCCGGTGGGATTCTTTCAGTCCAAGTGTGGCTTGCGGCAGGGGGACCCTCTCTCCCCTCTTTTATTTGTCATAGTAATGAATGCTCTCTCTAATTCTATTGAAGATTCTGTGGTTGCAGGGAGATTGGGGCGCTATATTAAATCCTCAGCAAATGTCTCTCATCTCATATTCGCAGATGATCTCATTATATTCTTGGATAGCACCCTATCTTTGGAAGAGAATTGCATCGGGTTCTCACTGCATTCTCACAAGCATCAGGTCTCCACCTTAATTCTTCGAAGAGTCAACTTTTCACCACCTCCAACCATGAGGCGCTCTCAGAGTGTCTTGGCATTCCCTTTGTCATCTTCCTGTTAAACATCTGGGATTACCTCTTCAGCCTGGATCTATCACCAATTCTTTGTGCCTTCCTTTGGTGATAAGATGCGGAGAAGACTTCACTCTTGGTCTGGTCTGCTTCTTTCAAAAGCTGGTCGTCTGGAGCTCATTAACTCTGTTCTGTTAATTCTCAGCTATTATTGGACTTCAGGCTTTCTCTTCCTAAGAGAACATTTAAAGTCCTAGAGAGAATATGTCGTGATTTCTTGTGGGCTGGAGAAGAAGGGAAAAGAAAGTGGCAAGTTGTTAGCTGGGCTAATATTTGCCTCCCTAAGGATGAAGGAGGGCTTGGCTTAAAGAGGATTGGGGAATGGAATGAAACAGCGATGGGTACCAGATTGTGGGAAATTGCCAACAATCATCAATCTCTTTGGGCTTCATGGATGAAGGCAAGGTATTGTAGAAGAATATCGGTTTGGAATGCTTCTGCTTCCTCTTCGAGTTCGGCTATATGGCAAAAAATCCTTCACTCTAGTTCATGGATCAGGGAGAACATTCAATATCTCATTTTTGAGGGTCACTCTATTAATATTTGGGATGATCCTTGGCTGAATGGGCATGGGCTTAGGCATTATTTTAATGGACAAGCTCTATTACTTTGGGGTCCCCCTAATGCCACCACAGTAGCCACTCTTATCCGAAATGGGAAGTGGGAAAAACCTGATAGATGGCCTTATGAGTTTGGCAATATTTGGGAGGATATATCTCAGCTGGAAGTAGGAGGTGAAGGTCCGGACATTTTAGTTTGGACTGGGAACAAATCAGGTAGGGTTACTTATTCATCTGCCTGGCACAAAGTGAGGAGGAAACTACCCCACCTAGACTGGCCTAAAGTGATTTGGAACTCAACTATTCCTCCCAAGAGAGGACTCCTATGCTGGCAGGCTGCTCTAAACCGATTACCCACTTGTGATAGACTTCGGAAATGGGGACTTGTACATTCTGATCGTTGCATGCTTTGTTCTCTCCATGAAGAAAACTCCGACCACCTATTCATGCACTGCCCTTTTTCTGTTAGCATTTGGACTTCTTTACTGAACTTACTCCAAATTAGAAGAGAGAGCATCTTTTCCTTGGGTGATTTCTATATCTGGTTCACAAAGGGGGTAAGGTCCAAAGAAGAAAAAAAGATACTACAATTCCTCTTATCAAGAACGATATGGTGGATTTGGCATTCTCGCAATGACTTGATCTTCAATCAGGTGATTCCCACAAAATCCTCTGTTGTTAGTAGAATTTTTAATGAAACTAAATCCAGATTCCGTGTAATGAGCTTGGAGGATTTAGGATCTCCACTATCTGCAATCTTTCAGTCCCACTTTGGAGTGGTCTTGCACACCCAAACTCCTTCTCTTGTCCAAGTGAGTTGGTCCCATCCTCCAGATGGCTGGATCAAGGCAAATTCGGATGGATCTCTTGCAGACGACAGATATGGGATTGGTGTCGTGGTTCGGAACCATCATGGGGTGTGCTTACAAGCAATGGCAGCAAGAGTTAGGGCCGCATCAATTAACATCCTTGAACTAAAGGGTGTATTAGCAGGTCTCCAAATGTGCAGGGGACAATATCACAAAGTGTGGTCTGAATCGGACTCCACCACTGCTGTAGCATGGGTTCAAGGGAAGGGGATTGTCCCATGGACTGCGCTACGTGATATTCGCCAAATCAAAGGCATTGCATCTTCTCTAAGGGAATGGAAGATTTCTCATGTTTATCGCGAGGCAAACCGTGTAGCTGATGCGCTCACTGCTTTGTAGACGCAAATGGGCACTTCTCTCTTCTCCCCATAACAGCTTAACTCAGAAATTAAGCTCTTCCTTGTAGAAGATAAAGAAGGTGTAACCCAGACTCGTATACTAAAAGGATTGTAGTATGTTTTTGCTAGTCATATACTATCTTCAGTGTTAAATCAGTGTTAAATCAGTATTACTCTTAGGGGGAAAACCTTTCTCCTCATCCATGTAAGCTTTTTGTAACTTATTCTGATGTACACTCTGTAAATCCCACTTTTAGTTGATATGAATGAAGTTATTTACCAAGCAAAAAAAAAAAAACCTAAATTGATTGCCATTGTTTGCATCACAAAATCAGGTCGAAAATAAAAGTAAATGAGCCATGTAATTCTTCTCTTCTCCACCAATCAAACTGAAACAAAAAATGAATTCGTTTCAACCGATCAATCTGAATCTAAGAATTCTAAATTGTGATTTTTTTGGGGGTCCGAAAAAGCCTAACTGGATGGATCATTATTGCCACATTCAGTTCACCATAAAAAAATCGTGAAATTCTTCTCTTCTCTACCAATCAAATCTGAATGAAAAATAAAATTTATATTTTTTTCGTTTCAAGCAATTAATCTGTATTGAAAATAATTAATTCATGATTTTTTTGGTCATCCATTTGAATCGATATATTGAAAAAGGGAAAGAATCACTCAAAACGTAACCACCTCAACAATCATGGGATCAGTTATGAAAAATCGAGGAGATTAGTTAGGAAAGGGGTAATATGGGCAATTCAAACTTGCCACCTTATGGGGCTTGAAATGAGGTCTAGCAATTGGAGCCTAAAAATCATTATTGTTAAAATAAATATTATTTAATTGCCTTAAGCCTAATAACATATCAAGCTGGCCTGACAGCCGAACGATCTTCTCCTTTGTCTTCTTTCCCGTGCAAGGAACTATATATATATATATATATATATATATATATATATATATATATATATATATATATATATATATAATATGGGAGACATACTTATAAAATGAATGTTAATTAAAAAAAATTTTAGGTGGCTTACTTATTGAGGGGTATACTTATCAAGAATATCTAAATGGATTTTAGTAACGAAATTTATTTAAGGGGCTTACTTACAAGTTAGAGGGGCTCAAATAGAGCCACCCAATTTTTTTCTTCTTTTGTTTGACACAAACAACAGGTTTTTAGGTGTTCAATTTTTTTTTTTTTACTTAACCTCATTCACACAAACACACCCTAACTTTTAAGTGGTACTTCGGCCTTCTCATCACGTGTTACTCTGCTCTTTGAGGTTCATGCGCCAACAATCTCTCTTTGAATTAATTAGAGAATTGTGTCAACTGCTCTTTGTTTTAGTGAACCATCATTAGTGGAATAAATCATATTCACGTATCATTAACTATAATAAGAGAAAAAGGTTGAAGATACAGAGAAACGTTATCAGCCTTCTAAAATAATTGATCTTCTTGTATCAAGCTTCTGCCATGTCTCACACTGAAGGTTCCATTCATGTCCAATGAATCAGCTCCATTTTTATCTTGTCCAGTCTCACCCCCCACATCTTTCATCTCACTTCCTTGGGGTGCAAAGCAAGCCTATTTCCATAATTAATTATAAATTTGTCGGTCCTGAGTATAGGTGACCTAGGCGGTCACTTAGGCCCCATATCTTCGAGGGCCCCTAAATAAAAATAAAAAATAAATAAATTCCTATTTTAGTGTATTGCTTTGAATTTTTATTATATTTCTAAAAAATATATCCATTTCTTTCTTTTTATATCTTCTTTTATTTATTCTGTTATTAGCATTTATTCTTTGGGAAAAATCCAAATAACCTATTGTAAACCGCCTGAAATCCATATAACCCTTCAAAATACATATATAAATTCAAATAACCCTAAGTTAAAACTTCGGTTGACAGATGAAAATATTAATACTTTATTTGATTAACCTTGACTCAAAACACAAAATATCAAAAATCACTATCATCATGCAGTTTACATGGGGTTGTATGGATTTGTTTTATTTTATTTATTGTTTAATTTACATGTTTATCTTTATCCCTTTTTTTCATTTTATTTGTTATTTATTTTTCTTAGTTCCTAACTTATTGGGATTTTCTTTTATCAAGATCAATTGTTCAAAATATTATATGAAATTTAGTTTAATTTTTTTTTTCAAAATCTTTATATGATGGTAAGCAATTTTCAACAAGGGCCCCATTTTAAAATTTGGTGTAGGACCCCACCAAGCTAAGCAATTTTCAGAGTCAACCCTGATGATAAACATTTGTGTTTTGCATTTACATCTCCCAATTCAACATCAGTATCATCATCTTTGAGGCCAACTCTCTGTCTCCATCATCTCCCAATTCGACATTAGTATCATCATTTTCAGAGATTTGCATTGCTGCGTAGGGAATGTCTCATTGACCCACTCTCTTATGTTTGAGCCATTACTCAACGTCACATCTCTAGGCTTTCTTCCAGTGAAGGTTTCTAACAGAAGCTATAAATGTCACCCTTGTATTGATTCTTTCTTTGACATATCATTATCTCTGAAGGATTCAACAAAAAAATTTCAGAACAAATTAGCTAGTATGATCATTAATACTCTGTTCTAATTAGAAGCACATTAAGATGGAGGAGAACAATATTATTGTTTTATCTCTATGAGTTTTTCTTTCTTTCTTTGCATACAGAGATGATGCAATATAATGAACGCAAGTAATTTCTTGAATATCAACGAATGGTCTAATGAACATAGTGAAATGATGTATTAGTAGAAGATTAATACTTAACCAAACAAGTTGTGTCTATGATCATAATTATAAATCTAAATGATATCTCAAGAAAATTCAAATGCCTGATAATGAACAGTCGCCTGGAGCAACTTAACCATTGGTACCAGGCGTGCTCGTTGTGGGTGGCAGACTTGTTTTTTCTCTAGTGAGTAGCTTTGCTAACCCAAAATCTCCCCAATGTGCAACCATGTGCTCATCCAACAAGATAGCTGTCTAGTGGTCCTTTATAAACCGAACAGAAACACAATTTTCTATGAATATTTCTTCTTGTTTGAAAGTCCGAATTTTATGAAATTGGGTTATTTTGGCAAGATTTTCAAAATCTGTTATTGGATCTCGGATCCAAACTTGCACAAGTCTTTTTTGGCAGATATTTTCAATCAAATCAGTGAGATTGTACAACAAGATTTAGAGCCCTTACAAAGTGAGGCGGCAAAAAGATTTAGGGCTTTGTTTCACTCGTTCCTTTTTACGATCCAAATTATAGTCCTATATACTTCGCTAGAAATCTAGTAAAATATATACCTCGGTAAATTTTTTTTTACACTTATTAAAAATGAGTTCATTCAATTCTAAATTAAATTATATATATTTTCTTCATCAAAACATATACATCAGTAGACGATATTTACTGTTTTTAAATAAACAAATGAAAATATGTGTGGTCAACGTTTTGCCTATAAAAAGGAATGAGTGTAACATTTTCAAAAGATTTGTAATTGTCTTGTATGCATCTGACTTGGGACCTGGATCAATTCCTGTTATGCACACGATTGGAAAGAAAAATGGTCTATAGCCCAGTGGGTTGGGTCTTGTGAGTTTGGCCGATCGTCTGCTCTGGATCACTGTTGGCCAATGTCTTTCTAGTTCTAATAGTAGGTTACTACTAGGTAGGGACTATATAGCCCTGTTCGAGCCTTTGTTATATATAAGCTTGTCAATTATTCGAAAAAACATTCGATTGCAGAAAATATCTGATATCCGAAAATCCGTATCTGTATCCGAATCAAATTATCCAATCCGAACAATATCCGTATATGAATTGTTATTTTATTTATATATGTTAGAATTAGTTTCAATCTTTCGATAAAAATCAAATGGCTCATGATCTAGGGCAAAACACAAACTTATTTAACCATGTTGGATACTTATTTAACTATATTAGGATTTGTGTTTTTATGTCTTTAGTAGATACCTATTTAACCATGTTAGAATTTAAGATTTTATAAATTCTTTAAATTTTTTTCTGGTTCGGATATTTCGAATATTATCCAAATCGGTATCCGGATTTTCGGATCGGATACAGATATGTATTTTGGAATATCCATCGGATATCGGATATGGATATTTTTCAGATATTCAATTCGGATACAGATATGGGCCTATCCGATCCGTATCCATCCGATTGACAGACTTAATTATATAGCAGGGTGACATGATGTTCCATGTGTTGATATTGATTCCGAGTTGATATAGGCTTTTGAAGGCTAGAAAAGCAGATTGATCCCTCAAATTGATTTTCTTGTGATCAGAAAACCCTAGGAAGGTCTTAGGATGGTTCTGTGTGTTAACTTGTGAAAAGCTTCAGTTGTTCTAATCCTCTCCATGAATGTCTTGACCTGTTCTACTTCTACGTAACTAAATTTGGATAGCTAGTTCAACTTACAATTTAAGCGTCTCAATTGTATATGTATCCCCTCTGAATTCATATAAAAAAATAAAAAAATATTCGATATTCAAATATTTGAAATATATCTGAATCCACATATTATAAATTTATGTCTTCTTGAATAATATATCATACATATTCATTATCATGCATGATTAATCATAATTATAAAATGTAATTAACAATTGTATTCTCTATGTATGGTCTTGAGAAGAGAGGATAAACCTTGAAATCTCGATTTTAATATATATTGTGTATAATTAGGAGTGTCAATCTAACATGAATCAAACCCGATCTGAATCTGAACTTGAACCAAGCTAGATGGGCGAGATTTGAGATTTTTTTTATGGTACCATTTGGGTAGTTGAATAAGGGGGAGAAAATGAGAGATTAGAGGGAGTATAAGTCCAAAACGTTGTTTGGGTAGGAATAAATGGGTATAGCTATGTCAGAATAAATGAGGATAAACTGGTATTTGTATTCTATGCCCTCCCTAGAATTGTGTTATTCCACTTAATTTATTTCACTAGTATAAGGGGGGCCACATGTCAAATAAATTATCATCACTGCTTTTAAATGAGGGGGTCCACAAGTTAAATCAATTTTTCACATTTTATAAATTTGTATTAACATTTTATTCATATATTATCCACAACTTATTTATTGTCAACCAAACAATAAAAACTTCATTATTATGTTTCCCAATGAGTATAACATAGCCAAATATAAAATTATTTTTTCACTAGTTAAATTAACATATCTATTTCTATAATAGTCATAATCCAGAATAGCTTATGTATCTACTCTCCATCAATATGGCACCTTTAAAGGTCGGGTGGGGACAACTTCGGGTTGGGCATTGGGTTAAGCTCCAACGTGAATCAATCCGCTTGAATGATTTAGGCTTCAATAATGAATCATTTGTATAACGATTCTTTAGAATATACAGAATAGTGTAACTCAATGTTCTGATATGCGGGATGCGGTTTTCGTGTGATCAGGGTACTGCATAGAGTATATGCGGTATGCGGGAGTATAAGCGAGAGTATACGCGGTACTATATCTTCATTTATAAAAAAATATAATTTATACACATATCATGATAAATATTAAAGACATATATACAAAGAATCTGTTAAAGATCTCAAGATGTTCAATTTTAATCAAATTATTACAATATAAAGAATATACCTTAGATATTTTAAATCCCCAATATATACATCCAATAAAACTAAAAATAATAATTAAAAAAAACTCAAAAAGTCCATTCTCAATGTAAATCATTTATTATACAATTGTATATATAAATAAATAAACAAACACAATTTTAAACTAAAAATAACAAGAGCACATGTGTCGATATGGTGAGTTCGTGAGTCACAATTGTCAATGACTCAATGCATTAAAAGACTTTCTGAAAAAAAAGTAAGAGAGAACAAAGAGTGTCTGAGAGAGAAATCAAAGAGAGGGAAGAGAGAATGACATGGAGAGATAGAGAAACTGAGTAACACAGTGAGATAGAAATTAGAGATATACCTGAAAAAGAAGATCACTGGCCCGCGGCAGTCGCTGGTCGACGTGGTCATAAAGACGAAGATAAAAGAGTCGGCGCTGTTGAAGAAGAAGATCGACTGGAGAAGAAAGAATTATGTTATCTCTGTTAGCACCGATTGAAGAAGAAAGAAAGAAGATGGGCTGAATTTTGTTTTGTTTTTTTTTTCTTTCAAATCCTGTGCGTGCAGAATCGGGCCGCATATGCGGGCCTATGACCCAATTCCAATGAAATCGGTTCGATCGGATGACCGAACTGCCTGTGCGGCCGCACTGGCCGACTTTCTGAACAATAATGTAACCCATCCATGTAACACAAATGGTGTGTCATCTTCACATCAACCATCAAACAAAGGGAATGGTTTAACTTGATGTGATCATAGACAGAGTAGAAGCGATTTTTACACAAATTCAACTTACCAACTTTATTCTGTGTTTATTTTTCCTATGATGATTAGGGCGTTATTGCTCTGAGTCCTTTTTGTAGATGTCAAGTCCCTAACGCAGTATAAGAAATATAGAAATTATTTAGTTCAGTACATAATATATTTTGTTAAAACTTATAAGTTAAAAGATTATAGTTTTTAGATTAAAATAAGTCATCGTTGCATGTTTGTTTAAATTTATTGGAACTTATTTAAGGTAAAACATGTTAAAAAAAAATGTAAGTTGGATAAATGGTGCTTTTGAGATTTTAGTTTACGGTTGCTTTAAATAAGATTTATTTTGGATACTAATGCCCTTCACTATCTTTTCTGTTGGGCGTGACAACCAAATATTATATTAGGTTAAACACAAATTTTTATAATTATCACATTAAGAATATAAACATCAAATATATATTAAGTCATACATGCTCTAAGCTATATTGTAAAAGTATGAAAATAAAACAGTAACCCCCCATTTGGTAAACGGAATAAACGAGTATAAGGGTAATATAAGGGTGATATAAAAATGGATAGAGAAAATGGTTGTTTGTTTGTAAGGTATAACTTGGTATTACTAAACCAGTTTAAACGAGTATAAGAGAGTATAACAATTCTAAGTAACCCCTAGGATAAGCTATACTCATTTTATCTATTTTCATGTGCCTATATGTCAAATCAACTTTTTACACCTTATCACATCAAATTACCTATCAACACCTCTTATACATCAAATGGCCCACATGTCAAATCAATTTTTTTACACTTTATTTATATTTTATTTTTTATCAACCAAACTCAACCTTTATTCTTATGTTTTCCAATGAGAATAAAAAAAAACAACCAAACATAAAATCTTTTATTCTTGTAGTTTTGTTATCTATACTGGCATAGTTATCTATCCAGAATAACTCAATTTCGCTATCCAAATGGGGACTTAGGGATTAAAAAAGTATATATAGAAATGTGTAAGTGAGTGAAGACACTCTGTCCTTGGTGAATAAGACCCCCTTATGCATAGAGTTGGATGGCTTCTACCAGTGAGAGATACGACCATAATAGGTTTTGTTCTTCCGGGGTACGAGCTACGAAAGAATCATGGTGAACAGACTGCGTTCTTTTCAGATTCCCAGATCAAAAAGAATAGACTCTAAGAAGATGAGTTGAGCCACAAAGAAACCCAGATATGAAGATATGATGAGGATACAATACTTGAATGATAAAGACATTTTTTATTCTTAGAACAATAGATGACATAGCTCTCATTCTATATAACTAGTGGATAATACCCCATGTTGATTTAGTTGAGTGAGAGAGAAAAGAAAATTGAAACTTTTTTTTTTCACATGGTGACCAAGGTAGGTATGTATAGGCAATGGGAAGAAGTGTAACTCCTCTAATAAAAATCATTAAACAAGGTGGGCTTTTTATAAATGAGCGTTTCAAATTTGTTGAAACGTTTTGAGCATTTCAACCGATTAATTAATAAATCTCAATACTCATAATAATACCACCAGATATTGAACTCATCCATCACTCTCTCTCTCTCTCTTTATCTCTCTCCAATGGCGATCGCTGCAGAGGTTCAGCCGGAACAGAAGAAAATGAGTGAGAGCGAGAGCGTGATGAAAGTGGCAAAGGAGACAACAATGGTCAATGAGCAAAGGAACACGCTCTATATTGGAGGGTTGGCAGAGCAGGTGAATGAGGACATACTCCACTCAGCATTCACCCCATTCGGAGACATTCAGGAGGTGAGACCCCACTTGACCGGGTTACGAAGAAGCAGTGTTCCTTCGGCTTTGTGACCTTCCGAGTGAAGGAGGATGCGTCGGCAGCCAAGGTTAACTTGGACGGTGCTGAGCTTTTCAGACGAGCCCTAAAGGTTAACTATGCCTTGGAAAAAAGGACGGGTGTTGAGCGGAGTTGTGGAAGGAGCAGTGAGCAAGGTGTGGAAGGCGATAGGAGCGGAGGCAAGAACACTGGGATTCTGAAGGCGCACAACAAAGGCAAGGGTGTGGTAGTTGTGCAGGCTGAGTATGGGGACGGGGATAGCAAGGAGGCACTCAAGGGGGGATGGTAGGTGGTGGGGAAGAGGAGAAGGGATTGTGGAGGTCCGAGTGGGGAAAGGGGGGATAGAGCTACTTCACCGAGCCGACGGTTTCACGGACCCATCCAAAAACACACTGGCTGGTATGGAAGATGCCTCCGGTGTTTGGGTTCGGGTCATTTGGCCAGGGACTGCAGAGACCCACCCCGTTGTTGGAATTGCTGGCATTGGGGCCACCGTAGCTCCACCTGCCTAACGGGAACCCGAAGAAGGAACCTGGTCACTTCACTTTCTAAGGTTTCCTCACACATGGAAACAGTGGTGGTGGATTGGTCGGACGAGGTGGAGGGTAGGATGAGGAATCTTGGGAGGAGTGTGTTGGCTATTTGGGAGGGCAAGGGGTCTCCTTCCATCTCTTCCATGGTAGTTCGTTTGAAGCATCGTTGGCGAGGCATCGATTTCACACAGGTTTGGGGCCTCTGCCGCGGAAAGATCCTTCTCCGGCCTCCCTCTTGGGCTGCTATGGAGTTGATCCTGAGTGAAGAACACTTGTTCATGGAAGGTGGGTGTATTGTCTTTCGCAAATGTGATTTCACGACCGGGGTGGCGAAGATGGTCGGTAGGAAGGTCGACATCCTCTTCTGAGGAGTTCCTCTAGTTTGGAGACGGAAGAGGTCCTGCGAAAGATCATTGAAAGTTTTTCTTATTTCATTGATTTCACTGAAATCCTGGATAGCGAGGAGGAGGTCCCACCGGTGAAGGCTACGGTGTGGTTGAGTTTGGGGGTTGAAACACCGCCTATGCTCAAAGTGAACTTGGGAGGTTTCTTGGCGGATGTACACGTTGAGTTGTGGAGAGGTTCCCACCGGAGATCTTTTGCGGAGGTTGTCTCTGGCAGGGATCGTGAGACGGCCACGCATGGAATGAGATGGATGAATGGCCGACCCGGAGTGTCTAATTCATCTTCTTCAAGTTGTTGCCCGTCGTCGGAGGAGAAGCCGGAGGAGGACACACACTGTGAGGTGTCTGACAGGGTAGGTGGGTTCAGAAGGATGTGACAGAAAGAGTCGTTGTGGTGCCGTGGCATGCACGCGACATGGTCAATCCGTCCAAGAGGGACAGAAGGAGGTGGTGCCACTTCGGTCTTTTGCTTCTAACAGAGGTTTCCATTACCATTGAAGCCCCTGTCACCCCGGCCTGCTCGTTTGCAATAGAAGGTACCAAAAGAGGAAGGTATGGGGGGTGTGAAGTGGAGGACATGTTGTATGTCCATAACCACCCACGTGTGTAGATACCCCAATTTTGACCGTCCAAAAAGACAGAAATACTTCAAGTAAACACCCAGAAATAACCCACATTTGGGCATCTAATAGAAAATCAAAAGTTTAGGAAACCGAAAACCCTAATCCTGACCTAAAACCCTGGCCCAAGCAGGGAACCCTAACCTAAACCAGAAACCCTAAACCCCAGACCTAACCCTAAACCCTAGCCTGACCGGAAACCCTAACTTAAACCCCAGACCTAACCCTAAACCCTGGCCCAAACCAGGAACCCCCACCTAGAAAATTCTAAACCCCAAAACCCTAGAGAAACCCCGAGTCCCTGGCAAGGGGCGGCTAGCCCTAACTAACCACCCCATACCAGGCGGCTAGTTAGCACTAGCCGCCCCCTTGGCCGACCTTGAACCGCTTCCCTGGATGGGACATAAAGCAACATTAAATGCTGATCATTGCGGTGGGTTGTGACCTTTAGCCGCCCCATCTTGGCCGGATCAATCCAAGTAACCGACCCAAGCCACCGCTTGTCAGAGATGGGACGTTTGGCATGTCATGATGGGGCGGCTACCAGGAAGTAGCCGCCCCATCCTGGGCGGCTAGTTATGACTAGCACCCTTCACCTGGTCCTGACAGAAGAACCAGAGGATTAATGAGAGGTCTAATCAAACACACTATTAACCAAGCCACTCTTTTACCCCCTGGATATTCCCCTCCCTCTTTTTTACTATAAATAGAGGTCCCAAGCCTTTAAACAACATCCATAATTCACATCCACCAATTCCCAATCCACTTGATATCCATTGACCATTTCCTTCCCCCACTAGAAATCCCAAGAGAGAAAGAGAGCCCCTTTTGTGAGAGAAAAATCCATTCCTACACAAAAACACCCTCTCATTCCACCCTCCAGAAACCTGGGCTAAACCTAGCATAGCATCTGTCCAAGACCAAATCCATTTCCTACCGAAGTTCTGCCCAGACCAACCCAGGCCCCGGACTGCTAAACCCTAGTAGCCGCCCCATACCCGACGGCTGGATCCCACTAGCCGCCCCCTATCCACACCCCACTTGCACCCCTTTATCCCAAGACTCCTTTAGCCAAGCCCCGAAAGCAGAATATGATTACCTGTTTTTCACCTCTGTGTACGGTGTGTCTCAGAGCGGAGACCCCACAAACTCCCCACGTAGGCGATCAAATCCAACCCAACCTTTTCCTGCTTTTAGAAAAAGCAGGTGGCGATCACACAAACCCCTGGAATCCTCTTGAGCCGCTGTCGGGCGCATCAACCAGGAACGACACCACCCTTCCGAGAAGACGATCCGACCGAGCCCGCCAGGGCACGCATCCGATCTGACAAATCTGGCGATCACGGTGGGGCCTCCCTCATGAAAAACAACAAAAGGTAATCCTCTTCTGCCCCTTCTTTACAAGCTTGACTAGAATGCTATCAACCCTCTAGGAAGGTTAGAGTTTCCCACACCCTTGAATCAGATCCTCCTCTACTTTGCATCACAGTATCATTTACTGCTTTGTAAGCCGCACACCGCTGCGTAATCCTTTACTGCTTTGTAAGCCGCACACCGCTGCGCAATCCTTTACTGCTTTGTAAGCCGCACGTCGCTACGCAATCACCCTGTACATATTTGTTTGCAGCCTTTTCCTAAAAACCAAAAATAAAAATATTTGTTTACCAGCTTTCGTTTACATCACCCTGTACATATTTGTTTACAACCTTTTCCTAAAAAAAAAAACGAAAAATTAAAAATATTTGTTTACCAGCTTTCTTTTTCATCACCCTATACATATTTGTTTACAGCCTTTTCCTAAAAAAAAAGATAAAAAATATTTGTTTACCAGCTTTCATTTTCGTCGCCCTATACATATTTGTTTACCCGCTTTCCTGAAAAGAAACCAAAATCCAAAAATACATGCTAATCAACTCTCATTCCCCAACTCTGAACATACCTGTTTCCAGCTTTATTTCCACTCTTCTTCAAAACAAAAAAATGTTTTCTAAAACGTGTTTTTCACACTCTCCTTCAAAACAAAAGTTTTACAAAACCGTATTTCCATAATTTCCCCCAAAGCAAAAACAAATAATAAAACATTTTCCCGAACTTTCTTTGCATACTTTCCAAACCACGAAAACATTTCCCAAAATTTTCTTTACTAGTTTACCAAACAACAAAAATATTTGCAAACTGCATTTCCACTCTTCTTCAAAACAAAAAAATGTTTTACAATCTGCGCTCCCACACTCTTCTTCAAAATAAAAAGTTTTGCAAAGCCGTACTTCCATGATTTTCGCAAAAAAAAAAGTTTTACGAACTGTCTTTCCACGCTTCCCTTCTAAAAACAAAATCGTTTTCCAAACTTTATCTCCATTCTTTTTCCAAAAACATAACTATCCGCCAACACAGACCCTTTTCAAAACCATAAGTATGCATCTGCCTCCACACTTTCGAAAACATAAAATACCAAAAATACCAAAAAAATCAAAAAGGGAAAAGACGAGAAAAGATTAAGAGTGGCATACCATGCCCAGGCCTACCAAAGAAGGGTGGCAAGGGCATTTGAAAAGAAGGTATAAATTTGAAATCGGGGAGTTAGTACTTAAGCAAATCAAGCCATCAAGACAGCCTCACCCAAGAGGGAAGTTGCAACCCACATGGGAGGGACCCTATGTGATCACCCATGCCTATTCCGGGAATGCCTACCGCCTGGTAGATGCCGAAGGAGTCGAGGTTTCACGTGGAATGCACTTTATCTAAAGAAATTCCATGCATGAGTAACTTTCAATACTTGAGAACTATTATTCTTTCTTCTTGCAATTTCCAGCGTTTAGTACTTGATGATAGAATTATAAGACTCTCCAAGATAAACTCGTATTTATTTAAACACATCTCCGCCAATCATGCCGCTCCCTTCACACACGTATGACTTGACAATAGATCTACCTGATAGAAGAGAAATTGCCTACCCCGTAGACTGAGATAATTTAAAACCGCAAAGCAAACCTCCCTTATTTCTGCCCTACTCATATTAACCCAAGGTCAAAATGAGGAGTCACCCGGACCTAGCATATGTCCCAAAACTGTCTCTGGCACTATACAAACACTTCTAGAGGGGAAGCATGAAAAGAATCGGGGTGAAAAACAGAAGAGCCCCCCCTCAAATAAAAAAAAATCAGGCAATGAGAGGCCAACAAAAGAAAAATAACACCCAAGTGAACGGGTTAAACTCTCTACTTTAGCAGGCTTTCACGCCTTTACGCACAAGTATATGCCAAACAAACGGCTATACTAGTACATGTCTAAAAATAACGGAGTGTACTTTCCACCCAAAATAAAGAAGTGATAAAACGAAGAAAGCCAGAGGGACCTAGGGAGTAGGACATATGCTAGACTGGGACAATTCTAAAATATTGTCCGAAAGGAAGATATTACTCTTACCCCATTCTCCCCCTCCCTTTTTATTTCGCAATGGGATTCAAAATTGAACTATGTCTACCGGGAAAGGTGAAATTTTGACCAAAGGTAGATCATTTCCAGGTTTACAACTGCACACACTCACATGAGTTCACCTGGTACACTCATGGATCTTTCAGCATGTTTAGAATAATATGATCAGCATTTGAGAACCACGAACCTAGAAAAACCGACACCTAAGGCTTATGCCTTTCAAATACAATCCTGGTTTGGACATAGGTGACCCACAAGGGCTCCTCCATTGGGACTTGATAGTATCTTTTACTTAAGAAAGTCGAGAACATTGCCCTCTCACGTAAAAGACCATTGAAGAATTAAAATGCCCCCTTGCGCCACTCATACTTACGCATAAGTTCGCATTTTCCTTTTCCAAAACACCTAGGCATCTGATTTTCTTGAAATGCTAAAATTGACCCCCCGTACCAATATTAAGATTACCCCCATCTACACTCATTTTATGCCCTTCCGCACATGCTTGAGAAGAAATTATCCCACTTTCACACATACTTAAGAGTTTTCTTCACTCACGCAGTTGGAATCCCTCCCTTGCGTGCTAAAGCATGGTTTTCCGCACTTTACTTTCTCGCATTATCTTTCCATTTACCTTAAGATGGATTGTAGCCCTTGACAATTCAAGCAAGAAGGGCTCGAAAGTCAGTGCAGGGGTGTAATCCGGACAGATTTAACACTTGGTCCATGGAAAGGGATGTTTTTATAGGTCTCGAAGATGAAAACACTCGCAAGGACTTTCAGCTGCAGCAGACAGGAGCAGCAAAACCAATGACTGCCCTAGGTGGGGGGGGCTAAACTCGACTAGCCGCCTCTCACTGGACGGCTAGTTTACACTAGCCGCCCAGCCATTAATTTCAGGTAAGCATGCCCCAGGCAGGGGGCGGCTAAACTCGTACTAGCCACCCCTCACTGGGCGGCTAGTTTACACCAGCCGCCTTCTGCCTGCACCTGTTTCAGCTATGTCAGTCCATATTCAATCAACTCTTCAACACTTTTTTACCCATTGAAATCAGTTCTTTCCAAAACTTGCATACACGCATTTCATATACATAAACATTCATAAGACACACACCAACGCATTTCAAAAATAACCATATTTCAAAAACACCTGTCCATCCATAAACATACCAAAACTAAACCATATGTCCATCTCATCCAATCACCCACCCATAGAATCTTATAAAACCATTCCACATACATCACCCAATTAAAAAAACCACCAAAACTAAACACCCATGTTTGTTCATACACCAAAGAAAGAAAAGGAAAATTGTTCAGGAAAAAGAAAGGTAAACCTACTTAAAACTAAAATCAAAATAGATAAAGATCCATCGGAAGCTTCCATCAAAGTCTTGAGCTACACGCCATTGAAATGATTACCTAAGTCAAAAAGAAAAGAAGAAGAACATAAATTCCTTGCATATATACTATTCTTCTACCTAAAACCAAGACACAAAGAAGCTATACCTCGACGTATCGTCATCTGCTGGAGGCTGAGTAGGAGGAACGCCCTGACATGGCTGAGAAGGGAGCGGTGGCTGAGAAGGGAGCGGAGGCTGAGTAGGAGGAACGCCCTGACTTGGCTGAGAAGGGAGCGGTGGCTGAGAAGGGAGCGTTAGGAGCGGCGGGAGTCTCTCGAACCGAAGACACAGCCCTCGCATATATCCCATGACTCTGAGACACCGAAGGACGAGAAGCACGGCTGAAGGTGGCCCCGGTAGCCAAGGAAGCCGAGAGAGAATGGTCAGGCTCAAGCGGGAGAAGGTCGAGGTCCGCCTCGGTCATAGAGCCCCCTCCAACCAATTTCCCCCTCATAGTCGCCTCCCAGAGACGGACCTGCTGCATATCTCTGTCTCTCCTCTCCAATCTCTGTCGGAGGCGACTCTCTGTCCCTCTAGCCCGATCCTCAGCAGCCCTCAACCTCTCCTCCAACTCCCGTGCCCTCGCCTCTCATGCCCTGAGCGCCTCTCGGTCCCTGTCCCTGGCCGCCTGGAGAGAACGAACCAAGTCTCCCATCAAACCTCTAGGAACACCCGCCGAAGCCTGCAACTCCGACACCCTCATCTGGAGGGAGTCCCTGTCACGGCCCAGAGTGATGAACTCCTCCTCTCTTACAGCCATCATAGACCTCAACTGGTCCGTCTCCTCCTCAGCCCGCGAAGCCCTACCCCTCGCCTGGCCCAGCTCCATCCGTGTGGCCGTCAATTCGCTTCGGGCCACATCTAACTCCCTTGTCAACTTGAGCTCTCGCTCGGAAACCATCGAAGGAGGAGGAGCGGAAGAAGAGGCAGCAGCGGCCCTCGCCCGCGACAGGGCATCCACCTGAGCCTCGAGAACTTGGACCTGATCCCGCAGCCGGCGCCTCTGAGCCCTCAAGTGCTCCACTTGCCCACTCCGTGCTCGAAGATGCTCATTGGCGGTCTTGAGCCTCTTCTCCATCTCATTCAACTCAACCTGCAAAAGAAACACCATTCAAAAAATATTCAAGCAAAAGAAAACGAGGAAGAGGAGAAGGGTTTCCAACTTACATAAGCGTCCGGGATCTCCTCCTCCATCGTCCCGAGGATACCCGCGTACTCCTGACGATACCAAGCCAGATATTCGTCACTCGAAGTCACCTTAGGACGACGCTCTACCAAGACACCTCGGCCCATCCATCCCGCCACATACGTAGCATAATTCCTTGGGAGGTTCATGTCTCGAGGAATCCCAGCCAACGGGATCGAGGGGCGCCACGGTAGAGGATCAGGCACCCACTGGTGATACCCAAGCTGACGGACGACCCGACTGATCGCATGAAACACGACCTCATTAAAGTAGATCAACCCACTGGAGCCTCCTTCGAATAAGGCCTCCACGTCATCTAAAAAGGCATCAAAAGATAGGAAGAGCGCTTAGTCAAAAGAAAACCAAATACAAGCCAAAGAAATTAGAAGAAAAAAACTTATACCTCTTCCTCCGACAAGACGCAGAAGGCCTCTCGGAATTGGGCAAGGCGGTACAAGCGAGAAGATCCCCGAGGCTCCCATCTCATGGCCCAAGGGAGGGCACGATCAAACGGCACCAGCGTCAGGCGATCAATGGTGAAGTGCTCGTACCCGAAAATCTAGCAAAGCAAGAGAGAAATTATCATAATCAAAGTGAACTAAAACAAGAGAAGGACATTTATCACTCACTTACACATACTAGAAGAAATGGCGCGAAGCCGCCAAGATTCTTTCCCCCGGCCCTTTTAACTTTCTTCGAGAGCTCCGCGAAGAGATGGGCGAGCATCGCCGCTCCCCAGACATAGCGTCTCATGCCCTCTAGGTCCCTCATCAACAGAAGGGAATGAGAGGAAACCTTATCAGAGGCCGTCGAGAAGAGGACCCGGCCGAAGAAATAAAGGAAAAATGCCCTCAACTCCCTCCGTGCCCTCTGTGGACACGCGGCCGCCTCTTTCGCCTCGATCATCGCTCACCTCCTCTCGTAGCTAGCTGTAACTTCACCCTTCTGACGCTCTGTAAAGGAACTGAGGCCATACTACCCTGAAAGCCTCCCCAAAGGGATCCAGTTTAGCGTCCGCTCCCACTCCACAAACTCCCATTCCCCGATCAACTCTCGAAACAACCCCCTATAGTCACCCCCTATAGTCCGCAAGGGTGGCCGCAATCACCGCTTCCCCTAAGACCGGAAGGCCAGTAATCCGGTGGATGTCCTCGAGGGTCAGCATGACGGCACCGGTAGGGTGGTTGAACGTGCAACTCTCCGGGTCCCATCTCTCCGCCAATGCCTCCACATATGGGCGATGGACGTGGAACGGCTCAATCAGATAGAAGGAACAGAAGCACGCTCCATCCACTAAACTCCTCTCCTCCTGCCCTAAGGCATCGTACCACCTCTTCGTCCCGTGCCATAAAGCCCAGATATGGTTCAGCCGCTGCAAGCAAAAGAAGAAGACATGGGTTAGTTTAAAGAGCAATCAAGAGGTAAGAATCCAAAGCCTAAGATTCATTTAGAAAATCATGCTTAGCAAAATGAAACTTCCATATACTATATCAAAGATGAAAGCATGAAAATAGAAAGCTTAAAACACGTAAAGGTTCCCCTCCCATTATTTACCAAACACTCTTCATATGATCACACATGCTAAAAGCATTAAAATCCCACCGTGGTCACAATTACGCTCTTTCTTGCATCATGGTCTACCATGCTTATCTACTTTCCTAAACTCACCTAAGCATATGGAAAACACTTGGACCCGTGAAATACATACATATACTCCCTCATGCTCTACCACGATCCAAACACATGCGAAGTCACACCCTAAAACTCTATGCACACAGAAATGTATCGCATGCAAGTATATTAGCCATATCATTCTTCTCCTTTATATGCATATAACAAACATGGATATACATATGAAAAATTACCCCCTCCCCTTTCCGAAAAAACCCATGCCAACATACAGCATGCTTACACATCCCACCGTGATTAAACTTATACACTCAGTATGCCTATTAAGAAAACACGCATATACAAGTATTATACGCTAAGTCACCTATTCATACCACCAAAAGACATGCATATACACCAAATAAAAGCTAAAAGGGGTCAAGGAAATTACCACGGCCCGTGTGGACTCAGGAGCGTCCACCTCAGCATCGTCGGGATCGTCCATCCCGTCGTCATCCCTTGCTCCTCATCTTCCTCGAACACGTCCTCCTCGGCCTCAGCCTCAACACCAACACCGGCCTCTGTGGCCCCGGTGCCCATACCCTTGGCCTCCCCGGCCTTGTCCCTAACCTCTCCAGTCCCCTTCACCCTCCCCGCACCGGAGACAAACTCCGCAAAGGCCCCCATAGCCCTTCTTTCCTCCTCCTCGGCCCTGGCCTCCGTGGCCTCCCTGTCCAACATTACGACAATGGCATCCAACGATGCCCTCACATTCTCACTAACCCCCTCAGCCCCTACCCCCTCGGTTGCACCCTCGACCGGTCCTCCAACCCCCGAAACCACCTCCTCGACCACCACCGGTCGATCCCCACGCCTCCTCTTGTGTGTGTAACCTATCGTACTCCCCCTACCTCCAGGACAGCCCCCGAAGCCAAACCCCTGACCTCACCTGCGCGGGTGCCCACCAACAGCACCTCCGTCATACCCATAGCCTCCCCCACGGCCTCGACCTCCGGCCTATCGCTCTCCGATGATGAAGAGCTTGGACTACGCTCTCCACGAGCCACCCGTGGTCGTTTTCCCCTTGAAGCGATCACCTTTGACCTCGTCATCTTCTTCGGTTTGAAAAGAAAAAGGAGAACCCAAACCTAGGGTTTCGAAATCAAGAGAAAGAGAGAAGATTGAGGACGAAATGGAGGAAGAGAAGGCAAATAAATCAAGGTTTTTGGGTTGGAAACCGAAGAGAAGAAGAAGAAGAGGGAGAGAAACCGTTTTTGAAAATTGGGAAGAGAGAGGGTCCCTTTTTTCAGTTATAAGGGACCCAGTCGGGAGGCAACTACTCACGAGTAGCCGCCCTCTCTCGGGCGGCTAGTTACAACTAGCCGCCCAACCCAGTTTTCTGTTTTCACTTGAAAATCCCTTTCCAATCTCTTTTCAGCCCTAGTTCCAAGGTTTTCCATACCAAATAGCCATGTATTGGCTTATTTCCAGGCACTACTTGATCAAACACGACTTTCCCGAAGTTTTACCGCGCTTTCAGTACCATTAAAATTTGAATTTCTTCAGTTCTTTTCCAGAGTTCTTATCATTCGGATGATCCAATTCACCAACTCAACTTTTACTTGCTTTCTATCAGTGATATCCCCTACTTGCCAAGTTTTCCCAAGCACGGGAACGGTAGGCACGAGGAAATTGACGCTGGGCTGCTCCGTGCACGATAGCTAAGAACCCCGACCGCGGGTTGGATCACTCACCATTTACTTTTCCCGCCTTCCACCTGGATCATTCTTTTGGTTAAAAATTCTAAGTAAAGACCTAGCCTCTGACGGTCTAAATCAACTCCCCGAATAGTACTGTTTGTGTTGTCATAACTTCTTGAAGGTCGGGCCGGCCAAAATAGGGGTCTCTTTCCTTATTATCGATCGAAGTCTTTCCTGCTTCGCACAAAGACTCCGTCCGATGAGGGACAAATGTAGATACCCCAATTTTGATCATCCAGAAAGACAGAAATACTTAAAGTAAACACCCAGAAATAACCCACATTTGGACATCTACTAGAAAACCAAAAGTTTAGGAAACCGGAAACCCTAATCATGACCTAAAACCTTGGCCCAAGCCGGGAACCCTAACCTAAACCAGAAACCCTAAACCCCAGACCTAACCCTAAACCCTAGCCTAACCGAAAACCCTAACCTAAACCCTAGACCTAACCCTAAACCCTGTCCCAAACCAGGAACCCCCACCTAGAAAATTCTAAACCCCAAAACCCAAGAGAAACCCTGAGTCCCTGGCAAGGGGCGGCTAGCCCTAACTAACCACCCCATACCAGGCGGCTAGTTAGCACTAGCTGCCCCCCTGGCCGACCTTGAACCGCTTCCCTGGATGGGACATAAAGCATCATTAAATGCTGATCATTGCGGCGGGTTGTGACCTTTAGCCGCCCCATCTTGGCCGGATCAATCCAAGTAACCGACCCAAGCCACCGCTTGTCAGAGATGTGATGTTTGGCAGGTCATGATGGGGGCGGCTACTAGGAAGTAGCCGCCCCATCCTGGGCGGCTAGTTATGACTAGCCGCCCTTCACCTGGTCCTGACAGAAGAACCAGAGGATTAATGAGAGGTCTAATCAAACACACTATTAACAAAGCCACTCTTTTACCCCCTGGATATTCCCCTCCCTCTTTTTTACTTAAAATAGAGGAGGTCCCAAGCCTTTAAACAACATCCACAACTCACATCCACCAATTCCCAATCCACTTGATATCCATTAACCATTCCCTTCCCCTACTAGAATTCCCAAGAGAGAGAGAAAGAGAGCCCCTTCTGTGAAAGAAAAATCCATTCCCTACACAAAAACACCCTCTCATTCTACCCTCCAGAAACCCGGGCTAAACCTAGCTTAGCCTCTGTCCAAGACCAAACCCATTTCCTACCGAAGTTCTGCCCAAACCAACCCAGGCCCCGGATGGCTAAACCCTAGTAGCCGCCCCATACCCGACGGCTAGATCCCACTAGCCGCCCCCCTATCCACACCCCACTTGCACCCCTTTATCCCAAGACTCCTTTAGCCAAGCCCCGAAAGCAGAATATGATTACCTGTTTTTCACCTCTGTGTACGGTATATCCGTGTCTCAGAGCGGAGACCCCACAAACTCCCCACGTAAGCGATCAATACCAACCGAACCTTTACCTGCTTTTAGAAAAAGCAGGTGGCGATCACACAAACCCCTGGAATCCTCTTGAGCCGTTGTCGGGCGCCTCAACCCAGAACGACACCACCCTTCCGAGAAGACGATCCGACCGAGCCCGCCAGGGCACGCATCCGATCCGAATCCCTGAAGAACCCCCACACACGCACCTTCCCGGCAGATTTTTTCAAACACCGACGAATCCGATACCGACAATGTGGAAGGACATAAGAAAGACTTGGGGAGGTGTATTTCGTCCCTTCTGGGCTCCGATGGACATGTGGGTTCGGTGTGGACTCGGATCCGTTTTGGGCCTTTTAGCCAGCACACCTATTGTCGTTGGGTTCCATCCGAACCTGATTTTGGGCCGGCTCATGTCGAGGTGATACCGGATCCGGGTTTTTTGTCAGATGATGTACATAATCCTCAACGTAGCCTAGATAAAAAGAGGCGCATAAAGTCTATTATAGTGGGCAGATAAGTTGTCCATATACGGGTCACGTGGAGAGAAGCCCATCTTGCATGACTTTTGATAGGGGTCTTTCCTCCCCTTCAAGCTCGGTGTCGTTGAATGGTGAACTACTCCTTGAGGAAGATCTGTGCTTTTCTGAGGAAGATCCTGGTGAATGGGAGTCGGATAGAGCATTTCCAACGGTGGCCCGTTTGGATCCCTCCCTGCTAGCGGCATCGGGGAGTGCGAAATTCGCGGAAAGGGTGAGCGAGCTGGTTTACAATAGTGAAGATAGCCAGGTTCGGGAAACCAAAGGATTTCGGGACTCTCCGGGATGCTCCCGGGCCCATAAAGTCGACATGAATTTCACTGAGACATCAGTCAAAAATCGTTTTCGGGCAGATTTGAAAATAGCCTTCCCGCTATGTGAGGTTGAGGGGCTGCTTTCTTCGGAGGTTCCAGAGGAGCCTCTTCCATAGGCTCGGTTGGTGGTTCAAGGTACTCAGGGGTTCTTCCAAGTTGTTTATGTATAGATTCCTTTGTTGGAATATCAGGGGTCTTAATGACCCATGTAAAAAAGCTGCAGTCAAAGATGTGGTGCTTGAAAATGGGGTGAACCTAGTCTGTCTACATGAAACTAAAATTGAAACATTTACATCTAACGACCTTCGAGGAATTGGAAATGGCAGGCTATCGGAGTTTGTTTTCAAGGCGTCGGAGGGCGCTTCGGGAGGTATAATGCTAGCTTGGAACGATTGACGGTGAAAGAAGGTGGATGAAAGAGAGGGTAGTTTCTCTATTTAAGTGGTCCTTGAAGTCACGATCTCTCACTGGACGTGGACCTGGACGGGAGTATATGGTCCTAATGTGGAGGAGCTGCGGCCAAAACTATGGTCTGATCTCCAGGCTAACAGGGCACATTGGAATTTCCCGTGGTGTATCATGGGAGATTTCAATGTGACTCGGTTTCCTTCAGACCGAAACAGAGAAGGAAGCATCTCTAGGTCGATGGAGCATTTCTCAAAATGGATTGCAGAGGCAGGTCAGTTGGACATTCCTTTGGATAACCAACAATTCACCTGGTGTAATCTTCGAGTGCAACCGTCTTTTGCAAGGTTGGATATAATCCTCATCGACCAAGAATGGGAGGAGGCTTTTCCTATGTGCCTTCAAAAGCTCATCCCAGGATCTGTTCAAACCACTCACCTCTGATATTTGATGGTGGTGAATCCCGTGCACACCATCACCACTGTAAATTTGAGAACTGGTGGTTACTGTGCGAGGGCTTCTGCGAGGTGGTGGCTGCAGCCTGACAAGTTCCTACCCCGGGTTTGTTGGGAGCACGAAAGGTGGATTTTAAACTCAAATGGGTGAAGCAAGTTTTGAAGAGTTGGAGTAGGGAACAACGTTCCAACAAACAGAATAGTAAGAGAGCGATTGAAGAGGAGCTAAGGGTCTTAGAAGATCGGGAGGAATCCATACCACTTTCAGAGGAGGACAGGTTATGTAGTGCTAGTCTCAAGTCCTCGTGGTTCCAATGGCTCCGGACGGAAGAAGCGGAGTGGCGTCAACGCTCAAGGGAGACATGGCTAAAAGAAGGGGATAACAACACAAAGTTTTTATATAAAGTGACGAATATGCGAAGGAGGATTAATCACATTGGTGCCATGCAGTCAGGGGATCAAGTTTTGGAGGCCTAGGAGGATATCGAACAGCTCCTTGTTTCACATTTCACTTCGGCTTACAAGAAGGATCATCATCAAATCCTGGTTTGGGTGGATGAGGACCTCAAAAAGGTACCAGATCATTTGTGGACAGACCTAAAGGCGACTTTTTCGACTGACAAGGTGAAGAAAGCGGTCTTCGGTGCGGCATCTAACAAAGCTCCTGGTCCAGATGGCTTTGGCCTCCGATTTTTCCAAGAATTTTGACAGATTGTACAAGCTGACTTGTTAGAACTGTAAGCTGACTTTCAAAGGGGTGCACATGTAGTCTTAGCTGCTTAAATTCCACTTTTCTAGTTCTGATTCCTAAAAAGGAGGGAGCGGCTGAAGTGGGAGACTATCGACCCATAAAGCCTAGTCAATGGGGCATATAAAATGGTGGCAAAAGTGTTGATGAACATGCTGAAATATGCGATTGGGTTCATGATTGAGGAGAACCAATCTGCCTTCATCTCGGGATGAATTCTTCATGATGGGTTCATGGTGGTTCAAGAGTGTATCTCGGCTACCCACAAGGATGGGAAGAGAGGTGTGGTCATCAAGCTTGATTTCGCTAAAGCATATGACAATGGTCGGTGAGATTTCTTGCTCCATCTCTTGACTTGTCATGGTTTCGAGGCCAACTGGATCCGGATGGTTAGAGATTGCAGCTCTACTGCTAAGGCGTCGGTTTTGGTGAATGGCAAACCATGTGGCTTCTTCCACATGAACAAGGGTCTCCGACAGGCTGATCCATTATCTCCCATTTTGTTCACTGTGGTGGCTAACGCTTTTAGTAGGATGATGAAGATGGCGGAAGCGGATGGGTGGATCGAGGGCTTGTCCACTTGCACCGGTGGGCCTTCCACTTCACATGTCCAGTATGCGGATGACACAGTAATTCTTTGTGCAGCTAACTCCCTTTCAATTAGGGGAGCCAAGTTCGTTTGCAAATGTTTTGAATTCCTTTCGGGCCTTCAGATCAATTTTCACAAAAGCTCCATGGTTGGCATCCATGTTGCTCTTGAGGAACTTGACACATTTGCAAGAATCTTTGAACGACGATTGGAGGGATGGAAAGGGAAGATCTTAAGCTTCGGAGGACGCTTGACTCTCCTTCAAGCTGTCCTTTCTAACCTTCCAGTTTTCCTCCTATCAATGTTCAAGGTGCCCGAAGGAGTTCTCCAAAAACTCGATGGGATCCGAAGAAGATTTCTATGGAGTGGTGCAAATGGGGAGGGCCGCAAGGCCCATATGGTTCGTTGGGACTTGGTATGCAGCATAAAAAGTTTTTTTTGGGGGGGGGGGGGGGGCTGGTGTGTTGAACTTGGGTGATTTTAATAAGGCTCTACTCTCCAAATGGAGGTGGCGATGGTTGTCTAATCGTGGGTTGCTGTGGTGTCGCCATTTGGAGGCGATATTTGGTTGCGGAGACTCATCCAACCGCTTCCCGACGGTCTCCTTCACTTGGCGGAACATACTTTTATTTACAGAAGGGTTCATGGATGCTATTCGGTGGAAGGTGGGAGATGGAAGATCCATTAGTTTTTGGCACGACGTGTGGCTTGGGGAATGTACATTGAAGGAGCATTTTCCCGGAGTATACATGCTTTCCCGAGATCGCGATGGCACGGTTGCAAGTTTTTGGTGTCATGGGACGTTAAACGGGTTGGGATGTGCGTCTTCGAAGGAATCCAGTGGGAGACGAGGCCAGATTCCTCACCGACCTGTTTGGTGATCTCTATACTATTTCTCTATCAGTCGGGGTTCCGGATTCAATCATTTGGAGACCACAGCCCTGACATCCCTTCTCTGTTCGAAGATGTTATGATTGGTGACGAAGAGATCATCCACGTTTCGAAATAACAGCCTCGAAGGTGGTGGAGATTTGGAGAGCGATTCCTCTCAAGGTTCGAATGTTCAAGTGACTTTTGTATCAAGAGAAGCTCCTCACTAGAGTGTACTGTTCCAAATGGGTGCCTGATGCCGATACTATTTGTCCTCTCTGCATGATGGAGGAGGAAATGGTGACACATCTCTTTATTGGGTGTCCGATTGTATGTCAATTTTGGAGCTGCTTGAAGGCGACGACTGGGATGGCGGACCAATTTGCTTCCTTGTGCGATTTATGGGAGACAGGGAGACGTCTTCGTTCGAGTGGTGATCGAAGTGCGGCGGGCAAAATCACTCAATTTATCATTCCGGCTGTGATGTGGCTTGCTCGTAACCATTTGATTTTTAGGGAGACAAGAGTGTACATCGAGAATTTGTAGGATTCGGTTATTAATTTTATTAGAGATTGGGGGGTTGCTTGTGCGGGAGCAAGCAAAATTTTGTATGTTGAGGACAAAATTGTGATCGAGGAATAGGTTTGGTAGCTCCTCTCGGTAGACCCCTCATCCACTTTTTTACTGCTTTGGGCATGTTTCGCTTTGGTTTGAATAAAATAAAGGCGCATACCTGCCATTTCATCAAAAAAAAAAAAATAATACCACCAGATATGAGAAAGGTTTTGTATCAAACCCAATGTCAGATCCATGCATGTAATTAATGAATAATACCATGCATTTTTCCCAATTCATGCATGCAAAAGGGTATATATTTGAGAAAGTAAAACCTTCAAAATGCATGCAAATATATGGGCCCGGGATACAACTCACAACACATTGGATTATGTGTCTTGGTCATAAAATTCCAACATTTTCATCTCCTTCCAACTCCTCTCCTAAAGTTTAAAAGGTTATTTTGAACATTATATAACAAAAAATTGTATTAAAGCTTATTTTAACAAACATCCACTATTGGTTATTCCCCATTTTTTAACAGCGCAGCTACAACAAAGTATACTGCTTATCAAAATAGTAAAGATCTATAACCTATAATTTGTAAACTAAAGTCGCAACAAACCATGGCTTCTTTTATTGGAGCTTTTGACTAATAAAGATGGATTTAGTTGCTCAGAGCTACATGTGCCATCAGCTCCATTTTGATCTTGTTCAATCTCACCACCACATCTTTCATATTCATTCTCTCACTTGGGGTTTCTGTTGAGCAGAGCAAGCCTAGTTCTAGTACTGATGATAAACATTTGTAATATGACATTACAACTCCCAATTCAATATCTTTATTGTTGTTGTCATCGTTGTAAGGATGAGCTCTCTCTACATCTTCATCTCTCAAGAGGTTAGGATCAATGATTCGTAATATTGCGCCAGGGAATGCCTCCTTGACCCACTCTCTAATGTTAGATCCATTAGCAAACATCGCATCAGTAGGCTTTCTTCCTGTGAAGGCTACTAATAACAAAATCCCGAAGCCATAAACATCGCCTTGTATTGATGCTTTCCCTGACACACCATACTCTGTGAAAGTTGTATCATCAAAGAACAACTTGTTAATAATCTTTTAAGTTTTTTTTTTATCATTATATGTGAAGATGTTGCAATCTAATGAATGCAAGAAATGTTACATATATACAGTGGCTTTTCTAGCCCCCCATTCCAGTCAACATAAGTTTTGATTTTTTTAAAAATAATATACCTCATCTAAAGAGACACATGCCTTTATAAAAAAAAAAATGAAATATATATTCTAACGAATTGCATGCATGTATGCATTTATAAAAAAAATTCATCGAAAAAATATATCTTGTTAATGTGAGTATATGGCATGATGAAGCATATATACAAGGCTGTAATGGGGATTGGAAGAGGGATTGTGCGTAACAATACTCATTAATAAATGGGTCTATTAAACATATAATGAATGCTTGTGCTATTGTATGACCATGATCATAAATAAAAAGCTAAATAGTGGCAATTTTTTTTAATATAAATTTTAATAGATTATAAATTTTAATTTTTCAGAAAATCAATAAACATGTTTGTTGTAACTATTGAAAAATATGTTGTTTGTTAGATTAAGCTGGAAAATAACTTTTTGATGAGTAATTATCAAAAATACTCCTAGTGTTAATGTCTAGGAAAAAGACAAAAAGAGTTTGGGAAGCGATGAAAGGACATTTGTTATTAATAAAAAAATTAATGCATTATTGTCCAAAATAAAGATTATTTAAAGTACTCCTTTACCCAACTTTCATATTCTAATTTTTAAAGTTGTTTCAGCTTAAATAAGTTTCAATAAATTTAAACAAACACGTAATAACGACTTATTTTATGATGAAAACAATAAACTTTAGCTTAATAGTTTTAACAAACATGTATAGTATACTATGGAAAACCAAAGTGACTAGTGTTGGACATGCACCTGGAGCAATATATCCGATGGTGCCAAGCGAGCTCGTTGGTGTCAAAGACTTGTTATCTCCTGTGAGTAGCTTTGCGATCCCAAAATCGCCTAAATGGGCCACCATGTCCTCGTCCAACAAGATGTTGCTTGGCTTCACATCAGAGTGAACCACAGGCATTGGACATCCATGGTGGAGATACTCCAATGCCGATGCCACATCACTCACAATAGCCACCCTTTCAAGGATGTCCAGGTTGTGCTCTTCTGAATTGTTCAACCACTTGTCAAGGCTTTTATTTGGCATATATTGGAGTATTAAAGCCTTGAAGTCCTCGGTTGAGCAACTACTGATGATCTTCACAAGGTTTCGGTGACGCACATTACGCATCACTTCACACTCTGCTTCGAACCTCTTTGATGTTATCTCTGACGACCCTAACTTCAGGACCTTCATGGCGACAATCATCCCATCTTCTAGTTGTCCTTTATAAACAGAACCAAAAGTCCCAACTCCAAGTAAATTAGCCTTGCCGAAGTTGTTGGTTGCATGCACTATTTCTCTTTTAGATATAAATCTTTGATGAACCATGGATGGTGGGCGACCAATGGAGATGGGCCTTCTGGATTTCCGTATCAAATAGAGCATACTGACAACAACTATAGTGCAAAACATGAGGGAAGGCAGAACATATTTTAGTATGACAATTGCAGTCTTTGATCTCTTGACTTTGGAGGTCTTGCAAGGAGGTAGACCTAGTTTTGCCACTCCGCAGAGGGCAAGATTACCAACGAGAGATTGCACAGTGAGGTTTGCAAAGACACCACCATTTGGTACTTCGCCTTCCAACATGTTGAAGGAGAGGTTGAGAAAGGTGAGGTATTTAAGATTTGCTAGAGATATTGGGATCTCCCCAGAGAGATAATTAGAGGAGAGGTCAAGCAGGTTGAGGCTTATCAAGCTTGAAAATTTTTGTGGGATCGGTCCAGAGAAGGAATTGTTTGATAAGCGGAGACGCGCCATCATTAGGAGGTTCCCTAGAGTAATCGGGAGGAAACCTGACAAATGATTTGAAGAAAGATCCATATCTGTTAAGAAATTCAGATTTCCCAGCTCTCTCGGAAGATGGCCTTCTAAGAAATTGAAAGACAAGTCCAGGAAAATCAGTTGTTTGAGGCCCGAAATAGAAAGTGGAATTGCCGAGGACAACGAGTTCTCCTTCACTGAAAAAATCTGAAGGTTGGTGAGATTCCCTATGTTGCTTGGTATTGGACCCGAAAGCATGTTCTGATCGAGAGAGAGCATAGAAAGATGGAGCTTTGATTGAAAGATTTCTGCAGGGATTGATCCTTCCAATCTATTATCCTCCAGATACAATTCTTCCAACTTCTCCATATATTTAATCTCTGATGGAATGTTACCTGTCAAATTGTTAATACCTAGATCCAAATAAACCAAGCTACTTATGTTGCTCAAGAATGTCCCAGTAAGACTCCCTGTGATGAAGCACCTTGGTGCAACGATTCTGTAAAAACTTGTCGAGATGTTTCCCAAATGAGGACCCGGTAAAAATCCACTCAATGGATTATTATATATATTTAAAGATTCAAAGTATGCTAAATTTAACAAGGATGAAATGAACCCGAGTCCTCCGGTGAGTTGATTACCTGCCAATTCTAGACATTGAAGGAGTGGGAGGTCTCCTATTGAGGCTGGAACTGACCCAGTGAACATGTTGTTTGAGAACCCGACAAGATCTAGGCTTGAAGCATTTGAGAGAGAGTTGGGGATTGAGCCAGTAAATCTGTTACCTTTGATATAGAGTTTCTGAAGGGCTGGGAAATGAAGCCCAAAATCACTTGGGAGACTCCCAGAGAGACCTGTTGACGAGAGATCAAGCACAATCAAGGATGACATGTTCAGAATGGCGCTCGGCATCGGCCCTTCTTTGAAAGAGTTTCCCCTCAATAATAAATATTGTAAGTTCGCGAGACGTCCGAATGAAGCAGGGACAACATCTCCTGTTAAGTTGTTCATGCTAAGATCGAGCCAGTGTAGCTGGGTAAGATTTCCAATGGACGCCGGGATGGTACCTGTCAATTTGTTCTCTGAAAGAGAGAGTCTCTCTAAAGAAGAGATGTTGAAGATGGTTGGTGGAATGGGGCCCTCAAGTTGGTTCTCAGAGAGAGAGAGAATCTTGAGGTGTGGGAGATGGATGGACGGGATCTCCCCAGATAACCTGTTCAGAGCAAGAGCGATGATCTCTAAAGAGGAGATATTGAAGATGGATGGTGGAATGGGACCCTCAAGTTGGTTCTCATAGAGGTTGAGAATCTTGAGGTGTGGGGGATGGATGGACGGGATCTCCCCAGATAACCTGTTCAGAGCAAGAGAGATGTTCTCTAAAGAGGAGATATCGAAGATGGATGGTGGGATAGGGCCGTCGAGCATATTGTTTTGGATGACGAGGGATTTCAGGCGCCGGAGATTACCGAAGCTGTCCGGAAGGTGGCCATTGAAGCTGTTGTTGGTGAGGTGGAGTGATTTAAGGAAGGTCAAGTTTCCGATCTCCGGGGCGATGGTGCCCGTTAAAGATAGGTTAATGAGCTCCAGCGCGGTGATTCGGGGTCGTCTGCGACTGCATGAGACGCCGGTCCAGGAGCAGAAGGAGGTGTTGGTGGTCCATGTGTTGGTTAGGATGTTGTGAGGATCTGACGTGATGTGGGATTTGAAGGCTAGCAAGGCTGATAGGTCTCCTGGATGGTTTTGTGGGGGGTTTGGGATTGCTGCCATGCATGGCTGAACAGTAGAGGTTAGTATGAACAAGAAGAATATTATACCATAAAGTGAAAATTGAAGGGTCTGCATTTTTTTTTTCTTGTGTGTGGTGGTGCAAAAATCCTTTGGGATCTCTACATATATATAGGAGCATCAGAATAGTTTACTGCAGACGCAACAAACATGTGAAGTTGGACCACCACCAGCAAAATTACAAGAAAGAGGGTTGGAGGTTTCTTCCTCTTCCAATCATGGAAAAAGAAATATAGAAGAAATGAGACATAAAAACAAGACTAATTCCGTGGATATCACGATTGAGGAAAATGATAAGAGAGGTGTGACTCAGAGTATCTGTAAAAATTAATAAAATAAAAAATAACTAGACTACAAAGAATAAAGGTAAATGTAAAGACTTAGAAGTCAGTCAAATTGTTATCATCTTTGACATGTACAACATAAATCTTTTGGTTTTCGCTGTCAATTCCAACTTTCTCCCCGCATTATTTTACACGACGACATATGCATTGATTTTGTGGCAATAGTTCTAACAAAGAAACATCTATCTTTTCAAATATCCCCAATAGTCAAATTAGTCATGCTACTTAGTCATGAAAAATGAAGATTCTGTTCTGTTTTGACTGCCAAATTTTACTCTTCCACCCAATTTCAACACCATAATTTCATCCATGGAGGATAATTTTCGGTTGCCAATGATATACTCTGCAAAGTGTCAATGGTGTGAAATTTTAAAAGTGAACTTTGTTATCTATTTATCTATCTATCTTAGTATTATATTTCATATTGAGGGATGTAGTGAGATAACTTTGTATTTTGTGTGGAGCATTATTGACTTACTTGCACAAGTGTTTATCTCCTACACTCTTAACTACCAACCACCTCTATCCTGCTACCCCTTCACCTCTGTTGGACGGATTCGGATTGGAGTTTTAGTATTCAAGTTCAATCTAAATCCAAATCCTGAGTTGGGGGGTTTTAGCATTTGGGTCAACCCAATTTTGAACCCAAACAACCCGAATATAATTCAGTTTGGGTTTGGGTTGAAGGTTCGGATTAGAACCCAAAATAAGGAGTGATAAATTTAAATGTTATAGATCACATTTAATTGTTAAATTTGTGAGATAAAATTTTAATTATCCAATTTATTTTTATTTGAAATCTTCTATAGTTTTAAGTTCTGTTTATTTATTCTCTAAATAATTTTTTTTTCAATCCGAACCTAATCTAATCCAAACTTGAACTAAACTTGACGGGTTTGGGTTAAATTTTTTGTATTTAAAGATCAAATTGTGATTGCCTTTCTTCAATTTTGAGTTGAATTCGGGTTGAGCTCCAACCGAACCAAATCATTTGTACAATAATGATTATTGAGAATATATAGAATAATGCCAAGTTATAACTTGGCCATGTAACAGACGTGGTGTGTCAATTATCACATCAACCATCAAATAAAGGAAATGGTTTAACTAGTTGTGATCATAGACATAGTAGAAAAGATTTATAAATGAGTCAATACCACTTATTGTAGTCCGTTTATAGACCGCACGTTTTGATTTTTTAAAGTAATATATTGCTTTGGCCACCAAGTGAATAATATATAAGTAAAATATGTATTGCAGTAAGTTGTATCGACTCATTTATAAATGTATAAAAATTTCAAATTAGTTGATCGTTACAATGAATACAGGTGGCAAATGAGATATATGGTGTAATAACTCGAACTCTCTTATGCCGGTTTATGCTAATATTTACATGTTTGGATTGCAGGAGAGGATAATTTTATGCTATTAGACTTTTGGTCCTTATTACTCTTGAAGTCCTACATTTGGTTTAATTTTTGAAAAGTATCATTAAGGCATATTTTGGATCCATGATAAACATAGAAAGTCTTCATTTTTTAGTTATCTTTCATATAAAATTAGTTTGGCATTAGTTGGAGCTCTATTATAAAAGTTATGGCTGTTTTACCATTTCTGCCCTTAGAAGAAGAAATCGCGAGGTCTTCTTTTTGTCGCTATTTTTAATATAGTTGGAGGCTTCTCCTGATCTTGGTCTGAATATAGAAGTTGTAGATATTTTCGTTAGCTTTCCAACAGAAGTTGTTTCATGTGAAGTGGATTTTCCTACGAGAAGATATGGCCGTTTAAGTCGAGGCTGCGCATATTATTAATGGAAGGCAATTTGATAATTTAGCTGGATTTCATCATTTCATTTAATGCAATGGGAGTCGGTGGTGGTGCTCTGTTTATATGTTATGTGAGAGAGTCGGCTGAGACTCGTATCAGTGGAAACTCAGAAGGGGAAAATCAAGGAAAAATTAGAAAAACTTCGTGAAATATTTTTTGTACTATATTGGGTAAAGATTTTTATTCTTTTTATTGTTATTAATCATTTAGGGTTGTTCTATTTCAATTTTGAATCAAATTATGATTTGGGGCTGAGATATGAATATGTTTTTGGGGCTGAGATATGAATATGTTTTTGGGGCTGGATAAATAAGATTAGAGAGTTGTTTTTATGGTGTTAGTTTTAGGATTTGTAGCGAGGATGTCATGTTTGTCTTGGTGGATTTGGGAATTGTTTGATTAATAGTATTATATTTTAGCATCTGATTGAGGTTATATTTCTATCAGTGGATTCCTGTTTGTGTGGTTTAGGAGCTGGGTTAGGGTAAGTTCAGCTTGAATTGTAAATTGCGAGGTAAGTGACCTGACTTTTGCTTGTTCCGTTCCATTCCACGTTGCATTATTGTAAGTAACCCGATTGACTTTTGCATGTTCCATTCCATTCCACGTTGCATTATTGTAAGTAACCCGTTTGATATTTGCTTGACCCATTCCATTCCACGTTGTATTATTGTAAGTAACCTGTTCGATATTTGTTGTTCCATTCCATTCCATATTGTATTGTTGTAACTTGTAAGTAACCTGACCAATATTTGTTTCTACCATTCCACTCCACTCCACATGGTATTGTTGTAAGTAACCCTATTGACATTTGCTTGTTTCCTTCCATTCCATGTTGTATTGTTGTAAGTGACACAATCGTTATTTGTTTGTTCCTTCCAGTTCGACGCGTCATTGTTGTTGGTTACATATCATTTGAGTTTGTAATACTTCTTATTATTGGTTGAACCCTATAGTATGCTTGGTATCATTATTTGTCATATATTATATTGGTGTGATTGGAGATGGATGACCATGGATGATTATTGATCTCACTTCCTCAGCGCGTATGAGTATGTATGGGTTTTATAGGGTGGCTCGGAGATAAACCCTACCGTGCCTGCACGACCGGGGGGGGGGGGGCAGGTAGCGTGATATCCGCGGTGGATGTTCTGAGGGCCACACGCGAGGTTTGTGTAGATGTGTGTATATGTTGAGTACAGCTTAGACGCGGGGGCAGAGGTGAGGTTGTGGAAGTGGTCGATCCATGGATTGTAGATGTTTCGAGGGCCACAGTGAGTATATTTGACATTGTTGGTGTTCTTCATATTAGAGAGAGTTTGAGAGTATCAATGCATTCCTTCTTGAGTATAAGTTGTGTTTCAAAGTATTATTTCTCAATCATTAAGGTGCACCCTAGTGATATCGATTGATAGTATCAGTTGTGACTTGTTAATTGTGTATTCATTTCCTATTCATTGGGGAGTTGATCAGCGATGTTATTCTTTTCCTTTCATTGGATATTCATTCAGTGGTTTCAATTGATATTTATTATGTGGCCTCATGTTTATTGAGATGTTTGAGCTGATATTCCATTGTATTTGAACTTCACTTTTGAGTTATTGTGTGTGGAATGTCTGGGTTATTTACTGAGCATCTTTCACTCATTCCATTCTATTTTTCTCTTATTTTTAGAGAGTAGAGGCGGGGTTGGTGAACGTTGGCTTAGTCTTCTTTTGGTGCCACGTCCAGCTGGTGATAGGTATATATAGATGTGTATAGTTTGATGTTTTGGATCTGTATATGATTATTTTGGTAGAGGCTGGTCTAGCGAACCATGCCTATGTTAACTGCTTAAACTTTCCTGGGTGAGTTTATATAAGGTGATTTATATATATCTTGTTGATTATCTGTTATCCCAAGGTTGTTATCATATGTGATCATATAGGGTGGACATTTCGATGTCTTAGAAAGAAAAAAAAGAGATTATGGTGGCATTTTAGGCACGTGACGCGCTCGTGTCGGTGTTTTTGGGCACGGGCCGTCACATATGGGGTGGGCTGCATGTAACAAAGCTCGTCTAACAATATCATCATCGTCGTTGCCGTTATCGTCATTAGGGCGAGCTCTTTCTACATCTCCTTCTCTCAAGAGTTTAGAATCAATGATTTGTAATATTGAGTCTGGGAACCCTTCCTTGACCCACTCCCTTATGCTTGATCCATTATCGAACATTGCATCTATAGGCTTTCTTCCTGTGAAGGTTAATAATAGCAAAATCCCGAAGCTATAACCATCGCTTAGTATCGATGCATTCCCTGACACACCATACTCTGTGAAGATTGCATAATCAAAGAACAACTTGTTAAAAATCCTTCATTAAATGCGAAGATGCAGATATACACAAGAAATCTTCATTAAATGTTAACAAATGGGTCTAGTGTAAGCATATAATGAATAGTTGTAATGACCATGATCATAATTAAAAAGCTAAATAGTGGTCATGTTTGTTACAGCTTTAGTTTATAAATTATAGATTATAAATTTTAGCTTTTCTGATAATGAGTAAATGCATTTGTTGTTGCTGTTAAAAATCAAGGAATATGCAGTAGTGGTGTTTGTTACATTAAGCTGTAAAATAACTTTTTGTTGTGTAATTGTCAAAAATACTCCTACTATGAATATCTGAAAAGAAGAGATGAAATGGCATCTTTCATTATTAAACAAAGTTAATGTATTGTTATCCAAAATAAGTACTATTTAAAGCACCCTTTTACCCAACTTTAAGATTCTAATCTTTTAAAGTTTTTTTTATCGGTAATCAAAACTATGTATTTCTATAAGGGTGAGATTTATACAAATGCACAAAAGGGATGCCAAAATAGAAAAAAGGGGACCATGACTCCTCCAGAGCATAGGCCTAACATGTACGAATATAACCTTTCATTAGGCTGTCTTGCTCGATAGCAGTGCGAAGCTCTTCCTATAGCTGATGTGGGAGAAGGATAGTTCTCCCCTAGAGGAGTGATGGGAGTAAGTAGATCCGCAGAGTTGTTACCTTCTGTAACGCCCTGAACCCACGACTCCATTTTTGAAGCGCGAAATCCGGTTGCGTTAACTTAATTCCTCAAATCTCAGAGTTCTATTTTTTTTCCTTTATCCAGATATATAATAAAATAATGCTAAAATAAACTTCATTTTTTAGAATAATAAAACATCAAAGATTTTCACAATACTCTCAATTTGATCTGGATATAACTTATACAAAAATACACAACTTGATACAAATATGGTTACTAGGGAGATGGGTCAACTACATGCCAAAGAAATGACCAACACCTTCTACACAAGTCTAGTGCTCTGAAAATAAAATACGAGTTTCAACCTCCAATGCCTTAACGAGATCGACAACCACCAACAGCTAATATGAAAGTATATAAAATGAGGGGTGTACAGCCACATGCTCAGTGAATGGACCTATGACGTCCCGTTAGTACATTTATAATCAAAATATAATAGTCATAAAATGTCCACACAGACATGTAATATATCAAGAGAGAAAATATATAAAAAGGCCACCAAGACATGCAATAATATATATATAAACACACATACAATCCTATCCAATATGATGCATGCAACACCACGAACACGCATGTCCGTCTTCGCAGCACCTAGCTCGCGGGACCTTTCACAGGCATGGCCACGTAAACATAGTCACAAAGACTCGGGTCCTACGTTCTTGGACCTGGCCACATAGACGTACGCCCACCTAGACGTTGGCCACCAAGACCAAGTCACCTATATGATGCAATGCATGCATGATCAACCATTCGTTCTAAAACATATGCATGCGATAAAATATAGTCACCAAATATATAAGTTATATATGTAAAATAATGCATCAAAATCATGACGACATGTTCAAGTGCTCCATACCCCAAATAACAATTATATATTTTAAAGTAGCCATGATGCGAAATGATATGCCATATAGATAGTTTCAAAAGCTACATATGAGACTAAACCCACTCACCTTCAGTCCACGAAATACAAACCGATACACGTGCATGAACGATACACACTCGCACGTGGATAACATAGCATAACAATTATGCAATAATAAATCAGAAACAATTCAATTATGACTCAAACTATTAACAACCAATTTACAACAACACTAAACCCAATAATCTCAAAAGTTCATACCTAATAGACCTATAATCTGCAACTCACCCCAAAGGCCTAATAAAATCCCAACTCCGAATAAATATTAAAATTTTCATATACTCATAATGATCCGATAATCAATATCCATTTATTCCATAAGACTCGTATAATCAATCAATCTCCGAATAAATATTTAGACAAATCCAATAAGGCTCAACTATAACTCCAATGATCGAAATAACTAAATCCAATCAATTTATATCCCAATAACAGTAATATCCGATTAATATTCATTAATCCCACTAAACTAAATTAATTGATTTAAGATCCAATTTAAGTTTCCAAGATCAATAAAATCATCAAAACCCACAAATCAATTTATACTTCATTAAACATCAATTTGGGATCCTTTAAATCTCTAAAATTCATCAAACTTGGTAATCAAGCTAAATATTGAATTATAAGAAACTGCACGGAAATCTTTCAAAAATCATAACGTTCTACCCGTAACTCCGAATTGCACAATTCATGATTCATTGGAAAGATCTTTTCAAAACCTATTTCTGTTTGTAAAATACATTTTTTCCAGAAACGACTCTATCATAGTCAAAAACACGATTTACGTCCAAGCATATAATTAACCCGAAGATAACCCTTTAAATCCCAAAACCAATAAATCTAATTTGATCTTAAGAAATCCTTCGAGATCCATTGAAATATAATCAAATAATCAACCAATTAAAATCGATCAAACCCTAACCCTAATCCATCAAACTTCTTCCCCAAACAATTGATTGACACAATCATATTCTAACAAAAATAAATTAAAACACTAAACAACAAAAATCAATAGGGAATTATCTCATCTTAGATCTGGTTACACCACCCACCATCTTTATCTAGGGTTAGGTCATCACCACCCTTCATACCTTCTGAGATTTGGATGAAAACCCTAATCCAAACATGTTATTTAAAGGGGTTTACAAAACGACCCCTTAAGTATTCTAGGTTTACTACTAGGTCCTTGTTTAATGTACAAATAGATCCCTATCCGATTTACAAACAGATCCCTGAAGGTTATTAAAAGGTTTTCTGGATTCGCAACTAGATCCCTGAGCCCAATAACTTGACACTTAAGCCTAAAAATATAATTTTTGAATTCTGAATCTCACCAAATTTCAACCAAAGTATCTTGACACTATAATATCTACATCTGACAGTGACCCATCAGTGTTGAATTTTAGCCAATCATCTTGAGGAGCAGACCAGATAACTAAAGAGATTATGATTGTCTTCTCTTCTGTATTCAAGCCAAAGGACACAGCTATGGGTTGAACCTCTACTTTGGAAGGGACTTGAAAGAGGCCCTCTCCTTTATGCACTACTTGATCTTTTTTAGGATCACCATTTAATGATGATGCTTCCTCTAGAAGAGCCTATTATTTCTTTCTTCCCACAAGAACCAAAAGGTGGTGGAGAGGATCAGATATGCATCTTGAATGGGTCAGTGAGATTTGTGGCCAGCCAATTTGGAAAGGAGATCAAAGTACAAGGAGGAAGGCATCTTATCATAAGATCTCAAAATAGCTTTATCCAAATAAATCTAGAGTAAGAGCAACTAAGGAAGAGGTGATCTACATCATCATTACCCACTGTGCACAGGGAGGAGACAACATATTGAAAATGTCCCCATCGATGCAACCTGATAAGAGTAGGAAGTTTATTTTGGAAGGCTTGCCAAGCACAAAAACAATGCTTTGGTGTTTGAATAGGCTGCCATAACCACTTCGACCATATTTCATCATGCCCATGCGAACGTACTGCTTTCCAAGCCTTTGTTAAGCCTAGATGCCCTATCTTGCTTGGATACCAGATGAGAAGGTCATGCCCAGTTCCCCTGACATCCAGCTGCATAATCTCGTCCCATATCATATCAAGCTAGCCCATACTTCTCGAGGGCTTCGACCATTGGCCGTTATGTATAAACTCAGACATTGACTGTGGTGGACCCTAGTCATAAGTAACCATCCCAAGCTTCTGCTTCAGACTTTGACCATTTATCCATGGGTCAAACCAAAGATTGGTCGACTGGCCATTGAAGATCAAGAACCTGGCTATCAGAACAATCCAGTCCCTTTCCCGAATCATGGAATTCCAAGAAGAGGAGCAGCCTGTTGGAGGGAGTACTGTCCAGACATTTTCCTTTTTAAGATACCTGTGTTTCATCCACTTGACCTACATGAAAGATTTGTTACTCGCAATATCCCAAAAACAACACCAGTGGCCCCTAAAGACCACTCCTGAATGTTCTTGATGCCCGGACCGCCTTCATCAAACCGTCTACAAATGTCATTCCAGTTTACTTGATGCACCTTTCGATTATGTGAGTTACCTTGTCAAAAGAAAACCCTGAGGATTTTGTCCACATCCTTTTGAGTGCGACGTTGTAGTTGAAATGCAGTAGAGCAATAGATTTGAATGGAGGAAAGGACCGATCTTATCAATTATGCCCTTCCTGCTTTTGAGAATTAATGGCCTGTCCAAGAGGAAATCTTTCTTCTAACCTTATCCGGGAGAGGAGAGCAAAGTCCACTTCTAAGAGATCCATGAAAGAGAGGGAACCCCAAATATTAAACAAGTAGGGAGAAGAGACCAATAGAAAGAGTGTGAGCAAAGGCAACTGAGGAAGGCCCTAGCGACGCACAAATTCAATTTTTGTCGAGTTGAGATGCAGGACAGACTGAGCTGCATAAGTAGAGAATAATTCACAAATAGCAAGGGCAAAGGCTGACAATGTATTAGTGAGACTAGCAAGTCATCCGCAAACCCCAAGTGAGAAACACTCAACTGGCCTCAGAGAAATTTGCCCACAACACCTTCCTCCGCCAAGTTGTTAAGATTTGCTGAGAGGGCATGAATCACCAGAGTGAATAGGGGGGGGGGGATAAGGGATCATCTTGTCTAATACTACAGCTAGGGGAGAAGAAGCCCTTTGGGGAGCCATTAATCAGAGAATACTTTGCTTATGTACCACAGTCCATACATAATCGAACCCAATGAGCATTAAGATTAGTGCTTTTCAGGACTTCTTAAAGGAAATCCCATCTCAAGATATCGAATGCTTTATGGAGGTCCACTTTTATGCGGGACCGGATCCAATCAGGACTGGATCCGGATAAGTTCGGTCAATACCGAACTGCACCACGTAAAAATTGAATTGCACCATCTATAAATCGAACTGCACAACTAATTGTTGGTTATATATTTCACTCTCTTATTTGATTCAATCAGCTATTGGAGAAAATATGAATTCTTAAGTATCATCAGTATCCAATAGGAGAGTGAAATATATACCCAATAATTGATTGTGCAGTTCGATTTATAGGTGGTGCAGTTCGATTTTCACGTGGTGCAATTCAGTACTGATCGAGCTGACCGGATCTAGTCCTGACTGGATCCGGTCTCCTTTTATGCATGCCAGAGATCTACCCTTGGAGTTAAGGTATTTGACCAATTTGTGGGCGAGAAGAATATTATGATGGATACTTTGATCGGCAATGAAAGCTGCCTGGTGCTCACTGAGTAGCTGTGGGAGATAAGAACAGAGCCACATAGCAATGATCTTTGTGATGATTTTGTAGAAGGTATTGCATAGGGATATGGGTCTATAGTTGTCAATTGATGCAACATTTAAGGATATAGGAATAAGGGAAATAAAGGAGTGGCTGACTTGCCGTAGAAGACCACCATAAGAGAAGAAATGCTGGATGGATTCCACCGAATCAGATTGAACTAGATCCCAGAATGGCTGAAAAAACCTTGCTGGAAAGCCATCAGGCTAGGGAGAGCTTATAGGCTTCAAACTAAAAAGGGCCTTTCTAATTTCAATAGAAGAGACCGGGTTAAGGAGATAGGAGTTCTATTCATAAGTGAGGGTATCAAAAGCCTTTATTGGAGAGATTGGAGCACCACTATCCTTGTTTAGATGACAATGTCCTTGCCATCAGACGTACCGAGTATGCTAATAGTGTTGACAATAGAAAGACACTTTATAGAATCATAGAAGAACCTTGAGTTTGAGTCTCCAGAGGAAAGCCAAACCTGTCTAGACTTTTTACGGAGAAAATACTCCTCATGAGTTAGCCTACTAGAGTAACAATCTGGGGCAACTTGCTCGCGTGCCATAAAAACTGAATCATGAGGATTCTGATTGAGCAGAGACTGAGCTGTAACAAACTCATCCCTGCTAAGCTGTAGAGAAAGTTGTACTGGCCCAAAGATGTCCCTATTCCAACATTTTAAGGACAATTTTGTGGCAGCTATCTTCTTCACCAACGTGAATAAGGGAGAACCCCTCACCTCTATACTCCACGCAAGAGAAACTATATCTTTGAAGGAGGGAGTGACTCCCACATTTCAAAGTACTTAAAAGGACGTGGTCCAGAAGGGATAGTCGAGGAGAGGGAGACTTTCATTAGCGAATGGTCAGAAATTCTCGGAGCAAGATAATCAACCAAAGAGTGAGGGAACATATTCTTGAAGGGGGAGTTCACCAAAACCCGATTCAAGCGGCAGAGGATACGAGATGCATGACGATTGTTCCATGACAAAATATGACCATAGGCTTTGAGATCCTAAAGCCTAGAAGCTTCAATACATGAGTTAAACTAGCGCAAACGCCTCGCATGCATAAATAACAAGGGAAGAGGGGAATGGTAGGTGAGCGGGATTTCCTCCCAGCCCCTTTTTAGGAAGGGCTGTGATGTGGGAGGGATTTACCACTTTTGTCAATTACAGGACTAGCGTCCTCAAGTCCCTGAAAGAAATCCTTAATAAGATCAGTGCTCTGATGTTTGGTTTTTTTAGGGCCTCCTCTAGTTTTTCTCTTACTCAAGGATTGGTTAGCTTGCTTTGCTGCAACAGATTTCATAATATCCTTCCAAGGATTTTTGTGATTTTCACCTCTTGCTTGGGCTGGTAGTTTGAAGATAGCATGAACAACTTCATCTCTCCTTGCATTGTCATCCAAAGGGGTGAGATCTATCACAATGTTTGAGTCTAGTTAGGCTGGTGTGATTAAGCCTGTCAATTATTCAAAAAAATATCTGTATCCGATCCGAATCCGTATCCAAAATTACAGAAAATATCCAATATCTAAAAATCTGTATCCGTATCCGAACCAAATTATTCGTATCCGAAAATTTTTGGATCGGATCGGATATAGCCTATATCTGATCTGAACAATATCCATATCCAAACTGTTATTTTATTTATATATGTTAGAATTGGTTTCAACCCTTAGATGAAAATCCAATGGCTCATGATCTAGGGTAAAACATAAACAAATTTAATCATGTTGGATACTTGTTTAACTATATTAGGATTTGTATTTTTATGTCTTTGATGGATACCTATTTAACCATGTTAGGACTTAAGATTTTATAAATTCTTTATATTTTAATCTGGTTTGGATATTTCGGATATTATCCGAATTCGTATCCGGATTTTCGGATCGGATACTAATATGTGTTTTGAAATATCCGTCGGATATCGGATATAAATATTTTTTTGGATATTCAATTCGGATACGGATATGGGCCTATCTGATTCGTATCCGTCTGATTGACAGGCCTAGGTGTGATAACTCCATTAGTCGACTGAACTTGAGAAGTAACTATTGACTGCTCAACCACATGATTACTCAGTTGAATATGAGGTTGTGCATTGTTGCCTTCTGCCAAGACCACATTTTTGTCACTTTGCTCTTGCTCTACTAGCTGCTCAACAAACTGAATACTCGATTGGGTTTGGGATTGTGCTCTATGACCTTCTACCAAGGCCACATTCTTTTTATTCTGGTGCTGCATGGACTGTGAATTATTAGTGTCTCCACTAATGGAGGGAGGAGAGATGCCATGTTTATCTATAAGGCCTTGATTTGGCTCACCCTTAGAACTGGAGTCCCTGAAGAAGTTGAAACTTGTTAGTCTAAGAGACCTTTGTTCTTTGCATGGGAGGCGAGCCTGATGATATTGCATCCAAACGTAATTTTCCTTTGCCCTTATTGGAGTGCTTTTGGACCTCCTACCATTGTTTCCCAACCTATTCTTTTCCCTTTGCCACATCTGCTTTTTTCGCATCTTTAACACCTTTGTCTATGGCTGTCTTTAGAATGCTGCAAGCATCGTCATGCCTGAAGGTGTGACAGTATTTGCTTGCATTTGGCTTCCAGTTAGAGTTGGCCTTTAGAGTTTCATGAAATATCAACTAAAATGGAGTCTGGGAGAGGCTTTGAAGCTTGTACCTCCACACAGATTTGAGCATAGGATGCCCGACTACGTACATCTCATTGTTGCAGCGTCAGCATAAAGAGGTGTTCCTATGATACTACCAATAATACGACTGAGGCAATCCTCCTCCTAAAGGTGAAGTGGGAAGTTAGGTAGTCTTACCCAAATAGGGATGCTACTTAGACGTTCTTGTTCCATTTGTACAGCAGGGGTCCATTTGCGAAGGATGAAGGGGCGGTGGTCCATTGTACATGGCCCCCCTTCCAGAACTGTATTAACATCTTCATCAAAACTGAATTTGACAGTGAAAAAGACATTGCCGTGGAGGTGAAGCTTCAGCTCCCCTTTAGGTTTCCACTATTTTTGCATAAAATTGCAGGAATGGGATATAGACTGGGATCTTGCCAATGATGTAGCCAACAATGCTGTTGTCCCATTTCTAGATATTCTTCACATAGGTTGCTGGATTTAGGGATGCCACAACACAAGAACCCTTGGAGGTAGGGTCAATAAATCTGAGCAGACCAACTGAGGGAGAGGGATTGGGGGTACCTTTTTGAAAAAGAGAGCCCCAACTCTTAATATGCTGAGCAGAGGAGAAGGGGGGGGGGATAGAAATGGGCTTTCCAGAGGATTTTTGAGGGGCTGGGCCTTGAACCGGAGTCCCTTTGGATGAAAGAGGTGGGAATGACGCAGAAGGGGATGGGTAAACAGTTTGATAGATTTTGGCTGGTGGGGGATTTTTGGGTGACAAGGGATTTGAAGGGGGTTGGAAAATAGGGGTTAAAGATTGGATTGGTGATGGGGAGGTCTGAGATATTGATGGAGGGCCGGGTGGTAAGGCAGGTGGGGATGGTTAGTGGCAGAGCCAGGAATTTTTTTAGGGGGGGGGGGGGGCATTACACGAAGTACAAAAAAATTCATTATTTATGTATCTGTCTTTGATATAAAATTAAATTTAAACAGAGACATTCATAAAAATTTGTTATACTACTTTAGAAAATTGTATTTGGAATCATTCATTCATGTGTCCATTCCTAAATATATCAATTAACACAAAATCTACCTGAACTGGATTATTTGAAAAGAAGAATTCTTATTCTCAACTAGAATTATCAAACCGACTCTTAATAGTATACATAAGATACATAATAAGGGTTGATATATAAAATAAAGAGAATGAATAATGTACGAGTGAATAACATACACAAAATGTATAATCATGTGTAAAAAGTATTTCACGGGGTAAGCAATAAAAAATAGATTAAAGAATTTAGAAAATATATATTCACCACTTAAGGGTGTTTTGATATAATAAAAAATTTGAGAGACCTAAACAAAATAAAAAAAAAAATTTAACAATATTTGAGTTTATTTTCCAAGGATTTTTATAATAATTCAATAAGTATATTCATATTAAACTCAGATTATCAACTGTTCTTGTTTGTTTACTAAAAAAAAAAAAGTGATGATACACAATGTTTTTATTTCAGCCTCACTTCCAGTCCTATATGCGTCGATAGAAAATTATCAAAACTATACTCACTTTAACAAGGAAGATGCTTCGATAACTTTTTTTCACATTTTTTATAAATGCATTCATGTAATTCATTAGAGTACATGCTTTATTTTTTTATAAAAACATATACCTCACTAGATTAACTATACTGATTTTAAAAAATTTAAAACATTTGTAAACTGAATTTAGGACTGGAAAAAAACTATATGTAACATTATAAAAAAATAAAAAAATACGAGGGGCTTGAGCCCCCCCCCCCCCCCCCCCCCTTGTCCCTACATGGCTCCGCCCTTGGCCCCCCTCGAGCATTAATTGACCTATGACTTGGGGGCCTGGGCCAGCCCACCCCAGCATTAATTGACCCATGTTGTAAACATATCTATTTAGGAATCGATCCCTCCCTTCTTCATTCTTTTTAAGTCTCTATATTCAATCGCCTATTGGGTTTTCAGTCCCCCTGTCAAATGTTCATCCATACACCGATAATTTGTGAAATGTGATTTTATTTTTAAGTCCCTGTAAACTATATTATCTAGTGATCAGTCTCTCCCTTGTTCATATTTCATTTTGAAGTCTTTAATTTCAAACACTTTTTTCTTATTAGTCTATGGAAAAAATGAAAACATGTGCAGTCTAAGTTTTGAACTGTAAAATGACCGAGTCTAATATTTTCCTACAGAAAATGATATGTTCAGCCTCTTGTGCAGCCCCAATTGTAGTGCATCCCATTTTTTTTTTTAAATCATGCACTCTTTTATTGAAATTCATGCTGTTATATAAATTGAAGTATATATTGAGATACACTTAGTTAAAAAAATGATAAAAAATTTACGCCATACACTATGATAACGTCGTTTTTAATATATTTATGTGATTCTTAAGTAGATTTTGATTATAAATTTGATTTATTTATATAAAATTTTACTTACTATTTTTTTTATCAAGCATAAAAAATTTTTTTACTAAAATTTAATTCAACCCACCCCAAAATTATTTCCTGGCTCCGCTCTTGACTATAAGATAATGCAATCTCGAATTGGGTGAGCATATGCAGTGTTGAATAACACTAAAATTGTCACTGAACACCTCACAATGCAAATGCAGTTTTGGTTTAGATATTTATCCAATCATTTTGTATACAAGTTTCGAATATCAAAATACTTATTAAATCATATAGATATTTTATAGAGGGACTTATAAGAAAAAAATATTTAAAGTTGGAGACTTAAAATGAAATATGAAAAAGGAAGGGATTGATCACTAAATAATATAGTTTAGAAAAACTTAAAAATAAATTGATATTTTACAAAATAACGGTGTATGGACAGATGTTTGATGGAGGGATTAAAACCAAATAGGCGGTTAAATTTGAAGACTTAAAAAACATATGAAAAAAGGAATAATCGATCTCTAAATAGACATGTTTAGAGACTTAAAATTAAAAAACCCATTAAAGATTGGTGTGACTTTTCAAACAATTACAAATCACGAAAAAAAACAAGGAAAGACTACGAATCGGTGCTTACCCCTAGATTTATTTCAGCTCGGTTTGCTTCAGAAGTAGTTGTTGGTGAGGAGAGGGGGATGTCAAATAGGGGAGGCCAAATAGGGTTTGCATATATTTCATCTCGGTCGGGCATATATAAGCGAGGGGTAATATAATAATCCACACTTAAGGAGTGCATTACACGAAAATGTTGTCGTTTGGAAAACATCCTTAATGTGCACACATTTGAGTTCATATTTTCAATCGCCGCGTATGATAAACACTGTTCGAACCCCACATCCAAACGATATCTTAAACATATTTGGATGTGAGACGAATTCTACAACAGAGAATATGACATCACACTAATATCATCGTGAATCTAAACATATTTTCAACATTTACGTTTATATAACCAATAAACTGTTTTGAAGCTATTTTATTTTAGCATCTGAGAAGCTTTAAAAATATCATTTCATTTTTTTATATATATCGGAGGGATCCTCCGTAGCTAACTTTACAGTCAAGCTAGGAAGGTTACCTTCGCCGGTTTGTTCCGGTCCTACAGATAATTCTTTCGAAATAATCGCTAACAAACAGGTAGGTAAATCAGCTCCAAGACTCAAACCTAATACCTATCAATAATACCGTTAAACTCTGAACCATTATGCTATAATCACTTAGACGAAAAATATCATTTCATTGTTGTCCCGCTTATCCGAAGGCGGAATTATCCTCTGTTTTTCTCGCTTTTCAAGGTACAAAAGCGAACCAGATCACAGATTCGGCGGTTGTTTGGACTTTTCTGTAAAAAAATCCAGCCAAATCCCCCCCGTTAGTGGACACCCGTCTTCAGTTCTACCAATCAAATTTTCGCGCTTTTCAAGAGACGGGCATTTCTTCACTCTTCACTTAAAAAAAAAGTGAGCTTTCCGAAACCCTCACCGAGAGAACCGAATGTCGTATTGGAAATCGCGCCCGCTCGGGATCGCTTACCAGACGCTGGGATGGATCGCCTTCATCTCCTGGTCCTTCAGTTTCTACCCACTAGTGATCCTCAACTACAGGAGGAAGAGGTGATGCTTCTTTTCCCCCCTTTTTTTGATGTTGTGGGTGTGTAAAAGTTGGAAATTTTGAATCTCGGATCGATTTTGATATGTTGGTATCTATGATTTTTGCGATTCTTGAAGCGTGGTGGGTGTGAATTTTGATTTCTTGGTGCTGAACGTGACGAAGCACACTTCGTACCTGATATACAACGCGGTCCTGTTCTTCAGCCGCGCCGTTCAGAGGCAGTACAGAGAGAACTATGGTTTTGATGAGGTGGGCTGGTCTTGTTTTGCTTTGGAAGTTTTCCTAAACCCCTCTTTGTTTCGGGTTTAAGTAGTGGAATAAGTAGTTTTGTTGTTTTCATTTGGAAATTCTCCCTAACCCTCTTTTGTTTCGGGTTTAAGTGGTAGCAATAAGTAGTTTGGGATCGGGTTAGGTCCAACGCTCGTTGGACAATTTGATTGTCTAACGTGATTGTGACCATCTGATTTTATCATTTTGAGATACTTAATTTAATTGAATCATAAAAAAAGAAATATCCGAGGACCTACTAAGGAGGTCTTCAGATTTTCTTATAAGAAAACAACCGATGCTGTTAATATCCTGAATGTTTTAGATGATTGCTTATCTTTTATGGATGGGGTATGGTATTGGTTGGTTGGGGTGTCAGGAACATCAATGAGTTTCCTCTTGGTTGTACTTCCTGGATGGGCTTAAGTGGCAAGTTCTCCCACCTGCTTGTTGTACTTCCTCTTGGTCCTCTATATTGAAAGCGCGAGGATGGATCTCCTCAAAAGTTGTCTACATTATCTTCGAGGGGAAATCGATAAACATCTGGCACGATCCGTGGCTTAATGGACATGGGCTGAAATACTATATCGGGCGTATCTCCTATACATGGGGTCCTCCTCCTTTTGTCAATCTAGGCCTTCCCTTCCAAAATGGGAGCTGGGCTAAACCTCACCGCTGGCCTACTTCCTTGGAATGGCTATGGCCTGATATCACTCAATTGGAAGTGGGGGGAACTGGTGAAGACTCTCATTTGGACCCCTGTAAAATAAGGATCTATGTGTCTCTCCACTGCTTGGCATTCCATTAGACAGACAGAAAGCCTTTCTCATTGGCCATCATGGATTTGGCATCCAACTCAACCATGGAAACATTCGCTTCTGGTCAGGGAACACAATAAGAAATTTGGTTTTCAGCGACGGACATAATCCGTCACTATTGTCATTTTGCGACGGCTAATGATCGTCCATTGGTGTTAGGGGTGGGGAAAAGTTGGGCGACATGTCTGTCGCTAATATGTTCTATGGTGACGGGTCGAATTCGTTGCTAATATGGTCTATGGCGAAGGCTTTTAGCCGTCGCTGTTTGTCCATTCCTTATTATATAATGAGTCAGTTTTGGTGTTTTAGCGGGCGATTCACAATCAAACAAATCTAAACCTATTTCCCAACCTATTTTTCATTAATCCTACATATCCAATAAACTAAAAAAACAAATTATTCATCCAAATTATCCATCAAATTAAAAATTCATTCTTATTCAACCCATTAAATAAAAAAATTTATACGATTTTTACAAATCAAATAAAAAAGAAATACAATTTAACACCGACTAAAAAGAAGCTTCACAAAGAGTTATAAAAATATTGTTTGGATAAATACTAAATACAATTTAGCCTCTCGGAGTGTCACAGATTGGAATGTTGGTCTTGCTTGAAGAGTGAACCCTCCTTTTGTGCTATGGCCTCCTCCTTTTGTGTTATGGCTACATATAAAAACTTCTCATGCAACATGCATCATGAAGGGAATCCAAATACAAATAATAAATAAATAAAATAAAGAACACTCAATTATAAAAATCTTTCCAATTGAGATTATAGAAAAGTAAATAATGCATGTATAAATTGACCAAAAAACATGAACCTGTGTATAAACTTGCAAATGTGCATGGGTAAAGAACTTTCCAATTGAGAGAAAGATGTCAACTCCTCTGGGTGTTTCCAATTGAGCACTTTCCAGAGAACCAAGTGTTTTCACTGCTTTTGATTGAAGGTAGGAACAACTCTGTCTACTTCCTCTTTCTTAATAAACAAGGTAAGCCAAAAAAGTCAATTTCTAGACAAATAATATGTATTTCCATATCACTCAAATAAGCTTCCTAGATATGAAATCTCTATCATCTAGTGACTGATTATTGACTAGCAAACTTGTAACGACTGTGGTTTTCTTAGTCGTTTCATGTATTGTGGATTGATTTTTGTGCATTGGGTCATATTCTTATAAGGTTTTGGAGGATTAATATATCTCAAATTTTAAAAATTAAGATATTATTGGAATCATTGTTCTATTAGCTTTCCAACGCTTTTTATGGATCATGAATCGAATGAGTATCGAGCAAGTTATAGCCGTTCTTGTGTCTTGAAAAATTGTCCAGAGGTGGCTACTTGAAAGTAGCAATCCTTGTCCAGAGGTGGCTACTCGAAAGTAGCTGTTTCTACCTTGACGGCTCATTTTAACTAGCCGTCGGATGCTTGTGCGCAGAAATGCAGAAATATAGGGATTTCATAGAACTGCCGAATATTTGACTTTTTTTCTTCGTGGGCAAGTCATTGCACGTTTTTTGGATGCCCTAGGACCCCATTTGAAAATCTAATTCGAGTCCTCTCTTTCTCTTGTTTTATCAAACCCTAAAAGGGGTCTTTTAGGTGATTTTGAAAGGAAATTATTGGAGGATCAAGGTGGGTCCCTCTAATTCATTTGTTTTTATTAAAAATTAAGATGTTTAATTTATGCTAATCACCAATGGTGGGTTCATCCTGAGATGATTCGGATTCACATTGTTTTATGGGTTTTTCTTCATTATTATTCCATGGTTTTATGTGATATTTATTTATTTCGATCTTGATGTTATGTTAATTCATTGATGACCTTTTTAAGATGTTTTACAAGATTTTTGCACGCTGTTTTAGAATATTTATACATGGATCATGTGGAGGGTTGCCTTTTTAAGATAGAAAACATGTTTAGGGTTTCTAATGCTTTGTTTTGGGTACCACCTTGCATAAACCCGAACCTCATATGATTTCATCATTGTTTTGATGATTTTTATCACTGATCCATGTGATTAATTCATATATATATATTAGATCTATGGTTTTCTAGGATTTTTGGATAGTTACGTATGCTTATGATGCATGATTGATGGATTTGCATGGATCTAGGGTTAGGAAGACATGATCATAGAATTGGATTTATTTATATTGTAGATCTTGATATTGTTATGATATTTTCTGGTCTATATGTTCAAATTTACATGATATATGATTTGAGTTTTTGTCAATTTATCAAGATTCTATGGTAGTAGGGTTAGTTAGAACAAAGTCAGGCCTTGTTGAGTAAGTCCCCGCTTATCGACTTTAGTCTTCTATCCGATGAACAACTTTGACACTTTGATTTGTTTTTTTTATCTTATTATATATAGGGAAAATGAACAACTTGGGTTGCAAAATACCATGGACTTGGTTTAGAACGATATATAGCGATAGAGAGATGCAGAACTAAGTAAAGGGGAGCTCGCAAAGTTCTGTCCCCGGGAGCCTACTGGATTGTCTGGTTTTCTGTTTTCGCGATGAGTTCACGAATCGTTCGCCTGATCAAAATAATTGATTAATGGAAGTAGTGTCTTACCGTCGATCGAAGACGGTTGGAAGAAGCAGGCTTAATACCGGTCTTGCGGGTATCAATCAATAACCAGACTGCATAAATAAACAAACACCTCTTCTGCTTTTCTTTTTGGGTATTAATCTCTCTTATTCATTTTTCAGTCACTCCATTATTTTCCAGCCTATGTACATACACTTCCATCTGTATAAGAATCTATTTATTTTTCAAAATTGACTCTTGAAAAAGTTCTATTCTTTTTCTTTCTACATCCTTGAATCCCGAAACCAACTACAATATATAAATATGTGGACCACCTGAGAGAGATGAAAATAATTTTTAATAGATACCAGCTTGATCCCAACAACAATAACAAACAAATAAAACTATTAATCACTGAACCAATCGCAAACCTTAACTTACTTGAACCTATTGAACCTACTGCATCTGATGTAGGACAGATTATGCAGATGAGACTATCAAAAGTGGTCCACCAAATAAATTAAAATCAATGGTCACGATATCAGAATCGCACGAAATTTGACATGGTGAAATATATATTTTGCTATTTTTAGTAAGTTTTAGATTTGCGATATCTCAATCATAACAGATCGAAATTGATTTCTATCAATTCCTATGACCATTTAAGATCTTATAGAATCTGAAAAATTAGTTTTTGGATTTTACTATTTTTAATAGTTTTTTATCTTATGCTATTAGTATAAATAGCAGACTTGCAATTTACGGTTTTCAATTTTTTTATCTGTTAGAAATAAGAGAGAAAGTAATAATGAAACACTAAAACTCTTTTTTTATTAGAGAGGGACTAAAGCCTCTCTAACAAACTAATATCATAACAAACTAAGATAATAACAAATCTAATATCTTTAACACCCTCTCCTAAACTCTGAAGGGTTGTACCCTTGGAGTTTACACAAAAATGATAAACTAAAACTCTTATTTCAAACACCTCCAATTTATTTTTGTGAATTGGTAATCGTCATTTGTCTCTTGGATCCATCATTTCGCTCCCGTTCTTCTTGAGTCAGTCGAAGTCGCTCCCGCTCTTTGAGTCAGTCGGAATTGCTGGTCCACTAGATCAGATGGGGCACGTAGGGCTCTTGGAGGTTCAAGGAGAATACGGAGGGCACAGACGAACACAAATAGGCAGCGGAGATAGCATGCAGACAATGATGGTGGAGATTCTTTAACACCCTCTCCCAAACTCTGAAGGGTAGAACCCTTAGAGTTTGCATAAAAATGAGATGATGATGGGGACAGTGATGGACGGCCGGTGGCAGTTGGTGCAGACGAGCGCAGATATGCACCAATGGAGAAGAAGAAGTAGAAGAAACGCGACGCGAATGGCAACGCAAACGGTACAGACTAGCGCAAGAACAAAGGCGCATTGACAGAGAAGAAGAATAAAGAAAAATGATAGTGCGCAAATACAACCACTGCGCACGAAAAACGAAGGTGCGCGAGGACGACAGCGCACGAAAACGATAGTGCGCGGGAACAACGACATACGGAGACAACGGTGCGCGAAAAATAACGGCGCACGAAAACGACGGTGCGTGAATACGATAGCGCACAAAGGCAGCGATGCTGCATAAAAACGACACCACTTGACGAACGACGACGGCGTGCGAAGAAGATGACACGCAGAGACGATGACGACAGTAGCGTGCGAAGACGACAACACTACGAACATGATCTCAAAGAAGAAGAAGATCCAAGAAAAAGAACGACGATCGCACATAAAGAAGATGTGTGCGAAGGCAGGAATATTGCGTAAAGAAATAGGTCGTGTGCATGAAGCACAAAATAAAGTGGCACGGATGACCGTAGAAAAATCCAAGCAAAGAGAACAGAATAATAAAGATCTTTGATGAAGAAAAGACACACACAGATGCGTAGAGAACGAAAAAATGATCAAAATGAGTACCTGGATGACTAGATTTGGAGTCCGAACGAGGTCGTAACAGTCCAGAAAAGAAACGCAACAAAACGAGGTCGGCGGCGGGCGGACGGTGGCCGGTGGCGGGTCGGTCGGGTTGCCCACCTGTTGAATCCGGATGGTGGGCCGGGTCGCGGAGGGTGAGATCCGCGTAAAACAGGCGGGCGAGATTTGGTGCATGATAGCGCAGATTTGCGCTATCGTGCACCGGATTTTTTTTCATGGCACGGGAGATTTTTTTTTACCGTGCACGATAGTGCAGATTTGCGCTATCGTGCACCGGATTCTTTTATTTATTTATTTATTTTTTTCACTTTTGCTGCAACGTGGACTCCACCCAAGGCTTCGCACTAATGAGTTGCGCGCGGACGGGCTGCGACGGGTCTCACAGCGGCTGGGGCAGCGTGGATGGGGCCGGTACAGCACGCGGACAACGCCATCTGGGGCAGCAACAGGGGCGACGTGCGACGGACATCGCGAAGAAGACGATGATGCGAACAACGACTCATGGCTCTCGGATTGAAGACTCACAACATAACGACGACGATAAAAAATCCTCCCCCGCTCCGATTGAAGACTCCCCAATCGGAGCGGGAAAGAAGATGATAAATTTTTGTGGATCTAAGGTTTATGGCTCTGATACCATGTTAGAAATAAGAGAGAAAATAATAATGAAACACTAAAACTCTTTTTCTATTAGAGAGGGACTAAAGCCCTTTATATAATAGTATAATATGGTGTTACATGTGTAACATACTAACAAACTAATATCATAACAAACTAAGATAATAACAAATCTAATATCTTTAACATTATCAATAATATTTCGAATTTCTTCTGTTTTGGGGTTTCTCCCTTGTGGATTCAAGGTGCTTATTTGATCTTAACGCTGGTTGGATTTTTCTATCAGTTTTTCGCTGCGTTAGGTGGTATCAGAGCGAGGATTTGCCTTGCTGTGATGACAAATAACGGAGGGGTAGATGACCAATTTAATGACGCTGATCGTGGATTGGAGGATCTGTGTAAGGCGGTCGAGGAACAACGTGATCAGATGCGAGAACAACTGCAGGAGATCCGCATGATGATTGCTGGCTTGAACCTCAACTCCAACAACAAGCATCCTAAAGGTGATAGGATACACGTTGAGGGATTTGTCCAAGGACGACCTATTGCTCGGAACATCGTTCGACATCCCACTCATTATCAATTTGATGATGAGGAAGATTCAGATGATGAAGATGATGGATTTCATGGATATCAACTGGGGAGGCGGTGTATGAAATATAATGATTACCAATTGAAGGCGGATATTCCGTATTTCAATGGTAATATGCAGATCGTGGATTTCCTTGATTGGATCTCAGAGATCGAGAGATTCTTTGAGATGATGGAGGTTCCAGAGGAGAAGATAATCAAATTGGTGGCATTTCGATTAAAAAGTGGTGCCGCCGCTTGGTGGGATCAACTTCAGAGAAACCGACAACGGCGAGGAAGGGCACTAGTTTGTACGTGAAGGAAGATGAAACAACTACTCATGGATCAATTTCTACCATTAAATTATGAATGATATGTGCCCCCATTGTATCAAAATTGTCGCCAAGCCGCAATGGTGGAATCACAATTAGAGAGATCAAGCGTGCAGGTTATGGTTGATGGATCGATAGAGGCGACCAAAGAAAGTCCTTCAAATCTGAAGATGGAACCCTCTGATCAAAATCTGGTTGAATCAGATATTGATGAGGACAAAAGTAACAACACAACTGACGGCGATGATATATATGATGGTGCTGAGTTTGCAGAAGAAGAAGGAGAGCGGGTCAACCTCATCATTGAACCAGAGATCGATGAGGACATGAACAATAAAGAAATATAGGATGTTATCTTTGGTGATTCTAAAGATGTCATTGGAGGAGAACAAGAGGAGTTGTTTGCACGGTCCATAGCGGTGACCCCCAAGATGGAAGAGCCCCTACAGAAGCTCGTGTTGCAGGATATCAACAAGAGTGTTTTGGATGCCGTCATCAACAATGATAACAATGAAGAATTTGCGGTTACGGTGAAGAAATTTGGGCTATAAATCGAGGTGCATTCAATTTTTTACATGATCGATTTTATTGAGAAGAAATTTGAAGTCAAGAAAACGTCTTTTCTCTTGCCAAATGTGAAATACAAAGAAACAACAATTGAAGAGCGGAAGAACTCGAGGACGAGTTCTTTTGAAGAAGAGGAATCTGATGCAGGACAGATTATGCAGATGAGACCATCAAAAGTGGTCCACCAAATAAATTTAAATCAATGGTCACGATCTCGGAATCGCACGAAATTTGACATAATGAAATATATCGAGGAGATCTTCTGGATTAGTTGTTAAACAACTAACAATTCTTATTTTTCAAAAATTCATTTATTTAGGGTTTTAAATTAGAGATTTTACTATTTTTAGTAAGTTTTAGATTTGTGATATCTCAATCATAACAGATCGGAATTGATTTCTATCAATTCCTATGATCATTTAAGATCTCATAGAATCTGGAAAATTAGTTTTCGGGTTTTACTATTTTTAGTAATTTTTTATTTTATGCTATTAGCATAAATAGCAGACTTGTAATTTAGGGTTTTTAGTTTTTTATCAATGATATTTCGAATTTCCTCTGTTTTGTGACTTCTTCCTTGTGGATTCAAGGATACCTTTGTGGATTCAAGGTGCTTATGAGATCTCAACGCTGGTTGGATCTTTTTATCTAGTTTTTCACTGCGTTAGCATCAACTAAGATTTTTTCTTTTGACGACATCAAGATCCAACCACAAACTCAACACAAATAAGAAGGAGAGGGATAGAAAGAAATCCAACCTATATAAAAAAAACCCCAAATAGTGATGATGAAGGAAAAGGGGCGATGGGGCTTCGGTGACCAAATGTGGTTGTTGTTTTTCAAGATTGAACTAATAGCAAATTTGTGACTACTATAGTCCGCCGCCAACAGGTGAGTTGGTCCGTCGTGAAATGTCCATTTTCTGGTTGTGATTTAACATTGATGTAAACAAATGAGAAGCATATAGTATATAGTAAGTGACCCAATCTTTTTAGCAGATTTGTGGGTGCAAAAGACAGACAAACTGCAGTTAGACAAAGAAGAAAAGAAGTAAACCAAATCAAGTGTAACAGATATGAAATTAAGTTTTTTTTTTAAATATAACTGTAACAGAAAGGTGAAAATTTTGATTTTGTTGGACAAAACACCTATTTTTAGTGGTACAGACACCATTTATAGAGGATTGGATCTCTCTGTGCAACATAATCCACCAATGCCTATAACAAGGTTGAGCACTCAATGTGATATAAAGCATACCAGAATTTGTTTAAAGTGGCAGACTCTTTCGGGTTGGCAGAGTTCACTTTGAGACTTGCAATCACTCTTATCACATTGCCATCCGCCACAGGCACCATCTGAAGCACTCAAACCTTTACAACACTTGGAGCACCAAAAGAGAAGGAAAAAAAATCAGTAACTGTGTAATGGAGCAGGAAAAAAATCCCACTCCGTTGTAGGCGATAGAGGCGATCGCGCCAGCAGTGTAGTCCCCAATTCCCCAGACCTTGCGAAGATTAGGGACTGTCCTCGGAAATGCTCCTCCTTCAACAATCAATTTTTCCCCCATAACAAGAGACCCATATGTTTTAAAATAATATTAATAAAAAACTTAAAACTTCATAATCTTTGATTTGTTTGGTTAAAAAAGGGATGAAAAAATCATTATTAGGAGAAAGGATGGGTCAAAGAAAACATACCTCGAACAGGTACCGGGCACCCTGGCTATAATAGCCCAGACCTGCCCACATTTCATTCACCTCCAAATGACACAAAATTAGATAACCATCAAATTAGATTTCAGGAAGAGATACCGTGAGGGGCAGAGATCGGTAGTGTACGGCCTCGCTAGGGAATCGGCGCGGATGGTGTCTGCGTGTGAAGATCGGTGGCGTAGGATAATCAGACATGGAGGGTTGTCTCATCAGCGTAAGGGTATCAACGGGGATCGACGAAGTATGTGACCGATTATGCAGATTGGCAACGGTGGAGTACGCAGATCAACAGCGTCGACGACAACCGTTTTGTTTCTGCGAGATATTTGTTTCGGTGAGAAGAAGAGTTTTGGCTAATCGTGGAGTGAGTAATAAGAATAGGTACAGGGTTTGTGGGTGATTGTGGGTATTTTTAATTTATTTTTATTTTTATTCCATCTATGACGGCCATGGTCCGTTGCCTAAAGCCTTGAAAAATCTTTCGTCCCAATAAATTTTGTTTTTTAACCTTTTTTAAGCATTTGGGGGACAGACTGAGTCCGTTGCACATTTGTGACGGCCATAATCAGTTGCCTAAAGTCAATTTTTTGGTTGTGAAGCTTTTGACAACAAATTGCCTACCCGTTCTCGTCTCTTCAATAAAGGTTTGGTGACTGATCCAACATGCCTTCTCTGCACTTCTGCGGATATAGAAGATGTGGATCATCTTTTTATCACCTGTCCATACTCTCAAGACATATGGAATTATCTTCTTAGAGGTCTTGACATCTCTCAAGCTCTCCCAAGTGGCACTACAACAAATGTGGGTATTAGCTGCGAAATGTATCGTAGCGAAAATGTTATATTTCGCAGCAAATAGTCTTCCTCGACGAAATCATTTCGTAGCTATTTTCGTAGTAACTGCCTCGTCTGGGAAGACTTTTTGCTGCGATTTAAAAATTTCGCAGCAATAGGTGGTCTAGTGCTACGAAAATTTCTTCGTCGCAAAATATACTTTTTCGCAGCAAATACTCACCTTTTGCAACGCATAAAACTTCGCAGCAGAAGGTTACCTATTGCGACAAAATAATTTTCGCAGTCAGAAGGTACATTTTACTACGAATTTAATTTCGTAGTAAAATATAATCTTTTGCGACGAAACATAATGCGTTGCAAAAGGGTACATTTTTCGACGATATTATTGTTTGTTGCCAAAGATTAACTTTTACGACGAAATAATTTCGCAGCTAAAGGTATACAGATTTAATTAATAATTATATATATAACCTTTCCCTACGAAATAATTTCGCAGCAAAAGGTACTTTTTTGCAGCGCAAAAATTATTCGTAGCAAAAGGTGACTTTTTGCAATGAAATGATTTTGCAGCTAAAGGTAAATAAATTTAATTAAAAATTAAATACTAATCGTTTCCTACGAAACATTTCGTAGGGAAAAGTCTGTATTTTTGTAGAAATTTTTTTTGGTATTTTAAATATTTTATATGATAATTAAATAAATATTTAATGATGACAATAATAATAAAAACATTCCAAATTGCTAATAAAAACATTCCAAGTTTCTAATAATAAGCTTTCCAAGTTTCTAATATAAACTAATTGTATGCATTACAGATTTTTTCAAGTTCAACTCATGGATCTGATGGTAGGGAAGGATCTATAGAAGAGTCGGATGGCGTTGATTGTAGTCCAGGATGTTGAGGAACTCCAGGCATTTGAGGTTGGGGAGTTACGCCTGTGAGGACGCCTAACTCAGGAAATCTCTGTAGCAACGCAGTCATCACTGGTTGCAGGGTAGCCAGTGTCTCCAACTGCGCTTGTTGAGTCTCCAACTGCACTCGCTGGGTCTCCAACTGCTCTCGCAATCTCCCCAACTCGCTGGCCGCAGATGATGATGACATTGTGTTGTTTCCACTACACTGGCCATAATTGGCAGGGCGTGGGCCCCATCCTAATCCACGTACGTACCCTGACCGATGCCCAAGGACCTCTTGCGTGATCTCTAACTCATCGAACGATGCTGGTTGTCCCTCAACAGTAGACTGGGATTGTGACTGTCGCCGCTCCTCCATCTCTCGCTACAAAATCGAATTTAACAAAATAAAATATAATTAATAAATGTACATGATGTCATCATTTCTAATAAATGTACATGAAGACCTTAATTAACATGAATGGATACATGTAGATATAGCACTAAACCGTCTGATGAATATGTATAAAGAATAGGACGAACAACATTTTCATATATTGCAAGGCAGGTTATGCTTAGCAATCTAAAATAATTTCAAGGTCTATTTATAAAACAGATAAGTCCAAATAAAATCTCCTATAATAATCCAATCTCCCTCTAACAACTAATAGTACTTTGATTTAACTATGAACAACACATGCATATATGTACCAAGTTGTACCTAAATTGAAATTGTTCCACAACCTGTTCCTTTGCCAAATGCCATCTTAAGGATAGAAGAAGTTCCCTGTATCTTCCATTACAAAATCTCTTGTTCAAAGAAAGAAAAGAAACAGCTCGTAAATTGAATGGATCTATCTGAAACCTACCTAACATACTGTATGCAGAGTTGTTGAACTGGAGGTCTAAAAATAATCAGTTCACATAGAATTATAATATATCAGTAATCAATCACTAAGAGTCTTGTGAGATGATGCAGCCATGGTAGCGAATTCCAAACCTACTACACTAATACATCTGAATTTTTTGCACATATATATTTTGTTATGGATACCATGGAAGCTTACACCAAACCTGAGATCATCAAAATAAATATACAACACCAAAAAATGATCTCAAAGACTTCACATGATTTAACAAATTGTTCATGTCCGTGGGCGGCATTGAAAAAAAGAAAATAAAATAGTTTCTGCAATACCCCAATAAGCAACCAACATTCCAGGACACAACTTTCATGTGACAAAGGTTAACGATGAACTGAATGCCCTGGAACGAAGGATTTACATGAGTCATGGAAGCCTAGTACTGCAAAAAAACATATTCTTTAAATAAAACTGGTAGGGCAGCAACAAAAGCAAGTGTTGTGTCTAACATAAGAAGAGGTTTTGACAGCACACAACACTACCATGACATGAAACATGATACAATCCATAGCACAACATGAATAGGTCTAGAGTGGGAACACCCCTACCCCATCTAAAGATGACATCCTAAAATCATGTTTTTAAAGCATACAAGTGAGATTCTTATTTGTTTTCACTTCATGTGAGGTTCTAAAATCTATAGATTTCTAATATCAAAGAATGAAATCAAGTGCTTACATGTCGAGCAGCTGCTTCATCACTAACCCACCCTTTACTCTCGCTGAAGTGGGTGTCCTTGAACAAGTCCACCGGCCCCTGTAAATGTCAAAGAAACATTTATAACAAAAAAAATTAATGTTAAATTGAGTAAAATAAGTTATAAAAAATGTGTTTGACATAAAATCCATATTTCACCACTTCTTTCTGCATCTGGTGCATCACAAAGGGTTTTGATCCCGCCCGATGACCAAAAAGTTGTTTCTCTCGATTTGCTTTATTAGTCCTCGACCTCGCCTGCATAAAATGAAATATAGTATTAAACATGCATATTTTTTTGAGGCTAAAGCAGACCATATTATCTAATTACCTGATAAGTATCAGAGCGAATGAAATCAACAATCCACTCCCAATCGGCCTGGATGACTCCCGTAGCTGGGTGGGCTTGTGGATCTTTACCCTTGGCTATGAGTTCTTGTATCCTCTTAGCATGATCGCATCGTTGTTGTCGCCAAACCTGACCCAATTGCTTATTGATAAATTCAGAAGCAATGGCGTCTGTCACATCCCACTGAAACTTATTCTACATAGAGAAAAATTAAGTTATTAATGTTATCTTTTATAATTGAAAGAATTTAATTAAAAAAATACAAATTTTGGTCAAATCTTCATTAGAGAACCTGAAGACGCCTAACCAACTCTGCATAGTCAGTCGAGGTAATGTCCCCCCAACGCTCGAGTCGGAGCGGAGCATGATTGCGACAAATCACACCGCACTCAGTGGTAAACATCTTGTTATGCTCTGAATTATTGGGTCTCCCCATCTTAAGATCGAATGTCAATTGGATGGGACCACGCAACTCCCTCACTAGCTTAGACGATTCTAATCCCATAGACGGGCCCCGCGTCTTCTTCCTCGGTGGGGAGGTGGGGTTGGTTGATGGGACCGTGCTAGCTGATGCATGTGTATCTGCCAAAAAATTAAAATAACATTAATTTAACACAACTACAGATATTATTGAAGTAAAAAAATTATCAATATTAAATAATTATGAAAATAATCTTACCAGTGCTGCTCAAACGTGGGGAAGGCTCATTCTCCACCTGTGTAGGTTGAACTTGTGGTGGAGTGCTTTCATGAACACTACTCCCCGGAGTGGCAATACTCCTTGATGGGGTGCTACCACTTCTTGAGGGGGTACTAGTCGAACCCCCTCGGGCTTGAATAGCTCGAGATCGTCCTCTGCCTCGTCTACCAGTGGATGCCATCTGAAATATAGAAAACGTATATCCACATATACATTGTCATAACATAAGAAGAAACCAATACACAAATGAAATATAGCATAACTACACAAAAAGTCTATTTGAACATGTCATTTTCTGAAATATATGTACTACTATATCACAATCCTTAGAAGCACCCAACACAAAATCTTGGTTCAAGCTACAACTCTCCATCAGTATCATAGTCTTCCTCATCTTCAGTAAAGTATTCAACAAGTGTGTCATTCTCATACTCTTCATCACATATGAAATCATCTAACAACGCAGGTTGACCATGTTGTGCTAACTCATCATCGTGAATTATAGTTGGCTCAACATCCGTCCTGTGAAATTCTTCTTCATGGAAATCTTGATCAACCGACCACTGAAGATCTGATGACTCATTCTGTTGGTATGCAACTTGAACCACTGTAGCATCCTCTTCTTCAATGACTTCTTTTTCAGGAATGTCCCACAGGTGCCTGTGTTGCACCCTCTGTACAATTTTCCAGTCTGATCCTAATTTTGGATCATCAATGTAATACACTTGTTGTGCTAGACTTATAAGAACATATGGATCATCCTCATACCAGTATCGGGAAGTATTAATGCTTGTGAAATGATAATCTGTTTGTGGTCTCCAACTCTTAGTTGGATCTGTGTTATACCATTGACACTGAAATAACACAACTTGGTTGTCATTCATGTAATGGAGCACGACGACTTTCCTCAAATATCCGAAGAAGTCGATAATATCCTCACCATGCTCCCCCCTGGTACAACCAGGCCATCGTTCTGGGTTTTTCGGTTATCTTTCCGATCTTTCACGTGAAAGCGCACTCCATTTGCAATACAACCTGGATACTCTGTCACCCTAAGATCAGGTCCGCATGCTAATGCATACACTTGCTCAGATATTTCTTCTGCCCCCTGATGATGTAGCCTCTTGATCTATAAATATAATAAATATTATCATTGTTAATTAACCAAGTCCATGACAATTGATCCAAAGACTTATAGTAACTAGCCAAATGGATTACAACTTACTTTATTCTCAAACCATGTAGGAAATGTTTGTTGTTGTCTTTGTGCAAGCAAGTCTGGGCTTTCGACCATAAGTTGTGTCATGTGTTCACTGTGTTTTTAATTGCCATAGAAAAAAAAACTATTAACTGTAATTTTGAAGATTGTATTATAAAAAATAACCTAAATAAATGTATCTTACTCAATGTAATGCCTTGTAACCATGTGTACTCCAACCAGACAAATTCCCGTACGCAGGAAAATCATTAATTGTCCACATGAGAGCTGCGTGCAACGAAAAATTCTGACCACTTGCGGCATCATAGGTTTCCACACCAAATTCCCATAACTCTTTCAACTCATCTATTAAAGGGCGTAAATATACATCAATTTCTCTCCCAGGAGATAGTGGTCCGGGAATGAGAAGAGACATCATGCGAAATGGCTCCTTCATCAATTTCCACGGTGGCAAATTATATGGCACAATTATAACAGGCCACATGCTATAGGACAAACTCATATTACCAAATGGATTAAAACCGTCTGATGCAAGACCCAACCGAACATTTCTTGCGTCGGCTGAGAACTGAGGATAGGTTTCATCCAAATGCTTCCATGCTTCCCCATCAGCTGGATGACTTAGAGCATCATCATCTACTCTCTTCTCTTTGTGCCACCTCATATCTCTCGCTGTATGTCTTGACATAAAAAGCCTCTGCAATCTTGGCTTCACTGGAAAATATCGTAATGACTTATGAGGAATCTTTTTCCCCTTGCCATCATTGGACTTATACCGCGGCTCATGACATACCGGACAACTTTCTGCCTCTTTATTATGCTTCCAGAACAATGCACAATCATACTTGCATGCATGAATTGTTTCATATCCCAAACCCAAGTCACGCAGCTTCTTTTTGGCATCATAGGTAGACTCGGGGATTGTCTTCATGTCCGGCCAAAACATGCGAAATATGTTGAGCAACATATCAAATGACTTGTTGCTCCAACGATTGATAACCTTTGTATGCATCAATCGAACAATAAACTCTAATGCTGACAAATTACACCCCTCATATAATTTCTGGTCTGATTCACCAAAGAAGGTATTTGTAGGTTCTTTATCTCCTTCTCCTTCATCTTCTTCTTGACATCCTTGAGCTGTCCGATTAATTAAGTCCTCAAAGAGGGGGGCCATCACATCTTCATACTCTTCATCTTCTTCTTCATCCACACCGGATGGTTGAGGTAAGTTATGTTCATGAATATTCCTTGGGAACTGATGCTCACGAGTATTCCTGGGAAACTGAATTGGTGGCACTACTTCTCCATGTGAAATCCATGTTGTATAGCCAGACATAATTCCACTTTTATAAAGATGCACCTCAACAGTTTCCAATGAAAAATAAAATCTATTGGCACATCTCTGACATGGGCAACGAATATGTCCCGCTTCATTTTTTCTCTCTCCTATCCCGAATAAACATCCAACTCTTGTCCATCGCTAAATCTGTTTACATATCACCCAACCTAACAAAATAGCTAAAAAACACCACACGTTCAAAGACAATCACATGATGGAAAAAGAGTTTCATTTTAGATAGGTCATTACAAGAAAAATAAAGAAAGAGGACAGAAAATGATAAAAAAAAACACCTCTGGGATTTATTCTCCCCTCGTTTTATGGGAGAAAAAAACTTGGATCACATCTAAACTAACTTAAATTCATGGTGGGACCTCTGGGGTTTCACACTACATGCATGTAGAAGAGAGAGAGAAAAAAATTCTTGAACAGTACAAGATTGATCAAAGTAATTCTGGACACATAAATAAAAAGGGTTCTTATAAATTTATATATGGTCTTTAATGGAACAGGCAGCCACTCATTTGACTCATCCACTTAAGGTCAATCAACTACCCCTTCCCCAATAACAACAACAACAATAATAAGGATGAGATCCAATTATCTCATCATCACCTCACATGTTTCACATATGAGTTTTGTAATAATTGTAGCTACTTGTCAGTTTCATATGAATACCGATAAGAATTGATGCACCAACACGGATTGAATCACATCTCCCTATTACATATCTTGACAGTTGATCAGTTTAATTAGGAACTAATTTGTCGATTATTGGTATTATTTTCTTATAGGATATAATAATGGGACATTGGTTCTCTTGGAGGAGCTTATGTTGGTGTTTTGAACTTCCTTTTGTTGATGTTCTTGTGTCTGTGGACGGCTAGGATTAAAATTTGAGAAAGAAAACAAAAGGAACTACTGTTTGGGTGTTTTATGACTTTGGTGGCAACGACAGTCTAGTGAACCTCTGTCTTTTTGCATCACTCAATAGCACACAAGATAACTATTTATGTTCTTTCATCATCAATTACAAAATTGTATTCCTGTGTGTCCATGATTGAAAGATAACCCAAAGTAGGTAATTTTGAATACCTCGTCTTCAATTTTGGCTACTGCTCTATATTCTAGTGGCCTGAAGCAGAACATGGTGTTATGATACTCTCACTTGTTGTGCTAACCCTCCAACTCCAAGTCAATCATAAACTGTTAATAACTATGTTTAAAATCTCAAGATGAATCAGTTCAATCACACTATGATATTCTTTGTTTTCTTTTGCAATATATGAAGTCACTTTTAATAATTTAGTTTGTAGTTTGTTAAAAGTGGTTAGATGTTCCAATTGATGGATTACTTTAACAAACTTCTAATGCCATCTTAAAAAATGACTTGTAACTATTGGGAATGTGGGATTCAAATTTAAGGCTGCTTGTAGCTGTTGAGATATGAAAAATTTAATCTGATAAATCCACCAAACAATTTAATCAGATTTTACATTATTAGTTATATTAAATTACTTGTTGCTGTAGAAGCAAATGAATTATTTTTCAAATGAATTGATGGACCAACACTAATTGAATCACATCTCCCTATTACATCCCTATGTACATCCCTATACATGTTTCACATATGGGTTTGGGGGAATTTTATTTTTTCTTACAGAGTCAATCCAAGCTGAAAGACTCACATATCTTCTTCAATTCCTAAGTTATCCTCTACCACTCTCTAACCCAAATATATGGCACATGATTAAGAAACACCCATTATAAAAATATAGGGGAATTAAGAAAGGCAGACAGTCATCATGAAGAGATCATAAACCCTAGCCAGACCAAAAGGAAATAGAAAAAAGGAAAGGGTAAACAAGAGACGAATTTTTTTCCACTCACCAAGATCTCAAGCTTAGTATTACTGCCTTCCCCGAGAATCTCCTTGTCAGCCAGAGAGAGGACCAACTGATTTTATCCACAGCCTACAAAATCAAATCCAAAAATAGAAACTCATAAGATCTAATGTTATATTTGACATATCCAAAGCCTACAAAATCAAATCCAAAATCAAAAGTTCTCGCACATACCGATTTGGAGATGCAAAGACCCTAGCCCGTTCGATCTTCTTCAGATCCACCGCAACACGTCGTCCACCAGTACCTCCACAAACGGCAACACGTCCGCCGCCCCTTCAAAACAAGATTCAGTGAGAAGAGAAAGAGAGATAAAGAGAGAGAGAGAGAGAGAGACCATAGAGACCCAAATCAAAGAGAGAGAGAGAGAGAGAGAGAGAGAGAGAGAGACCAGGACCCAAATCTTCTTCTTCTCTGTTGGACGATGTGTTTTGGGGGGGAAAAGGCCTAAAAACCCTAAGTGAAAATGAGGGGGGGAATCCCTAAAACCCTTAAGTGAAAACGAGGGAATGTGTTTTGGTTTTTTTTTATTTTTTTTGATAAATTGGATTTGTTGATGGTGTATCAATACCCCCATATTATTCATTGTATTACAATACCCATATTATTTGTATTACACTATTAAACAAAGAGAGACACTATATAAATATCCTTTGTATTTCTATTCTTTGTATTACAATACCCATATTATTAATTGTATGCTTTAACAAAAAAATACTTATATTTTAATCAAGAAAGATTATTTATATAGTGTTTCTCTTTGTTTTTCAAAATAAAATAATTATAGTTTGTCTCAATTATCATGCTTGTTTACTGCGACTGAAAAATGATGAAGTAATAAAAAAAATTGATCAATTTTGTCATCCAAGTAAATGTACATCAACTAAAAAAGTTATAGCACATCTAACATATCATATTGCGTTTGATTTTAAATTTTTTCATAAGATCATGACTCTATAATAATACTCCATTGGAGTTGAGAATTTTAGACAAAGCATTTGAACAATAATGTATGTGATGGAGTGAGTCAGTCAAATTTTAAACATAAAAAAATAATACCTACTTCAAATGGCTATCACATTTTGGATCACATATGACCATCAAGAAGAGCTTATAAAGGTGGATGTAATAAATTTTAATATAATTTTTTTCATAAAATGTTTTTAATTAATTTGATGATATAAACAAAGAAACATATATAAATTTTTTCATTGATATATAATTAGAAAATAGATTAATATATATGTCTTACACAATAATCATATCTTCAATTTAGTATAAATAAATTTTTATAAATGTAAATTTTTAAAAAATGATTTCTGAAAGTCTGACTTTGATGTTTAAGGACACTTGTCCTTTGACAGGACTTTAATATAATATGTTCAAGTTTTCTTTAAATAATAATTTTCTATTTTCTATCTAAATGTATGATATATAAAAAGATATTCAATTCACTTGGACGATGGAGATACTATACGGTGTTTTGATGTTGGATTGTGCATTGAATATATGAATGTGATGATGACATCTTATTCAAAATCGTGGTATCAAAATGAGGTTTATGAAGGATGGAATTAATGGCAAGAACAAATAGAGCAATAACTGAAAATTTAACTTTTTGAATGAATAGAAAACACCGAGAAATGGTGAAAATGATAACATTTTTCAGTTATCCTATAAGCTCATGCCACAGAGAAATGAGGTTTATTAAGGATGGAATTAATGGCAAGAAAGAAGAGAGCAATAACTGTAAATTTAACTTGACACTAGACTTATTAAAGACAAGAACAAATTAATTGTATATAATATCAAAATCAATATGCTTAAATTTGATGGCAACGAACTTTAGTCAATTTGGTTGAAAAGACATGATGTCATTTGAAAATGAGTTTATTAAGGACATGAATGATCCAATATGTCCTTATGAATATTTATTTACAATTAACACAATTAATATAATTAACAATCTAATTCAATGAAGGATTAGCGTGAAAAATAAAATATATATAGAAAGGGGACCCTTCAAAAATGACAGTATAAATGTTTGAAATCAAATTAAAAGAAAGAATTGATTTATTAATATTTAACAGTCAAAAGGATCTTAGTCTAATAATGATACAATATAGATTTCTCACTTTGATTTTGTAAAAAATTAAATAAATTAAAATCAATAAAAAAATTGATGATGCAGCAAAGAGGCATCTAATTTTTTGGACAAAAATTTATAACTTTTGCTGTGAATTTTAAGTTCGCGGCAAAACACTTAATCTATTGCCGCGAAATTTTACTTCGCAGCTAAAAGCCATACTATTTGCTGCAAAAAGGTAGATCATTTCCTACGAAATAAAATATCGCAGCAAAAACTTATACCTTTTACTGTGAAATTTAAATTCACAGCAAATACTTATTTCTTTTGCTATGAAATTGATTTTTGCAGCTAAAAGCCACATGTTTTGCTGCGAAAAATAAGTTTCGCAGCACAAAATTCTATCTTTTGCTACGAAATTCAATGTCGCAGCAAAAAGTGATACCTATTGCTACGGGGATTAAGTTCGCAGTTAAAAGTCATATCTTTAGTTACGAAATAAGTATTTCGCGGATAAAGGTCATACTTTCTGCAACGACAATTTACTCCGCCGAGAAAGGATAAACTATTCGCTACGAAATAATTTTTCGTCGGTAAACGTTGCATTTAGCTACGAAATTCAATTTCGCAGAGAAAGTTCGTAGCTAATAACCTAATTTGTTGTAGTGTGATTTGGCTTCCCTCACTCGGTGGACGGAGAAGGTAGTGTCTAATCCAATACAAAAACCACTAATACAGATTCTCCTAACTTCTATTATTTGGCACATCTGGATAGAAAGGAATGACCAGGTATTCAGGGGAAAAAAAGGTCATGCCTTGGTCTTTCTTCAATTTATAAAAGACAATTAAGCCTTGGTCTTACTCTCCACCATCTCTTGAAGTAAGCTGTATTGCAACCTTCTTTGGTGTCACTGTTTGCCAGAAACAGGAAACCATTTTAGAGGTTCTTTGGCAACCTCCACCGAGTGGGTGGCTCAAGATCAACACTGATGGTTCGTTGTCAGATGAAAGGGGTGGATATGGCACGCTACTCCAAAATGAACACTCTCAATTTCTTATTGGCATCGCAGGTCGTAGAGATTACCCTTCTATCAACCTTCTGGAGCTCAAACTATAGAGGTGGGGATATGGATGGAAATTAATGCAGGTGCTACAAAACTATGGATAGAAACGGACTCCACCACTGCTTTAGCTTGGGTTAAAGGTAAGGGAAGCCATCCATGGAGCTCGATTCGTTGTCTTTGACATATTCAACAGGGTTTGGCCATTCTTGAGGATTGGTATATCTCACATATTCATCGGGAAGGCCATGTACCGGCAGATCTTCTTGCGTCTCATCGTTTGATAGAGGTGAAACTCTCCTCCACCCACAAGATATCTAGTGAGAAATGAAGTTTGCAGTTGACTGTGACAAAACAGGAATACCTTTTGTACGAAAAAACCCCTAGGGGCTGTTTGGGTAGAGGGTTAGGGAAGGAATAGGTGAGAATAGGCAGGGAATAGGGAAAAAAAGGTGTTTGTGTGAGGGGAATAAGGTGGTATTTGGATGTTGGAATAACAAATAATAAAGGGGTATAGTAATCCTTCATTTTCCATGTAATTAGCCTATTCCAACAACAATCATAAATGGGTCCCACTATTTTTTTTCATCATTCATTTCAAATCACCTGTCAACACCTCTTATACATCAATGGGGCCCACATGTCAAATCAACTTTTTACACTTTATTCACATTTTATTCTTCATCAACCAAACACATTCACTTTATTATTACGTTTTCCAATGAAAATAATTTAAAACATAACCAAACAGAAAATCACTTATTCTACTCATAAAGTCAACAATTCCTAGAATAGGTATAAACCCCAGAATAGCTTATGTCTCTATCCAAACGGGCCCCTAAGGTTTACAACCTATTTGCATGTTATTATTCTGGATGAATTGAAAGGATCTATTAATTCAAAGGGATGTAGTCTGACTTAGCTCGTACTTCCCTCCTTTGTATTAATGACTCGATCAATGCATTCCATTTTGTAAAGTTCATGACTCTTTTGTAAAGATATCCTTCGTATAGCAATACAAATTTGATTACCAATATTAAAAAAAAAACATCAATGAACATCCATATTGTTTGTTGGTCCATATTGTGCTCTATTAATTTGGTTATTTAGGACTATATTTAGTTGTTTGATTTTTTCAATTGTTTGGTAAATGAGTTTCATATTTCTGCCCGGTTGACTTTTGAATTCTTTCAAGTCATTTTCTTGATTGAATTTGTCAAAATCTTGTACTTAATTAGGGTTTTACTTAGATATCATATTGTTGCAATGAAACTGGTTTATATTTACAATTATTTGTAATCGAAGCTTTTAATTTATCAAGCAAAAAAAAAATTGTATTATTTTTCTTTCCAATTTGTGTATCGAACATGTATGAATGCGTGGCTCAAGTGTGATGTTATATGATTTAACTATTTAGAATCCAAATTCAGTGAAATGTGTTCTCAGGCTTTAAATATACACACAATCGCTTGATAGTATGTCATTTTCTTTTGGATGTTGGAAGGAAGTAAAAGGGAATTGTTCAAGTAATAGTATAATTTTAGATTAAATTTTGAATATATTTATGTTTAGTATGAAGAACATTGAATAAATTTGTTTATGATTTTGATAAAGAATAGAAAACAACACAATGATTAATTAATGTTTGAGATTTAGAATTTCACCGATAAAAAATATTCATATTTATAAAATTGTTTTTCTTTTGATTTAACAGTTCAAAAAAATTTAATTATTATAACTAATATTTATTCATTATATTTCATCAACCTAATTAATGTGCAACGCAAATGTATACCTACTAATATGGTAAAAAGAAAAGAATGTATCACCTATTCTAGTTACTTGGCTACCATGGGTTTATATAAACGGACGGCAGTTTTTGTAATTATGAGGAGCAGTTTTTGTAATTATGAGGAGATGAAGCAGGGCTTTTCATTTGAAGGGAAAGGTGGTGTACAACTGAAGATTGGTTTTCAATTTTTGTTTGGTTAATCAGTTGGTGATAAATTGCTTCAATAATGGTGGTGTACAACTGAAGATGCATTTATTGCCATTGGTTTTTTTTTTTCTCTTGTTTTGGATGGTGGCGCTCCACCTTTGTTTTGCTATTTCCGGAACTTCTTTACATAAGCATAGTTATGCATTATAGTTTGTGTCATTTATTTTTCTACCTCACTGTGTCTCACCCGATGAAAGTGATTTTAGTTGCACATGTAAAGTGGGGTTTGATGATATGGATTTATAAATGATGTATTTTTATATCTGTGCAAACTGCTAATGAAACCCAGAGACCCATACATGTATGGATATCCGAGGTACTAAAAGAGAACAGTTCTATAACAATAATGTTTTTTTAAAAATGTATCTAAATTTTTATTTAAAAAAGGTGGAGGTGGAGAGAGGAATCCAGGGATGATGATGCTAGTCGTCGAAAATGAGCAGGCCGGTTAAAATGAATTTTTGAAGTAGCGGATGACTTAAGAGGTTAAAATAGAAATTTTTTGAAAGAGATGGGGGAAGAGGTTACACGAGAACGAAAAAGGTGTGGAAGGGTTTCTTGAGAGGGAAGACAATTTTTAAATGGAGTATTGTATTTTTCTAATTTATTTTTTTGTAAAAATCAACAAGGTAATCAATGAAAAAATGACATCTAATGAGACATGTCAATGAGACTTAAAATCTAGAACATGGGTAGCATAACTGATTACATGAATATATGGCAGAAGTACTACATTCGAAACCACCAAAGATCATGGCATAAACTACACATAAATATATGGCAGAAGTATACATTCGAATCTGGCCACCAAGGATCATCGCATAAACTACTAGTCGATTTGTTTTAACAAAAAAGAATGGGGGAAGCTGTTAATGCCTATATATAATATAAATTAAAGCCTCTACTACTGCCAGCTAGAGGGGGTAGAGACCAATTGCAGATCCAGGATATTTTTCGTGGAGAACTTAAAAAAAATTCTTCAAAATACAAAACAAAAACTTCATAAATATGCATTATATCATTAACATAAAATTAATTGAAAAAATATTCACAAACATATATAGTATCAGTCATGCACATGAATTAATTTTCAAAAGATTAATTTGTTGTACATATTCAAAAGGGCCATCAACAATTCTTCGTGCTCTGATCGAAAGTGTTGAAATCATCCTATTTTCTATTAGGAAATAATTAATGCTAGCTAGCAAATAAAATTTTTTAATTTTTTTGGTAAGTGAAAAGATATTTATTATCTATTTTATTTTATTCTTTCTTTTCTTCTTTATTTTAATTTTAATTAATTTTCAATAAATGAAAATTATATAATCTTTTTGTTGGTATATATAATTGTATTTATTAAAAACTAATTACAAAAAATAGAACCTCACAAAAGAGAAGGATAGAAAAAGAAAAACAAGAGAAGATATACAAGCCTACCCCTTCACCTATATATATATATATATATATATATATATATATATAAAAACAAGAGAAGATATACAAGCCTACCCCTTCACCTATATATATATATATATATATATATATATATATATATATATATATATATATATATATATATACGCGACCGATGAGGTGCGGTCGTGCGGTCGTGCGGTCGCAGTCGTGGGCCGTCCGATCGCGGGTCCATCGCATCCAACGGTCGACGTGATTCGCACCCGACCGTCTGATGCGATGGACCCGTGATCGACGGCCCGTGATCGCGGACGCACCGACCGCACGACCGCACGTAATCACTTCCCTATATATATATATATATATATATATATATATATATATATATATATATTTCCGATAATATGCGGTCGGTGCGGTTGTGCGAATTCGACGTGCGTCGTCCGATCGCGGGTCCATCGCATCCAACGGTCGACGTGAATCGCACCCGACCGTCCGATGCGATGGACCCGTGATCGACGGCCCGTGAATCGCGACCGCACGACCGCACAACCGTATAATATCACGACTCCTATATATATATATATATATATATAGATAGATAGATAGATAGGTATATTGGTCCGCCGGTGGTAGAGACAAAAAGAGAGAGAGCCAAAGATTGAGAGAGAGATGGGGATGTACGTCGAAATGCTTTCGGGGGGCCCTGAGGAGGATGATCAGAGCTTGGGAGGGCTGAAGATAATTTTAATCATTGTCATCTTATTGATCCTCATCGTCATCGTGGCGATGATCTTTTGGCTCTACCGCGAAGGACACCGCGATTCCGAGGTTCGTCCCGTGGAGGAGCTAGAGCTCCTCTAAGTTGTCGGCAATGGCAGCTTCAGGTTCGCGGCCGCGTAATAGCCGGATCGGGGGAAGCGCGGCCATCTGCTTCTATCGTTTACTTTTCATTTAGTTTCATTTTTTTGTTTATTTTATATTTTAGTAATGGTGAACTTTTTTTCTTTAATACGATGTTTCATTGAATCTGAACACACCATAACATGTACATGTGATTATCTCCCTCATCAGATTAATGATGGTGTGCTACGTATGATGTGCTCTCGTCTTGTAATTTTTTATTCTGGCATACACAATATCGCAGTGTTGTAATTTTGTAACAAGAAGGCCCGCTCTGTCATTGATATATAGCTAGCTAGCTGAATCTGGCTTTCCTTTTTTCTGCCTGGTAAATGGTTTTCCTCTTCTTTTCTTTTTTTTTTCGTTTGGTGGTTTTCCTCTTGTTCACACAGCTTGTGAGACCAGCACCCATTCCCCCTTCCCCTGTTTCTTCTTTCTCCCCACAAACCCTAACAAAAGACATTTCTTCAGAAGGAGTGGTCACGGGATTTTTTTTTCCTAACCATTTTAAAATATAAAATATAATTGCAACCACTAATTATCCTAACTAAATAAAACAAAACAGTGTCTCTCCTTTAACCAAATACGCGTGTATCACGCTTAAAGGATGTTTAAATGATATGATTCTAGCTAATTGAACTGTCCGTTGATGTTGACTATCTTATTGCCTGTGTCAGTAATGTTCATATAATTCATAGGGTTTGTTATGTGAATAGTGTGAAGGGTTTGTTATTACTATCAACCGGTTATATAAATAAATTTGGTTTTGTTCACACGTACGCGCGATTTCATGTTTAACATTTATTTATTTTTTCTGGTTTTCTGTTATTTTTTTTCAACAACAACAAGAGAGAGAGGTCATATTTCTCACTACTCGTGTCCCTCAAATCCCAGAGATATCTTGTACTCGATCGATTGGAGTTCTTTTTTCTAATCGGTCCGAATCTCTTACAGTCTTTTGTACGTTGGCCATCAACCTATGGCGTGATCTCGATCGGAAGGCCACTCTCAAACAGGCGGCGGCCACAACCACGACCCCCTCTAATTTGGGTAGGAGAGGTCGCAGGAAGGTCATGGACACGGCATGTGTTATGTGTATGTACTTTTTAAGTGGTTCTGATAGGAAGGACTTCGGAAGCATTTTGCTACATCTGCTTTGCAGAAACTCAGATGAACAACATCTCACTCAAAATGTAGGGGGTTTGGGCGACTGGCGACTGGCGATTTGAGCGACTCACTGGAGAGACTGGGCGACTGGCGACTGGTTCTAAGGCGACTGGCGATTTGGGCGAATTTCTCCTGGCATCATGTCGGGGATATCGTCTGGTTCCATTGGCGAGGATTCTTCTTCCCGACCACAGCAGGGAGTTCTTTCGCATTTGCAGCTGTGAGTGAATGGTGTTCCTCCACGTATATATCCAAATGTTGCACCATCTATGGGTGTTCAAGGTGAGAAAGCCCAAGCCCTCACGAAGTCACCTGCTAAGCCACCTCCTCCTTGAGGAGGAACGATAGACAATATCTTCAATGCATTCAACATGAAAGGAAGAGGAGATCGTGCCTCTGTTTCAGGATCCGTTGTGGGTCCTTTTGCAACATATGCAGATGCCTCCCCTTTGGTTGTTACACCACCAGCCCCAGCTTCATCCCTCCCTATTCACGCAGCTTCTGTTCCAACAGAAAATCCCGCCCCCTCTCCGCCTCTCGTAACCTCACGAATACCCACCCAGGATATCGAAACATTCCCTGCTCTCCCATCTTGTGGAGCTCCAATGCCACGCATTGGTCAACCAAAAAAGCAAAGAAGGCCAGTGGCTGTCCCACCTCCAACTACAACTCAGCAGGTCAAAAGTTGGGGTTCCCTCTTTCAAAGAGAGAACTCCCTACCCAAATCTGGAATTATGCGCTTTATTGAACCCCCAATAGAAGGCTCCAATGTAGTGGCGACGCTCAATCCAGAGTATTACTCTAAGAACATCAAGCAATGGGACAAAGCACTTATAGGGTACATCATAGGTAAGATAACTATATACACTCCTTTCTTGTTTTTTCTCAAAAAAAGTGGCAACCGAAGGGGGAAATTCAGCTGTTACTTCATGGGAATGGTTCTTCACAGTGAAATTTGAACTTTTCGAGGATCTAAATGTTGTACTGGAGGGAGGCCCGTGGACCATGGATCATAGACCATTTATTCTTCGCAAATGGACTCCGGACATGTGAATGGAGCAAGAACGTCTTAGCAGTATACCATTATGGATTAGACTTCCTAACCTCCCTCTTCACGTATGGGAGGAAGAAAGTTTGAACCGTATCGGTAGTACAATTGGAGTCCCCCTATATGCAGATTCGGCCACCCTTTGATGTAGTAGGGGCTCCTATGCACTTATATGTGTTGAGGTTCAGGCATGGACTCAGTCCTAGTCGACTTAGCTCCTGGACAAAAAGTCTTTCAAGGTAGATTACGACTAGAAGCCATTAGCATGTCAATATTGTAAAACATTTGGTCATGAAAAGGCTTGTTATGTAATGAAACCAGTGGCTTCAGCTGTTCCTCAGAAGGGAGTGAAAGCATCGAAACAAGCTCCACAATCAAAAAGCAAGGAAAGAATGGTGACTCAATGGTTGGGTGAAGCTCAATACAGACGGCTCACTGGCGGATGATAGAGGAGGTTATGGGGCTCTAATCAGAAATTCAAATGCAGATTTCCTAATTGGACTAGCAGGCCGATTGGATCTTCCCACCATCAATCTCTTGGAACTCAAAGCGATCGAACAGGGAGTTGTATTAAGCAGTACCTTGCCGGTCCACAAGCTATGGATTGAATCTGATTCAACAACAGCCTTAGCATGGATGCAGGGCAGAGGAACTATTCCCTGGACTGCCATTCGCTCGCTCCGAAACACCCATCTCAACCTTCAAAAAATGGTCGAATGGAAGGCCTCACACATTCATCGGGAAGGAAACTCACCAGCGGGCATATTAGCCACCTTCGAATTGACGAGAGGTGAATCTATCTTTCAACCTCAGCAGCTATGGAAAGAAATTGAAGAAGCATTACTTCAAGACAAACAAGCACCAGGCATTGTAAGAGTCAGGGAGAAATAGCACTGTATTGTATCTATTCATGCATGAAAACAGGGGATTAAATTGGCCAAGGTGGGCAGCCGCCTTGTGGCAACCTTGGTGCCACTCTTTTCCCCATTTTGCTTCATGTAATACTTGTGTATTTGTATAAATTTTATAGCAATACAACACCTTGATTACCAATCAAAAAAAAATAAAGAGGTGAAAAAGCCCGGCAACAATCCCATCCAAAAATTAATGTTTGGTGCAATTAAATCTAGTGAAACTGAGCCAAGTCAAACCATCCCCACCAAAATTTAATGCCTGATGCTGAGACACCAAGTACATCTGAGCCAAGTCAGAACAAAAATTTTGGTTCTATGTGCTCAAATAAATTCTCCACTCTTCAAGATAATGTGATGGTTGAGCAGACCCTCTTGGAAGGATCAAAGGGCTCTCTTTCAGCTCCAAGTCATCAAGAGTGCCAACTAAAACAATCTAGGGAGAAGAAAACACAAGAAAACGAGAAAGCCTATCAGGGACTTGAACAGGGGACCATTATGCAGGTTAAAATGGAACAAAACCCAGAGCATTCCAGTGATCACATAATCCAAGTGAACAGGGGGACCAACAACTAAACTCAACAGATGTTCTTGTGATGGGCTCGCAAATAGCAGAGGGCCAGTCCTTGCCTCCAACTGTCATCTCTGGTGGCATTATTGTTGATCTAGCTCTGCCTAGCTCCGCATTCTTACCCACTGCAGGTACACCTAACAAAGAAAGCTCCCTTCTCTTGCCAGCTATAGGTACTCTCTCGCCTATCAAAGATAGCTCGGGGATCTCAAAGCTTAGTAAGAAAGAAAGGAAAAAATTACTCAATCTTTAGCTTCAAGTAGATCTTCATGTTTTTACTACTAATATTGATTGCTTATGCAACATTAATACATGCTATGTTTTCCCCTTCTTTCCAATATGCATGTCATAGCCTTTAGATTCACGCCATTTAAAAACTTAGATTTTTTCAATCATAGGGTAGAAGGATGTGCTTGGTTTATGATTTGAATTTTCAAATGTGTTTACATGGTTTTATTATATGACCACTGAAGAAGTTTTATGAATATGAATATGGAGGCATTAGCCAACAAAAGTGAAGTGACATAAAAATATGATGGTCAAAGTTAGTGAGATAGTAATGACAATAAAAAAAACCTTAGAAAAAGGTTTTGCTGTTGTGTCTATTAAGTAATATGAGAAAGTTGGATGTATAATAAACTTAGAAATGTTTCACATCATATTTATAAATTTGGTTTATTGTTATTTATTTATTAATAACCTAATGATTGTATTTTATTTTTTTAGCAGGACTCATGATGCAAGTTTTCATTCAACAATTGGTGTGTGTTTGTTCTCATATATTTGCTTCAGTCCATATGTATATATTCTTGTAATTAGTGATGACATTATAAATTTTAATGAAATTTATGTAAGATAATGTTTTATTTAACTATTTATTAAAATCAAGATTTGTTGAATGCTAATCATGTAATTATATATTTTTGTCAAATATTATATATACAGGTTTTTTTTTGTCAATGAAACATGAAAGGCAATAGCAATGGCCACTGACTGTCACTATTCTTGATCCCAACCATTTAAAAAATACTCATGAATTTCTTTTGTACAGAATTAGCGACGGTCAGTGGCCATCGTTAAAAGGGAATAGCGACAGCCAGCGACCATCGATAATATGCAAAATTATATTCGTTAATGAAATTGTAGACGGCGTTTGAAAAGATTAAAATTATCAAAATTGATAGAGGAGGTGAATATATGTCATATCTGTTTGAAAGTTTCTGTTCTGAGCATGGGATTTGCAGGCAAGTCTCTCTATCCCTTACACTCCACAACAAAATGATGTAGCTGAAAGAAGGAATAGAGCCTTGTTGGAGATGGTCAGATACATGATGAATAGGGCTATTTTACCCCCAATCCTTTTGGGGTGAAGCCTTGAAGACATCTGTGTATATTCTAAACAAGTTTCCCTCTAGATCTGTGCTAAAGACACCATATGAATTGTGGATAGGCGGAAGGCCAAGCCTGACTCATATGAAGGTGTGGGGATGCGATGATTATGCAATGTTTCCTGGTCCCCGCAATTCAAAACTTATAGATAGATCTGTGTCCTGTCGTTTTATAGGATATCCGGATCATTCAAGGGCAGGTTTTAAGGAAAAACAGATGAGTCTGAGAGTGAAGTTGTTTTTGAAAGCAAAAATGTCAGATTTGATGAGAGTTCTTTTTTTAGTGGGAGTGAGAAGAAGTCCCGTTTAGCTGTGCCTCCACCACTAGCACAAAGTCAGAAGAAGGATGTTCTACTCAGATCTGAAAGACCACAGAGAATTTTAATACCTTATATATATAAGTGATAATTATATAACTTACATTGGAGAAACTTATCTCATGGTTCCAGATGTTGATGAGGTTGATCCATCAAGCTTTAAAGATGCAGTTAGTGCTCCTGATGCTCAATTATGGGGAGCTGCAATAGAAGTTGAGATGAATTCTATGTATCAGAATGATGTGTGAAAGTTGGTTGATGTTCTTGAAAAATCTTGCTATGTAATCGTAGGGCGTTACATCCCTTGCCTCTCGTGTTGAAAGCATTGAATATGCTATCAATGGTGTCTCCCAAGGGGTGGGGGGAGGCTTCTTTGCACAAACTGGAACATGATCGGGCGAGGGCAACATAGGCGTTCTCTGGAGGATCCATCAAAGAAGAGCCCTCCTCTGGAGCCGCAATCAGTGGGGAGGGGGCCAGCACGGCCCACCTAAATTTTATTTATTTATTTACTATACTTAGAAACAATGATTTAATTTATTTAAGTTTATATGAACAGGTTGTAGTACTGATTGAATATTCACAACCCCACAAGCTAGGGACATGAAAGTTGCCACCTCTACAAATCGTATATATGTACTACATCGTCACAAGAAAGTTGGGGGACAGTCAGTGAAAAATAAATTGAAACATGTATGTGTGGATTTGTTGGTGGGAAGCATATAGTACACGCGGACCATTCATATACCTCCATAATAATCAAACTAGGTGATGTATATATCTCGTTAATTTTTTTATAGTTTTTTAAAAACAAATTCATTCAATTTAAAATGGAGCGATATACACTTTTTTATCAATGCTTGTACTGTCTGTGAGGCTCTCCCTTACATTATTCTTCCAAGAAAGTTATTGAGAACTATATGATCTATAAAAATCATGTCCATTTTTAAAGTAGCGTTATTTAGATAAATACTCATTTACTTTATTTTTATAAAATAAAATTGTTCAATGAACACCATAAATTTCAACAAAGCAATAAGGAAAGCAAAAAAAATGCTTATTTATTGAAGTACAATATCTTTTGACATCATGTAACGCAACCCCCGGGACCACCAAAGAAGATTACAAGTCCATCATCTAGACCTGGATCAAAAGCATTGCTCGTACGGTAGCAATTCGGCGCATCAACGAACGTCTCTCTTCTTGCAGGATATCGAAAATTATTTTTTGCATCTATGTATTGAATACCGGAGAAGGAACCGGCTTTATCTGGACCTTCTTCAGGAAAATGACCACTTCCCATTGGAGGACTAGGTTCATTTTGATGCGCATGAGCTATTCCTCCCATATATATTACTTTAGCATTATCCGCTAATCCCTTGATTAGAGAGCTAGGCCAGTACCCAATAGGTAATTTTTCTGTGCCCAACATCAACCACCAATTTCCTGATTGTTGATCCTAAAATCACATATAATGATTAATACTTCAGTGGAACAAAAATATTTGAAACATTATAAGATTTTAAAAAACACCTATCATTTTAAAAAAAAAATTTCATTGTATTCAATGAATATGAATTTGCCTTTTGAAATAAATTTGATTTACCTTAGATATAATAATCGGTATTACATATTGTGTTCCCTTATAGACTGAAAGTCGAGGTAATACATAGCCAGGGGTTGTGTGTTTGTCTACTTGCACAAAACCAGGACATAATAAATTTACACATCCTTCTTCTCCATAGCCATCTGTCTGTGAATTGACATTATAAAGATTTTATTAGCAATTATAATCTCATACTATATAAATCACAATGAAAAATTGATTAATTCCAAACTTACGGTCCACAAAATAGTGAAGTGAGTGCGATCATCACCATAAATTGTTGAGGATACCTAACAAATAACATTAACATGAATGTCAATTCAGTAAATAATAATTAAGAATAAATTATAATTAAACCTATGACTCGGGTATGACTGAAACTTTTAAATAATTAAGAACAAAATAAAATAAGAAATTAAGTTTCTTTTAATATGAAAAAATAAATCTTCTTTTATCATATGCTTTAACGAATAGAAAGTTGATCCTAATTAACTTCTCAATAAGACTTGCATTGTGCACCTTCATAAGCAATTTATAAATAATATAAATGAAGTATTTATAGAAAATGTTAAATATAAATCTAAAAAATTAAACTTACAGTCCATCCAGCATGTATAGCATTGTATGTTTCATTCTTGCCACGTCCAAGGATTATAAATGCTGAAGATCCATGTTTGCTTGGTATTCTTGGCACACCATGCACGGTGGGTGATCCTTTCGCACCATAAAAGTCTTCCCCATAAGCATGAAACTGCGCAAACTGTTGGGAGGAAAAAATAGTGAATACAATAAATTTTTAAATGAATGAATGGTGAACTTGCCCTGAAGTGTAAATAAGTATTATATAAAGAAATTTTTAACATATGACATATTATGAGCAAGATTATGTTAAACATCTCCCGTGTTTACTTCATGCATAGGTTTTTGACTAATTCTATACCTTTACCCCCGTTTGTGTAACGGAATAGACGAGTATAAGGGCGGTATAAGGGTGGTATAGGAATGGATAAGAAAAATAGTTGTTTGTTTGAAGGGTATAACTTGGTATTACTAAGCCAGTTTAAACGAGTATAAGAGAGTATAACAATTCTAAGCAATCCCTAGGATAAGCTATACTCACCTTATCTATTCCCATGGGCCCACATGTCAAATCAACTTTTTACACCTCATCACATCAAATCACCTATCAACACCTCTTATACATCAAATGTCAAATCAACTTTTATACACTTTATTTATATTTTATTCTTTATCAAACAAGCAACTCAACCTTTATTCTTACGTTTTCCAATGAGAATAAAAAAAAATACAACCAAACATAAAATCTTTTATTCTTGTAGATTTGTTATCTATACTGGCATAGTCATCTATACAGAATAACTCAATTCCGCTATCCAAAAGGGGGGTTAAAGTTTTTCATCTCTAAAATTATAGATTTGGGTAAAATCATAATATATAATTTAAAAGGGTTTTCAAAGCATAAATTTGTTAGATTATAGAAAAACGTTAAATGTCATCACATCCAAAATACAATTCTAATAAATATACAGGTCTTCTTGCTCATATACGCATTCTGTTTTTTTATAACGAGAAGAAATAATGCACATTTATTCAACTAAAATAGTGTCTTTCGGAAATATATTTGGTGGAATGATAACCTAGTTACTAGTAATTATATTAACCCATGTATACAAGCTTAGATGACCTATTTAAAACATGTTTTTATCTAATCGTTACCACAATAGCTTACAAAAATAAGAAGATTAGCGTCCATCAATGTGATTAAATTTAAACATTGAGATTATCAATATTAATGATAAAATATTATGGACTTATTCCATCAATGTCATTTTTTTTTTGTGTCTTACAGTTAATATCGTTTATAAAGAATAATTATTATGAAAATTTAGTGTCCTCCCATATAATATTATATTATTTTCCTAAGATTAAGAAACACGATAAATTCTCACAACATTTCAAATTCACTAACACATTTTTATGTGTATCCATAACAAGAAAAATGACACAAAAATGACTGATAAGTAAACTTAACGATGTATATATATTAAAAGCTCACAAAACACTTTACTCATTCACACCTAAGAGATCAGTTTAAAATGATATCTTTATGCTTGCTGAGAATTTCATAGTGAGTGGGGGACATCAAAAGAGAAAATTTGAGAGCATTATCTAGAAATGGCTCTTAATTATTATTCACCCTAATGTGTTATCTTAGTAATTTTTTACATGAAATTTGTTTCAAAATTTTCAAGTTGCATTAATCTATCTTCCCATTTTTATTATTATTGCTTCATTTGACATGCTAGGAAGTGATAAAATCATGTTAGTCATGGCATAGCTTGATATTTATAATATTTAGATTAAAGTACCATTAACTCACATGGTGATTTGCAGGCGCTGATGACGAAGCTATGAGATCAATAACTGGGAGCACTTTGGATTTAACAGACCTTGAAAATATTGAAAAGAGCTGAGAATTTATTAAATTCTCTTTTGTTGTTCTTCGAATGATAACTGTTCCATGTGGACATCCCTTTCTTCCAAGTTTATTTCCAAATAGCATAGTGGATGTTACTGATATGGGGTTTGTCTCCACAGGAAGTGAACTTGGCCTCATCTATGACATGAATGATCAGAATCATAATGTCTATAATCCAATATAGTACAGATATTTTGACATTAAAAAAAATTGTGCAATTGCAATTAAAGAACTTACGTGCACATCAAATACAAAAAAAGAAAAAACCTCTGAATCCAAATCTATTGGAAGTATCATTTGAAAATAGGCCATTACTGTATAATGGAGAGAATAATTTTATGTTTATTTTTATTCATTTCTATACTAAGGCTGTGTTTGGATGTGAGGTTGAAATACTAAGATTATTAGAATCTTGTGTTTTAAACTCATTTTTTGAAAATCAATGCTTTATTAGCTTTTCAACCGCAAGATTTTTTAGCCTAAAACAGGAAGATGGTGGTTTGAAAAGCTAAATGCTGAAAATGTGTGTGGATCCAAGTTGGAGAATTTTAGCTTGTCATCAAATGCATAATCTACTTAAACTTATATCCAAACGGGTCCTAAGTCATGCATTCCAACTTCCAAGCCACCACGACATATATAGTTTTCTTCTTAAATTTTTTTTTTTTATAAACACAGAACATTCATTTGATTGATTATATATTGAAACCACAACTAAATCATAAAAATGGTAAGAACTATGATAACACTAATAGTTTTACATGCCACATCTATGCCATGCATATAATTATCAATAATGAAATAATCTATAATTTTCCATTCATAGAGAAGAGACAATCAGTTATCGTATAAAAAACAAAATGAAGAAAGTGAGAACATACCTGGATAGTATGATTGATGAGCAATGGGTGATCCAAAGCTGGTTGTTTGTGTATCTCAATACAATCGAATGTAATACCATCAATCTGATTTGCAACATTAAGCTTTAGCAAATTAACTACAACAATTGCATGTCTTAAATTTTATTGGGTAGAAAAGAAAAAAAAAAGAGATAAAAACTCATATGAAATATTCAATTTATGTGTTTTTATTTTTCCTCCTTAATATCCATTATTTAATTAGGTTAAGTATGCCTAGAATATGCCATTACTTTTAGGGTCATTCCTTTAATTTTCACTTTCCTCTAATTTTGTATATTGAAGCTCTACACAATATACCAAATAATAAATTAAAAGATTGTATATATATATTCAATTATTATACAAGTATATATATTTCAAAATTTTCAAAAAAAGATGATGGGGACAACAAAAAGAGATTAAAGGAATAACTATGCATGAACAATTTCCCCAACATTGTCCTATTTTTGAATCCCATCTGAACAGCATTTTATACATTAATTCTTAATTCAGTTATATAGAAAGCAACGCATTTGTTGCTTGAATCATCACATCTAATAAAATTTTATGTGAAATGACAGTTATTGATATAAAATCTAAACAAACATAAAATAATGAAAATAAATGAAAAATACATATAATTGATAGTGTTATTTGTTGATATACCTGTAAAGTTTTGACAGGAGGTTTGTTCAATATTCGGAGTTTCCTCTCAATCTCAATGTCTTCTTCTTTTGATAGAGTCATCTTTCTTCCATTGACTCTAACGTCGCAAAACAGAAGAAAACCTAAAAAGAAGATACAAAAAATCACTGATTTACCGGCGATGATGGATGCCCTCCAATTCTCATGCACCTATTGTTAGCCTTTATACATATTGAATTGAAGCACTATTCGACTCTTATATTAATTTGCTTTTAATTCATTAAATATATTAGATAGAATATACCAACTCTTAAATATTAGTTTTTGTATATTATCTTCTATTGATAGATATACATATCCTAGTCATTGAATAATTTGCTTAATTGGTCGCATCATATATAACAAATAATATCTGGAGGGGCAAAAAGTGACATAACATAACGGGTTGGATTTGGGTCGTCAGGATCCATCTGCTCCTTTCTTCCCAACGGCTTCCTCAATGTTGCCGGCGCTTCTCCTCCTTGAACGTTGTCAGAAACAGGGTTGGAGGGTGACCTGCAGAAGACCTTCCGACGCAAGTCAGTAGAATGCACTATTAGGTTATTGCAAAAAAGAATTCCACCCTATTTATAGTGTTTTTTTTATCAAACCCTAGAATCCTCTGGGGACCCTCTCCCATCAGACATTGCTATAAAAATACTTTATCTTCCTATCAAAACCCTAACTTATACTGTAAAGTTTTAAACCAAACAAATGCAATCACAATCATAAATTATAATCCAACAAAAAAAAACCCAAACCATCATTTCTCTAAAAATACCCTAAATTCCTATAAAAGACATCAATACTTGTAATATAAGTGTATAAACCAAATAAACGGGATCACAAAAATGACTTTCAATTAAAAAAAAATAGAGCTCAAACTATAAATTGCTCTAACAAAACCATATCTTCCTATAAAAACCCTAACTTTGAATAAAAAAAATCTCAAAACTTGCAATGTAAGGGTTTCAAACCAAACAAAAACAATCATAATCCTAACTTACTGTCCAACAACAATAGAAAGACCCCAAACCATACATTTTTCTAAAAATACACTAAATTCCTATGAAAACCCTAACTTACACAAAAAAAAACTCAATATTTGTAATATAAGGGTTTAAACCAAACAAATGGAATCACAAACATAACTTGCAATCCAATAACAGAAAAAATGACCCCAAACAATACATTTCTATAAAAATACCATAAATTCCTATGAAAACCCTAACTTAACATATATAAAAAAAATCATCAATACTTGTAATATAAGGGTTTAAACCACATAATGGAAGGATAATGTTACATCCAGTCTCATTTCCAGCCTCAATTCCAGTCTACATGTGTTTTGAATTTTTTAAAAATAGTATATTTTATCTAATGAGATATATGTTTTTATAAAAAATGAAGAATATACTCCAATGAATAGTATGGATGCATTTATAGAAAATGTAAAATTTCTTTTTTGAAATATATGCCTTGTTAACGTGAGCATATGCGTCGATTTTTATTGATGCATATAGGGCTGAAATTGGGGCTAGAAATGGATCAGGGTGTAACAGCACCCTAAATGGAATCACAAACATAGCTTTCAATCCAAAAATAAATAGCAAATCATCTTACTTCATCAGTCGTTTAATCTTCATTCTAACCCGCTTGATAGTAGAAACCATTATATCTTCGTCAGTTCTCCTTTCTATCTTCTTCCTCGCTTTTTTTACACTCGCTCTTTGCCAAAGTTTTCTACTAACTTACAATAAATATAAAAAAAAACCCAATACTTGTAATATAAGGGTTTAAACTAAACAAATTGAATCACAAACATGGCTTTCAATCTAAAAAAAGGGAGCTCAAACCATATATTGCTCAAATAATAACATATTTTCTTATCAAAACCCTAACTTTGAATATAAAAAAGTCTCAATACTTGTAATCTAAAGGGTTTTAAACTAAACAAATGCAATCACAATCACATAAAACTTGCAGTCCAACAATAAAAAGAAAGACCCCAAACCATACATTTCTCTAAAAATCCTTAAATTCCTATCAAAACCCTAACTTACAATTTAAAAAAAAAAAAAAAAAAAAAAACTCAAAACTTGTAATATAAAGGTTTAAACCAAACAAGTGGAATCACAAACATGACTTTCAATCCAAAAAAAAGAAAAAAAGAGCTCAAACCATGCATTGCTCTAACAATACCCTATCTTCCTATCAAAATTCTAACTTTGAATAAAAAAAACCTCAATATTTGTAATCTAAGGGTTTTAAACCAAACAAATGCAATCACAATCATAATTTACAATCCAACTTTAAAATATAATTTTTTTGAATAAATTTGATATAACTCCCTCATGAAAATAAATAAAAAATCCCTGTAACTTTTATTGGGAAAAATCATCTTAACTCCCTAAAATCTTTTTAAAATCACAAAAAATTCAGGCAATTATCTAAAGGGCACGTCTATCCCCACCAAAGATTTTTCTTATCCCATAGATCAAAAAAAAAAACCGGTGTTTGGCTGTTCCCACCGATTCAGTTCGACCGAATTCGGACACCATTTCAGGTTTTCGGCGACCGGACTTGGTCGCCATTTCAGGTTTTGGGCGACCGTAATTGGTCGTCATTTCAGGTTTTGGGCAACTGTAATTAGTCGAACAGGATTCAGAACTATATTTACTTATTCTTTGTAAACAAATAAAATTTTGGATTTATCCATCATATTCTACATTTATTCTTTTATCCAAACAACAGCTAAGGGACTGAAAAAAATATAAGTAGATATGCTTTCAATTAATTAAATTTTTTATAGAAAAATATCTTATTAGACAAATATATATCATTTTTAAGCTTCGTTTGAATTCGTAGTTAAGATGATTCTTTGTTTAAAAATAAAAAAAAATGTACCAACTGATCCAAACACATTTTATATTTGGCTTTTGAAATTTGTCTGTAACTTATGTAAAAACAATTGTTCTTATATTCTACATTTAAGAATAATGATTTATTCTCCCTACATTACAACTCAGACTTGGAGTAATATGAAAGATTCAAGGAGGATACACGTCGTGGGATTACGTTATCATGAAAAAAAATTATAAACTTTATTACCAATCCTGTTCGACCAGATTCGGTCGCGCGAAACCTGAAATGACAAACAAATCCAGTCGCCCAAAACCTGAAATAACGACCAAGTCCGGTCGCCCAAAACCTGAAGTGGCGACTAAATTTGGTCGAACTGGCCAGATCGGTGGGGATAGCAAAACACCGGTTTTTTTTTTATTCGATTGGTGGGGTAAGAAAAAAGGTGGGTGGAACTAGACGTGCCCTTATCTAAAAGTAAATATGTATTTATCTAAATTTACTAAGAAAATTATAATTTTTTAATCAATGTGTTATGCTCTTTGTTGCTAGTAATTTTGAGTTGAAAATATATATTATGGAATTTTGATTTGGTTTTTAAATTGTTTTCTCTGATTTTGTAATAGAGTTGATGAAGCTTTAATTCTTTTTGTTCGGTCTCTATCATGAGATTGAGGTGAAAATATTAAAACAATTACTCGATTTTGTAGATCAAATGGGGTTCAACGGCTATTCTTTTACCATTGAGGATGACATTTTAGCATATGGGGATGTTGAGAAGTGATAGGGGTATTTTTGTCTTACAAAATGACTAAATCTGATTTAATAAAATTTGTAAGAGCAAAATCCGATTTTAGTAAGTTTTGATGACTTATTTCGATACGCTTCAAGTCAGTTCCGTCACCAACTCACCGTTACATAATATTCGAAGAATATTTATGAAAATTGACGACAATTTGGTTGGAGGACTAAATTCATTAACCATATACATTTTATGGGGACCTAAGGTGATTTTCTAGTTTTACAAGAACTTCTAGTGATTTAAAAAGATTTCAGGGAGTTTAAAAGAAATATTTTTTCAAAAAAAATATGGATGTTTGTTACGTTAGTTAATTTAATTTTTTATGAAAAAATATCTTATTAGACAAATATATATCATTTTTAAAAAAACCTATTAGTTGATCCAAACACATTTTATATCTGACTTTCAAAAACTTGTCCCTCACTTATGTAAAAAAATTTGTTCAAATGTTCTACATTTAAGAATAATAATTGATTCTTCCTGCATTACAACTCAGACTTAGAATGGCATGAAGGATCCAAAGAGAATACATGGTATGGGATTAGGTTTCCAAGAAAAAAAAATTATATATTTTATCACAAACTCTGTTCGACCAAGTTCGGTCACCCAAAACCTGAAATGGCAACCAAGTTCGATCGCCCAAAACTTAAAATGGTGACCAAGTTTGGTCTACCTGGTCGAATGGTGGGAATAGAAAAAACACCATTTTTTTTTCGAGTGTGGGTTAAGTGAATTCCTCGATGGGGATAGACACGCCCTAAACATATTTGGCATCTTCCATTTGAACGATTGTAATATATGTTCCTTCTAGATCGATCAATTTGGTCAATCTTTTGAGGACTGTTCGTTCCAATTGAACATGTTGTCCCATTTTCCCGGATCCCGAATTTCATTAATATGGATTCTGCCATTCTAGATTGGAGATTATCTCAAGTAATCAAGGATGGTGAGTGGAAAGTGGACCTTCTTTCATATATTCTTCCAAATTATTAGTTACAAAATGTGTTGCCTACCACTCCTCCGAGTTTGTAATCACAACACCGTGTTGAATGGTGATGGGAGGGTTCTGCAACATCTATTATGGAATCCCGGTGTTTCCAAAATTTCAATTTTTTGTTGGCAATTATTATGGAATCATAATTCCTACCCGTGTGTATCTGGACTCCATTGGTTTGGTTATGGACACCACTTGCCCACTATGCGAGGCTTGGCCAGAGACTACTAACCACCGCAAACACTACATAGAGCCACCTCTTGGTTGCATGCCTTTTCATATTCCTTTTGGCCTTCGGGATCAGGAAGTATGAAGAGCAAGATGTTTTTCACACTTCTCTTGTGGAATGTTTGGCAGGCCCGAAATTATCAGATTTTCTGACGTATCACTTTCTCCCCGCTGTCGGAATGTAAAAAACTGGGAGTTCTGCGAACTTGGTCCTGGTCCGTCTCGCGACTGATCAGATCACCGCCCGGAGAGTCGTTCCTGAGCCGCTCGACTGCTTCTCAGAAATGACGGGGTTTGTTGTGATCGCCACCTGCTTTCTCAAAAAGCAGGAAAAGTTTGGGTCGGATTTGATCGCCTACGTGGGGAGTTTGTGGGGTCTCCGCTCTGGGACACGGATATACCGTACACAGAGGTGAAAAACTGGTAATCCTATTCTGCTTCCGGGGCTTGACTAAAGGAGTCTTGGGACAAAGGGAGTGTGGGTGGTGTGTAAGTGTGGGGCGGCTAATGGGTTTGAGCCGTCTGGATTGGGGCGGCTAGGTAGGGTTAGCCGTCCAGGGTCTGGGGGGATTTGGGCAGGGGTTTGGTAGGAAAAGGGTGGGGTCTTGGGCAGAGGCTAAGCTAGGTTTAGCCTGGGTTTATGGAGGGTGGGATGAGAGGGTATTTTATGTAGGGAATGGGTGTTTCTCTCACAAAAGGGGCTCTCTCTCTCTCTCTCTTGGGATTTCAAGTGGGGGAAGGTTGGACAAGTGGGTTTGTGGGTTGTTGATGTTGTGGATTACTTGGTGGTGTTGTATTTGGGCTTGGGACCCCTCTATTTATAGTAAAAGAGAGGCAGGGAAATATCCCGGGGGTAATGGAGTGGGTGGCTTCGATTGGACCTCTCATTAATTCTCTGGTTCTTCTGTCAGAGACCAGGTGAAGGGCGGCTACTTCCTGGTAGCCGCCCCCATCATGACCTGCCAAACGTCCCATCTCTGACAAGCGGTGGCTTGGGTCGGTTACTTGGATTGATCCGGCCAAGAGAGGGCGGCTAAAGGTCATGACCCGCCGCAATGATCAGCATTTATTGCTGCTTTATGTCCCATCCAGGGGACTGGTCCAAAGTCGGCCAGGGGGCGGTTGGGGGGGGGGGGCGGCTAGTGCAAACTAGCCGCCCAGTAAGGGGCGGCTAGTTAGGGCTAGCCGCCCCTTTCCAGGGACTTGGGTTTTTTTAGGGTTTTGGTTTTAGGGTAGGTTTAGGTTTAGGTCCGGGCTAGGGTTTGGTTTAGGGTTAGGGTTTGGGCTAGGGTTTGGGGTTTTGGCTTAGGAATAGGGTTTAGGTTTTGGTTTAGGTTTATGGTTTAGGGTCAAGGCTAGGGTTTTTGGTTTTGGGTCAAGGCTAGGGTTTGGGGTTTTGGCTTAGGGTGAGGGTTTAGGTTTATGGTTTAGGTCAAGGCTAGGGTTAGGGTTTCCGGTTTACCGAATCCTTGGTTCTCTATTGGTGTCCACTTGTGGGATATTTCCGTGTGTTACTTGAAGTATTTCTGTCTCTCTGGACGGTCAGAATTGGGGTATCTACAATTGTCCCTCATCGGACAGAGTCTTTGTGCGAAGCATGAAAGACTTCGACCGATGATAAGGAAAGAGACCCCTATTTTGGCCGGCCCGACCTTCAAGGAGTTGTGCCAATACGAGCAGTACTACTCGGGGAGTTGATTTAGACCATCAGAGGCTAGGTCTTGACTTAGAATTTTTATCCGAGAGGATGATCCAGGTGGAAGGCGGGGAAAAGTAAATGGTGAGTGATCCAACCCGCGGTCGGGGTTCTTAGCTATCGTGCACGGAGCAGCCCAGCGTCAGTTTTCTCGTGCCTACCATTCCCGTGCTTGGGAAAACTCAGCAAGGAGGGGATATCGCCGAAGGATAAGAACTATGGAAAAGAACCAGAACTGGAGAAATTAGATTTTGAACGGTACTGAAAGTGTGGCAAAACTTTGAAAAAGTCGTGTTTGATCAAGCAATGTCTGGAAATAGGCCAATACATGGCTGTTTGGTATGGAGAACCTTGAAATTTAGGGCTGAAAAGATTGGAAAGGGGTTTTTTAAGTGAAAGAGAAAAACTGGGAGGGGCGGCTAGTTGTAACTAGCCGCCCGAGAGGGGGCGGCTACTCGCGGGTAGCCGCCCCATGACCGGGTCCCTTATAACCGAAAAGACCCTCTCTCTCTCTCTCCATACGTTTATACGGTTCCTCTTCCCTCCTTTCTTCTTCTTCTTCGTTCCAAACCGGAAAAAACTTGCCTTGAATCCTTTGTTTTCGTCCTTCCATCATCCCTTTCTTCTTGATTTCGAAGCCCTAGGTTTTCTTTAGGTCTTTCTTTGTGCGAAATCGGAGGAGATGACGAAGAGAAGAAGACAACTTCGATGATGAAGCGCCTCAGGTCTTCCCGAGAGCAGAGAGGGGCTGTCTCGGGGTCTAGTTCATCGGGGAGTGATCGGGTGGAGGAGGAGGTCGTGAGGGAGGTCGTGGGTGCGGCGGAGGTGCCGTCGGTGGATACCGGTGCGGCTAGGGGCACGGGTATGTCTTCGGGGGCTGTCCCGGAGGTTGGGAGCGTTATGATAGGCTACTCACGCAAGAGGAGGCGTGGGGATCGACCGGCAGTGGTCGAGGAGGTGGTTTCGGGGGCCGGGGAATTGGTTGGGGGTGCAATGGAGGGAGGGGCCGAGGCCGAGGGGGTGAGTGAGAGTGAGAGGGCGTCGTTGGACGCCCTCGTCGGGATGCTGGATAGGGAGGCCACAGAGGCCAGGGCTGAGGAGGAGGAGAGTAGGGCTATGGGGGCCTTTGCGGAGTTTATCTCCGGCGTGGGGAGGGCGGAGGGGATAGGAGAGGCTAGGGACGGGGCCGGGGAGGCCGAGGGTATGGGTACTGGGGCTGCCGAGGCTGGCGTGGGCGTTGGGGTCGAGGCCGAGGAGGCCGTGTTTGAGGAGGATGAGGAGGAGGATGACGATGGGATGGACGATCCCGACGAGGCCGAGGTGGACGCTCCTGGGTCCACACGGGCCGTGGTATGTTCCTAATCCTTTAGTCTTAGCCTTTTATTTATATGTGTATGTCTTTCGTGTTATAAATAGGTGATAGTGTGTGATATGTGTGTCTAATATGCATGAGTAGGTAGTAGTGAGTGATATGTGAGTCTAAGATGCATGCTTGTATGTATAGTTTGATCACGGTGGGATTTTGTAAGCATGCGAACGGGTTCGTGTTTGAAAGAAAAAAGGAAGGGGACAATTTTATGTACATCCATGCTTGTTGTATGCATATAAAAGAAAGAGGAGTGATACGGCTGGCATGCTTGCATTTGATACTTTTTACCTGTATGTGACTTCGTATGTGTTTGATTGTGGTAGAGCATGGGGGAGTGTATGCATGCATTTCACGGGTCCCAGTTTTATATTGCTTAGGTGTGTTTAGGGAGGTATAAGCATGATAAGCTGTGATGTAAGAAAGCGTGTGAGTGGTGACCACGGTGGGATATGTTGGTGTTTGTCTAGTATGCGTGATCATATGAGGAGTGTAGCTTCTTACTTTCATGCTTTTGTTTCTATATTTAGCATATGGAAGTGTCATTTTGCTAAGCATGGTTTTAAAATAATTTTGTAGAGTTGAACCCTTACCTCTCGATTGCTTTTTTAAACTAACCCGTGTTCCCTTCGTTCGTCTTGTAGAGACCGAACCGCATTCGGGCTCTGTGGCATGGGACGAAGAGGTGGTACGATGCCCTGGGGCAGGAGGAGAGGAGTTTGGTGGATGGAGCGGGCTTCCGCTCCTTCTTCTTGATCGAGCCGTTCCACGTCCACCGTCCTTACGTGGAGGCTTTGGCGGAGAGGTGGGACCCGGAGAGTTGCGCTTTCATTCTCCCCACCGGTGCTGTCATGCCGACCCTCGAGGATGTTTATCGGATTACCGGTCTTCCGGTGTCTGGGGAGGCAGTGATCGCGGCCACCCTCGCCGACTATAAGGCACTCTTCCTGGAGTTGATTGGAGAATGGGACTACGTGGAGCGCGTGAGGACGCTGAACCGGATCCCCCTTGGGCAGTTGTCGAGGCAATACGGCCTCGGCTCCTTTACAGAGCGTCAGAAGGGCGAAGCTGCAGCTAGCTTCGAGAGGCGGTGGGCGATGATCGAGGCGAGAGAGGCGGCCGCGTGCCCACAGAGGGCTCGGAGGGAGTTGAGGGCGTTCTTTTTATACTTCTTCGGCCGGGTCCTCTTCTCGACGGCCTCTGACAAGGTTTCCTCACATTCTCTTCTGTTGATGAGGGACCTAGAGGGCATGGGGCGATACGCTTGGGGAGCGGCGATGCTGGCCCATCTATTTGCGGAGCTCTCGAAGAAGGTTAAGAGGGCTGGGGGAAAGAACCTTGGTGGTTTTGCGCCCTTTCTCCAGGTATGTGTGAGTAGAGGGTGCTTTCTTTTGGGTTTAGCTCACTTTGATCATGATAATTTTCCTCTCTCTTTGCCAGATTTTCGGGTACGAGCACTTCGCCATCGATCGCCCGACCCTGGTACCTTTTGATCATGTCCTCCCCTGGGCCATGAGATGGGCGCCCCGGGGATCCTCGCGCTTGCATCGCCTCGCTCAGTTCCGGGAGGCCTTCCGTGTCTTGACGGAGGAAGAGGTATAAATTTTCCTTCGAGGTTTGTTCTGGCTTGTATTTGGTTTTCGTTTGACTAAGCTCTCTTCCTATCTTTTGATGCTTCACAGATGACGTGGAGGCCCTACACGGAGGAGGAGGTCCCAGCGGAGTTGTCGCGGGATATCTGGCTGATCTATTTTAATGAGGTCGTGTTCCATGCGATCAGCCGAGTTGTCCGCCAGCTTGGGTACCATCAGTGGGTGCCTGATCCTCTGCCGAAGCGCCCCTCGATCCCGGTGGCTGGGATTCCTCGGGACACGAATCTCCCGAGGAACTACGCGACGTACGTGGCGGGATGGATGGGCCGAGGTGCTTTGGTGGAGCGTCGCCCCGAGGTGACTTCGAGTGACGAATACCTAGCCTGGTATCGTCGGGAGTATGCGGGTATCCTCGGGACGATGGAGGAGGAGATCCCGGACGCCTACGTATGTTTGGAAGCTCTCCTTCTCTTCTTCGTTTTGCTTGAATATTTTCTGAGTGGTGTTGCTTTTGTAGGTTGAGTTGAACGAGATGGAGAAGAGGCTCAAGACCGCCAATGAGCACCTCCAAGCGCGGGCCAGGCAGATAGAGGCCTTGCGGGCACAGAGAGGACGCTTGCAGGACCAGGTCCGGGTCCTCGAGGATCAGGTGGATGCTCTGTCGAGAGCGAGGGCCGACGGTGCTTCTTCTTCTTCCGCTCCTCCTCCTTCCATGGTGTCCGAGCGAGAGCTCGAATTGACGAGGGAGTTGGATGTGGCCCGGAATGAGTTGACGGCCACAAGGATGGAGTTGGGCCAGGCGAGGGGCAGGGCTTCTCGGGCTGAGGAGGAGGTGGACCGGCTGAGGCCCATGGTAGCCTTGAGAGAGGAGGGGTTCATCACCCTAGGCCGCGAGAGGGACTCCCTCCAGGCGAGGGTGTCAGAGTTGGAGGCCTCGGTGGGAGTTCCCGGGGGTTTGATGGGGGATTTGCTTCGTTCTCTCCAGGCGGCCGGGGATAGAGATCGGGAAGCACTTCGATTGAGCGAGGACAGGCTCCGGGTTGCTGAGGCGAGATCACGGGAGCTCGAGGAGAGGTTGAGAGCAGTGGAGACGCGTCTTCGAGGGAGGTTGGAACGTAGAGATAGAGATATTCAGCAGGTCCTCCTTTGGGAGGCGACTATGAGGGGGAAATTGGTTGGCGGGGGCTCGATGACCGAGGCGGACCTCGACCTTCTTCCACTTGAGCCTGACCATTCTCTCTCGGCTTCCTTGGCCACCGGGGCTACCTTCAGTCGTGCTTCTCGTCCTTCGGCGTCTCGGAGTCGTGGGATATACGCAAGGGCTGCGTCTTCGGTTCGAGAGACTCCCGCCGCTCCTGATGCTCCAGAGGTTCAGTCTTCCCCTCAGCCGCCACTTCCTTCAGGCCAGGACGCTCCTCCTTCGATTCGGCCTCCCGGGGATGATGATACGCCGAGGTAAAGCTCCTTTGTGTCTTGGTTTTAGGCAGAAGAATAGTATATATATGCGATGAATTCATGCTTTTCTTCCCTTTTTTTTTGTTTTAGGTGATATTTCGATGATGCACGACTCAAGGCTTTGGAGTTCGGAACTCTTGGTGGACCTATCTCTTTTCTATATTTTAAGTGTTTAGCAGATAATTTACGTTTATGGTTTCGGTGGGACAATTTAATTTCTGGTTTTGTATGGATGGTTTGGTATAGTTTAGCATGGATGTTCAATGTTTTTTAGAAAGCCTTCCTAATTTATAGGGATGTGTATGTGTGTGGATGAATGAACTTGGTGTTTATAGGTTTTGATTTATGGATGGATGTAAAATTCTAATATATAATCATTATAGCGTGGTATCGATACAGGTTTTGTGTATGAATATGTGTCTAAAATGTGTGTATGCATGTTTGGGAAAGGAATGTTTTGACAGGTATTCAAAAGGAGTTGAAGAGTCGATTGAGACTGGGATTGACAGGGCAGATGGGGTAGCAGGTGAGGGGCGGCTGGTTGCGTTTAGCCGCCCAGTGAGGGGCGGCTACTTGCATTTAGCCGCCCCTTGCCTGGGTTTTTACCTGGACAAGAGGGTAGGGGGCAGGGGCGGCTAGTGTAAACTAGCCGTCTCTGGGGGGGCGGCTAGTCGGGTTAAGCCGCCCCCTGCCTGGGACAATTTTCTGGTTTTGCTTCTTGTCTGCTGCCGCTGAAAGTCCTCCTGAGTGTTTTATCCTTCGAGACCTATAAAAACATTCTTTCCATGGACCAAGTGTTAAATCCGTCCAGATTGCGCCCCTGCACTGACTTTCGAGCCCTTCTTGCTTGAATCGTCAAGGGCTACAATCCATCTTAAGGCGGAATGGAAATATAAATGCGAGAAAGTAAAGTGCGGGAGACCAGGCTTTAGTGCGCAAGGAAGGGATTCCAAGTGCGTGAGTGAAGAACTTATGTGTAGGAGGTGGGGACAATTTCTTCTCACGCATGTGCGGAAGGGCATGAGGTGAGTGGGGACAATTCTCATATGAGTGGGGACAATTTTAAATTTTGTGGGGACAATTCTCATATGAGTGGGGACAATTCTAATTTGGGGGGGGGTTAACTTTAATATTTCAAGAAAATCGGATGCCAAGGTGTTTTGGAAAAGGAAAATGCAAGCTTATGCGTAAGTATAAGTGGCATAAGGGGGCATTTTAGTTCTTCAATGACCCTTTTTAGGTGAGAGGGCAATGTTCTTGATTTTCATAAGTAAAAGACACCATCAAGTCCCCGTGGAGGAGCCCTTGTGGTCACTCATGTCCAAACCAGGATTGTATTTGAGGGGTATAAGCCTTAGGCGTCGATTTTCCTAGGTTCATGGTTTTCAAATGCTTAATCGTATTATTCTAAACATGCTGAAAAATCCATGAATGTACCAAGAGTCAAGTCAAATAAGCTTCCTTTGGATAGGCAAGTTTCTAAGTGAACTCGTGTGAGTGTGTGTGTAGGTGTAAACCTAGACGTGATCTACCTTTGGTCAAAATTTCGCTTTTCCCGGTGGACATAGCTCAATTTTGAACCCCCATTGCAAAAAAAAAAAAGGGGAGAGGGTGAATGAGGTAAGAGTAATATCTTCCTTTCGGGCAATATTTTAGAATTGTCCCAGTCTAGCACATGTCTTACTTCCTAGGTCCCTCTGGCTTTCTTCTTTTTACCACTTCTTTATTTTTGGGTGGAAAGGTACAGTCCGTTGTTTGGATCTGTACTGGTATAGCCGTTGTTTAGCGTATACCGTGCGTAAAGGCGTGAAAGCCTGCTAAATAGAGAGTTTAACCCGTTCACTTGGGTGTTTGGCCTCTCCTTGCCTGATTTTCTCTTTTTTTGTTTTTGCTTTTTTTTGTTTTGTTTTGTTTTGATTTGAGGGGGGGGGCTCTTCTGTTTTTCACCCCGATTCTTTTCATGCTTCCCCTCTAGAAGTGTTTATATAGTGCCAGAGCCAGTTTTTGGGACATGTGCTAGGTCCGGGTAACTCCTCATTTTGACCTAGGGTTAATACGAGCGGGGCGGAAATAAGGGATATTTTGCTTTGGGGAGTTTTTAAATTGTCCCAGTCCACGGGGTAGGCAATTTTTCTTCTATCAGGCAAATCTAGTCTAGTTATACGTGTGTGAAGGGAATGTCATGATTTGGCGGAAATGTTTTCAAATAGATACGAGTTTATCTTTGAGAGTCTTACAATTCTATCATCAAGTACTAAACGCTGGAAATCGCAGGAAGGAAGAATAATAGTTTTTAAGTATTGAAAGCTTTTCATGCATGGAATTTCTTCAGATAAAGTGCATTCCACGAACCTGGAACCTCGACTCCTTCGGCATCTACCAGGCGGTAGGCATTCCCGGAATAGGCATGGGTGATCACATAAGGTCCCTCCCATGTGGGTTGCAGCTTTCCTCTCGGGTGAGGCAGTCTTGATGGCATGATTTGCTTAAGTACTAATTCCCCGATTTCGAAATTTCTTTTTATCACCTTCTTTTCAAATGCCCTTGCCACCCTTCTTTGGTAGGCCTGGGCATGGTCTGCCGCTCTTAATCTCTTCTCGTCCAGTAGTTCGAGGCGTAGTAGGACAAATGTATATTTATGGTTTTGAAAAGGGGCCTGTGTTGGCGAATAGATGTGTTTTTGGAAAGAGAATGGGGATAAAGTTTGGGAAAAGGTTTTGTTTTTTAGAAGACAGCTTGTAAAAAATGTTTTTTGGCGGAAATCATGAAAACACTTGCTTTGTAAAACATTTTTGTTTTGAAGAAACGTAGATTTGAAAAATATTTTCGTTTTGAAGAAGGGTGTGGAAGCGCAGATTTGGAAAATATTTTCGTTGTGAAGAAGAGTGTGAAAATGTAGTTTGTAAATATTTTCGTTGTTTTTTTTTTTTTTTTTTTGGAAAATATGTAAAGAAAGTCTGGAAAGTGTTTCATTTTTGTGTTGGAAGCACGGAAACACGGTCTTGTAAAACTTTTGTTTTGAAGGAGAGTGTGGAAAACATGTTTTTAGAAAACATTTTTTTTGTTTTTAAAGAAGAGTGGAAATAAAGCTGGAAACAAGTATGTTCAGAGTTGGGGAATGAAAGCTGATTAGCATGTATTTTTTGTTGGATTTTGGTTTCTTTTAGGAAAGCAGGTAAACAAATACGTATAGGGTGATGAAAAACGAAAGCTGGTAAACAAATATTTTGATTTTTTTTTTGATTTTTAGAGAAAGCTGTAAACTAATATGTACAGGGTGAAAACGAAAGCTGGTAAACAAATATTTTGATCTTTTTGTTTATAGAAAAAGCTGTAAACAAATATGTACAGGGTGAAAACGAAAGCTGGTAAACAAATATTTTGATCCTTTTTAAATTTTTAGAAAAAGCTGTAAACAAATATGTACAGGAAGAAAACTTACCCGGGAGGATCAGTACCTGGTTCTTGAATTTGTATTGCCTCCTCGGGTCGGCTTCTTTTTGATGGCCAGCTGATGTCTGGTGGGGGTCCCCTGTTCCCAAATTCTCCCTCCCTGAGTCTTTTCAGGGGTCTCCCTTGATGGAGCAGTTCTTCGTCTGTGGCGCCTGGTTGCCAACATGCGAGCACCTCTAGCCGGATGCGCATGGCACAGACGCTCCAATTCCTAGCCTGAGTATTATTAGAGTGCGCCTCTCCCCATATGGATATTACTTTCCCGCGGTACGGGAAGCGAAGACATTGGTGTCGGGTGGATGAGACGGCTTCGATGTTGTTGAGCCATGTCCCCCCAACAATCAGAGGGTGGGGCGATTGAATGTTCATCACCATGCAGTTAACGATGGTGGAGACTGGGCCGATCTTCAGTGGGATTTTGTGCTCTTGGGGGAGCAGAGTAAAAGGGAGCCTGAGTTTGGGTTTGGCTCTAGATTATAGGGCTCTGGAGTGGGAAATTTTGGACTGTGGGGTTTTGTCGTATTGGCACGGGGACGGGTACTGATCGAGGGGTAAAATGTTGATTCGCTTGCCGAGGCGGTGCATATCCGGATGAACCGGGCATGTACTGTCTCGGAGCTGTTCCTCGGTCAGGAACTCGCGCTCCGTTCGGGTAGAGTGCCGATACTTGGTTAATGATCCCCTCTACCGTGGGGGTTTGTGCCTTACGAGGCGGTTGTCCAACCCTATGGCTGATAGGTGGGGACTGGGTTTGTACTACTGGGGCTGCACAACGGGAAATCCTGTTGTGGCGGTCAATCAAAAGCTGATACGTAGTACAGTCTCCGTACGAAAGGCTCGTACGGAGCTCTGGACTCAGGCTCGGTGGACAAGGGTGCGCCACCGGGACACGTATTGTTCGAATTCCTCCCTAGGCCTCATTCTCTCTACGGTTAAATCTGAAATAGAGGGGGTCCTAATCCTCTGGTAAGCGTAGCGGCCCAAGAATTTCTCGCTTACAGCCGAGAAATTCGACAAGTGATCTACAGGGAGGGTGGAGAACCATTGTAGTGCTTCTCCTTCCAATGATTTCTGGAAGAGGAAGACTAGTAGAGGTTGATTATCTAGAAACGGGCGTGCGTCTAGATAAAAGGCAGTTAAATGAATGTCTGGGTCTCCACGACCATTGTACCGGCGGAATTTGGGGATTTTGAATCCCTCCGGTAGGTGGACTGACGGGATTTGTCTCAGGTTATGTAGAGACATGTGTTTGGGGGCTGAGGGACCAGTCTCGGAGAGAATTCTCTGGATGGTATCGTCCAGTGTTTCTCCCCGAGGAGGGCTGCCTAGCGGTCCCGGGTTTGGGGTGGTCTGGTAGGGGCCTGGGGTGGAAATGGCTGGGAACATTGGATTCGCGGGGAAAAAGGGGGTGAATGAAAAGACGCTCGGGTTGACCGAGTGGCTGGGTGTGAATGGGGTTTTGGGAATGGGTTTAGGGGTTTCGACAGGGGTTTCCTGTCTTGAGGTCTTGGTATGACGGTAGTCAGCGAGGTCATGAAACATGTCCTCTATCGTCTGGTACCCTAGACTAGCCATCCTTTCCTCTTGATGGGTCAGGAACTGTGTGGCCTGACCCTCTTGGTGATTCCTTTCCTCTAATATCTCCTCTTCTATGTGGGATTCCATGACGTAGAGTGGGGGGATGAATGCAGATTCAAAGCATTAAATAAAGCAGTAAAGGATTGCACAGCTGTGTGCGACTTACGAAAGCAGTAAAGGATTGCGCAGCTGTGTGCGACTTACGAAAGCAGTAAAGGATTGCGCAGCTGTGTGCGGCTTACAAAGCAATAAAGGATGTTATAATGCACAGTAGAAGAGGATTTAATTCAAGGAGTGAGAAACTCTAACCTTCCTAGAGGGTTGATAGCATTTTAGTCAAGCTTGTAAAAGGGGGCAGAAGAGGATTACCTTTTGTTGTTTTTCACGAGGGAGGTCCCACCGTGATCGCCAATTTGTCAGAATGTATAAAACTGGGAGTTCTGCGAACTTGGTCCTGGTCCGTCTCGCGACTGATCAAATCACCGCCCGGAGAGTCGTTCCTGAGCCGCCCGACTGCTTCTCAGAAATGACGGGGTTTGTTGTGATCGCCACCGGCTTTCTCAAAAAGCAGGAAAAGTTTGGGTCGGATTTGATCGCCTACGTGGGGAGTTTGTGGGGTCTCCGCTCTGAGACACGGATATACCGTACACAGAGGTGAAAAACTGGTAATCCTATTCTGCTTCCGGGGCTTGACTAAAGGAGTCTTGGGACAAAGGGAGTGTGGGTGGTGTGTAAGTGTGGGGCGGCTAGTGGGTTTGAGCCGTCTGGATTGGGGCGGCTAGGTAGGGTTAGCCGTCCAGGGTCTGGGGGGATTTGGGCAGGGGTTTGGTAGGAAAAGGGTGGGGTCTTGGGCAGAGGCTAAGCTAGGTTTAGCCTGGGTTTATGGAGGGTGGGATGAGAGGGTATTTTATGTAGGGAATGGGTGTTTCTCTCAAAAAAGGGGCTCTCTCTCTCTCTCTCTTGGGATTTCAAGTGGGGGAAGGTTGGACAAGTGGGTTTGTGGGTTGTTGATGTTGTGGATTACTTGGTGGTGTTGTATTTGGGCTTGGGACCCCTCTATTTATAGTAAAAGAGAGGCAGGGAAATATCCCGGGGGTAATGGAGTGGGTGGCTTCGATTGGACCTCTCATTAATTCTCTGGTTCTTCTGTCAGAGACCAGGTGAAGGGCGGCTAGTGCTAACTAGCCGCCCGGGATGGGGCGGCTACTTCCTGGTAGCCGCCCCCATCATGACCTGCCAAACGTCCCATCTCTGACAAGCGGTGGCTTGGGTCGGTTACTTGGATTGATCCTGCCAAGAGAGGGCGGCTAAAGGTCATGACCCGCCGCAATGATCAGCATTTATTGCTGCTTTATGTCCCATCCAGGGGACGGGTCCAAAGTCGGCTAGGGGTGGTTGGGGGGGGGGGGCAGCTAGTGCAAACTAGCCGCCCAGTAAGGGGCGGCTAGTTAGGGCTAGCCGCCCCTTTCCAGGGACTTGGGTTTTTTGAGGGTTTCGATTTTAGGGTAGGTTTAGGTTTAGGTCCGGGCTAGGGTTTGGTTTAGGGTTAGGGTTTGGGCTAGGGTTTGGGGTTTTGGCTTAGGGTTAGGGTTTAGGTTTATGGTTTAGGGTCAAGGCTAGGGTTTTTGGTTTTGGGTCAAAGCTAGGGTTTGGGGTTTTGGCTTAGGGTGAGGGTTTAGGTTTTGGTTTAGGATTATGGTTTAGGTCAAGGCTAGGGTTAGGGTTTCCGGTTTACCGAATCCTTGGTTCTCTATTGGTGTCCACTTGTGGGATATTTCCGTGTGTTACTTGAAGTATTTCTATCTCTCTGGACGGTCAAAATTGGGGTATCTACACCCGTGACGGGTAGTATTAAATGCAGAGGCTCATTTTCTTGAATGTCATGTGGTGAAACTGGGTGAACCACTTCCCAGCCGGCGGTATATTCAAAAGGCTCTCCCTCCGCTGCATGATATGAATTCACAGGTATGGTCCCGTCATGATCGAATCTTGGTCTTCATTGATGGAAGTACAGACATGCACACGCATGAGGCTGGGATCAGTTTTGTTCTTGTACATGAGGAATCCATCCAAGTGCTTGGTGCGGGGTACCGATTATGGCCTTGGGCATCCCCAACTAGAGCTAAAGTTGAAGCTATCAAGGAAGCATTGGTTTTCACACGCCGATGCAACCTACACACTCTATGTGTATGCTCGGATTCCTCATTCGTTATCATTCTTCTTCAAGGAAGGATGAATGGTTCTACACACATACGTGACTGTGTGGAAGATATTGGAAGGCTTCATAATCAAAATGACCTGGTACTGTTTGTCAAAGTACCAAGAATTGCAGTAAAAGATTTAGATGCATTATCCCGATTTACACATGTATCCCGAACTTCTGTATCTACATAGTTTTTATAGGACGATACTATTTGTTCTATAATCCAATCAACTATACCTAATTTTGGGTCATGTTTTAGGGAAATCCAAGATGATATGGAGTCCCAATATTTTGATAGTTGTAATTTCTCATACTCTTGAATAAAATTTAATCTCTTTAGGGTCTTTTACACCAAAAAAAATGAACATGTTGTCTGAGATCTCTACAAGTAGATTTGAAGCATTGGAGATAGAGCTGGGGATCTGCCCGGTAACTCCATTCGGATCGAGAGCGATCTCCTGAAGGAGAGAGGGGAATGAAGCCCAAAATCAATTGAGAGACTCCCAGATAGACTTTGTGGACCAGAGATGAAGGAAAAGCAATGACGACATTTTAAGGAGGTGTTGGTGGTCATGTGTTGTTTAGGATTTTTTTTATTTTTTTTTATTTTTAAGATAAATTGTAGGTGTTTGCCTTTTACAAAGAAAAGTACACCCAAAGAAAAGTACAATAAGCTTAGACAGCAAAACACAAACTAACCTTCACCCAAGGCTCCCAAGTAGAAGAGATATCTACGAAAGAGACCCCATGTCCAAAAACCAAAACCTCAAACCACACTACTACTCAATACATAGTAAAATACCTGGAAATGAAACTCTACAAGCTTTTGCACAATGAACCCCTAATTCCCTAATTAAGAGCCTCACCATATCCCATATCTTATCGGGATAAGCAAGGATCCCTCTGAAGACCAAGTGATTCCTCGCAATTCAGAGTGACCACATCGTTATCGGGAGAAGAAGTTGTGAAACATTCGCCTTCGGGCTTTTATCCCCCCTTGTCTACAGAACCTGACCGTCCCTCCAGAGCTCCTCCAAGGTCAGTCTTCCCTGCGTAAAATCAGTTGCACACACTAAACACTGCCATAAACTTTGTGCCATCAAGCAATCTAGCATTAGATGGTCCGTGGTCTCCACATGCATGTTTCCCCCATACATGGGACACGAAGGATCTGCTCCAGATGCCCACTTCAACCTGAACGCCTTCGTAAGTAGTTTATGATGATAAACAAGCCAAACAAAAAACTTGACTTTCAAAGGGAGCTTGGGGAGCCAAATCTCTACATACTTTAGCGCCACATCCTCACTCACGTCTTGTTCCTACACCATCAAGCATAACAGCTACTTACAGTGAACCCCGACCTTGAACCATGTTGATGCAATCCAGATGCAAACACACCGGCTGGAGCTCCCTTAGGAGGGCCGCAAGGAGATCCTCCTCCGTGTTTCAGACATCCCGCAGGGAACAACCTACTCCCGCCCTCCCCCACCCCCCGAGGAGATACCTACCAAAACCTGTTCACAGATTCATCTTGGTTGTTTGCAACCACAAACAAAGAGGAAAACATTCTATGGTTTAGGATGTTGTGAGGGTCTGCAGTGATGTGGGACTTGAAGGCTAGAAGGGCTGATAGGTCTCTTGGGTGGTTCTGTGGGGGGTTTGGTTGTGCTGCAACGCATGGTTCAATATCACGTCAATATATATTATGCAAGAAAGTGGAGATTGAGCACGCATTTCTGCATTTCTGTATGCCTGCTTTGTGTGTGTATGCGTGAGGGTTTGGGAGCTATAACATGTTCAGGAAATAAGAGAGAGAATTGCTTGAGAGCATCATGATTCATGTGGAACAATCAACTCAGAAATGTTTCCATTGATTCTAGAAAATTATAGCAGACTTTTGTAAATGCCGGGAACAATGTGAATAGGGAAAGATAAAATGAAGAATTTTATGAGCAACGTCTAGCCGTAGCTTTCCAAACAGAAGATCATTTATTCAAATGGAAATATTGGATTTGTTGAAAAAATCTTTTAAAACAAGAGCAATGCCAAAAACCTAGTAAAGCCACAGATTCAAATCAATATGAAAACACAGTAAAATATTCTGCAAACAAATAGGATTAGAAAAACATATCAGTTTTGGTGGAAGCGAGCAGAGACCCTCTTGTCGGTATGGAAAAAAAATCCGCTTGTGTGGGGGTTCTTCGGGGATTCGGATCTCATGCGTGCCCTGGCGGGCTTGGTCGGATCGTCTCTCGGAAGGGTGGTGTAGTTCCTGGTTGAGGCGCCCGACAGTGGCTCAAGAGGATTCAAGGGTGTGTGTGATTGTCACCTACTTTTTTGAAAAGCATGAAAAGGTTGGGTCGGATTTGATCGCCTACGTGGGGAGTTTGTGGGGTCTCCGCTCTGAGACACGGATATACCGTACACAGAGGTGAAAAACAGGTAATCCTATTCCGCTTCCGGGGCTTGACTAAAGGAGTCTTGGGACAAAGAGCGTGTGGATATGGGGCAGCAAATGGGTTTGAGCCATCGGGTATGGGGCGGCTACTAGGGTTTAGCCATCTGGGACCTGAGTTGGTTTGGGCAGAACTTCGGTAGGAAATGGGTTTGGTTTTGGACAGAGGTTAAGCTAGGTTTAACCCGGGTTTTTGGAGGGTGGAATGAGAGGGTTTTTTTTGTGTAGGGAATGGATTTTTCTCTCACAAAAGGGGCTCTCTCTCTCTCTCTAGGGATTTCTAGTGGTGGAAGGGAATGGTCAATCAAGTGAGGGTTGTGGATTGGATATTGGTGGATGTTGTAAAAATGTTTTGAACCCCCTCTATTTATAGTAAAAAGGAGGCAGGGGAATATCCAGGGAGTAATAGGATGGTTTGGTTAATAGTATGTTTGATTAGACCCCTCATTAATTCTCTGGTTCTTTTGTCAGGACCAGGTGAAGGGCAGCTAGTCTTAACTAGCCGCTCAGAATGGGGCTGATACTTCCTGGTAGCCGCCCCCATCATGACCTGCCAAACGTCCCATCTCTGACAAGCGGTGGTTCGGGTCGGTTACTTGGATTGATCCAGCCAAGATGGGGCGGCTAAAGGTCACAACCTGTCGCAATTATCAGCATTTAATGCTGCTTTATGTCCCACCCAGGAAGCGGTTCAGGGTTGGCCAGGGGGGCGGCTAGTGCCAACTAACCGCCTGGTATGGGGCGGCTAGTTAGGGCTAGCCGCCCCTTTCCAGGATTTCTTAGGTTTTAGATTTTTCTGGGGTTCTCTAGGTGGGTTTAGGGTTGGGGACAGGTTTTTAGTTTTTGGGCCAAGTGTTTAGTTTAGGGTTAGGGTTTGGGCCAGAGTTTGGTTTAGGATTAGGGTTTCTGGTCTAAGGTTTAGGTTAGGGTTCCTGGTTTCTGGTCTAGGGTTTAGGTTAGGGTTCCTGATTTGGGCCAGGGTTTGAGTTAGGGTTTCCGGTTTTCTGAATTTTTTGTTTTCTATTAGATGTCCAAATGTGGGTTATTCCTAAGTGTTACTTGAAGTATTTCTGTCTTTCTGGATGGTCAAAATTGGGGTGTCTACAATTGTCCCTCATCAGACGGAGTCTTTGCATGAAGCAGAAAAGACTTTGACCGATGATAAGGAAAGAGACCCCTATTTTGGCTGGCCCAACCTTCAAGAAGTTATGACAACATGAACAGTACTATTCGGGGAGTTGATTTAGGCCGTCAGAGGCTAGGTCTTGACTTAGAATTTTCAACCGAAAGGATGATCCAGGTGGAAGGCGGGAAAAGTAAATGGTGAGTGATCCAACCCGCAGTCGGGGTTCTTAGCTATCGTGCACAGAGCAGCCCAGCGTCAGTTTCATCGTGCCTACCGTTCCCGTGCTTGGGAAAACTCAGCAAGGAGGGCATATCACCGATAGAAAGCAAGTAAAGAGTTGAGTTGGTGAATTGGATCATCCGAAGGACAAAAACTCGGGAAAAGAGCCAGAACTGAAGAAATTCGAACTAAATGGTACTGAAACTGTGGTAAAACTTTGTGAAAGTCGTGTTTGATCAAGTAGTGCTTGGAAATAAGCCAATACATGACTGTTTGTTTTTAGAAAATTGGAATTTAGGACTTGGAAGGAAGTTAGAAATGGGTTTTAAGCGGGAGTTTGAAAAGCTGGGAGGGGCGGCTAGTCGAAACTAGCCGCCCGCGAGGGGAAGGCTACTAGCGGGTAGCCGCCCGCGAGGGCAAGGCTAGTAGCGGGTAGCCGCCCAATAACTGGGTACCTTATAATCGAAACAAACCTCTCTCTCTCCATACGTTTCAAAACGGTTTCTCTCCCTCCATTACTCCTTCTCTATTTTAAACCGAAAAAAACTTTGATTTCTTTGCCTTTTCTTCCTCCATTTTGACCTAGATCTTCCTTTCACTCTTGATTCGAAACCCTAGGTTTGGGTTCTCCTTTTTCTTTCCAATCCGAGGAAGATGACGAGGTCGAAGGCGATTGCTTCGAGGGGGAAACGACCACGGGTGACTCGTGGAGAGCGTAGCCTGAGCTCTTCATCATCGGAGAGCGATAGGCCGGAGGTCGAGGCCGTGGGGGAGGCTATGGGTACGACGGAGGTGCCGTCGGTGGGCACCCGCGTGGGTGAGGTCGGGGGTACGCCTTCGGGGGCTGTCTCTGAGATAGGGGGAAGTATGATAGGTTATACACGCAAGAAGAGGCGTGGGGATCGACCGGTGGCGGTCGAGGAGGTGGTTTCGGAGGTCGGCGGACCAGTCGAGGGCGCAACCGAGGGGGTAGGGGCTGAGGGAGTTAGTGAGGATGTGAGGGCATCATTGAATGCCATTGTTGGGATGCTAGATAGGGAGGCCACGGAGGCCAGGGCTGAGGAGGAGGAAAGAAGGGCTATGGGGGCCTTTGCGGAGTTTATCTCCGGCGCGGTGAGGGTGGAGGGGACTAGAGATGTTAGGGATGAGGCCGGGGAGGCCGAGGGTGCGGGCACCGGGACCATGGAGGCCGGTGTTGGTGCTGAGGCTGAGGTCGAGGAGGCCGTGTTTGAGGAGGATGAGGAGGAGGGGGACGACGATGGGATGGATGATCCCGATGAGGCCGAGGTGGACGTTCCCGGGTCCACACGGGCCGTGGTAATTCCTTGACCCCTTTTACTCTAGCTTTTTATTTGGTATATATATGCATGTCTTTTGGTGGCATGAATAGGTGACTAGTGTATAATACTTGTATATGCGTATGTTTAATAGGCATGCAGCATGCTTGTGTATAAGTTAATCACGGTGGGATAGTAAGCATGTTGTATGCTGATATAGGTTTGTTTTTAGCAAGGGGGACAATTTTTCATACACATATCCATGTTTGTTCTATTTTTTTTGGAAAGAAGAGAGGAATGGTACGGCTAGTACGCTTGGATGCGATATATTTTTTTTTTAGAAAGAAGAGATGAATGGTATGGCTAGTATGCTTGCATGCGATATATTTTTGTGTGCATATAGTTTTTGAGGTGTGTCTTCATATGTGTTTTGATTGTGGTAGAGCATGAGGGAGTGTATGCATGTATTTCATGGATCTAAGTATTCTTCCACTGTTTAGGTGAGTTTATGGAAAGTATATAAGCATGACAAACTGTGATGAAAGAAGTGTGTAAGTGGTGACCACGGTGGGATTAATATTTTTAGCATGTGTGGTCATATGAAGAGTGTTTTGTAAATAATGGGAGGTGGACCCTTATGTGAGTTAAGTTTCCCATTTTCATGCTTTTGTTTTTGGTTTAGCATATGGGAATTTTATCTCGCTAAGCATGATTTCTAAGTGAATTTTTAGGCTTTGGATTCTTACCTCTCGATTGCTCTTTAAACGAACCCATGTTTTCTTCATTTGTTTGTAGCGGCCGAATCGTATCCGGGCTTTGTGGCACGGGATGAAGAGGTGGTACGATGCCTTGGGGCAAGGGGAGAGGAGGTTGGTGGACGGAGCGGGTTTCCGTTCCTTCTTTCTGATTGAGCCGTTCCACGTCCACCGTCCTTATATGGAAGCGTTGACAGAGAGGTGGGATCCACAGAGTTGCTCTTTCATTCTCCCCACCGGTGCCGTTATGCCAACTCTTGAGGACGTCTATCGGATCACCGGTCTTCCGGTGTCAGGGGAAGCAGTGATCGCGGCCACCCTTGTTGACTATAGGGGGTTGTTTCAAGAGTTGATCGGGGAATGGGAGTTCATGGAGTGGGAGCGGACGCTGAACCGGATCCCTTTGGGGAGGCTTTCGGGGCAGTATGGCCTCGGTTCTTTCACAGAGCGTCAGAAGGGTGAAGCTGCAGCTAGCTTCGAGAGGAGGCGGACGATGATCGAGGTGAGAGAGGCGGCCGCATGCCCACAGATGGCACGGAGGGAGTTGAGGGCGTTCTTCCTTTATTTCTTCGGCCGGGTCCTCTTCTCGACGGCCTCTAATAAGGTCTCCTCTCATTCCCTGTTGCTAATGAGGGACTTGGAGAGCATGGGACGCTATGCCTGGGGAGCGGCAATGCTCGCCCATCTCTTCACGGAGCTCTTGAAGAAGGTGAAGCAGGCTGGGGGCAAGAATCTTGACGGCTTTGCGCCATTCCTTCAGGTATGTGTAAGTGAGTAGTAGACGTCTTCTTCTTGGTTTAGTTCACTTGAACATGACAATTTCCCTCTCACTTTGATAGATTTTTGGATATGAGCACTTCGCCATTGACCGCCCGATTCTGGTGTCGTTCGACCGTGCTCTCCCTTGGGCTATGAGGTGGGCACTCTGGGGATCTTCACGCTTGCACCGCCTCGCCCAATTCAGAGAGGCCTTCCGCGTCTTGACGGAGGAAGAGGTATAAATTTTTCTTCAAGTTTTCTTTGGCTTGTATTTGGATTTCTTTTGGCTAAGCGCTCTTCCAATTGTTTGATGCTTTATAGATGACGTGGAGGCCCTATACGTTGGAGGAGGTCCCCGAGGATCTGTCATGGCACGTCTGGCTGATCTACTTCAATGAGGTTGTGTTTCACGCGATCAGTCGGGTCGTCCGCTAGCTCGGGTACCACCAGTGGGTGCCTGATTCTCTGCCGCGGCGTTCCTCGATTCCTGTGGTCGGGATTCCTCGGGATACAAACCTCCCATGGAATTACGCTACGTATGTGGCGGGATGGATGAGCCGGGGTGTCTTGGTGGAGCGTCGACCCGAGGTGACTTCAGACGACGACTACCTGGCTTGGTATCGTCAGGAGTATGTGGGCATCCTTGGGACGATAGAGGAGGAGATCCTGGATGCCTACGTAAGTTAGAAACCCTTCTCTTCTTTCTCGTTCTCTTTTATTTGAATATTTTCTGAGTGGTGTCTCTTTTGTAGGTTGAGTTGAATGAGATGGAGAAAAGGCTCAAGACCGCCAATGAGTACCTCCAAGCGCGGGCCAGGTAGATAGAAGTGTTGCGGGTACAAAGGAGGCGCTTGCAGGACCAGGTCCGGGTCCTCGAGACTCAGGTGGATGCTCTGTCGAGAGCGAGAACCGACGGCGCTTCCTCTTCTTCTGCTCCCCTTCCTTCCATGGTTTCCGAGCGAGAGCTCGAATTGATGAGGGAGTTAGATGCGACTCTGAAAGAGTTGGCGGCCACATAGATGGAGCTTGGCCAGGCGAGAGGCAGGGATTCACGGGCTGAGGAAGAGATGGATCGGCTGAGGTCCATGATGGCATCGAGAGAGGAGTTCATCACCCTTGTAGATACCCCAATTTTGACCGTCCAGAGAGACAGAAATACTTCAAGTAACACATGAAAATATCCCACATTTGGACGTCCAGTTGAGAACCGAAGTTCGGGAAACCGGAAGCCTTGACCTAAAGCCGGAAACCCTAAAGCGGAAGCCTTGACCTAAAACCGGAAACCTTGACCCTAAGCCAAACACTAAACCCTAGCCTTGACCTAAACCTAAACCGGAAACCCTAACCCTAGCCATGACCTAAACCTAAACCGGAAACCCTAACCCTAGCCTTGACCTAAACCTAAGCCCTAAAACCCAGCCTTGACCTAGCCCTAAACCCTAACCCTAAACCTAAACCTAAAACCTAAATCGGAAACCCTAATTCTAAAAACCCTAGAACCCCAAGTCCCTGGAAAGGGGGGCGGCTAGATCTAACTAGCCGCCCCATACAAGGCGGCTAGTTTGCACTAGCCGCCCCCCTAACCGCCCCCTGGTCGACTTTGGACCAGTCCCCTGGATGGGACATAAAGCAGTAATAAATGCTGATCATTGCGGCGGGTCATGACCTTTAGCCGCCCTCTCTTGGCCGGATCAATCCAAGTAACCGACCCAAGCCACCGCTTGTCAGAGATGGGACGTTTGGCAGGTCATGATGGGGGCGGCTAGGGCGGCTACCAGGAAGTAGCCGCCCGCCCTTCACCTGGTCTCTGACAGAAAAACCAGAGAATTAATGAGGGGTCTAATCGAAGCCAACCCACTCCATTGCCCTCGGGATATTTTCCTACCTCTCTTTTACTATAAATAGAGGGGTCCCAAGCCCAAATACAACATCAACACAAATCCACAACAACCACCAATTCATCTTCAAACCCTTCAACCACTAGAAATCCCGAGAGAGAGAGAGAGAGAGAGAGAGAGAGAGCCTCTTTGTGAGAGAAACACCCATTCCCTACACAAAACACCCTCTCATCCCACCCTCCTGAAACCCGGGCTAAACCTAGCTTAGCCTCTGTCCAAACCAAACCCATTTCCTACCAAAGTCCTGCCCAAATCCCCCCAGACCCTGGACGGCTAACCCTACCCAGCCGCCCCAATCCAGACGGCTCAAACCCACTAGCCGCCCCATACCTACACCCCACCCGCACTCCTTTGTCCCAAGACTCCTTTAGTCAAGCCCCGGAAGCAGAATAGGATTACCTGTTTTTCACCTCTGTGTACGGTATATCCGTGTCTCAGAGCGGAGACCCCACAAACTCCCCACGTAGGCGATCAAATCCGACCCAAACCCTTTCCTGTTTTTAGAAAAAGCAGGTGGCGATCACAAAACCCCTTGAATCCTCTTGAGCCGCTGTCGGGCGCCTCAACCAGGAACGACACCCTCACCCCTTCCGAGAAGACGATCCGACCGAGCCCGCCAGGGCACGCATCCGATCCGAATCCCCGAAGAACCCCCACACACGCGGATTTTTCAACACCGACAAATCTGGCGATCACGGTGGGACCTCCCTCGTGAAAAACAACAAAAGGTAATCCTCTTCTGCCCCCTTTTACAAGCTTGACTAGAATGCTATCAACCCTCTAGGAAGGTTAGAGTTTCTCACTCCTTGAATTAAATCCTCTTCTACTGTGCATTATAACATCCTTTATTGCTTTGTAAGCCGCACACAGCTGCGCAATCCTTACTGCTTTCGTAAGTCGCACACAGCTGCGCAATCCTTTACTGCTTTCGTAAGTCGCACACAGCTGCGCAATCCTTTACTGCTTTATTTACTGCTTTCAATCTGCATTCATCCCCACTCACGTCATGGAATCCCACATAGAAGAGGAGATATTAGAGGAAAGGAATCACCAAGAGGGTCAGGCCACACAGTTCCTGACCCATCTAGAGGAAAGGATGGCTAGTCTAGGGTATCAAACGGTAGAGGACATGTTTCATGACCTCGCTGACTACCGTCATGCCAAGACCTCGAGACAGGAAACCCCTGTCGAAACCCCTAAATCCACTCCCAAAGCCCCATCCACACCCAGTCACTCGGTCAACCCGAGCACGTCTTTTCGTTCACCCCCCTTTCCCCCGCGAATCCAATTTCCCAGCCGTTTCCACCCCAGGCCCCTACCAGACCACCCCAAACCCGGGACCGCTAGGCAGCCCTCCCAGGGGAGAAACACTGGACGATACCATCCGGAGATTCTCTCCGAGACTGGTCCCTCGGCCCCCAAACACATGTCTCTACATAACCTGAGACAAATCCCGTCAGTCCACCTACCGGAGGGATTCAAAATCCCCAAATTCCGCCGGTACAACGGTCGTGGAGACCCAGACATTCATTTAACTGCCTTTTATCTAGACGCACGCCCGTTTCTAGATAATCAACCTCTACTAGTCTTCCTCTTCCAGAAATCATTGGAAGGAGAAGCACTACAATGGTTCTCCACCCTCCCTGTAGATCACTTGTCGAATTTCTCGGCTGTAGAGAGAATTACCAGAGGATTAGGACCCCCTCTATTTCAGATTTAACCGTAGAGAGAATGAGGCCTAGGGAGGAATTCGAACAATACGTGTCTCGGTGGCGCACCCTTGTCCACCGAACCGGCTGCAACTCACAGAATGTCAAGAAATTGACATGATGTTACAAGCCTGAGTCCAGACTCCGTACGAGCCTTTCGTACGGAGACTGCACTACGTATCAACTTCTGATTGACCGCCACAATAGGATTTCCCGTTGTGCAGCCCCAGTAGTCCAAACCCAGTCCCCACCTATCAGCCATAGGGTTGGACAACCGCCTCGTAAGGCGCAAACCCCCACGGTAGAGGGGATCATTAGCCAAGTATCGGCACTCTACCCGAACCGAGGAACAACTCCGAGACAGTACACACCCGGTTCATCCGGATATGCACCGCCTCGGCAAGCAAATCAAAATTTTACCCCTCGATCAGTACCCGTCCCCGTGCCAATACGACAAAACCTCACAACCCATGATTCCCCAATTCAGGCCCCCTCAATCCATAACCAGGACCAAAACAGGAGATCCTCTTATCCTATCCCCCCAAGAACGCAAGGTATAGCCCTTAGAGAACCCGCGTACGGCCCCCATGATAAGGCTACACCTTCCCCCTCCTACGGCCCAAGATGGTCAAACAGAAGAGATAGCTGTTCCCCCCTCCCGGAAACCCTAGGGAACATCCTCAGAGCCATATTAAAGGTCAATAGCATTTCCTTACCCACGGCTAGACCTTCGCCTATCGGTGCTGACCCAACCCGTTTTTGTCAGTATCATCGGCATCACGGCCACACCATCGAGCAATGCTCCTTGTTTAGAGACATTGTCTACACCCTTGACGAAGAGAGACGCTTAGACTGGGCCACCATTAGGGGACTCAAAACAACCCAGTTACGAGATCACTAGAAGTCAAGAAGGTCCCAGAAACCCATAACCCCGTAGAAACCACAATCCAAAACCCAAGGCCAGCTACGAAGGCTCCCTTGGAAGAACCAGAAAACCTGAGCTATGAAAGCGTCTACACCATAGAAGTCGCTGACCATGAAGAGTCACCCAGAATCGTTCCAGGTGGCATAATCTTACCAGCCTCTTCCCCCGTCCTACCAACCCCCTCCCCTATTCTCCCCAAACCCACAAGACTCTTTCCCCCCAAAAAAGACCAACCAATATCCCCCTTACAAATCAACAGAAGCCTGCGCCCAATAACACAAAGCCCCCGAACCACCATTGACGCACTAAACCATCATACTACTAGAGCAGGCAGAATCTTCAACACTGTACCCTCTTATAGACACCCCCTGCCTGAAACCGAAACTGAGGAGCCCCGCGCCGGGGATAGGATCGACATCCTAGACCAACTCCGAAAAATCCCCGCGAAAATTTCCATTTTGGAGCTAATCGAAACCTCAGAACACCACCAGCAGGCTCTAAGAACGTTCCTAGAAAGAACCAAGTCGACCCGCAAATCTCTACCCTAGGCATACCAATAGCTCTAGCCACCGCAGGACTAGGGCCCGTCATCACCTTTAGACCTAAGGAAGAAGTTCATGATAAAGTCGTCAACACCTCAACCCTATGTATAACAATCAACCTCGAAGGACACTCGGTGGATAAAGTTCTAATTGACACCGGGGCAGGAGTAAACCTCATGTCATTACAAACCTTCGAGCACATTGATGGGCGCATAACCACACTCTTTGAAACGGACACCCGTATATTTGCCTATGACAAAACGGCTCGTCCAGTTCTAGGCTTCAAGGACTTCCGATTAAAAGTGGGGCCGCTAGAAACTAGCACTAAAGCTTATGTCCTAGAAATGGATTCAGATTATAATATGATCCTAGGACGTAAATGGCTAGCGTCCATAAAGGGGGTCTCCTCTCCCCTGCACCAGTGCTTGAAATTTCCCTTGGGAGGTCGGATAATCAAAATACAAGGGGATGCGATCAGAGAACCTAAGCCAAGGTTCGCCGATAATGAAACCACCGCCATAAAAACCAGTAGCTCAAGACCCATGGAAACCACCATCCACATCTTAGATTTCCCGGCCAATTGGCTAAATCCCCGGAACACTCCCCCCGTTACCTCAAAGACAAGCCACCCTAGGTTTGAAAATCCTGGCTGGCATATAATGGGGACCATGGGTTACCTTCCTGGGGAAACTCTGGGACACAAAAATGGGATCCTGGACCCCATCGACCTCCCAGCATGGCTAGACAAGAGGGGGATCGGCTCACCCAAACACAAATCTAAATTAGAGGGAAAATATAATTGGAAGTTGTACGAACATTTCGTAAGGGAAATAATCATAGAACCCGCCGAAGAAACCATATGCCCCCGCCCCCTAGACCCTACCCGGGAAAGCGAGCTAGACTATCTCTCTGGCTCCCTAGAATGGCTGTTCCCACTCCCTGATAAAACCTGAATCCACACTCACCACCAGACGACAAAACTCCAGCTGACCCAGCCTCCTTTTCTCGCAGTGCTCAAGCATCGCAACAAAGGAGCGCCAGCTGCTGGAGGAAAGTCGGCTGAAACACTTCCACCAATCCAGTAGGTTGTAAATAATAAGTGTCTTTTCTGTTCAAAAAAAAAAATGGAAACCAGAACCCTAGGATCCCTGTTCGACAAAGATGACTTCACTCCAGCATGGCACCCCTTCAGTGACGACTCTGATCTCCTGAACGAACTACAGCGTCTCGCCAGTCAAGCCAAAAACCCCAACCCTAGTGCCTCGTCCAAAACGGTAAAACCCACTAGGAGCCAAGTACCTGACCAGATCATTAGCAACTTGGAAGGATATAGCAGGGCCATACTAGGTTTAGAGAAATTTGAATCAATAGCGGTTGTAGAAGAACCAGACCTAGATAACATAGAAAACCCAGATGACGGTCTAGGAGTCTTCGAAATCTGTGATGAGGACGATAAAGAAAGAGAAGACCTGTCTAAGGAATTCAAGCAGAGCCTTCAAAGGTTCGATGAAAAGACAGAGGAAGCAGATGAGAAGATAGAGAGCTAAACCTAGGGACAAAGACTGACCCCAAAATCATTTCGATTAGCGCAGAACTAAATCACGATGAACGAGAGAGACTGATTAAAATATTACACGAGTATAAAGACGTCTTTGCGTGGTCTTACAAGGACATGCCTGGGCTCGATACCTCGTTAGTCGAACATCAGTTAATCTTAGAACCAAACGCAAAACCAGTCAAACAAAAGCTGAGGCGCCTCCATCCCGAAGTGGCTCTAAAAATCAAGGATGAGGTGGACAAACTCCACCAGGCTAAATTTATCCGGGTGGTCTTATACCCAAAGTGGATAGCAAATATCGTTCCAGTGTCAAAAAAAGATGGAAAGATCCGAATATGCATCGACTTCAGGGACCTCAACCGAGCGTGCCCGAAAGATGACTTCCCACTCCCACACATCGACCTCCTTGTCGACAACACTGCAGGATATGAGATGCTCTCGTTCATGGATGGCTTTTCTGGATACAACCAGATCCGGCTGGCAGAAAAAGACCAAGAAAAGACCTCCTTCACCACACCCTGGGGAACCTACTGCTACATAGTGATGCCTTTCGGGCTCAAAAATGCAGGGGCAACCTATCAAAGGGCAATGACCTCAATATTCCATGATATGATGCACAAGCTAGTAGAAGTATGTGGATGACATCTTGGTTAAATCTAGAACTCGAATAGGACACGCAGAAATACTTAGGCAAGTACTGCAGAGATGCAGGGAATATTCACTTAAAATGAACCCAAAGAAATGTCGTTTCGGTGTCTCCTCGGGAAAACTTTTGGGATTCATGGTAAGTAAACGGGGGATAGAAATAGACCCGACCAAGGCAAAAGCCATCGCCCAAATGCCCCCACCCAAGAACCTAAAAGAACTAAGAGGGCTTATAGGAAGGTTGCAGTTTATTAGGAGATTTATTTCTCAACATGCTGAACGATGTCGCCCCTTTTACAAACTACTAAAAGGGGGAGTCCGGTTTAATTGGGATAGTGAATGCCAAAAGGCCTTTGATAATTTAAAAGAGTACCTTCTTAAACCCCCAGTTCTTTCGGCCCCGGTACCCGGGCGCCCCCTACTCCTCTATATAGCTGCAACTAAAGAAGCCATTGGTGCGGTACTTGCACAACACGACGACATGGGAAGAAAGGAAAAGGCCATTTACTACTTGAGTAAAACCCTGATTGAATACGAAAAAGCCTACCCTCCTACAGAAAAAACTTGTCTAGCATTAGTATGGGCTTCCCAAAAATTACGACATTACTTTCTCGCCCACAAAGTCAAATACTTTGCCAAAATAGACCCAGTAAGGTTCTTATTCGAGAAAGCCATATTGACGGGACGCTTAGCCCGATGGCAAGTACAGTTAAACGAGTTTGACGTCACGTACGCCACTCAAAAATCCGTCAAAGGACAAGCCATCGCTGATCACCTCGCTCAACTACCCCTCCCCGATTACGAACCGGTAAAAACTGACTTCCCGGACGAAGAAATATTTGCGCTTATTGAAGAGAAAAATAGAGAGACATGGACGCTATACTTCGACGGAGCAGTCAACCAAAAGGGAAAGGGAATAGGGATAGCACTAATCTCTCCCGAAGGCGTCATTATCCCACAAGCGTTTCAGCTTACGTTCAGAGCCACCAACAATATTGCTGAATACGAGGCCCTGATAGCAGGTTTGAAGGCAGCCCTAGCCTTAGGAGCTAAAAATTTAGACATCATTGGAGACTCCCTCTTAGTGATCCGCCAAACTCTTAAAAAATATCAGACTAGAGACCCAAAGCTGAAGCCATACAGAGAACTAGCCATAGTCCTGTTAAAACAATTCCGTGAGGTTACTCACATTTTCACACCCCGGACTGGCAATATTCTTGCAGATTCTCTAGCCTCCCTAGCCTCATCGCTCGCCTTCCCCTTATCTAGGACATCTGAAACAGTCACTATCCAGAGACTGGAAACACCTGCCACCGAACTCGGTGACCCTAAAACTCAAAGTCTCCTAAAAACGAACCAGGCCAACAAAAATGCTAGTACCGCGGAAATCCTAACTCTTGAACTAGGAAATATAGACGACGGAAACCCATGGTACTTTGATATTAAAAACTACCTTAGAGACGCTTCATTCCCAAGCTATGCTACCAACGACGACCAGAAAATAGTTAAAAGGATAGCAGTCAAGTACTGCCTCCGAGGGGGTATACTCTTCCGAGCATCTTTCAACGGAGAACTACTCAGATGCCTGGACGACGAAGAAGCATACACCATTGTAGAAGAAGCTCACTCCGGAGTATGCGGAGGGCACGTCAACGCCCAGATGCTAGCAAAGAAGGTACTAAGAATGGGCTACTATTGGCCCACGCTCGAAGGGACTGTAACAAATACGTTAAGCGTTGTATCCAATGTCAAACCCATGCCAACAAAATACACGCACCAGCATCTTCTTTACATCCCATGACTTCACCATGGCCCTTCTCCATGTGGGCATTAGACGTAATAGGACCATTCCGGGACACTATAGAAAACACCACCCAAAAAGCCTTCATCCTCACCGCCACAGAATATTTTACCAAATGGGCTGAGGCCGAGTCCTATGTAGTAATTAAAAGCTCTACCCTATCTCGTTTTGTCCGCACTCACATCCTGGCACGGTTCGGCACCCCCAAAGTGATTATAACTGACAATGGCCCCCAGTTCATCTCCCAAGAATTCCAAGACCTATGCAATAAACATCATATAGAACTTCATCATTCCACGCCATACTACCCACAGGGAAACGGACAAGCAGAGGCCACCAACAAAACCTTGCTCAAAATCATAAAGAAAACAGTAGAAACCCACAAGGCTACCGATTGGCCTGATAAACTGGTAGACGCCCTCTGGGCATACCGAACCTCCATTAGGACGCCCACTGGTCAAACCCCCTATTCACTCACATTTGGGACCGAAGCAGTGGTACCTTACGAAATCCTCGTCCCATCCTTGAGAATAGTACTAGAAGAAGATCTCCAAATTGAGGAAAAGAGGGAGGCACTCCTACTACGCCTCGAACTACTGGACGAGAAGAGATTAAGAGCGGCAGACCATGCCCAGGCCTACCAAAGAAGGGTGGCAAGGGCATTTGAAAAGAAGGTGATAAAAAGAAAATTCGAAATCGGGGAATTAGTACTTAAGCAAATCATGCCATCAAGACAGCCTCACCCGAGAGGAAAGCTGCAACCCACATGGGAGGGACCCTATGTGATCACCCATGCCTATTCCGGGAATGCCTACCGCCTGGTAGATGCCGAAGGAGTCGAGGTTCCAGGTTCGTGGAATGCACTTTATCTGAAGAAATTCCATGCATGAAAAGCTTTCAATACTTAAGAACTATTATTCTTCCTTCCTGCGATTTCCAGCGTTTAGTACTTGATGATAGAATTGTAAGACTCTAAAAGATAAACTCGTATCTATTTGAACACGTTTCCGCCAAATCATGTCATTCCCTTCACACACGTATAACTGGACTAGATTTGCCTGATAGAAGAAAAATTGCCTACCCCGTGGACTGGGACAATTTAAAAACTCCCCAAAGCAAAATATCCCTTATTTCCGCCCCGCTCGTATTAACCCTAGGTCAAAATGAGGAGTTACCCGGACCTAGCATATGTCCCAAAAACTGGCTCTGGCACTATATAAACACTTCTAGAGGGGAAGCATGAAAAGAATCGGGGTGAAAAACAGAAGAGCCCCCCCCCCTCAAATCAAAACAAAACAAAAAAAAAAAAAGCAAAAAGAGAAAATCAGGCAAGGAGAGGCCAAACACCCAAGTGAACGGGTTAAACTCTCTATTTAGCAGGCTTTCACGCCTTTACGCACGGTATACGCTAAACAACGGCTATACCAGTACAGATCCAAACAACGGACTGTACTTTCCACCCAAAAATAAAGAAGTGGTAAAAAGAAGAAAGCCAGAGGGACCTAGGAAGTAAGACATGTGCTAGACTGGGACAATTCTAAAATATTGCCCGAAAGGAAGATATTACTCTTACCTCATTCACCCTCTCCCCTTTTATTTTTTTTGCAATGGGGGTTCAAAATTGAGCTATGTCCACCGGGAAAAGCGAAATTTTGACCAAGGGTAGATCACGTCCAGGTTTACACCTACACACACACTCACACGAGTTCACTTAGAAACTTGCCTATCCAAAGGAAGCTTATTTGACTTGACTCTTGGTACATTCATGGATTTTTCAGCATGTTTAGAATAATACGATTAAGCATTTGAAAACCATGAACCTAGGAAAATCGACGCCTAAGGCTTATACCTCTCAAATACAATCCTGGTTTGGACATGAGTGACCACAAGGGCTCCTCCACGGGGACTTGATGGTGTCTTTTACTTATGAAAATCAAGAACATTGCCCTCTCACCTAAAAAAGGGGGTCATTGAAGAACTAAAATGCCCCCTTATGCCACTTATACTTACGCATAAGCTTGCATTTTCCTTTTCCAAAACACCTTGGCATCCGATTTTCTTGAAACATTAAAGTTAACCCCCCCCCCCCCGAATATTAGAATTATCCCCACTCATATGAGAATTGTCCCCACGAAATTTAAAATTATCCCCACTCATATGAGAATTGTCCCCACTCACCTCATGCCCTTCCGCACATGCGTGAGAAGAAATTGTCCCCACCTCCTACACATAAGTTCTTCTTCACTCACGCACTTGGAATCCCTTCCTTGCGCACTAAAGCCTGGTCTCCCACACTTTACTTTCTCGCATTTATATTTCCATTCCGCCTTAAGATGGATTGTAGCCCTTGACAATTCAAGCAAGAAGGGCTCGAAAGTCAGTGCAGGGGCGCAATCTGGACGGATTTAACACTTGGTCCATGGAAAGAATGTTTTTATAGGTCTCGAAGGATAAAACTCAGGAGGACTTTCCGCAGCAGCAGACAAGAAGCAAAACCAGAAAATTGTCCCAGGCAGGGGGCGGCTAAACCCGATTAGCCGCCCCCCAGAGACGGCTAGTTTACACTAGCCGCCCCTGCTCCCTGCCCTCTTGTCCAGGTAAAAACCCAGGCAAGGGGCGGCTAAATGCAAGTAGCCGCCCCTCACTGGGCGGCTAAACGCGAGTAGCCGCCCCCAACCTGCTGCATCATCTGCCCTGTCAGTCCCATCTTTTTCAAACTCTTCAACTCCTTTGGTACCTATAAGAAACATTCTTCCCCAAAACCTGTGCACACGCATTTCATACATTCATACATACATTAAAACAGTATAACTTCGAATCAAACAACAACCGGAATGAAAATCATATACCAAACCATACATCCATTCATCCATTCATCCACCCAGACAAGCCTTACGAAACCATTCCACATATACCACCAGATTAAAACCAACCAAAGCCCTTTCAAAACTAAGTTAAAAACACCCATGTTTGTCCATACACCAAAAGAGAAGGAGGAAATTGTTCATAAAAAAGGAAAGGTAAACCTAGTTAGGGGTTAGATAGGTAGGGATCCACCAAAAGCTTCAAATCTAAATGTCTTGAGCTATGCATCACCGAAATATCACCTGAGTCAAAAAGAAAAGAAGAAAAGCATGAATTCCTTGCATATATACTATTCTTCTACCTAAAACCAAGACACCAAAAGCTTTACCTCGGGGTATTATCATCCCCGGGAGGCTGAATCGAAGGAGGAACATCCTGGCCTGAAGGAGGTGGCGGTTGAGGAGAAGACTGAACCTCTGGAGCATCGGGGGCGGCAGGAGTCTCTCGAACTGAAGACGCGGCCCTTGCATATATCCCACGACTCCGAGACACCGAAGGACGAGAGGCACGGCTGAAGGTGGCCCCAGTAGCCAAGGAGGCCGAGAGGGAGTGATCAGGCTCAAGTGGAAGAAGGTCGAGGTCCGCCTCGGTCATCAAGCCCCCTCCGACCAATTTCCCCCTCATAGTCGCCTCCCAGAGTCGGACCTGCTGCATATCCCTGTCCCTCCTCTCCAATCTCTGTCGAAGGCGACTCTCCGTCCCTCTGGCCCGATCCTCGGCGGCCCTCAACCTCTCCTCCAACTCCCGCGCCCTCGCCTCCGACGCCCTGAACGCCTCTCGGTCCCTATCCCCGGCCGCCTGCAGAGAACGGACTAAGTCTCCCATCAAACCTCCGGGAACACCCGCCGAAGCCTCCAACTCCGACACCCTCATCCGGAGGGAGTCCCTCTCACGGCCTAGGGTAATGAACCCCTCCTCCCTCGAGGCTATCATGGACCTCAGCCGGTCCGCCTCCTCCTCAGCCCGGGAAGCCCTGCCCCTCGCCTGTCCCAACTCCATCCTTGTGGCCATCAACTCGCTCCGGGCCACATCCAACTCCCTCGTCAGTTCGAGCTCTCGCTCGGAAACCACGGAAGGAGGAGGGACGGAAGAAGAAGAAGCGCCGTCGGCCCTCGCTCTCGACAGAGCATCCACCTGAGCCTCGAGGACCCGGACCTGGTCCTGTAAGCGTCCTCTCTGTGCCCGCAAGGCCTCTATCTGCCTGGCCCGCGCTTGGAGGTGCTCATTGGCGGTCTTGAGCCTCTTCTCCATCTCATTCAACTCAACCTACAAAAAGAAATACCATTCAGAAGACTCAAGCAGGAGAGAACGAGGAAAGGAAAAAGGATTTTTTCAACTTACATAAGCGTCCGGGATCTCCTCCTCCATCGTCCCGAGGATATCCGCATACTCCCGACGATACCAAGCTAGGTATTCGTCACTCGAAGTCACCTAAGGACGACGCTCCACCAAGACGCCTCGACCCATCCATCCTGCCACATACATAGCATAATTCCTCGGGAGATTCGTGTCCCGAGGAATCCCAGCCACCGGGATCAAGGGGCGCTTCGGCAGAGGATCAGGCACCCACTGGTGGTACCGAAGCTGGCGGACGACCCGGCTGATCGCATGAAACACGACCTCATTAAAATAGATCAGCCAGATATCCCGTGACAACTCCGATGGGACCTCCTCCTCCGTGTAGGGCCTCCACGTCATCTATAAAGCATCAAAAGACAGGAAGAGCGCTTAGTCAAACGAAAACCGAATACAAGCCAAAACAAACATCGAAGGAAAATTTATACCTCTTCCTCCGTCAAGACGCGGAAGGCCTCTCGGAATTGGGCAAGGAGGTACAAGCGCGAAGATCCCCGGGGCGCCAATCTCATGGCCCAAGGGAGGGCACGATCGAACGGCGCAGAGGTCGGGCGATCAATGGAAAAATGCTCATACCCGAAGATCTAGCAAAGCAAGAGGGAAATTATCATGACCAAAGTAAGCTAAACCAAGAAGAAGACTCTCATCACTTACACATACCAGAAGGAATGGCGAGAAGCCACCAAGGTTCTTTCCCCCAGCCCTCTTGACCTTCTTCGAGAGCTCCGCAAATAGATGGGCCAGCATCGCCGCTCCCCAAGCGTATCGCCCCATGCCCTCTAGGTCCCTCATCAGCAGAAGAGAATGTGAGGAAACCTTGTCGGAGGCCGTCGAGAAGAGGACCCGGCCGAAGAAGTATAAAAAGAACGCCCTCAACTCCCTCCGTGCCCTCTGTGGACACGCGGCCGCCTCTGTCGCCTCAATCATCGCCCGCCTCCTCTCAAAGCTAGCTGCAGGCCGTATTGCCTCGACAACTGCCCAAGGGGGATCTGGTTCAGCGTCCCCACGCGCTCCACGTAGTCCCATTCTCCAATCAACTCCAGGAAGAGTGCCTTATAGTCGGCGAGGGTTGCCGCGATCACTGCCTCCCCAGACACCGGAAGACCGGTAATCCGATAAACATCCTCGAGGGTCGGCATTGTAGATACCCCAATTTCGACCGTCCAGAGAGACAGAAATACTTCAAGTAACACACGGAAATATCCCACAAGTGAACACCAATAGAGAACCAAGGGTTCGGTAAACCGGAAACCCTAACCCTAGCCTTGACCTAAACCTAAACCAGAAACCCCCGGAAACCCTAACCCTAGCCTAAACTCTAACCCTAAACCGAAAACCCTAGCCTAAACCCAAACCCTAAACCAAACCCTAGCCCAGACCTAAACCTAAACCAACCCTAAAAAAACCTAAGTCCCTGGAAAGGGGCGGCTAGCCCTAACTAGCCGCCCCCCAACCGCCCCCTGGCCGACTTTGGACCAGTCCCCTGGATGGGACATAAAGCAGCAATAAATGCTGATCATTGCGGCGGGTCATGACCTTTAGCCGCCCTCTCTTGGCCGGATCAATCCAAGTAACCGACCCAAGCCACCGCTTGTCAGAGATGGGACGTTTGGCTGCTCATGATGGGGGCGGCTACCAGAAAGTAGCCACCCCATCCCGGGCGGCTATTTAGCACTAGCCGCCCTTCACCTGGTCTCTGACAGAAGAACCAGAGCATTAATGAGAGGTCCAATCGAAGCCAACCCACTCCATTACCCTCGGGATATTTTCCTACCTCTCTTTTACTATAAATAGAGGAGGTCCCAAGCAATGAAGAAGATCCACAAAATCACCAATTCATCTTCATCGTCAACCCACCATCCCCACTTGTTCAAAACCCTTCCACTACTAGAAATCCCAAGAGAGAGAGAGAGAGAGAACCCCTTTTATTAGAGAAACACCCATTCCCTACATAAAATACCCTCTCATCCCACCCTCCATAAACCCAGGCTAAACCTAGCTTAGCCTCTGCCCAAGACCCCACCCTTTTCCTACCAAAGCCCTGCCCAAATTCCCCCAGACCTTGGACGGCTAACCCTAGCTAGCCGCCCCCTGGCCGACGGCTAAACACAACTAGCCGCCCCCTATTCACACCCCATATCAACATCCCTTTGACCCATAACTCCTTTAGTCAAGCCCGGAAGCAGAATATGATTACCTGTTTTTCACCTCTGTGTACAGTATATCCGTGTCTCAGAGCGGAGACCCCACAAACTCCCCACGTAGGCGATCAAATCCAACCCAAACCCTTTCCTGTTTTTAGAAAAAGCAGGTGGCGATCACAAAACCCCCCTGAATCCTCTTGAGCCGCTGTCGGGCGCCTCGACCAGGAACGACACCCTCACCCCTTCCGAGAAGACGATCCGACCGAGCCCGCCAGGGAACGCATCCGATCCGAATCCCCGAAGAACCCCCACACACGCGGATTTTTCGACACCGACAAATTCTGGCGATCACGGTGGGACCTCCCTCGTGAAAAACAACAAAAGGTAATCCTCTTCTGCCCCCCTTTTACAACCTTGACTAGAATGCTATCAACCCTCTAGGAAGGTTAGAGTTTCTCACTCCTTGAATTAAATCCTCTTCTACTGTGCATTATAACATCCTTTATTGCTTTGTAAGCCGCTCACAGCTGCGCAATCCTTTACTGCTTTCGTAAGTCGCACACAGCTGCGCAATCCTTTACTGCTTTCGTAAGTCGCTCACAGCTGCGCAATCCTTTACTGCTTTATTTACTGCTTTCAATCTGCATTCATCCCCCCACTCTACGTCATGGAATCCCACATAGAAGAGGAGATATTAGAGGAAAGGAATCACCAAGAGGGTCAGGCCACACAGTTCCTGACCCATCTAGAGGAAAGAATGGCTAGTCTAGGGTACCAGACAGTAGAGGACATGTTTCATGACCTCGCTGATTACCGTCATACCAAGACCTCAAGACAGGAAACCCCTGTCGAAACCCCTAAACCCATTCCCAAAACCCCATTCACACCCAGTCACTCGGTCAACCCGAGCGTCTTTTCGTTCACCCCCCTTTCCCCCGCGAATCCAAAATTCCCAGTTGTTTCCACCCCAGGCCCTTACCAGGCCACCCCAAACCCGGGACCGCTAGGCAGCCCTCCCCGGGGAGAAACACTGGACGATACCATCCGGAGAATTCTCTCCGAGACTGGTCCCTCGGCCCCCAAACACATGTCTCTACATAACCTGAGACAAATCCCGTCAGTCCACCTACCCGAGGGATTCAAAGTCCCCAAATTCCGCCGGTACAACGGTCGTGGAGACCCAGACATTCATTTAACTGCCTTTTATCTAGACGCACGCCCGTTTCTAGATAATCAACCTCTACTAGTCTTCCTCTTCCAGAAATCATTGGAAGGAGAAGCACTACAATGGTTCTCCACCCTCCCTATAGATCACTTGTCAAATTTCTCTGCTGTAAGCGAGAAATTCTTGGGCCGCTACGGTTACCAGAGGATTAGGACCCCCTCTATTTCAGATTTAACCGTAGAGAGAATGAGGCCTAGGGAGGAATTCGAACAATACGTGTCTCGGTGGCGCACACTTGTCCACTGGACCGGCCTGCAACTCACAGAATGTCAAGAAATTGACATGATGTTACAGAGCCTGAGTCCAGAACTTCGTACGAGCCTTTCGTACGGAAACTGCACTACGTATCAACTTCTGATTGACCGCCACAACAGGATTTCCCGTTGTGCAGCCCCAACAGTCCAAACCCAGTCCCCACCTATCAGCCATAGGGTTGGACAACTGCCTCGTAAGGCACAAACCCCCACGGTAGAGGGGATCATTAACCAAGTATCGGCACTCTACCCGAACGGAGCACGAGTTCCTGACCGAGGAACAGCTCCGAGACAGTACACGACCGGTTCATCCGGATATGCACCGCCTCGGCAAGCAAATCAAAATTTTACCCCTCGGTCAGTACCCGTCCCCGTGCCAATACGACAAAACCCCACAGTCCAAAATTTCCCACTCCAGAGCCCTATAATCCAGAGCCAAACTCAAACTCGGGCTCCCTTTTACTCTGCTCCCCCAAGAGCACAAAATCCAACCCCTAGGCAGCCCATACAAAGCTCTTATAACGAGGTTAGACCTCCCGCATCCTACGACCAAAGACGAATGGGAAAGAGGGACTCTTACCCTCCCCTCCCAGAAACTTTAACTAGGATCTTTAGGGTGATGTTGGACACAAATTGTATCTCCCTCCCCGACGCCAGGCCCTCACTACCCGGGGCCAGCACGGCGCGTTACTGTCAATATCATCAACAATATGGCCATACCGTAGAACAATGCATTGTTTTTCGGGACTTCGTTTATGATCTTAATGATGACAGGCGCCTTGACTGGGCCATGATCAAAGGCCATCTGAGCCAGGGAAATCCCCAAGCACCCAAGCCACTTGGCATATTAACTGACCCCTTACCAGGTCACACCCAAGCTTCCACATCTAGAGCCCACGCGGTCAACATGATCAGAAGAGGGAGACGACCATCGCCAGAACCAAGCAGCTCGGAAGATGCTACTGATGGCAGCCTATCCGAAGAGTCCGAGGAGGAAGAGCAGAACGAGCCCTTCCAGCTGAACCTCGACGACCATGACCTCGCCATACTCTATGGCGAAGAAGAAGACGCAATTCTCGCCCTCCCCGCAGTCATCAACATCGAGTCCGACGAAAGCGGACTAGAGAACCCGGGAGAAGACGAAGAAGAAGAGCCATTCGAGGAGATCCCCGAAGGAGCTAGCGAAGGACCCGAAGGAGGGGAATGTACGTCGGATGATCTGCATCCGGACGACAACGGGTCCTCCAAGAGTACCGACACTGTCAATGGCCCCCGCCGCCCAATGACCATTTCATTCACTGACCAAGACCTCCCGGATCCCAGACTGCGAGTCTACCCCCTACACATCCGCGGACGACTCCAAATGTTGTGGCTAAACAACATCTTTGTAGACCCAAGGTCAGGAATGAACATAATGACGTGCTCCACCTACCAGAAGATACCCGGACTAGGCCGTCCTCCCGTCCAACCGGCCCACCATACTATCCAAGCTTTCAACCATACCGGGAAGACTCTCCGCGGCCCCGGAACATTCGAGCTATCCGTCGGGCCTCTCATCTGCGAAGTAGCCTGCTTCGTGGGCGACATCGACACAAGGTACCCATTGATGTTGGGGCGACCATGGTTAGACAGCATCCAAGCTATCTATTCCCCCCAGCACCAATGCCTTCGACTGCCCTTCTTGAATCATGTACTAACAATTTGGGGAGAGGCGCGCCTCTAGTATGAGAACGAGAACAATTGGGCAATACACAATATGTTCACCTTAGCCCTCCGACCGGGGAACGAGAATGAAGGCGGTAGCCCACCTGGGTCCCCTTATGACAACAACTCTCCCTCAGAAGAAGCGGCCAGGACCCAGTGTCCACCAAGCGATCTTACGGAGCCCAACTCGATCACCTTCCTCCCCCTCGCTATCACCGTCATACTCAGGGGAAGGGAATTCCGGCACATTCTCATTGACACGGGAGCGGAAACTAACGTCCTTACATATTCCGCCTACCAAAAGCTAGAAGGCCGGGTTCCCAGATTGGAGCCCTCAGACGAATACATTTATGCCTTCGACAGCACACGCAAGAACGCTTGCGGACTAGTCACGCTCCCACTGAAGATCGGCCCAGTCTCCACCATCGTTAACTGCATGGTGATGAACATTCAATCGCCCCACCCTCTGATTGTTGGGAGGACATGGCTCAACAGCATCGAAGCCGTCTCATCCACCCGACACCAATGTCTTCGCTTCCCGTACCGCGGGAAAGTAATATCCATATGGGGAGAGGCGCGCTCTAATAATACTCAGGCTCGGAATTGGAGCATCTGTGCCATGCGCATCCGGCTAGAGGTGCTCGCATGTTGGCAATCAGGCGCCACAGACGAAGAACTACTCCGTCAAGGGAGGCCTTTGAAAAGACTCAGGGAGGGAGAATTTGGGAACAGGGGACCCCCACCAGACATCAGCCGGCCATCAAAAAGAAGCTGACCCGAGGAGGCAATACAAATTCAAGAATCAGGTACCGATCCTCCCGGGTAAGTTTTCAAACCCTGTACATATTTGTTTACAGCTTTTTCTAAAAATCAAAAAGATCAAAATATTTGTTTACTAGCTTTCGCTTTCACACCCTGTACATATTTGTTTACAGCTTTTTCTAAAAATCAAAAAGACCAAAATATTTGTTTACCAGCTTTCGTCTTTCATCACCCTATACATATTTGTTTACCTGCTTTTCTAAAAAGAAACCAAAATCCAACAAAAAAAATACATGCTAAGCAGCTTTCATTCCCCAACTCTGAACATACTTGTTTCCAGCTTTATTTCCACTCTCCTTTAAAAACAAAAAAAATGTTTTTCTAAAAATGTTTTTCACACTCTCTTCCAAAACTAAAAGTTCTACAAAACAGTATTTCCGTACTTCAAAACCAAAATAAAAGCACTTTCCCGAACTTTCTTTACCTGTTTACCAAACCAAACGAAAATATTTACAAACTACATTTCCACACTCTTCTTCACGACGAAAATGTTTTCCAAATCTGCGTTTCCACACCTTTCCTTCAAAGCGAAATATTTTACAAAGCCGTACTTCCATGATTTCCGCCGAAAAACGTTTTACAAAACTGTCTTTCCATACTTTCCTTATAAAAACAAAACCGTTTTTCAAACCTTATCCCCATTCTCTTTTCTTTCCAAAAATATATCTATTCGCCGACACCGGCCCCCTTTTCAAAAACATAAGTATACATTTGTCCTACTACGCCTCGAACTACTGGATGAGAAGAGATTAAGAGCGGCAGACCATGCCCAGGCCTACCAAAGAAGGGTGGCAAGGGCATTTGAAAAGAAGGTGATAAAAAGAAAATTCGAGATCGGGGAATTAGTACTTAAGCAAATCATGCCATCAAGACAGCCTCACCCGAGAGGAAAGCTGCAACCCACATGGGAGGGGCCCTATGTGATCACCCATGCCTATTCCTGGAATGCCTACCTCCTGGTAGATGCTGAAGGAGTCGAGTTTCTAGGTTCGTGGAATGCACTTTATCTGAAGAAATTCCATGCATGAAAAGCTTTCAATACTTAAGAACTATTATTCTTCCTTCCTGTGATTTCCAGCGTTTAGTACTTGATAATAGAATTGTAAGACTCTCAAAGATAAACTCGTATCTATTTGAACACGTTTCCGCCAAATCATGTCATTCCCTTCACACACGTATAACAGGACTAGATTTGCATGATAGAAGAAAAATTGCCTACCCCGTGGACTGGGACAATTTAAAAACTCCCCAAAGCAAAATATCCTTTATTTCCGCCCCGCTCGTATTAACCCTAGGTCAAAATGAGGAGTTACCCGGACCTAGCATATGTCCCAAAAAACTGGCTCTGGCACTATATAAACACTTCTACAGGGGAAGCATGAAAAGAATCGGGGTGAAAAACAGAAGAGCCCCCCCCCCCTCAAATCAAAACACAACACAAAACAAAAAAAACAAAAAACAAAAGAGAAAGTCAGGCAAGGAGAGGCCAAACACCCAAGTGAACGGGTTAAACTCTCTATTTAGCAGGCTTTCACGCCTTTACGCACGGTATACGCTAAACAACGGCTATACCAGTACAGATCCAAACAACGGACTGTACCTTTCCCCCCAAAAATAAAGAAGTGGTAAAAAGAAGAAAGCCAGAGGGACCTAGGAAGTAAGACATGTGCTAGACTGGGACAATTCTAAAATATTGCCCGAAAGGAAGATATTACTCTTACCTCATTCACCCTTTCCCCTTTTTTATTTTTTTTGCAATGGGGGTTCAAAATTGAGCTATGTCCACTGGGAAAGGCGAAGTTTTGACCAAGGGTAGGTCACGTCCAGGTTTACACCTACACACACACTCACGCGAGTTCATTTAGAAACTTGCCTATCCAAAGGAAGCTTATTTGACTTGGCTCTTGGTACATTCATGGATTTTTCAGCATGTTTAGAATAATACGATTAAGCATTTGAGAACCATGAACCAAGGAAAATCGACGCCTAAGGCTTTTACCTCTCAAATACAATCCTAGTTTGGACATAAGTGACCACAAGGGCTCCTCCACGGGGACTTGATGGCGTCTTTTACTTATGAAAATCAAGAACATTGCCCTCTCACCTAAAAAGTCATTGAAGAAATAAAATGCCCCCTTATGCCACTTATACTTACGCATAAGCTTGCATTTTCCTTCTCAAAACACCTAGGCATCTGATTTTCTTGAAACATTAAAGTTAACCCCCCCCCCCCCGAATATTAGAATTATCCCCACTCATATGAGAATTGTCCCCACGAATATTAGAATTATCCCCACTCATATGAGAATTGTCCCCACTCACCTCATGCCCTTCCGCACATGCGTAAAAAGAAATTGTCCCCAACTCCTACACATAAGTTCTTCTTCACTCACGCACTTGGAATCCCTTCCTTGCACACTAAAGCCTGGTCTCCCGCACTTTACTTTCTCGCATTTACATTTCCATTCCGCCTTAAGATGGATTGTAGCCCTTGACGATTCAAGCAAGAAGGGCTCGAAAGTCAGTGCAGGGGCACAATCTGGGCAGATTTAACACTTGGTCCATGGAAAGAATGTTTTTGTAGGTCTCGAAGGTTAAAATACTCACGAAGGCTTTCAACGGTGGCAAACAAGAAGCAGAACCAGAAGATTAGTCCCAGACAAGGGGCGGCTAAACCCGACTAGCCGCCCCACAATGGACGGCTAGTTTGAACTAGCCGCCCCTGCTCCCCTGCCCCTCTTGTCCAGGTAAAAACCCCAGGCAAGGGGCGGCTAAATGCAGTAGCCGCCCTTCACTGGGCGGCTAAACGCAAGTAGCCGCCCCTCACCTGCTGCCCCATCTGCCCTGTTAGTCCTAGTTTCAATCAACTCTTCTACTCTTTTGAATACCTGTCAAAACATTCCTTTCCCAAACATACATACACACATTTTAGACATGTTTATACACAAAACCTGTATCAATACCACGCTATTAGAACTCTGCATCCATCCATAAATCAAAGCTTATAAACATCAAGTTCATTCATTTACACACACCTACACATTCCTATAGATTAAGAGGGCTTTCTAAGACACTAAACATCCATGCTAAACCATCCATACGAACAAGAAATTAAATTGTCCCACCAAAACCATAAACAAAGAAAGAGTAAGAGAGTCTTCATAAAAAGGAATAAGAAAGTGGTAGGTCCACCAAATACTTCAAATCCAAAGTCTTGAGCCAGGCATCGTCGAAATATCACCTAAAACAAAAACAGAAGAAGAAAAGCATGAATTCATCGCATATATACTATTCCTCTACCTAAAACCAAGACACAAAGAAGCTATACCTCGGCGTATCATCATCCCCGGGAGGCCGAATCGAAGGAGGAACGTCCTAGCCTGAAGGAGGTGGCGGCTGAGGAGAGGACTGAACCTCCGGAGCATCGGGAGCGGCGGGAGTCTCTCTAACCGAAGACGCAGCCCTTGCGTATACCCCACGACTCCGAGACGCCGAAGGACGAGAAGCACGGCTGAAGGTAGCCCCGGTGGCCAAGGAAGCCGAGAGAGAATGGTCACGCTCAAGTGGAAGAAGGTCGAGGTCCGCCTCGGTCATCGAGCCCCCGCCAACCAACTTCCCCCTCATAGTCGCCTCCCAGAGGAGGACCTGCTGAATATCTCTATCTCTACGTTCCAACCTCCCTCGAAGACGCGTCTCCACTGCTCTCAACCTCTCCTCGAGCTCCCGTGATCTCGCCTCAGCAGCCCGGAGCCTGTCCTCGCTCGATCGAAGCGCCTCCCGATCTCTATCCCCGGCCGCCTGGAGGGAACGGACCAAGTCTCCCATCAAACCCCCAGGGACACCCGCTGAAGCCTCCAACTCCGACACCCTCATCTGGAGGGAGTCCCTCTCGCGGCCTAGGGTGACAAACCCCTCCTCCCTCGAGGCTATCATGGACCTCAGCCGGTCCGCCTCCTCCTCAGCCCGAGAATCCCTGCCCCTCGCCTGGCCCAGCTCCATCCTTGTGGCCGTCAACTCATTCCAGGCCACATCCAACTCCCTCGTCAATTCGAGCTCTCGCTCGGACACCATGGAAGGAGGAGGGACGGAAGAAGAAGAAGCACCATCGGCCCTCGCTCTCGACAGAGCATCCACCTGAGCCTCGAGGACCCGGACCTGGTCCTGCAAGCGCCCCCTCTGTGCCCGCAAGGTCTCTATCTGCTGGGCCCGCGCCTGGAGGTGCTCATTGGCAGTCTTGAGCCACTTCTCCATCTCGTTCAACTCAACCTACAAGAGGCAACATCGGTCAGAAAATACCCAAGGGGAAGAAAAGAAAAGAAAAGAAAGAAGGGGAGAAAAGACTTACATAGGCGTCCAGGACCTCCTCCTCCATAGTCCCAAGGATACTGGCATATTCCTGGCGATACCAAGCCATATACTCCTCACTACTGGCCACCTCGGGACGACGCTCCACCAAGGCGCCTCGGCTCATCCATCCAGCCACGTACGTCGCGTAGTTCCTCGGGAGATTCGTGTCCCGAGGAATCCCAGCCACCGGGATCGAGGGGCGCTTCGGCAGAGGATCAGGCACCCACTGGTGGTACCCGAGCTGGCGGACGACCCGGCTGATCGCGTGGAACAGGACCTCATTAAAGAAGATCAGCCAGACATCCCGCGACAGCTCCTCCGGGACCTCCTCCTCCGTGTAGGGCCTCCACGTCATCTACAAAACATCAAAAGGACAGGAAGAGCGCTTAGTCAAACGAAAACCAAATACAAGCCAAAACAAACCTCGAAGGAAAATTTATATCTCTTCCTCCGTCAAGACACGGAAGGCCTCCCGGAACTGAGCGAGGCGATGCAAGCGCGAAGACCCCCGGGGTGCCCACCTCATGGCCCAAGGGAGGGCACGATCGAATGGTGCCGAGGTCGGGCGATCGATGGTGAAGTGCTCATACCCAAAGATCTAGCAAAGCAAGAGGGAAATTATCATGATCAAAGTAAGCTAAACCAAGAAGAAGACACTCATCACTTACGCATACCTGAAGGAATGGCGCGAAGCCACCAAGGTTCTTTCCCCCAGCCCTCTTGACCTTCTTCGAGAGCTCCGCAAACAGATGGGCCAGCATCGCCGCTCCCCAAGCGTATCGCCCCATGCCCTCCAGGTCCCTCATCAGCAGGAGAGAATGAGAGGAAACCTTGTCAGAGGCCGTCGAGAAGAGGACCCGGCCGAAGAAGTAGAGGAAGAATGCCCTCAGCTCCCTCCGTGCCCTCTGTGGGCACGCGGCCGCCTCTCTCGCCTCGATCATCGCCCATCGCCTCTTGAAGCTAGCTGCAGCTTCACCCTTCTGACGCTCTGTAAAGGAGCCGAGGCCGTATTGCCTCGACAACTGCCCAAGGGGGATCCGGTTCAATGGTCCGCTCCCGCTCCACGAACTCCCATTCCCCGATCAACTCTTGGAAGAGCGCCTTATAGTCTGCGAGGGTGGCCGCGATCACTGCCTCCCCTGACACCGGAAGACCGGTAATCCGATAAACATCCTCGAGGGTCGGCATGACAGCACCGGTGGGGAGAATAAAAGCACAGCTCTCCGGATCCCACCTCTCCGCCAAAGCCTCCACGTAAGGACGGTGGACGTGGAATGGCTCGATCAGGAAGAAGGAACGAAAGCCCGCTCCATCCACCAGGCTCCTCTCCTCCTGCCCCAAGGCACCGTACCACCTCTTCGTCCCATGCCACAAAGCCCGAATACGGTTCGGTCTCTACAAAACAGACGAAGGGAACATGGGTTAGTTTAAAAAAACGAGCGAGAGGTAAGAGTCCAAGTTTGCGAAATCATTTTTAACCATGCTTAGCAAAATGAAACCTCCACATGCTAAATATAGAAACAAAAGCATGAAAATAAGAAGCTACCCTCCTCATATGACCACGCATACTAGACAAACATCAACACATCCTACCGTGCTCACCACTCACACGCTTTCATACATCACAGCTTATCATGCTTATACCGCCCCTAAACACACCTAAGCAATATAGAACTTGGACCCTTAGAATGCATGCATACACTCCCTCATGCTCTACCACAATCAAACACATATGAAGTCATATACAGGTAGAAAAATACCCCATGCAAGCATGCTAGCCATATCACTCCTCTTTCTTTTATATGCATACAACAAGCATGGATGTGCATGTAAAAATTGTCCCCTTCCTTTTTTTCAACACGAACCCGTTCGCATGCTTATCCCACCATGATCAAACTATACATACAAGCATGCATATTAGACACACACATCACCCACTATTACCTATTCATGCATATTAGACTCACATATCACACACTATCACCTATTTATGCCACAAAAGACGTACACATGTAAATAAAAGGGTAAGACAAAGGTTAGGAATATACCATGGCCCGTGTGGACCCAGGAACGTCCACCTCGGCCTCGTCGGGATCGTCCATCCCATCGTCATCCTCCTCCTCACCCTCCTCAAACACGGCCTCCTCGGCCTCGACCCCAACGCCCACGCCAGCCTCGGCAGCCCCAGTACCCATACCCTCGGCCTCCCCGGCCTCCTCCCCAACATCAGCCTCTCCTATCCCCTCCGCCCTCCCCACGCCGGAGATAAACTCCGCAAAGGCCCCCATAGCCCTACTCTCCTCCTCCTCAGCCCTGGCCTCTGTGGCCTCCCTATCCAGCATCCCGACGAGGGCGTCCAACGACGCCCTCTCACTCTCACTCGCCCCCTCGGCCTCGGCCCCTCCCTCCATTGCACCCCCAACCAATCCCCCGGCCCCCGAAACCACCTCCTCGACCACTACCGGTCGATCCCCACGCCTCCTCTTGCGTGTATAACCTATCATAATGCTCCCAACCTCCGAGACAGCCCCCGAAGACGTACCCGTGCCCCTAGCCACATCGGTATCCACTAACGGCACCTCCGCCGCACCCACGACCTCCCTCACGACCTCCTCCTCCACCCGATCACTTCCCGATGAACTAGACCCCGAGACAGCCCCTCTCTGCTCTCGGGAAGACCTGAGGCGCTTCATCATCGAAGTTGTCTTCTTCTCCTTCGTCATCTCCTCCAATTTCGCACAAAGAAAGACCTAAAGAAAAACCTAGGGCTTCGAAATCAAGAAGAAAGGGATGATGGAAGGACGAAAACAAAGGATTCAAGGCGAGTTTTTTCCGGTTTGGAACGAAGAAGAAGAAGAAAGGAGGGAAGAGGAACCGTTTTAAAACGTATGGAGAGAGAGAGAGAGGGTCCTTTCGGTTAGAAGGGACCCAGTCATGGGGCGGCTACCCGCGAGTAGCCGCCCCCTCTCGGGCGGCTAGTTACAACTAGCCGCCCCTCCCAGTTTTTCTCTTTCACTTAAAAAACCCCTTTCCAATCTTTTCAGCCCCAAATTTCAAGGTTCTCCATACCAAACAGCCATGTATTGGCTTATTTCCAGACATTACTTGATCAAACACGACTTTCTCGAAGTTTTGCCACACTTTCAGTACCGTTCAAAATCCAATTTCTCCAGTTCTGGTTCTTTTCCAAAGTTCTTATCCTTCGGATGATCCAACTCACCCAAACTCAACTTTTACTTGCTTTCTGTCGGCGATATCCCCTCCTTGCTGAGTTTTCCCAAGCACGGGAAAGGTAGGCACGAGGAAACTGACGCTGGGCTGCTCCGTGCACGATAGCTAAGAACCCCGACCGCGGGTTGGATCACTCACCATTTACTTTTCCCCGCCTTCCACCTGGATCATCCTCTCGGATAAAAATTATAAGTCAAGACCTAGCCTCTGATGGTCTAAATCAACTCCCCGAGTAGTACTGCTCGTATTGGCACAACTCCTTGAAGGTCGGGCCGGCCAAAATAGGGGTCTCTTTCCTTATCATCGGTCGAAGTCTTTCATGCTTCGCACAAAGACTCCGTCCGATGAGGGACAATTGTAGATACCCCAATTTTGACCGTCTAGAGAGACAGAAATACTTCAAGTAACACACGGAAATATCCCACAAGTGGACACCAATAGAGAACCAAGGGTTCGGTAAACCGGAAACCCTAACCCTAGCCTTGACCTAAACCTAAACCGGAAACCCCCGGAAACCCTAACCCTAGCCTTGACCTAAACCTAAACCAAAAACCCTAGCCTAAACCCTAACCCTAAACCTAAACCCTAACCCTAGCCCCGGAAGCATAATAGGATTACCTGTTTTTCACCTCTGTGTATGGTATATCCGTGTCTCAGAGCGGAGACCCCACAAACTCCCCACGTAGGCGATCAAATCCGACCCAAACCCTTTCCTGTTTTTAGAAAAAGCAGGTGGCGATCACAAAACCCCCCTGAATCCTCTTGAGCCGCTGTCGGGCGCCTCGACCAGGAACGACACCCTCACCCCTTCCGAGAAGACGATCCGACCGAGCCCGCCAGGGCACGCATCCGATCCGAATCCCCGAAGAACCCCCACACACGCGGATTTTTCGACACCGACAGGCATGACAGCACCGGTAGGGAGAATGAACGTGCAACTCTCCGGATCCCACCTCTCCGCCAAGGCCTCCACATATGGACGGTGGACGTGGAATGGCTCGATCAGGAAGAAGGAACGGAAGCCCGCTCCATCCACCAAACTCCTCTCCCCCTGCCCCAAGGCGTCGTACCATCTCTTCGTCCCGTGCCATAAGGCCCGAATACGGTTCGGTCTCTACAAAACGAACGAAGGGAACACGGGTTAGTTTAAAAGCGATTAAAAGATAAGAGTCCAAGTTTACGAAATCATGTTAAACCATGCTTAGCAAAATGACACTTCCATATGCTAAATATAGAAACAAAAGCATGAAAGTAAGAAGCTACACTCCTCATATGATCACGCATACTAGACAAACACCAACATATCCCACCGTGGTCACAACTCACACGCTTTCTTACATCACAGCTTATCATGCTTACACCTTCCCTAAACACACCTAAGCAATATAAAACTGGGACCCGTGAAATGCATGCATACACTCCCCCATGCTCTACCACAATCAAACACATACGAAGTCACATACAGGTAGAAAAGTATCAAATGCAAAGCATGCTAGCCGTATCACTCCTCTTTCTTTTATATGCATACAACAAGCATGGATGTACATATAAAAAATTGTCCCCTTCTTTTTTTTCTCTTTCAAACACGAACCCGTTCGCATGCTTACAAAATCCCACCGTGATCAAACTATACATACAAGCATGCATCTTAGACCCACATATCACTCACTACTACCTACTCATGCATATTAGACACACATATCACACACTATCACCTATTTATAACACGAAAGACATACACATATAAATAAAAGGCTAAGACTAAAGTTAGGAACATACCACGGCCCGTGTGGACCCAGGAGCGTCCACCTCGGCCTCGTCGGGATCGTCCATCCCATCGTCATCCCCCTCCTCGTCCTCCTCAAACACGGCCTCCTCGGCCTCAGCCTCGGCCTCAGCGCCAACACCGGCCTCCGCGGCCCCCATGTCCATACCCTCGGCCTCCCCGGCCTCCTCCCCAACATCAGCCCCTCCTACCTCCTCCGTGCCCGCCGCACCGGAGGCTAAGCCCTCAAAAACACCCATAGCTCTTCTCTCCTCCTCTGCTGCCCTGGCCTCTATGGCCTCCCTATCCAGCATCCCGATAATGGCGTCCAATGACGCCCTCTCACTCTCACTTACCCCCTCGGCCTCGGCCCTTCCCTCCATTGCACCCCCAACCAATTCCCCGACCCCTGAAACCACTTCCTCGACCACCGCCGGTCGATCCTCACGCCTCCTCTTGCGTGTATAACCTATCATAACACCCCAACCTCCGGGATAGCCCCCGAAGACATACCCGTGCCCCTAGCCGCACCGGTATCCACCGACGGCACCTCCGCCGCACCCACGACCTCCCTCATGATCTCCTCCTCCACCCGATCACTCCCCGATGAACTAGACCCCGAGACAGCCCCTCTCTGCTCTCGGGAAGACCTAAGGCGCTTCATCATCGAAGCCGTCCTCTTCCCCTTCGTCATCTCCTCCGATTTCGCACAAAAGAAAAAAATTTAGGGCTCCGAAATCAAGAAGAAAGGAATGATGGAAGGCTTAAACAAAGGATTCAAGGTGTTTTAAAATCAAGATTTTCGGTTTGAAATGAAAAAGAAGAAGAGAAGAGGGAAGAGTAACCGTTTTAAAACGTATGGAGAGAGAGAGAGGGTCCCTTTTCGGTTATAAGGGACCCAGTCGAGGGGCGGCTACCCACGAGTAGCCGCCCCCTCTCGGGCGGCTAGTTACAACTAGCCGCCCCTCCCAGTTTTCTCTTTCATTTAAAAACCCCCCTTTCCAATCTTTTCAGCCTTAAACTTCAAAGTTCTCCATACCAAACAGCCATGTATTAGCTTATTTCCAGACAATACTTGATCAAACACGACTCTCCCGAAGTTTTGCAACACGTCCAGTACCATTCAAATTCAAATTTCTTCAGTTCTGGCTCTTTTCCAGAGTTCTTATCCCTTAGATGATCCAATTCACCCAAATCAACTTTTACTTGCTTTCTGTCGGCGATATCCCCTCCTTGCTGAGTTTTCCCAAGCACGGGAACGGTAGGCACGAGGAAACTGACGCTGGGCTGATCCGTGCACGATAGCTAGGAACCCCGACCGCGGGTTGGATCACTCACCATTTACTTTTCCCCGCCTTCCACCTGGATCATCCTCTAGGATAAAAATTCTAAGTCAAGACCTAGCCTCTGACGGTCTAAATCAACTCCCCGAGTAGTACTGCTCGTATTGGCACAACTCCTTGAAGGTCGGGCCGGCCAAAATAGGGGTCTCTTTCCTTATCATCGGTCGAAGTCTTTCATGCTTCGCACAAAGACTCCGTCCGATGAGGGACAATTGTAGAGACCCCAATTTTGACCGTCCAGAGAGACAGAAATACTTCAAGTAACACATGGAAATATCCCACATTTGGACATCCAGTAGAGAACCGAAGTTCGGGAAACCGGAAGCCTTGACCTAAAGCCGGAAACCCTAAAGCGGAAGCCTTGACCTAAAACCGGAAACCTTGACCCTAAGCCAAACCCTAAACCCTAGCCTTGACCTAAACCTAAACCGGAAACCCTAACCCTAGCCATGACCTAAACCTAAACCGGAAACCCTAACCCTAGCCTTGACCTAAACCTAAGCCCTAAAACCTAGCCTTGACCTAGCCCTAAACCCTAACCCTAAACCTAAACCTAAAACCTAAATTGAAAACCCTAATTCTAAAAACCCTAGAACCCCAAGTCCCTGGAAAGGGGGGCGGCTAGATCTAACTAGCCGCCCCATAGCAAGCGGCTAGTTTGCACTAGCCGCCCCCCTAACCGCCCCCTGGCCGACTTTGGACCAGTCCCCTGGATGGGACATAAAGCAGTAATAAATACTGATCATTGCGGCGGGTCATGACCTTTAGCCACCCTCTCTTGGCCGGATCAATCCAAGTAACCGACCCAAGCCACCGCTTGTCAGAGATGGGACGTTTGGCAGGTCATGATGGGGGCGGCTACCAGGAAGTAGCCGCCCCATCCTGGGCGGCTAGTTAGCACTAGCCGCCCTTCACCTGGTCTCTGACAGAAAAACCAGAGAATTAATGAGGGGTCTAATCGAAGCCAACCCACTCCATTGCCCTCGGGATATTTTCCTACCTCTCTTTTACTATAAATAGAGGGGTCCCAAGCCCAAATACAACATCAACACAAATCCACAACAACCACCAATTCATCTTCAAACCCTTCCACCACTAGAAATCCCAAGAGAGAGAGAGAGAGAGAGAGAGAGAGAGAGCCTCTTGTGTGAGAGAAAACACCCATTCCCTACACAAAAACACCCTCTCATCCCACCCTCCTGAAACCCGGGCTAAACCTAGTTTAGCCTCTGTCCTAAACCAAACCCATTTCCTACCAAAGTCCTGCCCAAATCCCCCCAGACCGTGGACGGCTAACCCTACCCAGCCGCCCCAATCCAGACAGCTCAAACCCACTAGCCGCCCCATACCTACACCCCACCCGCACTCCTTTGTCCCAAGACTCCTATAGTCAAGCCCCGGAAGCATAATAGGATTACCTGTTTTTCACCTCTGTGTATGGTATATCCGTGTCTCAGAGCGGAGACCCCACAAACTCCCCACGTAGGCGATCAAATCCGACCCAAACCCTTTCCTGTTTTTAGAAAAAGCAGGTGGCGATCACAAAACCCCTTGAATCCTCTTGAGCCGCTGTCGGGCGCCTCAACCAGGAACGACACCCTCACCCCTTCCGAGAAGACGATCCGACCGAGCCCGCCAGGGCACGCATCCGATCCGAATCCCCGAAAAACCCCCACACACGCGCAGATTTTTCAAACACCGACAACCCTGGGCCGCGAGAGGGACTTCCTCCAGACGAGTGTGTCGGAGTTGGAGGCTTCAGTGGGCGTTCCCGGGGGTTTGATGGGAGATTTGCTTCGTTCTCTCCAGGCTGCCGGGGATAGAGATCGAGAGGTACTTCGATCGAGCGAGGACATGCTCCGGGCTGCTGAGGCGAGATCACAGGAGCTCGAGGAGAGGTTGAGGGCGGTGGAGACGCGTCTTCGAGGGAGGTTGGAACGGAGAGATAGAGATATTCTGCAGGTCCTCCTCTGGGAAGCCACCATGCGAGGGAAATTGGTTGGCGGAGGGGTTATGACCGAGGCGGATCTCGACCTACTTCCTCTTGAGCCCGAGCATTCCGTCTCGGCTTCTCTGGCTAATGGGGACACCTTCAGTCGCGCTTCTCATCCCTCAACGTCCAGGAGTCGTGGGATATATGCGAGGGCCGCATCTTTAGTTCGAGAGGCTCTTGCCGCTCTTGATGCTCTAGAGGTCCAGCCTTTTCATTAGCCGCCGCTCCCTTCCCAGCCAAGTCAAGATGTTCCTCCTACTCAGCCTCCCGCAGATGCTGATAACACTCTGAGGTATATTCCCTTGTGTCTTGATTTTGGATAGAAGAATAGTATATATGCAAGGAATTCATGCTTTTCTTCTTTTCTTTTTGACTCAAGTGATATTTCAGTTATGCCTAGCTCAAGATATTTTAGAGGGGAAGCTTCTGATGGACCCCAATCCACTTATCTCTAGTCCATTTGTTTTCAAAACTTTCTTTTAGTTTAAGACTAGGTCTGAATTTCTGTTTATGAACAATTCATCTCTTTCTCTGTTGGTGTATGAACAAACATGGGTATTTAGTTTAGTTTTGTTGGTTTTAATTGGGTGATGTATGTGGAATGGTTTTATAAGGTTCTATGGGTGGATGATGAATGGTTTGGTGTATGATTTTGGTTTTAGTTGTTTTTTAAATCATAGTTGTACTCGTTTTATGTATGTATGTATGTATGAAATGCGTGTGCACAGGTTTCGGGGGAGAATGTTTTTTATAGGTACCAAAGGAGTTGAAGAGTTGAAAAGATGGGACTGACATAGCTGAAATAGGTGCAGGCAGGGGGCGGCTAGTTCAATCTAGCTGCCCAGTGAGGGGCGGCTAGTTTAGGTTAGCCGCCCCTTGCCTGGGTTTCTTACCTGAAGAAGGGGAGGGGGCAGGGGCGGCTAGTGTATTCTAGCCGTCTGGTGAGGGACGGCTGGTCGGGTTTAGCCGCCCCCTACCTGGGGCAATTTTTTGGCTCTGCCACTTCTGTTTCCTGTTGCTGAAAGCCTTCATGGGTGTTTTAACCTTCAAGACCTACAAAAACATCCTTTCCATGGACCAAGTGTTAAATCTGTCTGGATTGTGTCCCTGCACTGACTTTCGAGCCCTTCTCGCTTGAATTGTCAAGGGCTACAATCCATCTTAAGGTAAAATGAAAATCGAATGCGAGAAAGTAAAGTGCGGAAAATCATGCTTTAGTACGCAGGGGAGGGATTCCAAGTGCGTGAGCGAAGAAAAATCTTAAGTATGTGTGAAAGTGGGACAATTTCTTCTTAAGAATGTGCGGAAGGGCATGAAATGAGTGTAGATGGGGACAATTTTAATGTTGGTAGAGGGGTCAACTTTAATATTTCAAAAAAATCGGATGCCTAGGTGTTTTGAAAAAGGAAAATGCGAGCTTATGCGTAAGTATAAGTGGCATATGGGGCATTTTAATTCTTCAATTGTCTTTTATGTGGGAGGGCAATGTTCTCGACTTTCTTAAGTAAAAGATACCATCAAGTCCCTATGGAGGGGCCCTTAGGTGTCGGTTTTTTCTAGGTTCATGGTTCTCAAATGCTTGATCGTATTATTCTAAACATGCTGAAAAATCCATGAGTGTTCCAGGAGTCAAGTCAGATAAGCTTCTTTTGGATAGGAAAGTTTCTAAGTGAACTCATGTGAGTGTGTGCAGTAACATGGAAATGGTATACCCTCGGTTGAAATTTCGCCTTTCCAGGTAGACATAGTTCAATTTTGAATCCCATTACGAAATAAAAAGGGGGGGGGAGAATGGGGTAAGAGTAATATCTTCCTTTTGGGTAATATTTTAGAATTGTCCCAGTCTAATATATGTTCTACTTTCTAGGTCCCTCTGGCTTTCTTCTTTTTATCACTTCTTTATTTTGGATGGAAAGTACAGTCCGTTGTTTAGACCTGTACTAGTATAGCCATTTGTTTGGCATATACTTGTGCGTAAAGGCGTGAAAGCCTGCTAAAGTAGAGAGTTTAACCCGTTCACTTGGGTTTTTTTTTTTTTTTTGCCTCTCATTGCCTGATTTTTTTTATTGAGGGGTCTTCTGTTTTTCACCTCGATTCTTTTCATGCTTCCCCTCTAGAAGTGTTTATATAGTGCCAGAGCCAGTTTTGAGACATATGCCACGTCCAGGTAATTCCTCATTTTGACCTTGGGTTAATACGAGTGGGGCGGAAATAAGGGAGGTTTGCTTTGGGGTTTTAAAATTGTCCCAGTCTATGGGGTAGGCAATTTCTCTTCTATTAGGTAAATCAATTATCCAGTCATACGTGCGTGAAGGAAGCGGCATGATTGGCGGATATGTGTTCAAACAAATACGAGTTTATCTTTGAGAGTCTTATAATTCTATTATCAAGTACTAAACGCTGGAAATTGCAGGAAGAAAGAATAATAGTTCTCAAGTACTGAAAGCTATTCATGCATGGAATTTCTTTAGATAAAGTGCATTCCACGAACCTGAAACCTCGACTCCTTCGGCATCTACCAGGCGGTAGGCATTCCCGAAATAGGCATGGGTAATCACATAGGGTCCCTCCCATGTGGGTTACAACTTCCCTCTTGCGTGAGGCTGTCTTGATGGCATGATTTGCTTAAGTACTAACTCCTCGTTTTTAAATTTTCTTTCTATTACCTTCTTTTCAAATGGCCTTGCCACCCTTCTTTGGTAGGCATGGGCATGGTCTGCCGCTCTTAATCTTTTCTCGTCTAATAGTTCGAGGCGTAGTAGAAGTGCCTCCCTCCTTTCTTCAATCTGGAGGTCTTCTTCTAGTACTATTCTTAAGGATGGAATGAGAATTTCGTAAGGTACTACTGCTTCCGCCCCAAATGTAAGTGAATAAGGAGTTTGACCAGTGGGTGTTCTAATGGAGGTTCGGTATGCCCAGAGGGCATCTACCAATTTATCAAGCCAATCGGTGGCCTTGTGGGTTTCTACCGTCTTCTTTATAATTTTGAGCAAGGTTTTGTTGGTGGCCTCTGCTTGTCCGTTCCCATGGGGATAATATGGCGTGGAATGATGAAGTTCTATATGATGTTTATTGCATAAGTCTTGGAATTCTTGGGAGATGAATTATGGGCCATTATTGGTTATAATCACTTTGGGGGTACCGAACCGTGCAAGGATGTGAGTGCGAACAAAACGAGCCAGGGTAGAGCTTTTAATTACTATATAGGATTCGGCTTCAGCCCATTTAGTAAAGTATTCTGTAGCGGTGAGGATGAAGGCTTTTTGGGTGGTGTTTCTATAGTGTCCACATAGAGAAGGGCCATGGTGAAGTCATGGGGTGTAAGGAAGATGCTGGTGCATGTATTTTGTTGGCATGGGTTTGACATTGGATACAACGCTTAATGTATTTGTTGCAGTCCCCTTCAAGTGTGGGCCAATAGTAGCCCATTCTTAGCACCTTTTTTGAGGACCGGATCCGGTCAGTGCTCGACCTCGGTCAGTTCGGTCAGTACCGAATTGCACCACGTGTAAATCGAACTGCACCACTTATAAATCGAACTACACAACCAATTGTTGGGTATATTTTTTACTCTCTTATTGGATTCAATCAACTATTGAAGAAAATATGAATTGCTAAGAATCATCAGTATCCAATAAAAGAGTTTAAAATATACTCAACAATTGATTATGCAATTCGATTTATAAGTGATGCAGTTCGATTTGAACGTAGTGCAATTCGGTACTGACCGAACTCGGTACTGATCGGATCCGGTCTCCTTTTTTGCTAGCATCTGGGCGTTGACATGCCCTCCACATACTCCGGAGTGAGCTTCTTCTATGATGGTATATGCTTCTTTGTCATCCAAGCGTCTGAGTAGTTCTCCATTGAAGGATGCTCGGAAAAGTATCCCTCCTTGGAGGCAGTATTTGATTGCTATCTTTTTAACTATTTTCTAGTCATTGCTAGTAGCGTAGCCTGGGAATGAACCGTCTTCAAGGTAATTTTTAATGTCAAAGTACCACGGATTTCCGTCGTCCATATCTCCTAGCTCAAGGGCTAGGATTTTCGTGGTACTAGCGCTTTTGTCTGTTTGGTCCCTTTTTAGATCTCGAGTTTTACAGTCTCAAAGTTCGGTGGCAAGTGTTTCTAGTCTTTGGATAGTGACTGTTTCAGATGTCCTAGACATGGGGAAGGTGAGTGACGAAGCTAAAGAGGCTAGAGAATCTGCAAGAATATTGCCGATCTGTGGTATGAAAATGTGAGTAACCTTAGGAATTGTTTTAGCAGGACTATTGCTAGTTCTCTATACAACTTCAGCTTTGGGTCTCTAGTCTGGTATTTTTTAAGAGTTTGGCGGATCACTAAAAGAGAGTCCCCAATGATGTCCAAACTTTTAACTCTTAGGGTTAGGGCTGCTCTTAAACCAGTTATCAGGGCTTCGTTTTCAGCGATATTGTTGGTAACATTGAATGTCAGCTGAAATGCTCGTGGGATAATGACGTCTTCGGGGGAGACTAGTGCTATTCCTATTCCTTTGCCTTGTTGATTGACCGCTCCGTCAAAATATAATGTCCAGGTCTTCCGATCTTCTTCTTTGACAAGCGCAAATATATCTTCGTCCGGGAAGTTAGTTTTCACCGGTTCGTAATTAGGGAGAGGAAATTGAGCAAGATGATCAGCAATGGCCTGACTCTTGATAGACCTCTGAGTAGCATAGATGATGTCAAACTCGTTTAGCTGGACTTGCCATCGGGCTAAGCGTCCAGTTAAAACAGCTTTCTCGAATAAGAACCTCACTGGGTCCATTTTGGCAAAGTACTTGACTTTGTGGGCAAGAAAGTAATGTCGTAATTTTTGGGAAGCCCATACTAACGCTAGGCAAGTTTTTTCTGTGAGAGGGTAGGCTTTTTCATACTCAATTAGCATTTTACTTAAGTAGTAGATAGCCTTTTCTTTTCTTCCTACATCATCGTGCTGTGCGAGTATTGATCGATGGCTTCCTTAATTGCGGCTATATAGAGAAGCAGAGGTCGTCCGGGTACTGGGGCTTAGAGGACTGGGGGATTAAGAAGGTATTCCTTCAAATTATCGAAGGCCTTTTGGCATTCGTTATCCCAGTTAAACCTAACTCCCCCTTTTAGCAAGTTGTAAAAGGAGCGACATTTTTCAGCATGTTGTGAAATAAATCTCCTGATAAATTGCAACTTTCCTATGAGTCCTCTCAATTCCTTTAGGTTCTTAGGTGGGGGCATTCGGGCGATAGCTTTCGCCTTGGTCGGAACTACTTCGATCCTCATTTTGCTCACCATGAATCCCAAGAGTTTCCCGAAGGAGACACCAAAGCGACACTTCTTTGCATTCATTTTGAGCGAAAACTCTCTGCATCTCTATAATACTTGCCTAAGTATGTCTGCGTGTCCTATTCAAGTCCTAGATTTAACTAAGATGTCATCCACATAAACTTCTACTAGTTTGTGCATCATATCATGAAATATTGAGGTCATAGCTCTTTGATATGTTGCACCTACATTTTTAAGCCCGAAAGGCATCACTATATAGCAGTAAGTTCCCCAGGGTGTGGTAAAGGAAGTCTTTTCTTGGTCTTTTTCTGCCAACCGGCTCTGGTTGTATCCGGAAAAGCCATCCATGAAAGAGAGCATCTCATATCCTGCCGTGTTGTTGACAAGGAGGTCAATATGCGGGAGTGGAAGATCATCTTTTGGGCACGCTCGATTGAGGTCCCTGAAGTCGATGCATACCAGGATCTTACCATCTTTCTTGGATACCGGAACAATATTAGCTACCCATTTTGGGTATAAGACTACCCGGATAAATTTAGCCTGGTGGAGCTTGTCTACCACATCTTTGATTTTTAAAGCCACCTCAGGATGAAGGCGCTTCAGTTTTTATTTTACTAGCTTTGTATTGGGTTCTAGGATTAACCGATGCTCGACTAAAGAGGTGTCGAGTCCGGGCATATCTTTGTAAGACCATGCAAAGACGTCTTTATACTCATGTAATATTTTAACTAGGCTCTCTCTCTCATTGTCATTCAGTCCCACACAAATTAAAATGATTTTGGGGTCAGCCTATGTCCCCAGGTTTAGCTCCTCTACCTTCTTGTCCGCTTCTTCCGCCTTTTCATCAAACCTTTGAAGGCTTTGCTCGAATTCTTTAGATAGGTCCTCTTCTCCTCCATCATTCTCATCACAGATTTCGAAGACTCCTAGACTATCGTCTGGGTTTTCTATGTTATCTGGTTTGGTTCTTCTATAACTGCTATTGATTCAAACTTTTCTAAGCCCAACATGTCCCCGCTACACTCTTCTAAGTTGCTAATGATATGGTCAGGTATCTGACTCCTAGTAGGTCTGATTGTCTTGGACGAGGTACTAGGGTCGGGACTCTTAGCTTGACTGGCTAGACGTTGTAGTTTATTCAGAAGATCAAAGTCATCACTGAAAGGGTGCCATGCCGGGGTGAAGTCATCTTTGTCGAACAGGGACCCTAGGGTTTTGGTTTCCATCCTGAAATTTTGCGTCTCTTTTTTTTTGTCTCCCTTTTTTTTGTAACAGAAAAGACACTTATTATTCACAACCTACTGGATTGGTGAGAGTGTTTCAACCGACTTTCCTCTAGCAGCTGGCGCTCCTTTGTTGTGATGCTTGAGCACTGCGAGAAAAGGAGCCTTGGTCAGCTGGAGTTTTATCGTCTGGTGGTGAGTGTGTGTTTAGGTGCTTATCAGGGTGCGGAAATAACCAATCAAGGGAGCCAGAGAGATAGTCTAGCTCTCTTTCTTGGATAGGGTCTAGGGGGTGGGGGTATACGGTCTCCTTAGTTGGTTCCGTGATCATTCCCTTTATGAAATGTTCATATAACCTCCAATTATATTTTTCTTTTAATTTAGTGTGACATTTGGATGAGCCAAGGCCTCTTTTATCTAGCCATGTTGGGAGTTCGATGGGCTCCAAGATGCCATTTTTTAGCCCCAAGGTCCCTCCAGGGAGATGACCCATGATCCCCATTATGTGCCAGCCAGGATTCTTAAGTCTAGGGTGGCTTGTCTCTGTGGTATCAGAGGGAGTGTTCCGAGGATTTAGCCAATCGGCTGGGAAATCTATGATATGGATGGTGGCTTCTAGGGGTTTTGGGTCAATGGTTTTTACAGCGATGGTTTCATTACTGGTGAACCTCGATTTAGGTCCCTTGACTGCGTCTCCCTGTATTTTGATTATCTGATCTCCCAAGGGGAATTTCAAGCACTGGTGTAGGGGAGAGGAGACTCTTTTTATGGATACTAGTCATTTACGTCCTAGGATCATATTATAGTCTGAATCCATTTCTAGGACGTCGTAAGTTTTAGCGCTAGTTTCCAGCGGTCCTACTCTTAACTGGAAGTCTTTAAAGCCGAGAACCGGACGGGCCTGTCGGTATCGTCGGGAAGGCCTCCCGGCGGTGCGTGGGTGCGCGCGTGCGTGTGTGGGGGTTCTTCGGGGATTCGGATCGGAGGCGTGCCCTGGCGGGCTCGGTCGGATCGTCTTCTCGGAAGGGTGAGGGATGTTGTTCCTAGTTGAGACGCCCGATAGCATCTCAAGAGGATTCAGGTGTTTGTGTGATCGCCACCTGCTTTTTCTAAAGCAGGAAAAGGGGTTGGGTTGGATTTGATCGCCTACGTGGGGAGTTTGTGGGGTCTCCGCTCTGAGACACGGATATACCGTACACAGAGGTGAAAAACAAATAATCATATTCTGCTTCCGGGGCTTGACTAAAAGAGTCTTGGGACATAAGGGGTATAAGTGGGGTGTGTATAGGGGGGCGGCTAGTCGGTTTGAACCGTCTGGTCAGGGGCGGCTAACATGGTTTAGCCATCCAGGGCCTGGTCTGGTTTGGGCAGAAATTCAGTAGGAAATGGGTTTAGTTTTGGACAGGGGCTAAGCTAGGTTTAGCCCGGGTTTTTGGAGGGTGGGATGAGAAGGTATTTTATGTAGGGAAATGGATATTTCTCTCACAAAAGGGGCTCTCTCTCTCTCTTGGGATTTCTAGTGGGGAAGGGGAATGTGAATTGTGGGTTGTGGATTGTTGATGTGAATTGGTTTTTTTGATTGGTGATGATTTGGTCATGGGTTTAAAGGCTTGGGACCTCCTCTATTTATAGTAAAAGAGAGGCAGGGAAATGTCCATGGGGTAATAGAGTGGGTTGGCTTTGATTAGACCCCTCATTAATTCTCTGGTTCTTCTGTCAGAGACCAGGTGAAGGGCGGCTAGTGCTAACTAGCCGCCCCATCCTACTTCCTGGTAGCCGCCCCTATCATAACCTGCCAAATGTCCCATCTCTGACAGGCGGTGGCTTGGGTCGGTTACTTGGGTTGATCCGGCCAAGATTGGGCGGCTAAAGGTCATGACCCGCCGCAATGATCAGCATTTAATATCGCTTTATGTCCCATCCAGGGGACTGGTCTAAAGTCGGCCAGGGGGGCGGCTAGTGCTAACTAGCCGCCTGGTGTGGGGCGGCTAGTTAGGGTTAGCCGCCCCTTGCGAGGGACTTAGGGTTTTTGGGTTTCTGGTTTTCTGGTTAGGGCTAGGGCTAGGTTTGGGGTTTGGGTTTAGGTTTAGGGCTAGGGTTAGGGTTTAGGTTTAGGGCTAAGGTTAGGGTTTGGGTTTCTGGTTTAGGCTGAGGCTGGGGTCAAGGTTAGGGTTTGGGTTTAGGTTAGGGTTTGTGTTTCTGGTTTAGGTCGGGGCTAGGGTTAGGGTTAGGGTTTGGGTTTAGGTTAGGGTTTGGGTTTAGGTTACGGCTAGGGTTAGGGTTTCCAGCTTCTTGAACTTCAGTTCTCTACTTGATGTCCAACTGTGGGATATTTTCGGGTGTTACTTGAAGTATTTCTGTCTCTCTGGACGATCAAAATTGGGGTATCTACAGGGCCGTTTTGTCATAAGCAAATATACGGGTGTTCGTTTCGAGGAGTGTGGTTATGTGTTCGTCAATGTGCTCGAAGGTTTGTAGTGACATGAGGTTTACCCCCGCGCCGGTGTCAATTAGAACTTTATCCACTGAATACCCTTCGAGGTCAACTGTCATGCATAAGGTCGAGGTGTTAACGACCTTATCATGAATCTCTTCTTTGGGTCTAAAGGTTATGATTGCCCTAGTCCCGCGGAGGCTAAAGCTATTGGCACCCCTAGGGTAGAGATTTGCGGGTCAACTTGGATTCTTTCCAGGAACATTCTTAGGGCTTGCTGGTGATGTTCTGAGGTTTCAATTAGCTCTAAAATAGAAATTTTTGTGAGAATTTTTTGGAGTTGGTCTAGGATGTCGATCTTATCTCCGGCGTGGGGCTCCCCGGTTTCTGTTTCAGGCAGGGGGTGTCTATAAGAGGGGGCAGCGTTGAAAATTCTGCCCACCCTAGTAGTATGGTGGTTCATAGTGTCGACGGTGGTTTGGGGATCTTGTTTTGACAGGTATAAGCTTCCGTTAATTGGTGAGATGGGTAATGGTTGGTGGATTTTAGGGAAGGGGGACTTCACGGGGCTTGGGAGAATGGGGGAGGGTGCTAGTAGGATGAGGGAAGGGGCTGGTAGGATTAAACCACCTGGAATGATTCTGGGTGACTCTTCATGGTCAGTGGCCTTTATGGTGTAGACACTTTCAAAGCTTAGGCTCTCCGGTTCTTCTAAGAGAGCCTTCATGGCCGGTCTTGGGTTTTGAGTTTTGGCTCCTACAGGGCTGGATTTTCGGGGGTTTGCTTGAAGAGTGGGCTTAACTGGACTTCTAGTGACTTCGTAGCTGGGTTGTTTTTGAGTCCCCTGATGGTGGCCCAGTCTAAGCGCCTTTCTTCATCAAGGTCGTAGACGATGTCTCGAAACGATGAGCATTGTTCGATAGTGTGACCGTGATGTCGGTGATATTGACAAAAACGGGTGGCGTCGGCACCGATAGGCGAAGGTCTAGCCATGGGTAAGGAAATTCCATCGACTTTTACTAAGGCCCTAAAGATGTTTCCTAGGATTTCTGGAAGGGGTGGATAGTTATCCCTTCTGTTTGAATATCTCGGGCCGTAGAAGGAGGAAGGTGTAGCCTTATCACAGGGGCTTTGCATGGGTTGTTTAGGGGTTATGCTTTCCATTCTTGGGAGAGCAGAATAAAAAGGGGTCCTAATTTGGTTCCGGTCTTGGACAATGGGGACCCGAATTGGGGAATTATGGGCTATGGGGTTTTGTTGCGTCGGCACGGGGACGGGTACTGATCAAGTAGCAAAATTTTGGTTGGTTGGCCGAGGCGGCGCATACCCGGATGAACCGGACGTGTACTGTCTCAGAGCCGTTCCTCGATCAGGAACTCGTGCTCCGTTCGGGTAGAGTACCGATACTTGTGTAATCCCCTCTACCGTGGGGGTTTGCGCCTTGCGAGGCAGTTGTCCAACCCTATGGCTGATAGGTGGGGACTAGGTTTGAACTACTGGGGCTGCACAACGGGAAATCCTATTGTGGCGGTCAATTAGACGCTGATACGTAGTACAGTCTCCGTACGAAAGGCTCATACGAAGCTCTGGACTCAGGCTCTATAACATCATGTCAATTTCTTGACATTCTGTGAGTTGCAGGCCAGTCCAGTGGACAAGTGTGTGCCACCGAGACACGTATTGTTCAAATTCCTCCCTAGGCCTCATTCTCTCTACGGTTAAATCTGAAATAGAGGGGGTTCTGATCCTCTGGTAACCGTAGCGGCCTAAGAACTTCTCGCTTACAGCCGAGAAGTTCGACAAGTGGTCTACAGGGAGGGTGGAGAACCATTGCAACGCTTCTCCTTCCAATGATTTCTGGAAGAGGAAGACTAGCAGAGGTTGATTATCTAGAAACGGTTGAGCGTCTAGATAAAAGGCAGTTAAATGAATGTCTAGGTCTCCACGACTGTTATACCGGCGGAACTTGGGGATTTTGAATCCCTCTGGTAAGTGGACTGACGGGATCTGTCTCCGGTTATGTATAGACATGTGCTTGGGGGCTGAGGGACCAGTCTCAGAGAGAATTCTCTGGATGGTTTCATCTAGCGTTTCTCCCCTGGGAGGGCTGCCTAGCGGTCCCGGGTTTGAGGTGGCCTGGCAAGGGCCTGGGGTAGAAACGGTTGGGAACATTGGATTCGCGGGGGAAAGGGGGGTGAACGAAAAAATGCTCGGATTGACCGAGCAACTAGGTGTGGATGGGGTTTTGGGAATGACCTTGGGGGTTTCGACAGGGGTTTCCTGTCTCAAGGTCTTGGTATGACGGTAGTCAGCGAGGTAATGAAACATGTCCTCTATGGATTGGTACCCTAGACTGGCCATCTTTTCCTCTAGATGGGTCAGGAATTGTGTGGCTTGACCCTCTTGGTGGTTCCTTTCCTCTAATATCTCTTCTTCTATGTAGGATTCCATGACGTAGAGTGGGGATGAATGCGGATTGAAAGCAGTAAAGGATTGCGCAGCTGTGTGCGGCTTACAAAGCAGTAAAAGATTGTGCAGCTGTGTGCATCTTACAAAGCAATAAAGGATTGTGCAGCTATGTGCGGATTACAAAAGCAGTAAAGGATTGCGCAGCTGTGTGCGGCTTACAAAGCAGTAAAAGATTGTGCAGCTGTGTGCAGCTTACAAAGCAATAAAGGATTGTGCAGCTATGTGCGGCTCAAAGCAGTAAATGATGCCGTGATGCAAAGTAGAGGAGGATCTGATTCGAGGGGTGGGAAACTCTAACCTTCTTAGAGGGTTGATAGCATTCTAGTCAAGCTTGTAAAAAAAAAGGGAGGCGGAAGAGGATTACCTTTTGTTGTTTTTCACGAGGGATGTCCCACCGTGATCGCCAAATTTTATCGGTGTGGGAAAAAAATCCGCGTGTGTAGGGGTTCTTCGAGGATTCAGATCTGATGCGTGCTCTGGCGGGCTCGGTCGGATCGTCTCTCGGAAGGGTGGTGTCGTTCCTGGTTGAGGCGCCCGACAGCGGCTCAAGAGGATTCAAGGGTGCCTTTTTGAAAAGCAGAAAAAGGTTGGGTCAGATTTGATCGCCTACGTAGAGAGTTTGTGGGGTCTCCGCTCTGAGACACAGATATACCGTACACAGAGGTGAAAAACAGGTAATCATATTCTGCTTCCGGGGCTTGACTAAAGGAGTCTTAGGACAAAGGGGGGTGTTGATATGGGGTGGCTAATGGGTTTGAGACGTCGGGTATGGGGCGGCTACTAGGGTTTAGCCGTCCAGGACCTGGGTTGGTTTGGGCAGAACTTCTGTAGGAAATGGGTTTGGTTTTGGACAGAGGTTAAGCTAGGTTTAACCCGGGTTTTTGGAGGGTGGAATGGATTTTTCTCTCACAAAAGGGGGCTCTCTCTCTCTCTCTCTAGGGATTTCTAGTGGTGGAAGGGAATGCTCAATCAAGTGAGGGTTGTGGATTGGAGATTGGTGGATGTTGTACAAATATTTTGAACCCCCTCTATTTATAGTAAAAAGGAGGCAGTGGAATATCCAGGGGGTAATAGAATGGCTTGGTTAATAGTGTGTTTAATTAGACCCCTCATTAATTCTCTGGTTCTTCTGTCAGGACCAGGTGAAGGGCGGCTAGTCTTAACTAGCCGCCTAGAATGGGGCGGCTACTTCCTGGTAGCCGCCCCCATCATGACCTGCCAAACGTCCCATCTCTGACTAGCCGCCCAGAATGGGGCAGCTACTTCCTGGTAGCCGCCCCCATCATGACCTACCAAACGTCTCATCTCTGACAAGCGGTGGCTCGGGTCAGTTACTTGGATTGATCCGGCCAAGATGGGGTGGCTAAAGGTCACAACCCGCCACAATTATCAGCATTTAATGCTGCTTTATGTCCCATCCAGGGAAGCAGTTCAGGGTCGGCCAGGGGGGCGGCTAGTGCCAACTAGCCACCTGGTATGGGACGGCTAGTTAGGGCTAGCCGCCCCTTTCCAGGGTTTCTTAGGTTTTAGATTTTTCTGGGGTTCTCTAGGTGGGTTTAGGGTTGGAACCAGGTTTTTAGGTTTTGGACCAAGGGTTTAGTTTAGGGTTAGGATTTGGGCCAGGGTTTGGTTTAGGGTTAGGGTTTCTGGTCTATGGTTTAGGTTAGGGTTCCTGGTTTCTGGTCTACGGTTTAGGTTAGGGTTCCTGATTTGGGCCAGAATTTAAGTTAGGGTTTCCGGTTTCCTGAACTTTTGGTTTTCTATTAGATGCCCAAATGTGGGTTATTCCCAGGTGTTACTTGAAGTATTTCTGTCTTTTCTGGACGGTCAAAATTGGGGTATCTACAGCTCTGTCCTCGGTGAATAAGGCCCCCTCACGCACAGGGTTGAAAGGCTCCTACCACTGAGAGATACGACCACCAGGGCTGTGCCTCCTCGAGGTGTGAGCTACGAGGAGACCACAGTGAACAACTGCAATCCTTTCAGATGCTCAGATTATAGTAAGAGAATAAAGAAGGTGGAAAAAACTCCTCTGTAAAGGCTAAACGAAAATAGAAGAGAAGAATACTGAAACACTGGTTTTGGGTGGGCTCTGGACTTTTGATTTTTGTTGATGATGAATGGAAACAATATGACACCTTTATATGGGCACTACATCAACGTTCGAAAATGTTTAAAAGGAAAACCGATAAATTAAACACACACATTAAAATTATCGATCAATTAATTGCGCGCATTAAAATTGTAACTGACAACTTAATTGCGCTCATTAAACAAATTAATTAACACAACCGACCAATTAATTGGAGCTATTTTAGAAGCGTTTTTGGATGGTTTTAGAAACATTTTGAATTTTGAAATTCAAAAAATAGATGTTGTGCTTGACAAAAAAATTCACGCGCATGCGGGCCAAACCCGAGCCCGCGGAAGGGCCCAGTGTTGCCCGAGGAGAGGGATTTGCAAACCCCCCCTGCACGCACATGCGGGCGCGCCTATGTGTGGCCCACAGCCCGACCCAGCCCGGCCCGCCTCGTGCGCAGGCACGACGTGTGAGCGCGCACGCCCAGTTAACTAGTTTTTCCAACAGAAATCAAAGCCCACGGGTTGATGGGCCGGGCCTCGTGTGCGCGAGCATAGGGGTTTGACCCAACAAGTCTTAACAATGGAATGGTTTAACTCTATGTATAATGTGAAAAAATCAAGTGGTTTTAACCGATGTGGGACAATTTTTCAGGATCTATGTCTTACAATAAAAATTAGCAAAAGAAATGGCTGATAATATTATTTCACATTTAAGGTCATAAGAGCATCTCCAATAAACATATTAACTAACTATGATATCTTCTCCTTCAACTAAACCCTCATTTACTACACTCTTATTTAGTTGGTTGTTATTGCTCCAATGGACTAGCTAAATAACTAGCCAAAATAATGGTGGGCCCACCTCTCCACCCACCCAAACCTCCCACCAACTCCTATTTATTCCAACGGCTATATTTAACCCCAATATTAACCCAACAATCCAACAGCTATTTTATCCGAAATACCTCGAGTTCCATCAACATCCACATTCAAACTGTCTCTTTTCCTATGTGCAATCTTTTTTTTCTTCTTGTTCTTTGGTATAGGTAAACCATTTGGGGCCGTCTTTCAAAAGTATCCAACAACCATCCCACTTAAAATAGTGCCCCTGGGACTCATAATACAATTGTTTTACAACTTCTATCTATAACTAACAAATAAGAAGTGAAACTATTCACATTTCAATTAAAATTATATGAGTAATAAAAAATTATGAACTAATTAACTTACCGAATCTTCAACGTTATTGCCACTAGATGGAGGGCCACTAGATGGAGTCCTCTCTACCGTGTGCACAAATCCAGAATATGTGTTGAGGTGAGATTGAATGGTCGACCAACGATTCATCAAACCCGTGCTAATTCTATCTGTTGGGTGACCCAAGATTTGACAAATTTCATCCCAAATTCGATCCATAACTTTGGTCTTGCTTGATCTGTACCCATGACTGCATCTTCTGAGACACGCAACCACGCTTTACATAGTGCTTCGTCTTCCTCCTTTGTCCAATTGAGATTCATTTCCTTCTGTTGCACTTGAGCATTCTTCTTCTTTTTTTGTGTTGTGGTAGATTGCAAATTACTAATCTGGGAAAGGTTGATGAGGTGGGAATCGGGACAGACCAGAAGAAAAAAAATGAGGATTGAATGGGGCGTGGGGGTATTGTGGACTGAATGGGTGTTGTTGTGAATACATTTGAATATCAAATTGTGAATCTGTTTGTTGTGGTGGTTGGGAGCTGTATTGTTGAGTGCTGAAAAAGGGAAGTATAGGATCCATGGAGGAACAGTGACGAGGAAGTTGGAGGAACAGTGAAAGTCAAGTTTTTTTTATAAAAGCATGACTGGAAAGTTGGAGCCCCATCACATTTTTTTGAATCTTTTGAATGATGGGGTTCACATTTAGCTAGCTAAAGCTAGGGGTGATAAACGAACCGAACAAGCCGAGCTTTGACATGTTCAAGCTTGACTCGTTTAAACGAGTCAAGCCGAGCCGAGTCGAGCTCACGAGCCTAGCGTTCTTCTTTATTTTAGGGGTTGAAAACAAAATTTTAGTCTAAATAAGCCAAGTTCATTAGTTTAAATGAGCATAACTTTTATTGATTTAATGTTCTGATTTTACAAATGAGTTTAGTTAAGCTTCAACTAAGTTTTTTATAACACAAACGAGTCAAGTTTG